>OX457028.1:24124235-24817757 GCA_949752745.1 Protula sp. h YS-2021
ATGTGCCAAGTTTGGTTGGTCTAGCTTCAGTGGTCTCGGACGTTTTCGAGATAACTCATTGTTTTTCTTAAATAACATTTTTCCGCGATTTCAAGGTCGTGGTCAGGGTCAAGGTCAAAAATTTTTATTGGTTGCTTTAGATCACATCGCCCTTTATATATATGCCAAGTTTGGCTTTTCTAGCTTCAACGGCCTTGCAGTAATTGTCAGAAAACCGTTTGACCTTTTTCGCGATTTGACCTTGACCAGTAAGGTCAAGGTCAAAAATTTTTATCAGGTGCACCACTTCAGATGACCCTCCATACATGTGCCAAGTTTGGTTGGTCTAGCTTCAGCGGTCTCGGAGGAGATGTCTGGGAAACCGATTCGGCGGAAGAAGAAAAAAAATTAAAAAAAAGCGAGAAAAAAAAGGAAAAATAGGTGAAGAATTCGAGGCAATCCATCCCCATTTGGCATTTTCAATGCCAAGTGGGAATAAAGCCCGGGTTAATTATGAGCAGCCGTGGCCTTGTTGGTGCAACATTCAAATTATACAATTTACATTACAATGTGCACAATGTGCAGGGTTCGACAATTGGTTCAAATCGCCGTGTCTTTACAGTTTCTGACCCAAACCAATTTTTCCGAAAATTGACACAATTTTCCAATTCCGAAAAATTGGTCATGTACAAAAAAGCCATCTCTGCTATTAAAAGTTCTACATTTGGGAGTTTGAGAATGAAGATTATAAGGCACTGTCTCTAAACGCTTTTGAGATAAGTCGATTTTTTTTCAAAAAGTAAATTTTGAGCAAATTTGGCCGAATTTTCCAAACTCAACAACCTTCAAATTTTTACGTTTTATATAACAACGTGTACATTAGAGAGTTGGTATAAACTCAGTATGTGAAAAAATAACCAGTTTTAACCGAGGTAAAAATTAAGACTAAGGGTCGAACCGCAGTTTGTTTTTGGTGACAGTGTGCAACCCCATGGGATACCACTACCAATGATTCAGTAAAATATATCCTTCCTTACAAGTGTAGGCCTAAAGCATTCCAGGTTTTTACCTGGGAATGAGCTACATTAATGTGAACAAAATGCCCAGAAGACCAGAAACAATTTATGTTTGTTTATTGGTTTAGTACACGCTTTCTGAGTACGAAGAACAGTTCATTCTTTCATAATTCTAGGCATAACATCAAACGCCAAAACGTTTGTTTTCTTAATCATGATAATCCGTTCAAAGGCTTCGTACTGTCCTAAGGGTTGATGGTTTAGATTTGTTCACACGTGATTACGTTGCTCGAAGCTCACGACTGAGAGGAGGTGACCTCGAACAGCACCCAGCTCCCATAAACCACGAGGTCCGATCAACAGGTAGCCAAGACCCGCTGTCTCACACCACGCAACGCTCCAGCCCGCAAAACGATACGTGGGGGTTTTTAAGAAAATGATTTGGGTGGGAAAATTTTTAAATTTCACACCAGATTTCCTACGCCGACCTTCCCTGGGCAGATGTTGGGCAGATATTCTGGAGCAAACTGTTAACCCTGGTTGGCTGTGTGATCCCTCCTATCGCGAACCCACATAAGATACTGTCAAACCACATTTGAAACGACAATCTATTTCCGAAAGGCTTAGTATAAAATAATACAATATAAAATAAATAAAATAAAATAAAATATTTAATATTTTTGAAATCACTTTCTTCCTCCAGTAGAACTCTTCAGCCAGATTTTGGTTTGTTTTTCCTTTGCAGACATGCCAGTGTTTTTTTTTTATTCTGAAACCTTTCTAAGAAAGTTTTTTGTCAATTCGACACCTTTTTAAAAAAAATAAAAAAAGCTTTGCTACTTACTTTATTAAACGGCATTACTCCCCCGCCCTTGCCAACACCCCCCCCCGACCCTCACTAAGAATTGTGCGTAGCTGAAGCTGGTAATTTATATGAACATCCAGCGTATTTAAAATGACCAGGTAAAAATTTGCATCGGCGCGTCGTTCTTATAAAACCAACACAACCATGTCAACCATGCTCAGCGAATTTAGCGCATGCACAGTATCTAATAAACAGTATAGCTGTTCGCACATGCGAGGATCGTGCAAATGCTGCTGCAGCCCTTGCGTTGTTTTTGGTGACAAAAACAAATCACCGCTTTTTTTTAAGAAATGAAAACAAAGGCGAAAACAGATGGTGAGGTTCATAACTTCAGATCAAGTACTACATGTGTGCGAAATTTGGTGGTCCTAGGGACAGTATGGTCAGCGGAGCATCAAAGACAAAATGACGGACCAGTAGAGAGATAAGAAAAGGGTCCGAAACAATCACCTCGTACAACTTCAGCACACTCTTTCCAAGTCTTTGACTTGCCAAGTGTTAAATATCCTTATCAAAATTCCTTCATTGGCCTCAGTTGTTTGCACACACCATACACTGTGTGACGTATTCAAATAAATAAATAAATAATAATAGTAATCAAGAACTAACGCTCAAAATGCTCGAATTTTTTTTTTTTTTTTGAGTGTTTTACACTTTGCACAAACAGGCTTTGTTTTCCACAAACAAAAGCAACATCCGACTACACCCAAATACGGGGAGTGAAATAAGAAGCCATGGCACAAAAGTCAAGTGAAAGCCATTTTTTTTTAATTTTCTTAAAAAAAAAAAAAAAAAAAAAAAAAAAAAGTACGCCAGTAAAACTGACTAAATTGACTAAATCTCCCGCCGGCGTGCAATCACATGTCCCCTGGCCGCTTGCAATCATAGGAAATTAATTTTGGACGAAGTCTGTAGGCCAAATTTTTCCACCGTCGGTGAAACCTATACCCACATGCACAACTACAACCCTTATTCTATGCATGTGCAAGGTATAAATGAAATCCTTCCAGAAGTTCTTGAGATCTGTCGCGGAAACGACACACTATGCCAAATATTGACGGGCAGACGGACGTAACCGAATTCAATGGTCCCCCGCTCCGCGCTACGCGGTGGCGGGGGACTAAAAAAAGCCTCACAGAATATTTTCCTATACAAGATTTTAAACACCAAATCGGGATATTCCCGCATGGCCTGTTTTATGTGCGGAATTCGAAATTTTATGCGGGAATCCCTCACTGGCAGGCACGGTAAGGAATCCCTCATTGGTAGACTTGGTAGGGAATCCCTCATTGGTAAACTGGTCGGCAATCCCTCCTTGGTAGACTTGGTAGGGAATCCCTCACCGGTAGGCTTGGTAGGGAATCCCTCACCGGTAGGCTTGGTAGGGAATCCCTCACCGGTAGGTTTCGTAGGGAATCCCTCACCGGTAGGCTTCGTGGGGAATCCCTCACTGGTAAACTTGGTATGGAATCCCTCACTGGTAAACTTGGTAGGGAATCCCTCGCCGGTAGGCTTCGTAGGGAATCCCTCACCGGCAGGCTTCGTAGGGAATCCCTCACCAGTAGGCTTGGTAGGGAATCCCTCACTAGTAGGCTTGGTAGGAAATCATTCCCTGGTAGGCTTGGTAGGGAATTCCTCACATTATGTAAAAAGTACTCTATCATTTTTTTAAGACACATGATTTGAGTATTTCAGTTGTTTGCAATCCTAAATCTAGGCTGAGAAGTTCAAATCATATTTCTGGTACGGCCCGCATTCCACTGGCCTGGAGCACAGCCTTCGCTCCTACCCCGCAAAAAACGCAACTGAATGACTGAGCCTTTTAAAAGCAGTAAAGGTCCTTTTAATTTCACGGATTCTAAGCAAACTTACCTTTAATTTCTTATCTAGATGTTTGCATTCTCTTTCTAGCACGTCTTTGGTTCCATAAGTAAAATATAAAAACTGTAACAGACATAAAAATTCATACATTTACAATTTACAAATTTCAAAACCATTAAAATAATTTCACAATTCCCTTCCCTCCATAAGACCTTTCTTGTTTAAAGCTGTTCATACTTTTTTATGCAAAGAAGGTTAGAAAAGAAAACCTTGAATTTTAGTCTTCAAAAAATGTAAGCAAATACGTTAAAACAACACTTGTTATGCTATCGAAACAACACGAGTGCATAACAACATTTCTCAAACACCCTGTTATCGAGTCAGTTTAAGTTTTTTTTCTTTTTTTGTTAGCAGATAACTGCTTATTAAGATTTTCACGAAAAGATTAAAAGATTTTTTAACACTACATGAAATATGCTTCAAACATGTGCCCATAAAAAAGCAAGAATAAGCCACGTTTGGTTGAAAGGCTGTGAAGAACAGTTGAGCAATACTCCACATATTTATTCAAAACGAGTACTTTAATTTCGTTATTTTTCTTCATCATAAAACTCCTCATGTATATCAGCCATTTGGCACGATGGAGCTTGATGCCGAGCATTGTTAAGGCTGCCAATGCTCGGTCTATAGTCAATTGTACGAGCTTGCCACTTGACCGCCCCCACCCATTGCCAACATACTTCACGGGGCAAAGGTCTCTGACAAAAATATTTTAGGAGGAGAAAGTGGCCCTGCAAAATATTTTTTTCCATTCCCTCCCATTATCTCGACTTGTAGAAGTCGTTATGGTACATCACGCAGTTTAAATGTGAGGGGCTGTAGATTATTCACAAGACCGTCACGTAACGGTGGCCAAGTTGTCATGAGAGCTTAATTCTTTTCAGCTGTGAAATGAAATTTCAAGTTTATTCGACAACATGTCTTAACCCTTATAGAACTTCTGTGCCATTTTTTTCACATATTTTACATATAGACAGACAGACAGATGATCCCTATTGTTACAGTCCTACGCGACTACATTTTAGGACGGAGTGCGGGACGGGGTATACTGTTTTAGCCTACGGATGACGTCAAAAAATGGATACCGGAGAGAGGTTGAAGAGGGGCCAAAAAAAACTTTTTTGCGGACGTCCTTCAGGGCTGGTCTTCTTCTCTTTTTCTTTTTTTTTCTTTTTATTTCTCCAACAATATCAAGCCTATGAAGAATTTATTTGTCAGTCGCGTTTGGGAAAAAATGACACAAGTATTGGCAATTTCTTTTGAGAACTGCATTTATCATGTCGTCCAGAATCGCTTAAAACACTGCACGGGCACTTCACACATCGGTGTCGCCCCCACCCCCCCCCCCCACCTCACTCATCCTTCTGTTAAAAGGCTCATCTGTCCGTCTTATCAGCTCCAGCAAGTGCAATAATCTGTAGTATATTTGAACAAGTTTTAACCAATAATATGCTGTCTCCACCTCAAATATGCCTATAACTGGTCTACCTGTCGCAGTTGCTTCCCCCCTCCCCCCTATCCCATCTGCTATTCTAGTTATTTTGTCGTGGGTTGGTTATGTGGTGGGGCTGTTGCTTGCACTTCAGGGGCGAGTTCAACAACCATCTTGTTTTATGGATGAATAAGTGTCAAAATGTAGAACATAGTTCAAGTAAGGCTTTGAAAACATCCTGGATTAAGCGTGCTGTGACTGCAAAGTCGTGAAACTCAGACTGATTTAATGGGACTACTTTGTAACTAAGGACGTCGCCGATGGAATCAAATGATCGAATTTTTATAATTTTTGTTGCAAAATTTATTATTTCGTAAAAATAATCTCGAATTTGGCTGGGCCCTAAAAAGAAAGGCAGTGTAAAATGAGGCACTTACAGCCATACACACAGCGAGTCACACAGTGTTGTATAACTATTCTTACATTGTGACGTCCATTCATCCATGAAACAATAATACATTGCCTTTTTATGTCCATTTGCGTTAAACACAAAGATGGAGGAGGACTTTGCCAAGTCTAGTGTCAGGTTTGAGAATATCTTCCTTTGCCATAACGTGCTTCATGGGTAAGAAACATGCATTTTCCTTCTAATTATTCAAAGATGAACCTAATATACCATAAATCCTTTTGTTATCCAACAGACTATATGCTCGAGGAGGAAGGTAAGTTAAATTATATATATAATTATCTATTCAAACAGTCAACGCAATACTTTCTGCTTTTGAATATTAACGCAGTTTTAAGCGCTGACTGAAAAATAAACACCTTGAATCACAAGTTGGAACGTTTTAAAAAACATACTGCACCTTTGAAGTTATTAAATTTTCAAAGCGCATTTGCTTCTTTGAAGTAGAATAATACTGCAGTAAAACGAATATAAAGCCTACTTCATAATGAAATGTTATCATTCTTCACTTTACACAAATGTTAGTGTCCTATGCAATTTGAAAATCTCGTTTTAAACATAAGAAACCAAGCTGATGGGCATTAGCCAATTTCTATGAGACTTTTGGGACGCAGGAAAATGACCAAACCTAAGCGCTATCGGGTCATACTGGCCGGGACAACCCAAACGGATGGGGGTGGGGGGGGGAGAGAGGGAGAGGGGACTAAATTACACAAGTCACATGTTGCTAACTACAAGAAGGGGCCGACAAATACATTGTAACAAATTGTTGGATAAAACTGTGTTATGTTATGCTTTATTTCTTGACCCAAGTCATGTCCTCCCCCCCTACCCCCACACACCGCATATTGATACATCTTATGCGCCATCACGGCACACGGTTAACATGTCTGTTCCCCGGTAATTATTAGCTCTGAGTTTATTTAACCATGACATAACTGGAGAACTATATAACGATGCAATAATGGAAACAGTTATAATCTGCACTGAATTCACATCCGAATCTGCTCTTCATAAGGGTTTTTTTTCAATTTTAACAGCATTCAAGGAGAGAAACATGAAATTGAACAGTACGTCGTAAGTGGTAGAACATAAAATGTGTTCTTCTAATCTAAAAATATTGTTTGCGGCAGTTATTCCAGGTTTGTTTACACCATGCCAATCTTGTAATAAGTCACAATAATCTCCTGCAACTGATAGACCAATTTGTAATTTAACCAATTACGGTGTACCGTTCAATTTGAATATTCTTTGCCTCTTATATTTGAGCTTTCACTGCTGTAAGGTTAAACATTATGCCTATAAGCCCTAAGATGCCTGTACTGTTTATATTTATTTACTAATTTTCATCACATCCGTACACCTTCAAAATAAATCATGAAATCACAGACCGCTGTTGGTCTGTAACTTACCTAAAAGCGTTTCATCATCAGTTCGTTCATAAACGCCTCATTCAGATCAATTCATCGCATGCAATATTGTCATCAAAAATGAGCTAAATATGTACTCGTATACAACATTTCAACATAGAACAGACAAACGACATTCTATTACGTACTCATGTCCGATACTGATGCCTGAGTTTGTGGGACGAAGAAACAACGGTGAAACTCACACCAGTTTGACATATTTCAGTCGATCATCCAGCACGATTAACTAAGGCACTTCGAATTTGTAAAGTCTGTGGGCCGTTAAAAGCCAAGAGAAGCACCGGTAATAATACAGAAGGAACTGTCTCTGGGGGAGGATCATAACCGTTGAGTTTTTTCTTCAAGCTTTATTGCAAACTGTTATAGTATAGCATTGCTGAAGTTGTTGAGGCCGGCAAAAGACGTCGTTTAAGCTATGTACGGAGTGAGCTTTATATACTGTTCTAAGTGAATGACTGGAAATTCAGAAATAGAGGACTAAAATAGGCAGTTCTGACAAAATCTTGTGGAGAATGTATGCAAAATGGCTTGCTGAGAAATTTCTCTTGAGACACTTACTTTGTTTAGAATCCGACTGCTGAAGATATTAGGCCTGCTTTCCCGATGCTTGTGGAAGTTAAGAGTGACTAGAGCATCCACTCCCAAAGACGCGTAGTTATTCATGATCAAACTCTGCAAAAATCAACGACATCAATTCAGTTGGGCTTTATAAACTTCTTGAACTTTTCCTGAAACAGAATGGTCCCAATTTTCATTTAAAATACAAACAAAGCAGGTAATAATTAATCCTGTATAGCTCTTTGAATCAACAGATGATGTGTTTATCGGGTTAATGCAATTGACCTGTTTATTTTAAACGTGAAACAATGACGAGGGAATTTACAAGAATGCACAGGGACATTGTGACCAGCCGCGATCTAGTCACACACTGTTGTCAACAGCAATGCAGCAATAATCACACCAATATCCAATCACAGTAAAACCTGCCATGTCATTTTGGCTAAAGCAGCTCTTAGATTAGGCATCACCTGGAGACCATCTCCTCATAATGCAGGATAATATATAACCGAGATCAGACCTGCATCTCTAACCGTTTCGAATATGAGCTTTTCTTCAAAATCTGATCAATTCTGAACAATTAACCAAATTACAAGTTGATCACTTGACAAATTCTACGCCCATATGACGTGTACGAGGGCGGGCACGAAAGTGAGGTCCAAATCGCCGTCTTCGTTAAAGCTCCTGATATGTACCATTTTTACGAAATTTGGTCACATTAGCCACCTAGCGAAATTGGTCAAAGATCAAGATTTTCACTTCATATTAACAGACTTGCTATTGGGAGATCGAAAATGAGGTTGAAACACTGTATCTCTGAACATTTCTCAGGTGAATCATTTTCAATTTGACCAAATTGGTCAATTTGACCAAACTTGCCAAATTTAATAAACTTGAAATTTGACGCTTTAGATTACAACATGCATGCACGTATGATCCACAGTTCGAAAACGAGGTCCAAATAAGCGTCTGTCTTGCAATTTCCGAGACTTATAAAAATGATCATACCTAATTTGGCGAAATTGATCGAGATTTATACCTTATAATAACCCTTGTACTTAAGGGAATTCCAAAATAAGGTCCAAAAAAGGCGTATTTCTAACCGTTTTTATTTTGGTAAAGTGACTTTATTATCACTTTCGACCAAACTGGACGATTGGGTCAAAGTAGCCAAACTGAACATATAAATTTTACGTTTTATATTACAAACTGTACGACAGAGAATTCGAGAATTAGGTCTTAATCTCCGTCTCTTTCCTCTCAAAATTTCACCGAATTAGCAAATTTGTTAATAATTTATTGAGAGTTCGAAAATAACGTCCAACACGCCGTATCTCTAACCATTTCTAGGAAACAAATCTTTTTTTTTTTTTTTTTACATTTTGACCAAATAGGCTAATATGGCCAAACTCGCGAGACTGAACAACGGTCAAATTGTATGACGCTCGGGCATGAGGTCCTTGCATATTTCGAGATTAACTATTTTTTTTAGATTTGTCCAATTAGCCAATTAGGCGAAATTGATCAAGATCAAAAGTACATATTAACAACTGTATTGTGGGAAGTCTGGCGAAATTGTCCAACACTTGTACCTTATATTAGCACCTGTATCGTGAAAACTCCAAAATGATACTCAAAACGAGGTATCTCTAACCGTTTCTGAGGCAAGTCTCTTTTCTTCTTAAATTTGGCGTAAATTGTTCAATCTCACAAAATTTACCAAACTTAACAACCTTCAAATTTTACGTTTTATGTTGCAACGCGCACGATGGAGATTTCAAAATCGCCGATTCTCTTACACTTTCCGAAATTTAGCCAATTCTTTTTTTTGTTTTTTGTTTTTTTTGTTTTCGTATTTCACCAAGTTTTGGCGGATCTCCAAGAAAAGCCATGGTTTAATATCGGATAGTATTAGAGACAAAAAGACTATGAGATGGTGCCAAAGCTTATAACTTGGTATAAGCTGGCCATTCGTATGTAGTCCGAGCAAACCAATCCGAGCAAAACGCAAGAAGTATTGGCACTTTTAAAGGTTGTCTATAAATACATACATGCGGACGATCGCTCAAGCCCCTTCCCCCCCCCCCCCCCCCCCCCCGCACTACACTATCCCGACATAGTCGGCTGCTCTACATAAGGAAAAACGCTAGTACAGTAATTAGTCAAAACATGGCAGTTTCAAAGCTTAAATTTTGCAAACATGGAATAAAGTAGTCAAGGCGCTTACTGCTTGTCACTCTTTGCTTACCTTCCTGGGCAGTCGGAATCCGAAGTGTTTTGCTGGGGTAATCTCCACAGCCCATCTTTAACACAACAAGTGACACCAGGCACATCACAATAAGCCGACGCAATAATGATAATTCAGCGAGAAAGCTTAATTACAGATAAACTACATATGTGAGCCAAGACACACAATAATCTACTTCTGTGAGTCGCGAAGTGACCGAATTGTGATTTATAATTACGTGTTCAAAAACTGGGAGGAGTAGTCGATCAGGCTTAACTTACACGACCCAATTCCACAACCAAAAATTATACAAATTTGACCCAATTCCGAGACAAACTAAAATGGCCAGTGCAACCGTATACAAGAAATGTTTGTGCAAAGTCCAATGCATATTTCTGTTATGCATCTGTTGTGAACAAATCATGTTTTCCCGATGGGTAGGTAAGGCTTCATCCACCCCTACAACAAAGTTCTTGATCCATGTATGGAAACGTGGGCAGACGACTTATCACAGACACACCCTGCACCTACACATGACCCTGGATACCGGACAACTGCTGCTCGGAAAAGTGCCGCTGGCGGACAAGTGCTACTAGGAAAACTGCCGATGGCGGACAAGTGCCTCTCGGACAAGTGCCGCCGAAACCAAAATTAAAGGAATTACTTTCCCATCAATTGAAGTTCTTTTGATTGACTTTTTGCAAACATAACGGGCCATTAGAGTTCCTTTTCTTCATGATCACAGATCCTTTGTACTGGTAATCACAGGTCATTGTATGGCTGGTTACAGTTTATGAAGTGCAGTTACGAGAGTCGTGTGAATCTTGACCCTCCATTTGAATTGCAATTAAGATTCCTGTGATGGATTAGCTTCCTTAACAAGGTAAGATTAAGATTTCACAGATGGATTAACCCCCATAACAAGGTGCAATCAAGAAGGATGCAAAATGCATTTGGGCCAACAATGCAGTGCATGTGATGTTTTGTCGTCCAAAGTAGTCCCGCCTCCGCGTCCATGGGGCTCCAGAGTTGTTGGAATTTTCCGGAGTAGATCTAAAAATGGGTATAAGTAAGGGGGTGGGGGCAAAATGATATTAAAATATACAAAAAATCCGATCATGGAATACATTACTTCTCAACGAGGTCGTCAGAAAATATTGCTGGAGGGATATGTGCATGTCAAAGGTAAGAATCTTGCCAGTGGATACGTGTCTTATGAGTGTGAGAAAAGGCATCGTGGGCAATGTGGTGCAAAACTGAAAGTTCGCGGAGAGGAAGCTGCGGTGACAACTGTCTCGATTTTCAATGGCTTGTAGAACGGACAAATTGTGCATGACGTTCAATACTTGCGTGAAGTTTTCCACAATGTTCTCATTTGAGGTGTAGAGCTGTGGAACTAGCATTTTAAAAGTAGTTGTGTGGATGATAGATTGATTGGAACATATGTAGATATATGTAAATAGATCTATTTCGAGTTGTCTCCTTTTTTTTTGTTGGGCGGGGGGGGGGGGGGGGGAGGGGGCAATATGTCCAACGGCAGTTGTCCGAGCGGCACTTGTCCTAGACCCCATGTACCTGTACCAGTAATCGGGCCTGTAAGCGACTGACCTGTCTAGCTTGGCAATGCGAGCTTGACTCATCATGCGCAGGTATTCGTTCACGTCCACGTCACCCGTGTGGCCCTCGCCCCAGCCCAGCACCCGCGACAAGTCGTTGCCCGTGCCTAGCGGGAGCACGCACACTTCCGGTGCCGGCTACAACGAAAACCATGTCTTAAATTCACACTTTTTATTTATATTTTTTTGTCTTTGTGTACTAAACTTCCTGCGATGTATAACAATTATTATATAAGAATGTCCAGGGACATTATGGCCAGCTGTGACCCAGTTGATACAACATGAAATATCACAATAATACAGCAATAATGACATCAAAGTTCCATCAAGGTGAAACCGGTCACATCATTTTGTGTTGAAACAAAACTTAAAAATTATGACATAACGTTGTAGAGAACAACCAGAAAAAATAAAGATGATCATCAAATAAAGTGAAGAGTTTCTAAAGTCACAAAAGAAGAATCAGCAAGGTTACAAGCGTGAAGATTTGCCCTCTTTCGTGTTTCGTGTTTCCAATGAAGCACCTCCCCCTCTCCTCCCTCCCCCCTTAGCGCCTTTACGCCAAAATGTTCAGTCGTAGTCTAGATGGTTATTTAGTGCTGACATCAGCACTCTGACAGTGACTGAGGCAGCAATCATAATGAACACCTAAAATTCACCCACAATAGAGAGTCTGTTTAGAACGTGCTTAATAAATTCTGCCAATGAAATCGATGACTTTCTCACTTGTTACGTAACAGATCATCGATAATTTTACTGAACATTAATTTATCTTTGATTCCTGATAAAAAAACTAAAAATAGAACAAAAACCTTCAAAGATGTGAAATTCTACGGATGATTCTATTTTTTTACGTGCGCCACTGCAAACCTAAAAATCTAGTGCAACATTTATCTGAGGTAAAAATAATCTACTCAATGCATTCAACTCAGGGTTATTAAAAGGCGTTTCTAAGTAGTTTGTATTACATCAACTTCATTATGAAATATACTGCACTTTCTAAATACATCCTTTTGTTGAAAAAATATATAAAAGTGTTCAGTGGAGAATAAATCTTTGATTCTTGATGGCAAAATCGCTACTACTCTCGAACTAAGGGGAAGGGTTTCTACGTAAGTGGAGCTAAAAACTGCTGGGTTTTCTTGTCGTTCCTCACTGGTGTGGCACTCAAGGCTGCCGTAGTAGAAGCGTTTTTCTGCACGGTCAGTGCCAAAAAGGCTTCTACGACATTTGTCAACCAATGTACCAAATGTTTTTTTTTTTTTCATCTCATGACGGTAGGTGTGTTCCTTACGATACAGAGTTGGATGCTCGGACTACGCGAACGTTAGTGTATGCGTTTGTTTCGACATAACGATTTCCATGTTCTGTGAGCTGAGTAAGGACTTGTCAAAAATCAAGAATTTTAAGGATTTTTTTGTCTGTTTTGTGTGATAAAACGAAAACAACACTCGTGTGATACGGAAGGAGTCACCCGTCTTGTTTTTTTCTCACTTGAATAAACACTGAGCGGAATTTTCATTTTCCCCCATAAAATTGTGCGCATCGTGGCAAAATTAAAAATGCCTCAAAATTTAAGCATATCAGCATGACGTCATAGTAATGTGCGTACTCACAATGGAGATCTGGTTGGGCGTTCCGTTTGTACCGGGATTGATTTCGACAAGTGGAGTCACTTCTAGTGAACTACTCGCGGTAGAATACGCGTCAGAATCTGGAGAAGAGCGACCCGACTCGCTGCTTTCGACCTAATAATTATAAGCGAGCGAATATCAAATAAAAGAGAACGCCAATCAACTTTTTAAAAAACCATACCCACAAACAAATACACTTGAGAACACAGTGAAGTACACAGCGAAGTGCACAGCGAAAAGCAAAACCGACAGTTTTGTACGAGATATGCACATAAAAGCAAAAAAAAAAAAAAAAAAAAAAGAGAGAAAAAAGATAAACAGCGACTTTGGCCATGCCCCTGTGAAAATGGTGTTGGAATACACACTACGTTCGTCACTTATCCCTCACACTATAGTACTGACTAGCTCATCCATGTACGTCACCCATCCCTCACACATTGTAGCACGGACTACTTCGTCCACGTGCGTCACCCATCCCTCACACACAGTAGTACTTACTTCTTTGTCCACATACGTCACTCATCCCACACACAGTAACAGAGACTACTTCGTCTACGTGCGTCACTCACCCCTCTCACACTGAAGTATTGACTACTCTTCCATGTACGTCAATCATCCCTCACACACTATAGTACTGACTGCTCCGTCCATGTACGTCACTCATCTCACACACTATAGTACTGACTGCTCCGTCCATGTACGTCACTCATCCCTCACACATTGTAGCACGGACTACTTCGTCCACGTGCGTCACCCATCTCACACATTGTATCACGGACTACTTCGTCCACGTGCGTCACCCATCTCACACATTGTATCACGGACTACTTCGTCCACGTGCGTCACCCATCTCACACATTGTATCACGGACTACTTCGTCCACGTGCGTCACCAATCTCACACATTGTATCACGGACTACTTCGTCCACGTGCGTCACCCATCTCATACAATCTTCCCTGATTGCTCCACCCATAATCGCTCCTGAGAAAACTTTAGTCGCTCAAGTACGTCATTAAAGAGAAAAGAGGAATTCCCAAAACGTTATTTTACTTATTGACTGGTCTAAGAGAATTATTTTTTTAAGCTAGAGTTGGTCGTCGCCCGCTTGTAATCCAATATCTTACCTTCTTGAAATTTTAAGCATATCTTCTGGGTTTGGTGAAGGTGTCTATTCTAGATCAAGGCCAAGCTGGATAAAAAATTTCCACTGTGACGTAGTTGTGATTGAAATGATAATTTTGTTCTCGACTTCCAACCCACTCCCCAGCCCGCGTCCCTCATAATGAAAACTAGAGCAGTGTGCACAGTCCACATATTCCCCACAGGCCCCCACCCCCCATCAGTGAACACGGCCATCAATAGTCAATCAAGAGCTGAAATTTTCTAAGTCCAGCCGGTCCATTTTCCTTGGACGAACCTGGCCCATTTACAATACCGATCTGTGTTTGTTCCCATAGAAGCTACATACCAAGTTTCATTAAAATCCTCGCAGCAGTTTTTAAGTTATCGTGTTAACGGGCTTTTGATGACAGACCGACCGACAGACCGACACGCGGTCGATCGCATATATTCCCCCTGTGGAGAATAAATCAATGTTTGGCTCTCATTAGCGAACAATCAATGATGGACCAACGCTGATTGAATCCGACTTTTACTGTTCATTATGAAATCTCAAAATGAACATCTGTATGGTGAAAATAATGCACCACGTCCAAGAGGCGATCGCTATAAAGAAGTCGACTGTATATTAAACACCACAAAGCTTGTTCGAGGAAAGCTAAAAAAAAAAAAAAGAAGAAAACAAACAACGTTAGTGTCTTTCTCAACAGTTTTCCAAACTGCTAGATGGCCTAGAATATAAGTGTTCACCCTGTTGCCCTAAATGGTTCTGAGATTTCACCGTGACCAGTTTGCCAGTTCCGGAGATATTCGAGGAGTTCCGGAGGGTCTCTGACAGACGGACATACCGCACAACATCGACATATATCCCCCCCCCCCTAAAGGGTGAAATATAATAACGTTAGATGAAACATTCTTTCCATGCATTTACCACACATTATCAATCGGACAGTACTCCTGTATCCGAAGCACATTATCTGTCGAACCTTTTATTAATAGCATTCCGTAACGGATGGCATAATACGCTTTGAGCTTAAAACACACACGGCGCGGGATAGAATGCGTCTACACATCAATTCTGCTCTGCGAAATGCTCCTCAGGTTGGCGGGTAAGGGGGGGGGGGGAGTATTTCTTTGGTCCTGCCTCTCTTTCGTTCTGCGGAGCGTCCCCTACCCGCACATTTACCAGAACATTCTATATTCAGGTTAAAATTGACCCCAGATGTTAATGATAAAACTATAAAACTGCATATAATGCGCAACGGCATTGAATCCGCAGAAGCGAATGTGAACGTCAAAGCAGCACATAACATTCGGCTACAAACTTAAAATTGAACGAAAGTCCGGATTTGGATGATCCGAAATAGATGCGTTGTCTTGTGTAAATTTATCTTAATACAGGACTACCGAAGTATATTTAGAAAACATTTTGTTCGAAAACAATGGAAGGAAACGACATTTTGTCCGATTTTAATTCGATGAGTATACTTGCCTTGAAAGATGTCTGAAAGTCTCTGAATTTTTTTCATTGTTTATTTAGTGTTCTTCGTGTAATTTATTTATCTTTCTCATCGTAAAAGAAAAACAATCGTCCGAACTTCTGTTCTGAGAAGTTCACAGTCCTCACCAGGCCAAAGATAAACTGTTCTTTGACGTGTCACCACTGGCAATCGCACGTTTCTTTAACAACGCACAATAACTTCTAGTACAAAATAACGCTTTGGTCCACACCCGAACAAAATACACTGTTTAGAATGCGTTCCTTACAACATATGTGGGACGCCAGTTAGTCATAGAAACATGACCGTCCAAGGACATTAAAACTTGCCAAAACAGTTTTCTGCCAACTTTGAAAATACACCGTCCAAAAACAGAACGCGGAGATTCTGTTTTGAAAATGATGGCAATAACTTTTACTGTTTAAGACCAAATATTGAACATTTCGCTACCGTATGAATTTACATATTAAGCACAACCCATAATGGTGTGTAAAAACGAAAACTATTTGTGCAGTTTCAAAACAATTCTATTATAATTGCACAAACAGATACATTCTAAAGTTTCAAAATTAATGACAGGTCATACCGTTTTCAAGAAACCAATAAAAATGGCCAAAATCCATATTTGTCAGGATTTAGCCTAAAGCATAAGGGTAAATATGCTAAATGTGAACGGACCGTATGTCGCCGGACCAAATGTGTATCCAGCCACACACCTCTCCTGCCATTTTTAGTTTCAAGTACAACTTGGTTCGACACTCTGCACGCGGTGAACACGAAATAAAGGTATCACCGTATAGTATCAACGTTAAGCGTCCCTACCTTGGACATCCTCTGAGGGTCAAGGCACACAGCAGTGTGATATGTACAAGCCTTTTCGGTTTGGATTTACAAAGACCAGGGTAAACGACCAACGACAGTAGCCTGCATGTGTGATGTATGCAAGCTTTTTCGGCTACAGGGTACACCACTGACGACACACATAACGCGCATGACCATCACATTTGGCCCAAACTGTAACAGCAATATAAGAAATTACTCCACCTATTCTGTGCTACATTTTAATGTTCGTCTCATACAATGTACTTACTTTGATGTTTAGTTTATCGATCGCCTGGAGTACCCAACCGATGGTTCCATCACCACCTGCGACGAGCACCTGGCAGGTGGTATTGGGCAGCAGGTGGCACCACTCCAGCCCGTTCTCAGGTGACACCTCCGCGATGTCCAACACCTGCTCACAACGCAAATCACATTTCTCTTCACATGGTAAGTAACTACCAATTTTATTTAAAATCCCCCCCACCCACCCACCTCAGACATTATAATATAAAAATACAAACTAAGTTCTTATATCTATTTTTGATTTCATCTCATTTTCCTCTTTATTTCTGCGTATTACAGCATTCTATCAAAAACAACCAAGTCTTAACGTCGTAAAATTTGTCAAAACTGAAATCATTAAAATTCTATGCAACGCAAAACTGACTTAATGAATAAACAAGAAAGCAGTGGGTCGTGGAGGGGGAATGGGGGTAGTCGCAGACGTTCACCTGGGCGGGGTTGAGAACGCGGCAGAATGACTGTAACACTTGCTCGGCGTCGCCTTCGTTAGGTACTGGGGTGGGGGGAGGGGGGAAGAGGGGGCAGGGATGTAGGCCTTCACCTGAGCGGGGTTGAGGACGCGGCGGCATGACTGCAGCACTTGCTCGGCGTCGCCCTCGTTACTGGGGTGGGGGAGGGGGGGGAGAGGGGGCAGCGGTGTGGGCCTTCAGTTTGGTCGTTTTGAGAACACGGCGGAATGATTGTATCACGTGTTCGGCGTCGCCTCCGTTACTGGGATGGGGGAGGGGGAGAGGGGGCAGGGGTGTAGGCCTTCACCTGAGCGGGGTTGAGGACTCGGCGGAATGACTGCAGCACTTGCTCGGCGTCGCCCTCGTTAGTTACTGGGGTGGGGGAGGGGGGAGAGGGGGCAGGGGTGTAGGCCTTCACCTGAGCGGGGTTGAGGACGCGGCGGAATGATTGCAACACTTGCTCGGCGTCGCCCTCGTTACTGGGGTGGGGGAGGGGGGGAGAGGGGGCAGGGGTGTAGGCCTTCACCTGAGCGGGGTTGAGGACTCGGCGGAATGACTGCAGCACTTGCTCAGCGTCGCCCTCGTTGCCGCTCCGCCTGTTGGCGATCACAATGAGCGGCTTCCAGTCCCTGATGCCCGGATGCTTCACCGAGTCCACCACGAATCTCCGCCGCCCTTTCATGCCCACCAGTTTCAACCTAACGCAATTGGCGGGAATAATACTGGCTCGGTGCTCGCCCAGATCACAGATATTGTCGACGGTGTGGTGGCACTTCTCGTGTATAGTCCTACTGCACCACAGACAGCGCAGGTCGCACAGCTGCGGCAGCGTCCCGCACTGCTCCCCGCACACACTACATAGGCTACACAACGGCAGGTTACCCTTCACCCAATGGTGCTTCTGTACCTCACTTTTCGAGGATAACTCCTTACATTTGAGTTTTTTATTGGCTTCTTTGATATAGCAATCCTCGACGCATATACCGCAGCAGTCACAGAAAGCGCCGCTCAGGATGTGTGACTCACTGATGTTGCAGTACGTGGGCTGCGTGAAGATGTCCATCATGCACCAGCGGTGTCCCTTGCTGACGTCACGAGCCGGCACCTTGTAATGCCTCTGACGTAATCGACGCCATAACTTTGTGAATAAAAATGTGATGAGGAAGGCTAAACCCACTGCGCCCAAGTAAACTATCGCCATCCTGTAAGAAAAATCAGATTTGTTTACTTCTTTGCTATAAGCGAGTCCTGACTGGGGAGCACAGTGCGAGATCTCCCAACCCTACAGCGCAACTGTTAATATTTCTCTCCGAGTCCCGTACAAAAATATTACAAAAATACTGGTTAAACTTCCTCCTTGTGATTTTTCTTCAATTATCTCTTCCTCGTTATGAAGCAGCCACTGAATAGAAAAACACATGCTAAAGAAAACTATAACAACGAATAAAACCGTTCAATGACGGTGGCCCTCATGTTTGCTATTGTATTTGTCATGGGTAAATGGGTTGAAACTCAGCAAACCGGAGAAAAATCCCCCAAAAGAGAATCTTTCTTGATAGCATCTGTATGCCATCTGCAAACAAAAATAAACCCAAAACACCCACGAAAGGGATCTTTGCCAAATTCACCAGACTCCAGACCGCATCTGTATCCGGTTCCTGAGCTTTCTACCACAGCTGCGAAAAATCCTTATCGCCAAAACTGAAGCTATAGAGCTTGAAAATTATAAAAACATTCATTTTTTTTTTAAAAAAGACCAACCATCGGAAATTTAGATATCGATGGATTTAGATCAAAAACCCAACCCCATGATCTTGTGTACATCAGCGCTGGAAAAAAATCCGGTTTTTTCAAAAAAATCATGATTTTTGATTTTTTTTATTTAAATCTGATTTTTTTGATGTTTTTGATTTAAATCAAACTGAAAAAAACCCGACAAAATATCCAAACGCACCACCTTTTAAAAGTTAATTGAAGACTCGTAACACTCTCTTGTACTACAAAAAACATTTACATTTCACAAAATCTGTGACAACTGTCCTCAATTTTCATATGCTCAGATAACTATCTTCAAGATCAATTCTTCAATTATTGAGCGATCGGTAGCAAAACACCAGTTTCCAGCCTTTTCCACTCCGAGGTTTGTTCAATCAACAATCGAAAATGCAGTGATATGTGGGGGGGGGGGGGGGAATTTAAATAACCTCGCTCGACGCGTAACACTAATACACTGTACTTTGTTTACAAGCACACGCGGTTGGGAGAAAGGACGGAGTACGTTGGAGATATCGATGCTACAGGGAGTTTCTGAAGATTAGTTTGCCATTACATATCCACTACAGAGTACTTGCTCAAACGGTATCCGGACATAACGGCGACGGCCAAAACGGCGACGGCCATAACGGAGAAGACCAAAACGGCGACGGCCAAAACGGCGATGGCCAAAACGGCGACAAGTGCAACCCCGGACAAAACGGCGACGGAGTTTTTTTAAGTTTATGCTGTAAAACGCTTATTAAAAAAAAAAGTAACAAGTTGCCAACACAGTTTATTTAAACATCAGAGATAAACAAATTTGAACAAAGTGCTGCATTTCTCCCAACGTGCCCTTCCTGCCCTCCCTAACCACCTCCTTCCTGCCACGAGTCACTGTCTCAGTAATCCGGTCAAGGGAATGATGTACTCACTTATCTTTTCTCAGGTAAAACTGAAAATTATTTTCTCAGGTAAAATAAAATTTAATCTTCTCTTTCATTGGTGTGGATTCGTATATAATAACAGTATTTCACATAACCGATACAGATAAGGATTAGCTCTTTGGGGCGATTAAAGTTCATCAGTCTTTCATTGGCGCTAATCCGAAGTCCTTTTAAAGGCATTTTTATTTTGCCTTTTATTGGTGTGGATTCACGTGCAAAAACGGATAAGTAGGCACAGTCACTAAATACAATTGTTTTTCAAAATGTACTTATTAACCCCTCAACCCACACGATGGATTATCGTATAATTGCAATTAGGAATATATGGGAAAATAAGTGTTAAATTATCCATTTTATTTTGCCTTAAAATTTAAACATTGGTTCAAATTATACTAATCTTCAAGAAGAAATGAATTGATTTATCTGGCAACACTATTCTTTGTATTTTGATTTTCAACATTAAATTATTTGTCTTCGTCGCCGTTTTGTCCAGGGTTGCACTTGTTGCCGTTTTGGCCATCGCCGTTTTGTCCGTCGCCGTTTTGGTCTTCTCCGTTTTGGCCGTCGCCGTTTTGGCCGTCGCCGTTTTGTCCGGGATTCGCTTAAACAATCATAAAAAATACTATGAGACTCAAGGGTTTCTTTTCAAACACCAAAGGCAGTTACCTGCTTAAGGCGTGCTGCCCCTACCTAAACGCCTTCTCCCCACCTCATGTGCACTAATTAGCGTACCATATGAAATGCCTTGTTTAAACAAAGGCGTCTCCAAGTGCCTTCAGTGAAACAGTCTGGATGACACACATTTTAAGTAGAAAAAAAAATCAACAAATTAAAAAAATCAAAAAAAATCAAAAATCGTGATTTTTTTACGTTGATTTAAATCACGATTTAAATCATGATTTAAATCAACTTGACTACGTCTCGAGGAGTACGTCTATCCCCCGTGGGGGATATGGTTTGTGTAAGGCTGTTGCGTGTTGACTACGCAAAAAAAAATTTACAAGTGGAAGGATGTAAGTCGACGTAGTGTCTAACATTTAGACGGATCAATCCATTAACCATTAACTATTCGCGTGAGACTGTCGTAGGTACGCTAAGTACAGCGCCGATTTTGAGAAATTCGCCATTTTGTCAACTCCCATCCGGAAAATGCTTGATCACTGCACTGCGGAAGGTGCCAGGGAGCCCGTGTGCAGAATTTGAAACGAATCCATTCATTAATGTGGCCTGTAGACGCGTGAGACTGCCGTATATATAAAGTCCAGTGCCAATTTTCAAATGTCCGCCATTTCGTCAATTTTTGGTCGATCCGGAAAATTCTTGGTCACTGCACTGCGGAAGGTTCCAGAGAAGCCGTGTACAAAATTTGAAACGAATCCGCCTATTAATGTGGCCTGAAGACGCGTGAGACTGCCGTATATACGCTACGTCCAGTGCCGATTTTCAAATGTCCGCCATTTTGTCAATTTTTGGCCGATCCGGAAAATTCTTGGTCACTGCACTGCGGAAGGTTCCAGAGAAGCCCTGTACAAAATTTGAAACGAATTTGTCTATTAATGTGGCTTGTAGACGCGTGAGACTGCCGTATATACGCTAAGTCCAGTGCCAATTTTCAAATGTCCGCCATTTTGTCAATTTTTGGCCGATCCGGAAAATTCTTGGTCACTGCACTGCGGAAGGTTCCAGAGAAGCCCTGTACAAAATTTGAAACGAATTTGTCTATTAATGTGGCTTGTAGACGCGTGAGACTGCCGTATATACGCTAAGTCCAGTGCCAATTTTCAAATGTCCGCCATTTTGTCAATTTTTGGCCGATCTGGAAAATTCTTGGTCACTGCACTGCGGAAGGTTCCAGAGAAGCCCTGTACAAAATCTGAAACGAATTTGTCTATTAATGTGGCTTGTAGACGCGTGAGACTGCCGTATATATAAAGTCCAGTGCCAATTTTCAAATGTCCGCCATTTTGTCAATTTTTGGCCGATCCGGAAAATTCTTGGTCACTGCACTGCGGAAGGTTCCAGAGAAGCCCTGTACAAAATTTGAAACGAATTTGTCTATTAATGTGGCTTGTAGACGCGTGAGACTGCCGTATATATAAAGTCCAGTGCCAATTTTCAAATGTCCGCCATTTTGTCAATTTTTGGCCGATTCGGAAAATTTTTGGTCACTGCACTGCGGAACGTTCCAGAGAAGCCGTGTACAAAATCTGAAAGGAATCCGTCTATTAATGTGGCCTGTAGACGCGTGAGACTGCCGTATATACGCTAAGTCCAGTGCCAATTTTCAAATGTCCGCCATTTTGTCAATTTTTGGCCGATCCGGAAAATTCTTGGTCACTGCACTGTGGAAGGTTCCAGAGAAGCCCTGTACAAAATTTGAAACGAATCCGTCTATTAATGTGGCCTGAAGACGCGTGAGACTGCCGTATATACGCTACGTCCAGTGCCAATTTTCAAAAGTCCGCCATTTTGTCAATTTTTGGCCGATCCAGAAAATTCTTGGTCAGTGCACTGCGAAAGTTCCAGAGAAGCCCTGTACAAAATCTGAAACGAATTTGTCTATTAATGTGGCTTGTAGACGCGTGAGACTGCCGTATATATAAAGTCCAGTGCCAATTTTCAAATGTCCGCCATTTTGTCAATTTTTGGCCGATTCGAAAAATTCTTGGTCACTGCACTGCGGAACGTTCCAGAGAATCCGTGTACAAAATCTGAAAGGAATCCGTCTATTAATGTGGCCTGTAGACGCGTGAGACTGCCGTATATACGCTAAGTCCAGTGCCAATTTTCAAATGTCCGCCATTTTGTCAATTTTTGGCCGATTCGGAAAATTTTTGGTCACTGCATTGCGGAACGTTCCAGAGAAGCCGTGTACAAAATCTGAAAGGAATCCGTCTATTAATGTGGCCTGTAGACGCGTGAGACTGCCGTATATACGCTAAGTCCAGTGCCAATTTTCAAATGTCCGCCATTTTGTCAATTTTTGGCCGATCCGGAAAATTCTTGGTCACTGCACTGCGGAAGGTGCCAGAGAAGCCCTGTACAAAATTTGAAACGAATTTGTCTATTAATGTGGCTTGTAGACGCGTGAGACTGCCGTATATATAAAGTCCAGTGCCAATTTTCAAATGTCCGCCATTTTGTCAATTTTTGGCCGATTCGGAAAATTTTTGGTCACTGCACTGCGGAACGTTCCAGAGAAGCCCTGTACAAAATTTGAAACGAATCCGTCTATTAATGTGGCCTGAAGACGCGTGAGACTGCCGTATATACGCTACGTCCAGTGCCAATTTTCAAAAGTCCGCCATTTTGTCAATTTTTGGCCGATACAGAAAATTCTTGGTCAGTGCACTGCGAAAGGTTCCAGAGAAGCCGTGTACAAAATTTGAAACGAATTTGTCTATTAATGTGGCTTGTAGACGCGTGAGACTGCCGTATATATAAAGTCCAGTGCCAATTTTCAAATGTCCGCCATTTTGTCAATTTTTGGCCGATTCGGAAAATTCTTGGTCACTGCACTGCGGAAGGTTCCAGAGAAGCCGTGTACAAAATTTGAAACGAATCCGTCTATTAATGTGGCCTGTAGACGCGTGAGACTGCCGTATATACGCTAAGTCGAGTGCCAATTTTCAAATGTCCGCCATTTTGTCAATTTTTGGTCGATCCGGAAAATTCTTGGTCACTGCACTGCGGAAGGTTCCAGAGAAGCCGTGTACAAAATTTGAACCGAATCCATGTATTAATGTGGCCTGTAGGCGCGTGAGACTGAAGCGTGACAGACGGACAGACCGAAAAGTTCAAAACTATATCCCTCCGTTTCACGGGGGATAATAAAGTCCAGTGCCAATTTTCAAAAGTCCGTCATTTTGGTCAATTTTTGGTCGATCCGGAAAATTCTTGGTCACTGCACTGCGGAAGGTTCCAGAGAAGCCGTGTACAAAATTTGAAACGAATTTGTCTATTAATGTGGCCTGAAGACGCGTGAGACTGCCGTATATACGCTAAGTCCAGTGCCAATTTTCAAAAGTCCGCCATTTTGTCAATTTTTGGTCGAACTGGAAAATCTTGGTCACTGCATTGCGAAAGGTTCCAGAAAAGCCGTGTACAAAATCTGAACGAATCTGTCCATTAATGTGGCCTGTAGATGCGTGAGACTGCCGTACATACGTTACGTCCAGTGCCAATTTTCAAATGTCCGCCATTTTGTCAATTTTTGGCCGATCCGGAAAATTCTTGGTCACTGCATTGCGAAAGGTTCCAGAGAAGCCGTGTACAAAATCTGAAACAAATCTGTCCATTAATGTGGCCTGTAGATGCGTGAGACTGCCGTACATACGTTACGTCCAGTGCCAATTTTCAAATGTCCGCCATTTTGTCAATTTTTGGCCGATCCGGAAAATTCTTGGTCACTGCACTGCGGAAGGTTCCAGAGAAGCCGTGTACAAAATTTGAAACGAATTTGTCTATTAATGTGGCCTGAAGACGCGTGAGACTGCCGTATATACGCTAAGTCCAGTGCCAATTTTCAAAAGTCCGCCATTTTGTCAATTTTTGGCCGATCCGGAAAATTCTTGGTCACTGCATTGCGAAAGGTTCCAGAGAAGCCGTGTACAAAATCTGAAACGAATCTGTCCATTAATGTGGCCTGTAGATGCGTGAGACTGCGGTATATACGTTACGTCCAGTGCCAATTTTCAAATGTCCGCCATTTTGTCAATTTTTGGCCGATCCGGAAAATTCTTGGTCACTGCACTGCGGAAGGTTTCAGAGAAGCCGTGTACAAAATTTGAAACGAATCCGTCAATTAATGTGGCCTGTAGACGCGTGAGACTGCCGTATATACGCTAAGTCCAGTGCCGATTTTCAAAAGTCCGCCATTTTGTCAATTTTTGGTCGATCCGGAAAATTCTTGGTCACTGCACTGCGAAAGGTTCCAGAGAAGCCGTGTACAAAATTTGAAACGAATCCGTCTATTAATGTGGCCTGTAGACGCGTGAGACTGCCGTATATACGCTAAGTCCAGTGCCGATTTTCAAAAGTCCGCCATTTTGTCAATTTTTGGTCGATCCGGAAAATTCTTGGTCACTGCACTGCGGAAGGTTCCAGAGAAGCCGTGTACAAAATTTGAACCGAATCCATGTATTAATGTGGCCTGTAGGCGCGTGAGACTGAAGCGTGACAGACGGACAGACGGACAGACAGACGGACGGACAGACCGAAAAGTTCAAAACTATATCCCTCCGTTTCACGGGGGATAACTGATTTAAATCATACCAGCCCTGGTGTACATAACTAGGAGAGAAGATAAATTAAGAATTTTCAAATTTACTTACATGTTATATCATATATTTTTTTTAAATCCATAACTTCGAGACTCTAGACAGAAAATATCAGCAGCGCCGGTGATTTTTTTAATGTTTTTAAAATGTACAAATAGGGGAAAGCTTCCACGAGACACGGAAACAGCAAAGTTACGTACATACGAACAAGCGGACGCTAGACACCGCCCCATAAGTCAATCCCCGCTTCACAAGTTAGATGGACTAAAATGACTGATGTATCAGCGACAAGTGTGAACGACCTGTTCAGCTGTCCCCGATTCCCCCATCGACATCTTTGGTGACATTGAAGTACAATCCGGGGGGCGGAGGCGAGGGAGGGCCATTCACGTATAAATTAGTTGCCATGCAGCCTATGTCTTTTTAATATACACCATGAAGCCGGAGTGTCAAGTTTGAAAAATATCCCTTTTTCAAAGAAACGCTGACACCCATGTACCTTTCACTCCTAAACGCAAAGTTTTAGATTAAAAAAAAAAAAACATATATAAAAAAAACACAATTATATATTTCTGAGTCCACGCGCAGACATATATAATAAACACTTGAGAAGGATGTGCGCAGTGGGTGGGTCTCCCTTACGTTGGACGAGGAGGGCAGTTCAGAAATAAGCCCTTTATGCGGGAGCATGCGGAATACTCAGTGGAAATTACTCCTTTTTACTGTAATTGGTGTTCTGCCGGGACTGCACCGGGCCCCAAAATTACTTCCCTTTCTTCGCATTGTGGAATACGCATAGTAACACAAATGACACCAAGTATCATTCCCCCCCCCCCCACCCCACCACCACCCTCCTCCCCCATCGAGACCACAGTGTACCGCCCTGTACATTAATCAATGGGTCCAGAGATGGCTGACCAACAACCGCAGTTCATTTCGCTAAGCCTTACTTAGCCTTATCTGGCCATCGCCACAGTCCCCTTGAATGAATTAAATTCTCGAACTTCGACCGGGGGGAAGGGACTTGATCCGAGACACAACTGTTTTTACATGGCCTGGAATGCTATTTGTTCTCCCGTGTTTCATTCATCCATGTAGACCTATGTAGCTGCACGAAATATCTGCTAACAACTCCGGGTTGTTTGTTTATTGCCCCATCTATTAACAGCCGGTCTTGGTTGTGTTTTCGAGGGGTTACTGCTGGCTTCTTATCACGGCTCATCGGCGGCATGACGGCCACAGAAACTTGTACAATAATCGCACAACTTCCTGTTAGTATATCTGTTTCTGGAGTATTATCCAGTATGCTCCCCCAGTTTTTGTGGGGTTTGGGGCAGTTATACTTATTATGTGTTAATGGCGGACGGTTGACAGTCGGTCTTTTGACCTACACTCCCCTCCAGCACGGGCCCAGAAGCTTATCTAATTTAGTCCAGTTTTGAAGTATTTCGACTTGTTAATTTCGAGTTATGTAAAGTTGACTCTACACATATATAAACATTCTGATCTCTACCAGGGCATGACATCATGTGAATGATGTTTTCCAGCCATCTTGAATTGTTTTTGCCATTTGATTTCTCCGACCTGATGGTGTTGCTCTCAGCAATGCATCTCGTGATCGTTCCCACATAATCACAGTGCTTTTACCATCCTTATTTGCACAAAGCTGCTGTTATCGCTAAAACCCAGTCAATAACCATCAAAAATGCAGATCAGGCACTAAAACTAGACATTTCGTGATAATACAATAGTTGTACAGAAAAAAAAAACACATGGTACAAAACTAGAGAGCTTTTAAATTTCGCTATTCCGCCAAAATTTTTAAAATAAAAAAATTGTACTTTGTGGCTACTCTTTAGTATTTCCATACAAAAATTTGAACAGCGAGACCGACTTCTTTATAAAAATGCCTTCTGTCTCGCGAAGTTACCAAATCGCCAAACAATATATCCTTTCAAGTTTTTCACCTTTCTCATCTCAATATGAAGGTTTGAAGCTGACATCCAATCTCGCCGTCGCCCCAACGCGTCAAAATCAAATAGGTTTTTCACATTTTCTGGATACTCTAACTCCAAGAAGTGGCTTGCCACTGCCGAGTCGTTCTCTGCCTCAGTTCCTTGGATAGGGTCTAGGACAGAACCCCCCCCCCCCCCGGGACCAAACCCCCCGCGCGCATAACCCCCCGATCGGACCAAACCCCTCTCTTAACTCAATCAAAATGCCAATATAATATGTCAAATTTAAACACACTTTATTGCATCATGATTTTACAACTTGAGGTGCAGTTCATTTGTACAACATTTTGCAAAAGCTGTTTTACTACGATGACTACAACTGACTAATGTCAACAGTCACTGTTGGTTTAGAACTGAATATTGTGGCTATTCCTCTGAGAAAAATCTAACATGTTTCTGTTGCGAAAGTCACGAACAGTGTACGCTATCCTATTTCCTAAAGAACAGGAATTCGTACTTCAGATGTTTTAATTGCAATCGACATACAGACTACATGACAAGGGTGTAAAATTGTACTTCAGATCCTGTGGTTGTAAGATGATAGAACAGGACACGGCAGAAGCTCTGATTGCATTTGAGATCAAAGCTCGTCGGATAATATGGCTACAATTATGTACCTTCTATACCTTTATAATCAGTAATAATAAAGTAACGATTATCGAATATTGGAGGCTGCTTAAATGTTCAAATATAATTGTTGGAGTGGGAGGGGGTTTGGTCCTCTCCATATGGGGGGATTTTGGCATGGAGGGGTTCTGCGTGCGGGGGGTTCGGTTCTGGGGGGTTTGGTCGTGGGGGTTCGGTCCCGGGGGGGTTCTGTCCGGAACCCCCTTGGATAGGAAATACCATATAATTCAACTTAACTTGTTATGGCGGCCCGTTGTCGATTTGACGACTCACAAGTTTTCAGCAATATCTTTAAAAACCCTCAAAATATTAAGAAAATTATTAGATAATAGATAATAAATTGATAATAAATTAACTAATAATTATCAGCCGCCGTATTCACGAAAGTTAAACCAGTGGATGAACCCATAACTTAGTCCAAAAATTAACTTCGCGGTTTAAACCATGTTTAAACCACTGGGTTAACTTATGTCAAATTCACGAAGTTAACAACGTGTTTAAACAGTGGGTTAAACCAAAAAGTTCACCCTCCGTATTAAGTTCCTAAAAAGTGTTCAAGTCATTTGATTTGTGTTCCTCTTTTCTTCTCTAGAATGGAGTAGGGGTGCTTGAAATTGACTTGTTTTTTTAAAATATCAAGTTTACAGATGGTATCATAGTGGTCCTAGATGACTCTTGCTTTCTTCCTAAGACAGCAAGAGTCATAGTTCCTATAACAGAACATGTCATTCATCCCAATTTTGTCAATTTCGGCGCACTACTGGTGTGGTAGTTTGGTCGAAAATAATGCGCCAGGATACTTCCCAGTGTGCTTTTTAAGAAAAAGTCTAGTCCGAACCTCGGTGTCCTGGAACGTGCGCCGAAACATCCAGACCCTCGAAAGTTGAGATTAATGGTCATTTCTATTACAGAAACCGTGACCCTTTCTGAGCTAGGAAGACAGAAAGGGTCCACTGGGACTAGTATCATGGTTGAAGCACCGACGAATATAGGATTTTGCAGAAGGCACAGGTCCGAATTTTACATGAAAGCTACACTATATTTACCAGTGACCGATCCTAGAAAGAGGGGAGAAGTATTTTTGGGCAATGTTATTGGGAACGTCCAAAGTGTGATTTGGCTTATTCCGATGTACTCGTACCGTTCAATACGCTAAATCACACTTTGAGTGTTTCGAATAAGCCAATTCACACTTTCGGCTCTTTCCGGTGGAGTTGTTGTTTCGACTGCAAATTTTTCGAGAGAAATTATAAAGAAATGATAAGAGAAAAACATCAAAACTCTAATTTTCTTTCAACATGCACACTTTCAAATTTATAAAGTCATCTTTAAAAAACTATTTTACATATTATTCAGTTCCTTTAATAACCAACATGTGAATGTTTCTGGCAAAATGGAATTTTGTTGATTTTTGCCGTTTTTTCTATCATTTCTTTATATCCTTCTCCCAACTAGTTGCAGCGGAGTCTTTCTATCTTCCTAGGACAGAAAGGGTCACAGTTCCTTCAATAGAAATGGCTACTGATCTCAATTTTCGAGGCTCTTTCGGCGCACGTTCAAGGACACCGAGGCTCGAACTGGTAGGCTTTATCTTTAAAAGCACACTGAGAAGTACCCTGGCGCATTATTTTCGACCTCAGCGAAACTCCCAAATTATAGTAAAGCGTGTTTTTGCAACTGTGGATTCCCTGTTGATGTGGGCGATAACGAGGGGTTCGATGTCCTGATCTCAAGAAAACACATATTTTTCTCAGTAAAAAATTGTTATCTGACCATAAAACCTGTGCGCCATAAATTATAATTGGGAAATTTATGTGATGCACCCTTTCTAAAATAACGCCGTTGGCCCCAGTTGTTCGCCGAGATTTGAAAACTGACATCAATGACATTTCTTATTATGGGAACTATGACTCTTGCTGTCATTGGAAGACCGCAAGAGTCATCTACATTGTAGGACTATCTCCCAACTGAATTCAGTCGAAAGGCAAAAACTTTTTGGCAAAAGTCAAAGTGCGAATTGGCTTATAAAATGCGCAAGAATTTTGAATTTCGACTGTGAGGAAACCCGGTAAAAATGGAAGAAATGATAGTAAAATATGAAAGAAATATCGCAAAAACAGCCCATAAAACTCGGAACATAAAAGAAACTGAAACTTGAAACTATTTGTTAAAACTTTTAATACATTTCGAAAACAGCATATGTGCTTTTAAAAACCCCCGATTGCTCATTGGGACAAGAGAAATTTGACATTTAGGCGAAATCTCTCTATCATTTCTTTCATTTTTTACCCGGTTATTTTTATTCGAAACGCAGGATTTTTGCGCATTTTAATTGGGAACGCCCAAAGTGTGATTTGGCTTGTTTCATGTTTCTCTCGTACTTGTAGTGCCGATACTAGTCCTTGATGAATCTTGTGGTCTTCCTATGTCCGCCTTTCTGTCCTAGGAAGATAGACAGGGTCCGCTGGAACTATGCCGGTACGAGTACCTGCACGCAGGTTGACTTAAAACGACTCCTACCTGGTATAATGACGTTAGGAACGGCTTCTTTTAGTGAACCAATGATTTTTAATCCAAACTTCTTTCCTTCATCCAATGTGTAAACATTTTTATTGCTAAATTTGACATTGCTAGGTCATGTACTCGTACGAGCAGTGGCTACTCGGAAGTTTTTTATGTGTTATTATCAAACAGGTGAAATTTAACCCTGTTCTTTTCTGTGTCGTTCTACACACGTTCTTCTTTTTAAGTGGACATGCTTACGTGGCTTCCACGATCAAAAACTAAGCAAATGTTTACATGTTAATTTTAGCCAAGACTGGATATCGGACAGCTTGTAAAGAACTCTTTTGACTATTTGACTGTTTGATTGATTGATGGATTAGTGACATATGGCACAATCTCAACCCTTTGCTGTGGTCACTGGTAACGTCGGTAAACACTGAGCATCAGCAAAACCCCACAAACAGTAGTTAGTGCTTGTTTGTTGTTCTTTTTCAACTTGCTATTATTATATTTTAGGTCAGGGCTGCCAAAAAAATTAACGAAATCTCTAAATCATTCCGAAAGAATTTTTTATTTTTCATGCTAAATTAAAAGGTGCAGTGAATAAAAGCCATCAGGTAGAATATCCAGTCAATCTTGCTCGCAAAGAATACTTTGCAAAAATCGTCTCGAGAATCTCCTCAAATTAGAAATGAACCAAACATTCTAAAACTTGAACTGTCTTAAATGCTTTCTTATTTGAGGAAGGAAATCGTTTGGTTTCAGAGTTGTGATTAATTAATTTAAGAGGAGCGAGAACCTCCTTAAAATTAATGAGCTTAAAGTCGGCACTGCCATCTTCACACCTTTTACACTTTATTTAACCATTAAGCTAGTTTCCATAGACACAAGGATGACAATAGACTGGATGTTGCAGCATAAAAAAATCGAAAATAATGTTCTCTTAATCATTTTCTAGCATGGAAATTGGGAAATGCAATTAGACAACTACAACGGAAATCAAATCATAATACGCATGAACCATATAAGCGTCGAATCATAAATATTTCTTAGAGATTTTTACATAGCTGGGTATTCAAGTGCATTCTCTGAACAAAGGCTTCTTCCTTTTCCAGCCAGACATCTTAGAAATAAATATTAACGAAGAGAGAGGGGGACGGGATGACGAAGTAGGGAAACCACATGAGTATTTAAAGGAAAAATTAAAACCTAGGGGTGTTAGGCAAAATGGTGCGTGAAGATGACATTGAAGAGTATTCAGATGGCAGCATGTAGCGCTTAAATAAGAGATTGATGGTAAATTTTCTTTTTTTTTCCAATAAAAACTTATCGACAACACCCGCCCCCCCCCCATCTGAAAAATAGAAGCCCCGGGGCTCTAATTAGGAAACTGTTTCCTAATAGAAGCCCCGGGGCTTCTATTTGGTTTCGTAATGAGCGCCTGAAATCGGCCAGTTTCCAAATAGAAGCCCTGGGCTTTTTTCGGAAACCCCCGGCAGGGGTGATTTGTTTTGTTCTGTTATTTTTTGTCAAAAAGTTGGTAAAGGTGTGAAAAATGTGTTATCTAATGGGTTACCTAAAAGATGAGGGATCTGACAGCCCCTCCCCATGTCAATGCCTAAAAGACAAGGGATCTGACCGCCCTTCGCCAGTCTCATCGATACACATCCAATTTCAGATATAACCACACATTTCCCATCCCTATCTTTTCTTGTCTCTCATCACTTTTTTTCTCTCGCTCTTCTTCTCCACAATCACAATACAATGTGCAGCCTTTTAAATAAGTCTTTTCGATGTTTAAATACACCACCTTTCCCCATAATTGTTAAAATCAAGAATTCCCGTGGCGATCGTGACAAGAAGCTACCTAGTTAATACAGCATTGATATCTAGCAATAACACCACAATAATCACACTAAAATCTCATCCATTAAATCAATTTTTATAAAAACATCACCTAGAAGTAATCTGCTCAGTATTAGAATAATCTGAACATTGCACGAGATTCGTCCTTGTTGTTTCAAAGATCAGCTATCGCTTTTGTAAAATGTGAGCAAACTGAACAAATTGGCCAATTTTGCTTTATTAATTTATTGCATATAGCTTCTGCAGCAGAAAATGATATCTTTATGAGAATTATAAGTTAGCACTTGACATTTGTTTCAAACTCTTTTTGGAGAAAATAGAGAGGATGGTTTTAACTTTTTTATTATACAAACATTCATATAGCCCGCTCATCAATATTAGTTTGAAGGGCTTTACAATATATAACAATGATCACATAATAGTCAAAATGGATTTAAAATATTACTAAAATGTGACTAGAATTAAACATTCCTAAAAAATTGAATAAAATCACTAATACTGAGATAATCAACAATTGAATGCCTGGGTAAAAAATGAGTTTTAACTCGATCAGTAACTAATGCAATTGTTAAAATAAAGGAAGGCTACTAGAACTTCTATTTAAAATTAAATCATTTCCACAGTACTCTGCTGCCCGCTTGCAAAAATCCATTTAAGTAAAACTGTATTGCTGCCCGATCCCTCTGATATTGGACACAGAAATGCGTTAATTGATAATTGGTCATATTTGCAAGTAAGCTGAATTTATATTAAAGTTATTCTCGGATATTTACTACAGCTTCCAGAGCAAAACGTTTTCCTTAGCTTGGAAATAGAAGTTACAACCTAATATTTACACTTGGAATGGATGAATTAGTGAATTTGGAAAATTCGTTAAGATTCTCTTTTTATTATCCTTTTTATTTATTTCTTTCTCATATCGTGATTTTTTACGAAGTTTCTTCAACGGTTTGCAGTCAATTCCTTTAAAACAGCTTGAGATAAGAAAATGAAACTTCGTACAATTAACGTTGAGCATATAATCTTGATTTCCTATACTTTTTTGTACCTGTGACATCATCATGAAATTTTATATTTATATATTTCGAAAACGATTGTGGTTACACACTTCGGAGTGAAATACTCTATGGGACTACCATGTTACCTATCCTTTGTGTTGTTATTATTTTTTGATTTTTTTTAAATACTGATTAGTTCATTTTACAAGAAAATCTCGAATAGTAAGCAATAAAGTTAAATGCACTGGCAAGTTCCTAAATACTTTCTCTTACTAACCTTTCTTGCGTTCAAAGTACCACCAAATCACCTGTTAAACAGAACAAAAAGGAAAGTGGTTGCAAGTCCTACGAGTACACATTCAGCATAGATTAAGAGAACAGCAGTGACAATAGTGCATCAAAAGAGCAATATCCCCCAGAGCACTTGCCAGTGAGTGCGATATTTGACAATACGTAACAGAGATTGCTCTTAAATGGCCAAAGCTATTGCACGGAAACTGGGAAAGAAATACAACTTCAATTTTAAGCAAATAAAAGTCGCGTATGCGAAAAATATAAATGTCTAGAAAAAGATCATGTTTGACAACTTTATATATCTTTATATATCTTATCTTATGGGAACAGACACAGGCGCATTGTTTGCTGCGTTCTTTTTAAAAAGCAGGTTCTATACACCGCGTTTCCCACGAGAAGAGGGGGCGGAGGTATTACGGAAATGCACTCCACGCTTGGTTTAAGCAAAGGGGGCATCAATTTCAAACTCCGCGTTAAGTCGTCGTTTTAAAAAGTCATGGACTCTCTACTTGGTATGTAAATAAATCATTCGAAATAGCAAGTTTACCAAACCTTTTATTGGTGAAAACATGAACTTTAACATTCTATATTTTTTCGGATATGTGCGTTTGGAGGAGGGAGAAATTTTGGGTTCATAAAAGTATTGTTTTCTTATCTCCCTTAATGAACCTTTCCGAATCTTTTATCTTCCAGTCTTTCAGTGTTATTGATTCATATTTGGCGCTAATGCAGCGGTAGAATGGTAATAGCACCCAGCATATTTATTTTCAGGTGAGACATTTTCAGGCAGACATCAAGTAAAAATACGTAATTTTGATACATTTAGAATTGCGCTGCTCTGTTTTTGTTCATCTTAGGTTTTATTTCCCTGTTCAGTTTCTCCAGTCATTAAACTGCTTCGCTGTAGCCTTGTGAACCAGAGCCTCAAATGACATGTATCGGGCTTCAAATGAAAAAGAGGGTCTCAAATGAAAACGACGGACCTCACTTCACATTAACTATTTGTCTGATATAATATTCTCATCTATTGCTATGTTCTGACCTCACATCACAGATTTTACAATGTATACGACAATGTGTACTATATAGAGTTCGAAAATAAAGTTAAAAGATATTCTTTCTTCAGTTTTCTATTTTTTACAAATTTGGCTAAATTATACAATTTGCAAAGATCAAAATTATCAGAGCAGTTCACAAATAAGGTCCAAAACACCGTATTTCTAAAATTATAAAACATGAATGATCATACATTAAATATTATAATTCATTTCAGTCTTTCTCAGCTTAAAAGTTAAGTATTTTCAATTTATGACTTATTCGTGGATAATTCTGTCGTAGGTAACTTTGTCATAGGCGTTTGCCTTATGGGATACTTTATCTTCGATGGCAGGAGACTTGATCGTGAACAAATATGTTGTAAGTGACTTTGCCGTGGTTGATTTAGTCTTTGGTTACTCTGTCGTGGGTGACATTTTTATAGGCGACTTTGTCGAGGGTGATTTTGTCAGAGGCAACAATAGGTAAAAAATTTACAGCTGACGCAATTAATCTCTGCGAGAAACTGACCAAGTAATACGGTACGTCTTGCTTTTACGCCATTTTTTTTTATAAGACCGTGTCTCAATAATACTGCTTTTCATGTTGAGGATTAAATGTTGCGTGAGGTATCATTCAGGAAGACCGATACATTTAAAGCCTCTGGTGAACGTTACTGTATCCAAGGCTGAGATCGGTAGCTATGGACGCATGTGAGATGACTTGATGTAGGAGGTTTGGGATGTTTCGCCTGGTAATGGCTTTTCATCAGGATTATACGTTTACAGTAATCACCTTCGTAGATTTTTATATATTTCTTCATGATCATTCCTTTCTCACTACTAGCAAAAGCAAAGCTAATAAATTATTGCATGTCTAATGTACAGAAATGATAGAAAACAGAGAGCAATATTTAGGAACACGTATTGGAATCCACCTTCTTTGAAACACATTTTTCCAGTTCTGTCTCTGTTCTTGCATAGTGTTAAATATAAATAGTAAACAAACCAACCGATGTTTTGTCACCTTGAAGAAAGCAGTGAAAAACTGGGTAAGTCAAGTTAAAACTTTTCATGCTATGAAATATGCTAACATATTTCTGAAGCAAGACATGGCATGGATGTAGAACGGAGTTCAATTTATAAAGGTTCTTTTGTCATCAGTCTTCTGGCATGAACGGCGATCGGGCTCTAGCCCAAAAATAAGCTTCTGCACATAAAGAATGGTGTATTATTATTGACTGACATGTTGAATAAAAAGAAAAAGAAACAATCATATGTTTGTCTAACTCTTCCAGAATAGAAAACGTCACCCCAAATAAAAACAATTAGAGAGGAGAGTCAATGCCTTATTTTAAATGCCCATATGTAAATGCCAAAGGCCAAGAATTCTAGCAATCAAAATGTGAACGAAATTGTTGACATAACCGACTGAATTATATATTCCTTGAAAGTAATGCATAAGACATAATCACTATGTCATCAGTCTATATAAAACATTACTCATCATTTATTGTTACACCAATATATACACTACACACCATTATACACCATTGTTAAACACCACTATATTTTTCTTTCCTCTTTATCACATGAAATTAAAACAAAATTACAATTTCAATTTCTCTTCCAGTAAGGCATATTTGTTCTCCGGTGCTAAAAATAATCAAGAATAAAAACTAAACTTGCAAAGCGCTTAAAAGTATTTTTTGAAAAGATTTACTAAGCTCAAAACAATGAATATTCGAAAGAGGTACAATATACATAAGTACGCAAAGTGTAGCACTTTGCTTTCCTTCATTTTTTTCTTGTGTTTCTGATAGCCAGATTAGAGTTATTAGTAGAGAAAAGCCAGTCACACGAACATGTATTTAGAACACCTTGTTCAGACAAAATGTCATAAAAAAGAAATTCAGGCAGAGAAAAGCAAATCAAACGAGCGTCGATTGGTAAGGAAATTATTCAGATATTATTTCAGAATTTAAAAGTGAATTTCAGAATGAAACAGTGAAAAGTATATCCCGTGAGCGTATATCAGTCAGAAATTATTCAAGTAATATTTCTGTATTGAAAAGGGAAAATGAATATCAAAATAAAAAAATCAATCGCTTCTGTTGTCGAATTATCTTGAGGAAGGCTTATTATTCGATGACAGCGTTACGAATAAGTAAAAAATGTTAATAGTGATGTATATCCTCCTTTGTGTAAACAATCATATGCTAAAATTAACGCTACTGCGTCATCAGGCCCGTTACTTACTCTCTTTCCGACATTCAAACATGACTCAAACAGGGCTGAGTTAAACATAAACACAGTGTTACTCTGGGCCTCTCTTGTACCTTTTATCAGATCAATATTTTTCACACACAAAAAGATCCAGTAGATTTCATGAAATCTGCCGAACAGCTTGGATGGATGGCATTACCTGCACCAAAGCTGAAAAATAACTCACCAGTGCTTAAAGCTATGCTTACTTTTGTGATGGAAAACATAAAGCCCTTGTCTTACTTTATTGGATATGCGAACTCTGACATTGTGTTTACATTGGCTTGTATTCATCCCTGGACTATTTGTCTTATATACAATTGAATCCGGTTTTAGGTCAAAGCATTTTAGGAGGATTCCGAGATATTTTTAATTAAATATGTAATGAAAATAAGTACTGCAAATAAAATGAAAGACGAAATATCCAGTTCCAAAATTTCCAATTTGTATGCTAAAGATTATTTCATCACGTCACCAAATGCATTTCCTCGGAATTATATTCCAGATTTTGTCATTGGCAGACATGAATATGAGTCCTGGTTAGTTGCTAAGTCAATAGAATGTGGGATCTGTGTCATAGACTGCTCTCAACCAATCACAACCTTCCACCGCGTGAACAAAGTCCATAATAATAAAAAAGATAAGGAGTGGCTGGTGGCAAGTGATAGATGTATGAATTGTGAAATGATTAATTCTTTTGCTACAGACTTAGGTCAGTTGCCATGCACCAATTCTGTCGCATATACACAAAATAAAAATATCACGTTATACAGAAGGATTAAGTTTACAAAAAATGTTTCAATAAAGCGTTAGAGAACCCAGATTTCCAGAAGTTATGCTATGCAACGAGTTTAAGCAAAACCAAAACAAAACAAAGGGGCATCAGTTGATCATAGAAGCTTATATCTATATGCTTAAAGCAAATAGAACTCATTTCCTTATAGTGACACTCTTGATACCATTTTCTTATAGTGGCCTTATTAATATAACTTCTATATATAGAAACACTATTTATCTAGTTTTCTTATAGCCACACTTAGGTATCATATTTCTTATAGTGACACTCTTGATATCATTTCCTTCATACAAAACTTACAGGAAGTTATGTAATTTACTTCTTTATTATTAGGACAATCAAACATCGATGAGATTGCTACACGTTACTGCACACAGTGCTTAAATGGTCGAATCCAGAGTATTAGAGAAGAGGGCGTAGGAGGGTTCCAAGTCAAAACCATTGAAAGGCGTACTATTTCAAGAAAAAAACTTTGACAGGTCTGATGATCCCCACCCTCTTCTTCTGCTGTTAGGTTTATACTATATAGCTTCCAACTGAGTGAAGCATAATGCGGGTTACGTTCAATATGCTGTATGCTTCATGATGAGTTTTCAGCATAAATGTTTGAGTGACAGATCAATTAAGCACGTTCTTAGCTCGGCGCATGCATACGTACTCTGCAGCGGTATGGTCAGAGATTTTCTCCTTTCTTAAATTCTTACTGTTTAGCTTATTCACATGTAAATTTTTAGGTCATTAGCACCCTGTTCACAATATCGGACACAAGTTTTAGTCAAAGGAGTGTGGATGTGGTTAAGCTTTAAAACAACATTTTTCGTAGTAGTAAGTTCATCAAGATCTTTTTTGAAAAGTGACATGCAACATCATTTCTGTCAAATATGGGGTGGAACTGCTTTACCTGAAGAACCGCCGTCCCCACACAATGCCCCTACCCCAAGAACCATTCTTTCTCCTTCATATCCAACCCTCCCCACCTCCACCCCCAGCCTTCTATCTTCCATCTATTTTGAAAACAGTCTATTAAAATTAAGGAAGCTTTACAACTTCGTACTGGGAAAGGAAATATATTCGGTACGTTATTCTGTGTATAATTCAGTTAATTTTTAAATGCATTTTAATTATCTAATGTATTTAATGTATTTATGTTGTATATGATTCTAGATCGCGTTTCGTTAAGCCTTGTTTATTTCAAAGTGCAGATTTTTAAATATATCTACGATTATTTAGCATTTGAACGTTAAACAGCTGCTAAATTCATCTTGAAAAAACTATGCTACATAAAAGATCTCTTGGTGGTGTTTAAATATTGCCTAATATAAGAAGTATATTCATTATATTGATTATATGAGGCACCAAGTCACGATGAAGCTAGAGTTTTTCCCTATCTATGAGCATGCAAGGCTTCGGTCGCCGAATTATTACAAATGATTGTGATTGCAAGTGAATGTGTTTCTAGAGAAGGTTTTGGCTCCAATATATTTTTGCTTCGGGTAATTTAAGACATAGACGACGCCATAGTACAGGGTGGTATCTGGTGGTAAAAAAGGGATACTTTGTTATCCAAGGAGCGTGTTGTTTTTTATAATTACGATAGACCATGGAGTGGGTTTACTTTATATTGGGTTCGGGCACGATTGAAAAGCAAATAAACCCACCGCTACACGGATGTTCCGCAAGTGCTTTCCAGTCATTGATCTGCCCCCTACAATAATTCATGTTAGCAAGCCCATTAAATCTGGCGTGTTGAGTATTGGATTCGGGAACCTGTGGCAGGGTTTTTCTCAGACCTTCTACACGTGCCCTTATCCACCCAACCAATTGGTCTATCACTGCGATAAAGCATGTCATTCTGACAACAAGATCTCATGCTTGGTTACATTCTCTTAAAATAGTAGCAAAAATGGAGCAAAAACTATCACTTCTACTGACGTCGATAATAAAGAAATGGAATAACTGCCATAAGGCAAGTCTTTCAAGTAGCATAGATATTTTTCACTAAAGAAAAATATTTAGACAAGTAGATAAAGTCTGATTTTTTCAACAAATTTTATTTCAATCAAGTATGGGTTTGAAGTATGTCGTATCTGACGTTCATTTTCTGACTTAATTTATAGTGTTTTTCCATATGAAATAAAATCTCTACATGTTGGTATGAGTGCTTTTCTGCAAACAATGTTAGATAGATTTAAATGTGAAACACCTTCATATATTATTACTCATGTTTTATCTGAACATAGCAAAAACAATGGTAGCCCTGAATACCTATGGTCACATAATAAACTGTAGTAACAAAATTTTTGGACAGTGCTTATTTTGCAGGTTTACTAAATACAGAGGTTCTGCTTTTATATACTTAAAATTGTATGCTATAGGTTTAAATGCAAAGAGAGCATAGCATTTTATATAAACTGAGAAATATAAAAAGCAGAGAGATTAGCCAAAGAACAAGAACCCATGTAAGTACAGCAAAACTCAAAAAGCAAGACCTGAATAAAATTGTCTTTTTACAAGTGTATTTATTGTTACTTTTAAAACTTTTGCAACCCCCCCCCCCCCCAAAAAAAAAAAAAAACAAAAAAAAACTAAGCGTATACATTATCAGGTAAAAAATAAATAAAAAATTATAGGAGAAATATAAAAGAAATACAGCAAAAACAACTCATACTCGGAGCGTGAAAAGAAAGTGAAACCTATTTGTTAAAGTTTTTGTCAATTTTTTAAAATAGCATACGGAGTTAAAACGCGGTTGCTGTTTGGTGCAAGAGAAATTCCGCATTTAAGAGAAATCCCTCCATCATCTCTTTCAATTTTTAACCGGTTAGAATTTTTTGCGCATTTTATTCGGAATGCCCAAAGTCTCATTTGGCTTATTGAACAGCAACCGCAATACGTCAAAGTTATAAACATTTCTTGATGCTAATGTCAGAATATCCGTGCCATTCTGTGGCGAATACCTGTCACTACTCTCAAACATTATGTGCCCCAAAAAATAACCTCGTGAAATCTGCACTACATGAAGACGCATTGGTTGCTCATAATATGCGGGGCTTATTCAGACTCAGTGGGTTTATCTGCTTATTTATCTGCTGGGTTAATGATTGCTTTTTTATCTTTTTGTTAAAATTATACATTTTCAGCTAATAATATTAATCGTGATTGTGTTCTTAGTTGTTTTCTGTGTTTGACACGAGATTGCATAATCACTTAACTGTCACATGTTCAGAGGTGTGACAACTGCTTATTCTTTTTTGGGGTTTCCACCCCATATTACCATTAAACCAATCAAGTCACATAAAAATCCTAAGTGAAAGAGCATTCACTTAGCCTAAGTGAAAGAGCATTCAAAATAAAACTACTATTTCTACTATTACTACTATTACTACTAATATTACTACTATTATTATTATTGCAATTATTATATAAAGGATTACGTTTCTCAATTAAGAATAAACCATTTTATTACCTGGGTAACATAAGTAAATTGTTGCATTTACAGTTTTTTAAAAATGACAAAATCAGCTTAATCTTAGGAAAAAAGGAACAAAATGGGCTGCATTAAATACGAAAAGTACGGTCACAAGATTTGTGTTTACAAAAGGACCAAAAACACTACAAACTGTTAAGATTAGGTCGTCTAGCGTATATTTTCTGTACTTTTGAAATTCTATAAATAAATTTGCACTTTTGAAGCTACCAAAAACCTCTTGACGTGTTGACTGCAAATATTGGGTTAAACCGAAAATATATTCTACCTTAGTAGAAATATATCTAGAAATAGCTTATCAGATGTTGAGGAAAATATGTACAAGTAGTTTTTAAGAACCAATTTAAGGGCTCATTGCATTTCAATCTGAATTTATGAACAGAAATTGGAATTTTGATGTTTTTCTGATTTTTTATTACATTTGAAATAAAAAATGCATTAGAAATCTGGCCTCCATTACATCTATACATTGTTATACTTTTCATTATCACATGGGAACATCATAAATAAAGTACCACTCTGACAATTTCTCCAAAAAATCCACGAGAATTTAGACCAGAATTTAGAATATTTATTCAGCTACTTAAAAAATACATCAAAATAACAGAAATCAGTCCATTCGATTGTAAACTATTACATATTACTATTACTATTACATAACTATTACATATTATTGAAAATATTCACAAGTATTAATGCTAAAAAGGCTTCGAAGCTTCTATTATTCTACGATGAAGCATGGATCTAGTTACATGTTCGGCCCTTTTCCTGTTATTCCGGTAATTTCACTTCACTATATTGCGGTGAAAGGTGGTCTAAATTTAGGGGTGATGATACTTTAAGGGTAGTCTTTCTTTAGAGGTGGTTCCATTCAGAGATTACACTGTGTAATGTAGTGTAAGTCTGACAGGAAAGACTAAAGAACAGTAAAATGCTAAATTGTAAAGTATAATAGACTAAAAAACTAACAATAATAGAAAAGTCAGAATTTTTCAAAGCGGTAGTAATAATGTGATGATTAAATCTCGAATTTATAGTCAAATCAATCTTAAAAGGAGAAAATAACTTATTTATCCACATAAATGCTAGATGGAGAGCTAGATTAAAAAAAACAACGGGAACTGGGCCGGGAAGCAGAAGAAGAAGAAGAAGAAGCTTTTTCTGTATATTTTTCTATACATTTTTTTGCTGTTTTACTTTGATTGCTTTTATAGATGAATTAAAAATACGTGTTGAAAAGAAAAGGAGCATATTGGTTCATGGAATAGTCTTTGTCACCTTTCTATCGTGTTTGGAACACTGATTTAAGCGATAATTGACACCTTGTGTACTCGTCACAAAATGTACGGTCTCTTTTAGTTGGTAAAATTAGAAAAGGGTAAGTTTTGCGACGTCCCCAATTATTAGCTTTTTTATGCATATTTATTTAGCATAAATTATACATGAAACCTTATTTGTTTTTGATGCAATTTCAGTGCAAATTGAAACCTAGATAAAGTTCCTGGGAACAAAAATAATATATACAAAATTGTGAAATACTAGGTAAAAAGGTTTCACAGAAAACTCACAAAACGATCTATTTTGGATTGCATTTGACAAGCTTCCACTCTCTGACAGGGTCGCTGTTTACAACAAAGACGTAGAAGTGGTGGGTGGTGGAATGGATGATAAGTCGCAAGCAAAAGAAAGATCTATACAACGCTTTACAGACATGTAGTAGATGTCGTATGATCTTTCGAAACCATCTTCATATAACAACGATTAAATTGTAAACAGATGGAATGATGCGAGTTGTCTCTACGACGTCTCAACCTGAAAATGATGTTGCATCGAGAAAAAGCCAAAACAAATCTGTAATTTATAAACGTCAACAATTCCTCGTATATTTTGTTTAAATTTAAACTTTAGATAAATGTTTTTTTCTGCATTCATCATATTTAATATACACATTAAATAAGCGATTTAATTTGCGATTTAATTTAAAGTAACGGTTAAATTAAAGATTCGTACATGTGCGCTTTGCATACCATCCCGTATTTACCAGATTTATAGAACATGCCTTATTTATCATCTTTACATACCAACCACCCTCACCATTTATCAGCTTTACATACCACATCCATTTATCAGCTTTATATACCACTCGATTTGTTAGCTTTATATACCACGCCCATTTGTCAGCTTTACACAGAATGTCACAATAAAATATACAAATGAATATAAATACACTATATTTATCAGTCTATTAGATCATCTCTTACTTGTCAGCTTTATATGACACCTGTTATTTGCTCCTTTAATTACATTACTTACAATTTATTCACATGCTTACTCCTTAATCCATACAATGGGCAAATTGTGATGTTGCCTTTCTTCATTTTGTCCCTCATAGTAAAGAAAACAAAACAATATTCGATAACCATCAGAGGTTTAAGTGAATAGCTTATTAGTGTTTTGCAATTGTATTCAAAAGAGTCCACAATCAAGTATCATGAGGGCAAACTTAAGCAGTCACGTGATGATTAATATGATTATATAGCGCCCAAGCAATCATTTCCCAGTATGATAATAGCAAGTCTATTTTTGTAAAACAGCCCAAGTATTTCCGATTTGTCTGGCTTGTACACAGAAGAGCATGTTCAGTTAGCTGTCACTTATCAGAACACTTGTCATTAGCAAATTCGCCAGTGGGCCGTTCCTGTTTGGTTTTACTCTCAACAGTGATCATTCTCCTCACGTCGTCTATTCTGTCACAAACAAAATCGGTGGCCGATAGTCAAAATGCAGGTAACTCAATTTAAGCAGATATAAATAAATGCGCCATAGTTTAAAACAATTAGAAAAAAGAAATTTTTTTAGTTTCAGTATAATAAAGGAATGGAGTTCTGTTGTTAGGACAGCGTACTGAAATGTCACCAAAATTTCAATGCTACATTACTGTTATGGACAGGGCTAAGTAGTGATAATATTGCAAAGAAAAATTTACAGTTAAGAAAGTTTGCAAAAAACATTGGTTCTTCTGATTTGGACATTGTGCAAAGATAAGAAGCCAACAATGTAGAGCTCAGCTCTCCAAATCTTTGCACATAAGCTCACTTGCTTTGGAGCATGGCCCTATGGGCAGAAAACATGATGCCATAATGGTACCTCTTTCTATCTATCTATCTATCTCTAGCTTTCTGTCTCCAGTAATACCGGACACAATGAGCATAGTTTTTAAGGCTTTTAAGTTTCACTGGCTATGCATCACTGATTTTGGCGTTTTTAAACCACGATTTTGGCAACGATTTAAAAATCATTACACCTCCCGTTCAATTTTAGGGATCAAGAATCAGGATCAACCACACTTGGGTATGATCCTTTTATCTATAGATTTTTGTGTTTGCTTCCTTACTAACACATTAATTAACTTTATCACCTTGCTGCGCCGTGCCTGCTAATTTATACGAGTCTGTCTTCTGCAGAAACTCCTCATTCACACATCTGTTCACCTGGCACGCCCTAGTCAGTGTGACACACCAGACAAGTACTAAACAATATTTCTCAATAGAAGCGCACTAGTCAGTTTGTCCCAATAGACACGTGTTAGTCAATGTGTATCATTAGAGTGCAGTAGTTAATGTGTCTCAATACACATGTGCTAGTCAATTTGCCAAAATAGTGTGTTATATTTATACTGAACAAATACTGGTTGATGAAGCATATGCGAAAAAAATTAGAGAAAATTACAACGGGTGCAGTGACAGAATTTTATCATTCAAGATAAATTAAGTAATTTAAGTGAAATGCATTAGATCCAGATTTGTGTCTGTCATAGACATTCCTAGGAATTTCAAATGATAAAGAAAATCCATTTTATGTTGTTTACTTGAAAAATGGTTAACAGTTTTATTTAATGATTGTCATGGGCTAGTATTTTTTGTGTGTTAGACTTGATTCGGAGATAGAATATATAGAATATCCAAGGATTGATGCAAACATTTATGAAACATATTTCTTACTCGGGTAAAATAAATGCTTAACATATTGTTAGAACCAAGGTTTTTTAGGAACATCGAGGACTTACCATCTTTCAAAGCAGAGACTTGAAAAGTTCTCTCCTCGACATCTTCTACAACATAAACCAATAATTTACACAGAAGAATAAACTATATTTGTATGTATGCATTTTCCACAGAAATGCATTCAAAATGACAAAATAAGGATTTCCAAACCTGTACGAAATAACGTGTTTATTTTTTCTTACTTCGAATATTTTTGAGGGGTGTTCGGTCTTTTATTCTTTGACTGAAAGTCTGGACGGAAAAATAAGGTATTAAAATCAGTGTTTGTGTTCTTATGTATATGCGTAGTGATTAAATTTTGCATTTAAGTTGTATTCTAATGAATGTGAAAGGGTGAAAATAACTTATTAATCCAGATAAGTGACGGAGAAAGCCGTGCTCTGAAAAACCTTTAATTGTATGTTCAGCTGTATTAAAACATAACCTCGGATGGAGGTGGGGTTAAAAAAGAAGAACGGGAGAAGGAGGAGCAGAAGACGAAAAAGAAGAAGAAGAAGAAGAAGAAGAAGAAGAGGAATAGGAGTAGCTTCACAGACAAATCGCAAAACGATCTAGTTTGAAGAAAAATTCGAAACATTTCTGACTTTCATTTCTGACAGGTCTCTGTTTGCACCAAACACGTATAATGGCAATGATATACAATAGTAGAAACATTTTTTGTCGACTTATTATATCTCATAGAATAAATTTCAACGTAAATGTAAGTCAAAATCAAAGTTAATACACTTGCTGTGGTATATTCTATTATTATCTTTGAACTGAGTAATTTTACTATCACAAGGTTTATCTCATTGTTTTACAGCAATTTGAAAGTGGTATATATATTTTTTGAATAAGTCACCATTATGTATTTTATGTTTTTACAATATAAGCCTCAACAAAATTAAACTAAGCAAAACTAATTAAATATATATTGTTTATAATATAGAAATAAAATACATTTCAAAATTTCAAATTTACATAAAATATATAATGAATTATACCAGTTTATCCATTGTAGACTTATTGCTATTCTAATGACTTTTTTGAAAAAGGTCTCAGACTGGCGATAAGTATATTATCATACAAGTGTATTATATATTTGATATAAATTTAAAGTTTAATATAAATCTGTTCTTTCTATATAATAAATCATATATATTGGGTTCACTTTAATTTAATTTGCTGAGGTATATGTCGGAACACATTAATTACCGAATGTTGTCTTACCTAGAAAAATATATAGCGGTGTTAAATTGGTATAAAGAAATGGGTAAAACTTTGTGCTACGAAACTTTTTCAAATCAGGGATTAAAACAGTGATAAAATATACTAGGGCAAATGTAACAACTTTCATTTAAAAAGTCAGTTACCTTAATCATTAAGCTTGTTCTATGCCACATAGTAAGTCAATACAAAATGTGTCAATTATTGCAAAACAGTACAAGCTACAATCAACACGTCTGGAAGGAGCGAATGTAGCTGATTAAAAGTTTTTGGTGAACATTTAAACTATCTCTTCACCTTCTCACAAAAAGCAAGAGATATCTCAAAGATATTCGTTTATTTTCAATTGTATAAAAAAATGTTATGTCTGTTTAGTTGAAAACATTTTATCACACCATTAGAAGTTGTTAATATTTTGTTGGTCAGTATCAAGGCATATTTGCAGACACGTATATGTAGTTCCGTAAAGTGATTGCAGTTTACCTTGTGTCGTACCAACGGCTACACAACTAAACATTATACGCAGATGATGTGCCGGGCAATCCTTCTCTAAACACTACTCATCATAGCTTACACTCTTCATGTTCCATTGTTGCACTATGACGTCACAATGCCCCAGGGCATCACATGTGTCTGTAATGTAAGCCAATAGACCTTGGTGCTCCCGAGCACCAAGCACTATCGTCGTCAAAATTCATAGTTTGATCACAACACTGTAAACTAGGAACGTTGTCAGTGTTTTTCGGTCGCTTGAAAACTATATCCGTCACTTGAAAATACCTTCCACGGCCACACAATAATAGGACAGTTGCTTCCGGCAGCAAATATTTACAATATTTGACAGGAAGGTGAAACTGGAGATAAGTACTTGTAAGCATATTTGTACGCCAATAGTTATACGTATTGCAAAACTCTTTTAAGTTCTTTCAGGAAATTGATACTGGTTTGCAGCGCTTTAGTTTCAAATTCAAACAGTGGTGGGATATGATAACATGTCTGCCGGACAACGCAAGCTAATGCACTTTAGTACATAACGTCAAGCCTGATGATTCTTTATGATCACATGTCAGTAACAAATATTTAAAACAATAGAAATTGTTGTAGAACACCAAAGTTTAATTTCAGAATGGAGGAAAAAACAAGGGCAGCGGAACTGGCTCCCTATTAGCTAAAAGAGAAACTTTATGTGGCATTTATGAAGCCAAATTCGGGAAATCATTTCAATAATTTACAGCACTCTAGCACTTATCAATGAAATGAGTGCTCAAGTGCCTTCGTGCCAGTAGTCAAGTGTAAAGCACTACGAGCATTGACATAAAACAGTCTTTGTAGCTCAGAAGTATTCAAAATCACTCAAATCTCCCATTAACTGGCTCTGTTTATTCCATTGATTTGCATTCAAACGAATTGCGGACAGACTTTAGGGATACTTCAGTGGCATCTCTACAAACGCTAAATGTACCTTATTGGTGGATCATTTCAACTAATAAGATTACCGTGGGGTGGACGATATCCTCAGCAGTGTGTGTTGGACTTTATTAGTCTAAACCAATTCTTAGATAAAGCAAAACGCCTAAGGTTGAAAACAGAATCATCAGACACAGGGTTCAAAGAACCTTCCCATGAGAGCTTCATAACTTGGATTAAGTGCAACCTTTTCGACAGGTCATTATACACCATTTTCTGGTGGCAGACAACACTTAGAGTTACAGCTATATATTTTATACTTTATGTTGATCATCGAGTACATTGTAAGCAGGTAATTGTTTTGACAGCGTGCTATATAATTGTATTTGGAGATATATTATGGAATGCTTTGTTAAGTCAGTGGATTCCCAAGCTTCCTATTGCTAGAAATTCCTACTTCCTGGCGAAATCGCATTTATTGATTCAACACTGCGAAAAATAATAGAAATCTTAAATCATTCCTTCAACGGTTCAACCACATAAAAACCACTTTTTTATTAACTTATTAATTTTTATTTAGTTTTACTCAAATGCACTTGGACAAATCGTATACAATCTACGGAACACTACGAAAAAGGACACAAATATTGTCCTTTTCTAATCGCTAATAACACTGAATGTTTGAATTTTAAATTCAAACAAAATCTAAATGTTCTTTATTTATGAATTTTGAATGCTACAGATTTCACAACCAGTTTACATTAACAGAATAAAAAAGGTTTAAACAATATCAATAAGATTACTCTCTGATATGAAAACACATGGCCGTGATGAGAAATTAACCACATCAGAATATGCTATTTATATTAAACTGCATTCACATGTCGATAATGAATTATACTGCATTTTAAACTATTTGACATTTTTAGAATCACCAAAATACATAAATGTTTGAAAAACATGGTAGCCAACTGAACTTGCTGCGGGCACATGTAAAAGAGTGATCATGTTCTAGTACATGCAAGCTTTACTTTTTTTAAGATTTGACATTTCATTTTTACATCATTGTAAACTATATTGACACTTAGTCAATATAGTTTACGGTGATCAACCGATACAGCTAATGCTACTTGGATAAATATGGAATAGTAAATACTGATATACAAATTCACCAACACACATTTGAATTTATCTAATTATTGAAGAACACAGTTTTAACAAGAATTCCATTGTGGCACGCCAAAATGAAAAAAGGAAAACTCAGCGTTTAAGGCATTTTGCAAAAAATATGAACCATATTTGCATAAGCAGCATTTTTAAAAAATTAATCACTGTTGACTTAATATTTTTATTACTTTTTTACAAATCACTAAATAAATTCAAAGACTGGTCAAAGATCTCCCAGAGAAAATTATTCTTGTCAAATTGGAAAGCAATCGGATCACATGAGGAACTTAAGCAATTTCATATCTATCCGTTATTTTGGTTGTTTTTGTCCATAACTTGGTAACCTTTGGCCAAAATGCAAGACACAATGTACATTAGGTGGAAAGCAGTTTTTTAAATTTTCAATGCGATAACTCCGCAATTCTAGCAGAATTTTCAATAGCATATTTTAAGAAGATTAATATTTGGCTATTTGTATGCCAATATTTTTTGTTTCGACCAAGTTACAAAACGAACGGCCACCTAAACAGCATCAACGTTAGTAACTAGGCCAGGAAATCAGCATTTTTGTGTTTTCCTGCAATGTGAAATATTTGGTCAATTTTGGCCAAACTGAAAAACTACACACATGCTGAATGAAACATTCTTGTGAAAGTACAAACGAAAAAGAATGACTGGACAAAAATTGAAGTAGTAGTAGCGTATTGCTTAGTTTCATCTTTAGTTTTTGGCCAAAATTCTGACAAATTCTATCGAACCCTTAACAAAAGTACTACAAACCTACTGAAAGAGCTATAAGAAATCACAACTGTCAAATATCAAAATGATATAAAACTGCCCTACGAGTGGTATTTTGTGTCTTTACCATATATTTCGCTTTTCCGCCAATGTCTTCACCTATTTTCTCCAAATAAATTACAGGCCCGGCGAAGAATCTGCCAACGGCCAGTTAAAATATAAGCTAAGAGTTTTGTAGACCTTTCCTATCAAATAGGAAAGCAATAGCACGGGTTTATAAGAAGAGTTCTATTTTTTGGTTTTCTAAAATTTGATCTTTTTTGTCAATGTTTTTCCAAATTGTAAAACAAAACACATTCTTGGATCAGGACCTACGCAACATTTGTTCCCAAGCGATCGTATCAAATTTGTAAGAATGGGACCTTTTTTTAAATTTCGGATTTGTCAGCTTGTGGCTAAATTTAGCATAATCGCCACACTAGTCGCTGCTTTCCTCTGTGCGCAATATCAGTCGTGAAACAACAGGCATCAGTTTCACTTAAAAAAGTCTTAAGGACTTGCTTTAAAAACAGATTATACATTTAGTCTCGACATTCTTTAGATATTCAAGAATCTCGAAAGCCACCAGAGACTTTTATAGGTTTCTATTGTCAAAAACGATGGCCAAAGCAGATAAGAAGAGGCGTTTGAATCTATCTGAAAATCGCCAAAAAATTACTTTTTTTTATATGTGTGTGCAATACTTTGGAAATACCGCTCTTTGGAAGTTAAAGCCATACCCAGGTAAGATTTTTTATACACTTCTGTACTAAAATCAAGTTAAGTTTTGCGGTTATTTTGTTTTTAATTCACAAACACTACGGTAACAAAAGTGACACAGAGAATCACAATATCCCTTCAGCCAAATTTGAGCGAGGAGTAACCAGATCGTTTTCGCTACCGAACAGCGAACATTACACTTAGAGCCACAAAAATAAGATTCTGAACACTAAAAAATTCATAATTATGCAAAAATTGCAGAGAAAACGACGATTTGCGGTGGTGTCAGTGACGAGGCCAAATCAAAACACTGAGCCTGATTGTAATTTGGTTTTGATTGACCATAAATCAACGTCTTTGACACAATGCTGAATAGATGTTTAAACGTTAATTTTTCCAGGAAAAAACCACTTCCGCAAAATTAAATCGTTTATGATGTGGTTGTCAACACATTTGCGACCACAAAACAATGCCTACTCGACGCCGTTAACATCCATTGAACATACGTTTGATGAAAAACGCTCTTTAGACAAGACGTTGTGTAAATTAAATTATTAGGAAATTAAAGCCTGTTACTGGTAATGACTTTATGCTTTATCAATTAAAGCCTGTTACTGGTAATGACTTTATGCTTTGAAAATTGACAAACATCAGGACATAAACTATTGGATATTCATAAGTGCGACAGTTATATCGCCTACTTTCGAAATATATTCATGTAAATTGATTTCATGCATATCCTGCGTTACACGATGACCAATTTTGACGGAGCGATGATCAAATATTCCTTATGAGTGTCACTGTCTAGACGGTGATCTGATTAATATTTTCGCGACGTCTCCCTGCCGCTCTCCCGAGGTCTAAATAAGTCGGTTGGCAGACGTTGTTAAGTCGATGTTCGGAGCCTCCCCCCTACATTTAGCAACTACAGAAAAATGACCACCTCCATGAAAACTTTGGCTGGAATTTCCCCAACCCAAGCAAAAAAATAAATAAAAATCAGGAAAATGACCTGTTGGTCAAATGGTCGGTTTTTCACTCGCTGGTGGTCATATAACCGATGATAATTGTGGTGACCAGCCAGCACCTACAGGACATATATCAACAAATCATACTCTAAATCATGTAAAAATTGTCAAAAGCAAATGATTAGCAAAGGGAGCTTAATCTAGGATCACCATTTGAAAGGAAATCCGATCAAAGTCGTGGGAGAAGCTTGTTCAAAACTGGAGACCAAATTTTTTTTGAAATGCCGCCATTCGACTACTTTTTGGCGGATCGCGAAAAGGAACAATTTTCAAATTGCAAAATTTGAAGGAAATCCGAACAAAATTGTGGGAGGAGAAGCATTTGGAAAATTGGCTGCCAAGAATTAAAATAAATTAAAATTTGCCAAAATTTTAGTTCACATAGAAAATATTCATATAAACTTCCGAGGGGAATTCGATCAAAACTGTGTAAGATGCATTTAAAATTTTAAACACAGAGGACATTCGTCCTAAATTTGAAAGGCACCCGACCAAAACCGAGGGAGCAGCATTTTAATCAAATTTTATATACGTGTATACATACACCCCTCCCCCCACCCCGCCCACACTGATGTGATAAGAGCCCGACGAAGTCGGCAGGTCTAATAAAACACAGCTGCTAATTTTCGAACGACATATTGCCATTTTTTGGTGGTTTGCACTAACTGGCATGTCAACTCTTTTACATTTCAAACAATATTCACCAGCCAATTTTGGGGTACATACAAATAACAATTAAATGACAACAGTTTTTCAGGTCTTTCATGAACAAAATACCTGGCAAATACTGGACCGATAAAAAAATAAAAATTGACCAATCGTAGTTACTTCGAAACTATATTCCACAGAGGTATAAGAAGTCCTGTGTAAATCGAGACGAAATACCAATATATCAATTGATTCCATATCATTCTTTCGTTGGAGATTATACGGGATATACACTCACTTTATCACCACAGTATGTTTACACCTCGTCACTTAAGGAGTTTCCATTAGGACATCTACATACAGTATGCATGCATCTCGTCACCTCACGAGTTTGCAGCAGGGCATCCACGTACAGCATGTATACACCTTGCCACATCCGGAATTTGCAGTAGGGCGTATACGCACAGAATGTATACACCTCGCTACCTCACGAGTGTGCAACAACGTGTCTACACACAGTATCTATACACCTCGCCATCTCACGAATTTGCAGCAAGATGTCTATGTCTAGCATGTATACACCTCGCTATCTCACGCATATGCAGCGGAGCGTCTATGTGCAGTACCCCCATCCCCCCACCCCCACCTAACCTCAGAAGTTTGCGGCACGGCGTCTGCGCATATCTCCTACGCCGATTGTGCATATGCCAATAATTTAACAAGAAGATCCGTGGACGTTGTGCTCAGCCGTAAACACGAAGATATTACAAAGGTGAAAGAAGGAAGCGACTAATTTTGACATAATTTACGTTTGGTAGAAGGCCTCAAGGGAAATATTGCTATAAAAAGTAATCAGACCGGATCTGTGGGACGAACAACCTTTATGTGTTTCTTTTAAAGCTATCCATTTATTTGACCAGTTTTTGCCGAACCGAAAACAAAAATACTACAATTTCGCTGAAGATCTACGTGGATTCAGGAGAAGAAAAGAAATAAGAAGAAAAGGAAGAAAAAAGAAAATAATGTAGTATGGGCCCTTACACGCCACTGTGGCAGGCAAAACTATAAATACGGACTATAAAACATATGAAAGGAGAGAATGAAGAAGTCTGCCTGGAGCAGGGTCTGTTTGCCGAACCGACAACGATAAATATTATACTCCTTTCTAGTACTACAATATATTAAGTATTAATACATAATTATTATTCAGCTTGAGCAACACTAAAGATATAGCAGACACACAAAATAAACAAAAAATAAAGCGATTCCTGACTGGTGCTAGAACTCATAACCACTCAGGCGACAATGCAAATCACTGCTTCAATGGGAGGCAGAACCATAAATATTGCCTGAAAAAAAAAAAAAACGATAAAGGGAGACCATGAACAAATTCGTCTTGAGCGGGGCTTGAACTCACGACCTCGTGATTATCAGTCCGACGCCTAACCACTTGAGGTCTTCGGCCAAGTGGTTAGGAGACTGGTGGAGAAGCATCAAGTACGAGTTCATTATGATTTTTCTGCAATTTGAGCGGATTTTTACGAAGAGTAGGCATTAATCTTAACGGTGGGCAAGCGCACGTAAAAAAACCTAAATGCAATGCAACAAGAGCACCCATTCCATTCCCGGCACTCCCACTCTCCACCATGCTCCACTCTTCTAGCCCTCATCTCACCTAACACTCCCATTCCTCAATGTTTCACACACGTCCATCCTCCGCCCCCCTCCACCCATTCCACATCCCACACTTCCTGCCATGCTCCACACTTTTCTAGTTCCGGTCTCACTTAACACTTACACTCATCGTTCTGCTCCACGCACTCCTACACCCATCACTCCCACTCCCTTCCATGCACCACGCATTCTTGGGCTGACTCCACCCACCCCTCCTACCCCCCCCCCCCTACCTGCTCGACACACACCCAGTCCACATTCCAACCATCACTCACTCTTCTCTCACTAGCTCAACTCCCACCCGCCACCCCCATTCCCCTACCTGCTCCACACTTTGACACACCTCTCCCTATCCCCTCCCTTGACGCATATTCTTCTAACTCCCATCCCAAGCTCAACTCCCACCCGCCACCCCAATTCCCCTACCTGCTCCACACTTTAACCCTTCCGACCTACCTCTCCCTATGCCCTCCCTTGACGCATATTCCTCTAACCCCCATCCCTACCATCGCTGCCACTCCCATGACTGCTCCTCACACTACTAGTCCCTATCCCATCCATCCCTCCCACTCCCCTCCCTGATCCACACACTCCTATCCCCTTTCCCACCCATCAATCCCACTCCCCTCTCTACTCTCCACGCTACAAACCCCCATTGTAGCCCTATCACTCCCATTCCCCTCCATGTCCTACCCATTTCTAGTCCCCATTCCCCCCCAACAATGCCACGTTCCTCCCTGCTCTACAACCCATTCGCCCACACCACCCAGCACTCCCACTCCTCACCTTCAGTCAGCTCCAACACCCCCCACCCTCCCCCCCCCCCAAAAAAAAAACCCACGTTGCTTCATTCCCACTAAACTCTCCCATTCCAGCTAATGTAAAACAAGGTTCTAACACTACTTAACAGCGTATGAGGAATAACATGACTAAGTTTATATAGACTTGACTCCGTAAAGTGTTACAGTATATAGAAGGAAGTATAACACTTTAATATGAATATTCATTGACATTCACATACCTCATGGATCCAAATTCAGGAATATAAATCTGACTTTTTAAAAAAATTTGTGAAACTACTACACTGTAGTTAACATAAAACAAGCTTATTGCACATTTTTTTTTGTTCTAGACCAAATAATACAACGGGGAATGTTTCAGAAAATAAAAAATACCCATGAACGCCTCTGTAACCACAAATTAAGATGGTCCACAGATTCACAGGATGGTCCATAGACTGGCCCACAGGATGGCCCATAGACTGGCCTACACGATGGCCCACAGAATGATCCACCGGATGGTCCATAGAGTGGCCCACAGGATGGTCCATAGAATGGCCCATAGGAAGGTCCACACAATATTCCACACGATGGCCCACAGTATTGCCCACACGATGGTCCATATATTGGAACACAGGATGGTCCATAGATTGGCCCACAGGAGGGGCCATAGACTGGTCCATACGATAGACCATAGACCGGCCCATAGACTGGCCTACACGATGGCCCACAGAATGATCCACAGGATGGTACATAGTGGCCCACAGGATGGTCCAAAGAATGGCCCATAGGATGGCCCACAGGATGAGCCACAGTATTGCCCACACGATGTTCCACACATTAGCCCACAGGATGGCCCATAGACTGGCCCACAGGATGGTCCATAGACTGGACCATGGATTGGTCCACAGAATTGCCAACAGGATGACCCACAGACTGGCTCACAGAATGGTCCACAGAATAACCCACAGGATGGTCCATAGACTGGCCCACAGGATGGCCCATAGACTGGCCCACAGGATGGTCCATAGACTGGACCATGGATTGGTCCACAGAATTGCCAACAGGATGGTCCAAAGACTGGCCCACAGGACGGTCCAGAGAATGGCCCACGGGATGGTCCATATAAAAGCCAACAGTATGATCCAATATAATGGCCCCCAGGATAGTCTATAGGATGGCCACTGTATTTTTTTCTCGAAATACTATTACCCCTGCTGTTTGAAAACTTTAAACGAACTTTCAATGCATTTTAACCTCGAGATTTTTTACTTTATGCATGACGTATTTTTTTTCTGAAACATTCCCCAGCCCTATATGCATTTTTGCATACTATTTATCTAACTTGTTTATTTGATAAACCATTCACTTAATAAATAAACTCACGCTACCAAACTATGACCTTATATATCACAATAATGCTCTACTAGAAAATGCATAAATTGAAAGACTTGTTGTTTTTCGTGTGCAAGTTGCCTAGTGAGGGAAACTAGCTTAACTACCATGCTTAGCTGTATATACAGTTATCTGCTTGTTTTTTGCTTGAAAAAAATTACAGAAGTAGTGCCATGTGCAGTCATGTGCCTACCACAAATAATACAAACGTCAGATCACATCAAAATGTTCTCGATACTCAAACCACAGCCGCTATCACTTATAGTGTACTTTTACTCTTCTGTAAGTATTCGGAGAAACAGCACCTTAATTCCAAGTCAGTCCCTTAGCACATTATAATTAGCTTTACCACACGAAACCTTTTGTCAAGTAATGACAGCAGTAAGTATGCCCTGCGAAGCCACATCGTGACGTCATTACAACCATTCTAGTCAAATCAAAACCTTCTTGCAGCTTTGCAAATGCTTTAAACATATTCCAAAACACCATAATTAACAGCAAATGGGCCCGCATGTACAACCACAAAGGCCTTCATGTAGAACCACAAAGGCCCGCATGTACAACCACAAAGGTTCGCATGTACAACCACAAAGGCCCGCATGTACAACCACAAAGGTTCGCATGCATAACCACAAAGGCCGGCATGTACAAGCACATACCGCTATACTCGTGCCAGCAATCGTTTGCTTTTATGCGTTGACAACTCTGTACCTACGTTCATTTTTTTTTTCATTTTTTATGCCTTCTTCTTTTTCTTCTTAACATACATAAAGAATGCACTTTTGAACAATATATATCCATTATATACATTTTAATTGCAATTTAACTGCTGAAGACACTAATTTGTCGACAAAAAAATACTTGTGAGAAAATAAGGCCCGTTCGTCAGGTGTAACTAAAACACCCGTCTCTCAGCCCGTAAACACCCTCCAGCGAAGGTTCTCAATTAGCAGCTTTATATTTTCTTTAATAAACAACACATGTTAATGTTGTTACTCCAAAGGCACTGAAATTCAGAAACGTAAAGAAGCTTTGTGATAAACACGCTTTTTAGTGACGCCTTTGAAGTGAAACAAAAAAGACCAAGCCCCGCCCATTTCTTTCATGTTACAGTGACCATGTATACACACACGTGAATGCGTACACAGCAATGCACGCACCTTCATCCATCACACGCACTTGTTCTTTTGGCATTCAAAAAAATTATTCAAAAACAAAGAGATAAAATCTCTAATCTTTGAATAAATTTCAATAAGATGGTATACCTTGATGAAAACACGAACGTATACCAAAATTAGTACATATCTTATTTAAACGATCAAAACTGTTGTATACTTTATTAATCAAAACTGAGGGAAAAAATTTACCTTATTTATTGATAAAATTACTGAGTAACTTACTTAGCGATCACGCACCGATGTCTTACTTATATTTCATGAAAACGAAACCCAGGCTGGTTTCCATTTTTCTTAATATTATTTAATTCTCTAATTATTAGCCAGCACCAAAACTAACTAAACTTCGAAATTTGTGCTCGGAGCCAGAAAACGCAAAAAAATCCTGACGCTCATATGACGTAATCAAATCACCCAACGCGGCATGAGCAGCCGAACCCTCCAGAGTCCACGCCATCCAACGCGGCATGAGCAGCCGAACACTCCCCAATCCACGTCATCCAACGCGGCATGAGCAGCCGAACACTTCCGAGTCCACGTCATCCACCGAAACATGAGCAGCCGAACACTCCCGAGTCCACGTCATCCACCGAAACATGAGCAGCCGAACCCTCCCGCGTCCACGTCATCCAACGTGGCATGAGAAGCCGAACACTCCTAAGTCCACGTTACCATTGAGCAGTCTTCCTCCAAACGTATGTCTTTGAATCAAATTGTCAAACAAGGAAACCCTACAGAAAACTTGCTCACTCTCTGCGACCCACTGATGACGGGCTTAAGGAAACATCAAATCTCGCGGCTAAACGAGAGCGGCGGGGGGTTCCCAATTTGCTTGGGCTTACATCAAGGAACGGTCCACTGGAACTTGCTTGCTGCAGATGCCGATGTTCACCTCCCATATCGGCGGAATGCACTTGCAGACCTCGCTTATCTTCCATGCCCAGGCTCTGCATCTGCTGCTCAATGTCTAGATGCTGGTAATATCGCCCAGTCGGGAAGTCGGGGTCTCCGGAGTAACAAGGCATATCAGGTAACATTGTGGCCGGGTTGAAACCCTCAAACGCTGCATTGTTGTTTTTGTAGCCACTCCCATAGTATTTTACATCAAACTGTGTGCCATCTGAAAAATCAGCAAATTTGGAACATTTCACACATTTTAACAGTTCATATAGCAAGGGAATCAATTGATATTTCATTTATCTATGTATATATAAATGTATATATTAGCAAACATGAAAACTATATCAGGTTTGTTTTCCTTTTCTTATAAATTCTCAAACGAACGCGTCACTATTACGTCACTTTTACGTCAGATGAAGCTAAGGCCCCTTCCCCCGCCCCACCCCATAAGTATAGCCCTGAGGTAACCTGGGTTAGGAATAGAAGAGGGCACCTGGAGGCGGGGGATACTGATCAGCTGTCTGCTGGTCGCCTTCAATCAGACCGTCTATGTTATGCTGCTGAAAGAAACCCGTGCTGGTGAAGCTACTTCCGGCCAGAGTACAGGGCGGCAGCGGGCCAGCCAGCGGGCCGGGCAGTGTGGCGGGCGCCAGTGTGCCCGGCGGCGGTGTGGCCGAAGGCGCGTGTGTAGGCAGCGGCGGATGTTCGCTGTTGTCTGTGGGTGGCAGGAACTGGGCGGCCAGCTGTAGCATCTGAGACACTGGAGTTTGGCACAGCGGCGTTTTTAGACCTTTTCTTTCGTCTTCAGACATCGTTAACATTTCTAAACATAAAGCAGAATTAACTGAAAAAATCATCATTTTGTTTGAAAGACAGTTCAGTACATACAGTATATATGTAATTAATGACTGTTTATACAAGAAACAATCTCGATAGTTATAAAGGTAAGAAGCTTTTCTGCTAAACAAAATACTTTCTTTTTTTTTTTTTACTTTAGAATCAAAGCCTGATAGACACTCCTGTCGATAGCTGCGTATTTCTGCGAATTTTATGCGCGAAAATTTTCAAACAATGTAATTCAAGAACGACACGCTAGAAACTGCTACGTATGATCAGGAATCAGCCTGATCAGGAATCAGCCTGTGAGGTCATGAGCTTTTTTATCCTTCCCCACTTAGGGGTGGGTTTTCATTTTGAGCTTGGCCGGTTGGGCCACGTGTTGGCTGCCTTGGTGGGGCTTGAAATCATGCTCTGCACAATGCACGCATGTAAAACTGCCTAGAGGCAGCCATTCTACCCAGTCGGCCGCACAGTAAATCTTATATGTTACACCATTTTCATAAATCGATATTTTTGAGGATCGTGAAGAGAGAACTAACCTCAGGATGATGTGGCCTATGGAAAATTCATGCGTAATATCAAAATAATCAGAGCAAAACCATGAACAGTCACAATCTGAAAGTTTGTCTGGAGCACATGTACACATATATCCGAACGATGGTCACACTTTCTTACCGCGCTAGACCAGCCCAACTGATCTAGAAACATCGGACAGATGCAACGGCAATAACCAACAATGACATGCCTGAGAAAATAAAAGTCTAGCACACAATCTGGTGGAGACTTACCTGCTGCTGGTGGTGGTGGGGTCGGGTCGAATCGGATCAGATTCACTGGAGACTGTCTGTAAATAGACGGTTGTAGCTCAGGCGTAGGAATAGCGGACGGAATAGTTGCGGCGAATACATCAAATGGCGATCTGCTCCGCATCATGCTAATTCGCATCAGTTCTTCGTCTGTAAGAATTAAACAAAGGGCTTCTGACATTGGTCACGACCACGTGTGGTGCGTCCCATATGACCTGGAGGGTGGGGGGGTGCTCCTAATAAAACTTCGTCATGTGCTTCACGCAAGCGCGTCTCCAGTTTTTAGACAAAACTATGTATGACACAATGTATGGCACTTATGACACAATGTGTGACACCATGTATGACACAATGTGTGACGTCATGTATGACAATGTGTGACACCGAGTATGACACAATGCATGAAAGTCTTTTTCAACAGAAATATATTTCGGGACATAGCTGTACAAGAAAGCTATATGACACAAAAAAACAAACACGCTAATGAGTGTAGATCGTTGACGTCCGCTAATTTTGTACCAGACCTTACTTCAGTTTTGATTATTAAGTACGACCACGGCTTGACTTCTGTCTATAGGCTTGGGTTTGCGATATCAATAAGAAAAAATAAAGAGGCTGCTTTTGTATGTCGCCATTACAGATAAATTGACCAACCGACAAGGCTGATTGCGCCAACCCCCCCCCCCCCCCCACCACCACCACCCCCACCCCCACCCTCCGTCCCTCCACGACTCTCCTCGAGGAACAATATTATTTTTGTGCAATTTTTCCGTACTGCACGGCAATTTTATACACATACAACATCCTACTCAACAAAGTACAAATGCTAACAACACACGTGAAAAAGGTTACCATTCGATTCCATAAGAGCGGCCGAGTCATCGGACGGGGTGTAGACTCCCGGAATGACCCCTTCTGCCGCTGGATTGAACAACGACGGAAGCACCGACATGAACGACATATCCGCCGCGGGTGTGTCCATGCCCTCCTCCTTACTCAATGGCACCTTATCTGAAATCATATTTATATGTATATTTTTTTGCTCTGACACTCTCTTCTCAATAACGGTTCAGTTCAGGGGACCCACCTAATTTCGTAGCCACATTATATTCTCTGTAAACTAATCGTAATCTCAGGCCTGACCCCCAAAACTTGCATTGACCAACCAACACTGATCCCTGATACGTCAAATTGAACAATATTTAGCACCTAATATGGGTACAAAAATTAGTCGGTCCCTCAGACACCGCCTGTATCATCTTTTCTTTCTTCCCTGGGGACCATTAAATAAGGATTCAAATACAGCCGACATTTTAATATACCTGAATAATTAGAGATGCCTTTGATAAAAAAAAATACAATATTTCTCGCTACTTAGACAGAGTTGTGCTCATTTTGTGAGTGAGCTTTAGTGGACTTTTGAAATACAGTACGACCCTTCTTTTCCGTGACACAATCAAGCATGTGTACCCTGGATACGGCTGTGTAATGGAGTCGTAGTCAGGTAATATCTATGGTACAAGATTTACGCTTCCATGATCCGGGAAAAAAGGTCGCGGGGGGAAGAGGGGGGGGGGGGGGGTTCACTCACGTAGAAATTAGTTACTATGCGTGTCCATGACCATTACGGACAAGCCTAAACACTTTAGTGCCAAATTTGAAAAAAAAAAACCTCCTTTTTAAACTAAACGCGCACTCCTGTGAAATATTTTAAGAAACGTGTTTTACATTGAGGACGAGGGGTTAACTTAATTCCACTTCAAGTATCATCAGCAATGAAAATCGGGTTAAAAACCGATCCATTTCCTCCTCCAGACAATATGCCATTGAAACATATGTGGTAGGGACAAAAGTTTGGCGAGTAGTTTTCCTAACTGCACTCCCAAGCACGGGTGACGTTTACCTTGGAAGTCTTGCGACAGAAGAACTGTTCTACGGTACCCTTTCCCGCGTATGGTGGCCATGTGCGGTACAGCCTGGAGCAGGGCAGCCACGCTCGGGTAGCCATACGAGGCAGGCACGAGCGAGACGCCGAAGTACTGCGCGTACGCCGCCTCGAACATGTTGAGCGCCAGGCGGCCCTGGTGCGCGCGCAGCAAGGTGCGCGTGTCGCGCGAAAACTGCTGCAGCACGCTCAGTTTTACCATCGGCTCCTTGTCTTGGCTTGTCATCTGAAAGTAACACAAAAAACACTGTAACTGCCAATAACAAACAAGAGCAAAAACAGACATATGTCCTTGAAATACCTATATTCACAACTGGGGGAACAAACGTGTCTGCCCCGGCATTGAAAAAAGTTAACTGCGCAGTTAACTGTACTCCTAGAAGCGAAAGCCCCTAGATCTAGCTGTATCACGTGAACAATTTTAGGTGGATGTTTGTTTGTTAAATAGGTTATATTTATTCACTTACTTTCGGATGTTCTGATTGCTAACGGAACAGTTAACGGAATCAGTTAACTGTACAGCTAACTTTTGTGAATACGGCCATTGAGAATTTGAAACCTAGACTTCATAGTTCAGGAAAAAGACCAAGTTTCCAGTCTGATATATTCTAAAAAAAAAATGCCTAAATTCGGTTTTTTTTTTAATACCTCAACGTAGTCTCCGTGATTATGTAGCTTTGCCAGTTGGTCAATTTCTAAAGTTTCACCAAATTTTTCTTCATAACTTTGTTGGAGATCTGACACGCTCATTTTGCCTTCTGTCCTGCCCATGAGGAGCAGGAGGACCCGCCTGGCTAGCTGCTCTATCTCACTGTTATCCACCAGCCTCAGCATCAGCTTGCCTTCCACGTCTTCCACCTGCACCATGTTTATATTCATTCGACATTAACATTAACATAAAGTTATCGATTAACGCGTAACATGACTAAAGACAACGCATGTATATTGCAATCCCGATATGATAACCCGAGCTTACCAACTTGAATTCGTTAGTGTCTCCAAAACGACAAGCACTGTGCTTCTCTGTCAAAGTGCCACACTTTCTAAATATTGACCTGATGTCTCTAGGGGTGGAGGGGGGGGGGGGGGGGGGTAGGGTTCTGATGTATCAGTGATGGGATATCTTTGGATCTTCTAATACAGCATGATACTACTCATCTGTAACAACGGCTTGAATGATAGCACATTTACCCTAGCAACGCTGGGTATTTTCTCAATTAACTGCACCACGTTGCTCACTCCATACTGACGTATATTCAGACTGTTGCCATGGTGACGCATGTATGCGGCTAGGAATTCGGGTACCGGAAGCGTGTGCTCTGGAAAGGTCTTAAGCAAAGCCTGGACGTGCTCCTCAAGTACTTTTAGCAGCTCGGGCTGCGTCAAGCGCAAAATCTTCTCACCATCTTCCTCTACCATCTGAAAACACCACACAACTAGAGCTGCACTTCGCGTTTTTCTAATCGAAATCGCACCTTTTTTGTTAATTATTATGACACATTTGGAAACGTAACAATTTTCTACATTGCTAACATGTTCCTAAAATCAAACTTTTTAACCGTTTCGCGGACAAATATAGGAATAGATGCAACTGATATTATAGCGCACTGAACTAAACCTACGGAGATGCAGGGGGTGGCACTTGGTCTTCTAAGTAATAGGAATAATCTGCTGGAGACGAATGCAATAGAACCCCCCCCCCCCCAACTCCCCCCCCCCCCCCCACCACAAAAAATAATAAATAAATAACAATAAAAACTGTTCAAAGAAAGCAATGCAGCTAAAAATATGGTTATTCAAAAAGATACTCCGTTAAAACAAAACTAAAAGAGATCACTGAAACTCGCCAATTCGGACATTTTTTCCCCCTTTTTTAGGTAAAAACATTCGCCGATTCCGACCCAAGCCCAACAGGAGAGGTGAGGAAGCTAGAACGGGAATTTAAAAAAATATAGACGATTTAACAGCCGTTTAATGTATCCAAAATACATTCAGCTAGTTTCAATGATTCTGTCTTTCAAGAAACAGAGTCTTTATCGTCATATGCAAAGTCTGTCCTTTTTATCCAGTACTACCAGCAACCAAACAGTCCGCATTGATTTTTCTTACGTCACAAACAACAACTACTGGCTGCAACCACAGTTGTGCGGCTAGCCATATGCTTTGTTTATCGTCCATAATGAAATACGGCGGGCTTTATCATCAGCAGACGATCGCAGTCCCCGTACATATAAAATCGTTTTCACTTTCCACTCAACTGATGAGCGACAATACATGTATTTCAACAAGCTCCCAAGAGTTATGGAGTTGAGCGGTATATTACTGTATCTTATTAGCCCAGGGAAAAGCTATGCGATTGTGCGGTTTACGTAATTAGGCCGACTGTTCGGTTTACGCAATTTGGCGGTATGCATATATCTTGTTAAAATCACGCTAGTCAGCACAGTGAATGGTGCACCATTAAGTGATTTCATCCCGATGGCCGTATCTGCCCTCACATACCTCTACAACGTGTGGTATTGCTTCGAAAAGTTCCATCAGCTTCGTGAAGCCGAAATCCGAAACTCGACACTGCTTGCCGAAATGGTGGTGGTAGGCGGGGATGAACTTGTTGAAGGGCATTTGACACTGCGGGCTGTTCTTCAGCAGGTCGATCACTTCCAGTGACAGCTGCTTCGTACGTTCAATCTCATCCAGAGTTTGTTCTAAAAAACATGGTTTTCTTGAACCAATTATGGCGTACTAAATAATCAGACACTGCTCACCCTGATGTTTGTATTATTCATGGCTTCTCAGTAACACCGTAGCGTGTGGACAGACGGCCTTATCGTCTTCCCACTTAATATATCACCCCCAAAATGGGGTCTAAAATTGTAAATAACCTCAATATTTTTATTTTCCGAGTTGTGTCAATATAAGAACAGATCATCATCTGGTGTTTAATGAATGCGGTTTGAGAACTGGCGGAAGGCCCAGGAATCGTTTCTTCTTTAAGTGGAGTTAAAAATGTACAATCTTTTTCAGTACAGTTGATTAGAGTTACTTATTCAATTTACATATTTTTCAGCTGTTATCAATTATTATAGAAATACAATGATCGACATAAACTACTGTTCCGAAATACATTAATGTAGATTAAGAATAATTTAACTTCTATGATTTTCCATAGACTTTATTTAGACTGAGCCTCACGAGACTATTCCTTGAAGTCAATTTGCCATAGTGCCTTGCTTCGCCCTGAACAACAAAATCTAACGACTTTCATCAGCCTGATATATTCCTTTTTTATATGTTTACTCTTGCGTTTTCTATTCATTTCTTACTTTAAATAAAAAATACTGAAACTGCAGAGATTGTTAAGCAGTACCTCTCCTGGGGAGGGAGATGACCATGTCGTTGCCGCCTCCCTCCACGATGATAGTGTTCTCCGGCACCTCGGCTAAAATGTCCTCCAGGTAACATACGCCATAGTCTGTTATTTCAAACGCCCTTCCTACCACTTTATCTGAAATAATAACACGCTTATGGATACACTCCAGTATGACCTTGAAAAAGGTTTGTTTACATGCAAGTGCGTTCTGGTGGCAGCGTCTCCGACCTGCACAGATTTGCCGCGCGTACTAAAAGTAGTCGAAAATCTGATCCGTCATCCGCTCTTTGAAGAGGACTCCAAACGACACATGATTATAAATGCATTCCGATTAGGACTAACGTCACATCACCGATGTTGACTGACGCTCATTCATCGAAACCGATGACAGACCCTACCACCACCGCCCCCCCCCCCCTCCCCGCCAGACACACTCACATCTAGCAACTAGCCAGCTAACACTGCCAATTAAGACCAGGCAGGTACAAATCTGGACTCAAGCAAAGGCCACACATTCAAGTTATTTCTGTACATCATAAACATTACTCCAAGTGTTAAACAGTTACATAATTCTTATTTATAATCGTTAAAAAATTGTTATAGAGAAAATTGAAAGTATAACGACATTTAAAGTGCGGAATGAAAAAATAATGCTCACTGTATATGATGGGAAAATCCACGACGCTGATCTGTTTACTGCTCTGTGATTTGAGGACCCGCAGCAAGTCGGACGTGAAGCGCTTGACCTGCGAGCGGTGTGAGAGCGTTGTGTAGCGCCGACTTCCGCTGCCTAGGATCTGCCCAATCACAACAACACCTCATTGTGACGTCACAATCAGATCGCGGGTGTATTTACTGCACCCGTATTCAAGAACATGACCCCCCCCCCCCCTCCGAAGTCAGTCGCCCAAAATAAGTTTAAATTTGAAGTTCCACATCACATCACATCCAGCATCGAGTGCAAGATCTTTGGCGTGTGCGGCGAGCGGAAATAATTTAAATTAGTGAAATAAAACACTTCAAATACATCTGGTGAGAAACAAAATGTTACTAGCTTTACTTAATATTAAGCCAACTGGATCAAAATAAGTCCTGGGTCTAAAGTAATCCTGAGCTTAAGCTTTACTTATTGAACAAGAAAATCTCAGAAATATTTCAAATCTTTGACTGTGAGCCACATCATTGAATACAGGCGTTGGCGTTGTCGGCTCACAGAGCCATCCCTCACGGGCTGCTCTACTTTTTTCTGCCGCGGTACACAAACCGCATGCACGGACAGTGTTGGACACATACATTTTCACTAGGGGAAGGGGGCATCCTTTCGACTGATATAACCAAAACTATGAAGTAAAATGTATGATTTACATAAGGCGATCCACGAAGGGTACGGTAGCACGTTTTCTTAAATGAGTTTGTGGGGGATAGGGCTGGAGGGTATGGGGAGTATACCGGGTTTAGGAGGAGGCATAAGTATATGTTGTTTCCCCAAATGGCAAACTTTAAAGATATTTTAAAAGGACTGAAGAGTTACCATGCTGTAAGAATATCAATCGATCAATGTTCTGGGGTCACACTTCATGATTGATTTCCATGCAATACACCAGCTATGTAAAAATCGGATACGACCCGGATAAATCAGTTAAATGTGAATTCAGCTCCATTGACCGTATTCACAAAGGTTAACTGTACAGTTAACTGTGCAGTTAACCGATTCCGTCAACTGCTCCGTTACGAACCAGAATATCCGAACGTAAATGTATAAATTTACTCTTTTTAACAAATAAAAGTCAAAGTTGAAATTGCGTTATACAGCTAGATCAACCGATTTTCGCTTCTAGGAGTACAGTTAACTGTAAAATTAACTTTTGATAATATCGAGGCAGGAGATAGAGAAATTTGTAAGTCACAATAATGTTCAAACCAGTGAAAATTGAAAAGTCGAATAATGACCTTAAACGACCTGTAAAAAATTTTAAAAAAATTGTTTGAGCCCTGTCAAATGACACATAGGTCCTTCACACAAGATGGTGTTAAATTTAAAACACAATCCAGCGGTGACCTCCAGAATTCATGAGAGGTCACCGAAATCTAATCAACCTGAGAGGTCATTTTTGTGTGCCATCACATCGAATTTCATCAAAATCCGTTCACATGCTTTGGTTGAATAACGTTCCCAAAATGTAAAACACCAACACTTACGAAGGGGTTGAAGGTGAAAAGTCTAGAGGCGACCTTGAAAGGTCAAAAGGTCACCAAAATCTAAACATCCCACAAAAGGTCATCCACAGAAACATCAAAATCCACATGCTGTGGCAGAATCGTGTTCACCAGACGCACAAGACCCACCTAGAAGGCAGTGTTAACGGCAAAAAAATCAAATTCCCATCGTGACCTGGAATAGCCACTCAGAGTGACCTAAATCTGACCAGCCCGAGAGGTCAGCCATATAAAATTTATAGCACGTTTTGTCCAAATATGGCCACAAGCAAGGAAAAAGTGTGACGCATGGACAGGCAGACAGATAGGCGTTCAAGTCAAAAACATTATGCGGTCTGATGACTTATTCAGGTCGGGGCATAAAAACATAAGTACATAGAAAATAAATCCTGTTATTCATCCACTCTGAAATGACAGCCATGGTTTTGTGATAGGAACCATGAGCGCACCTGCACGACGTGTGGCAGCGCCTCAAACAGTTCCATCAGCTTGGTATAGCCGTAGTCGGCCACCCGACACTGGCGTCCGAAGTGGTGGTGGTAGGACGGGATGAACTTGCTGAAGGGCATGCGGCATCCGGTGTAGTTCCGCAGCAAATCCACCACCTCGCGGCTGAACTGATTGAGCTGGTTAGACAGCAGCGGGCTGGAGCACGGCTTACCCCATTCTGTTAGAAACAGTACAGTGGACAGGGTTTCGTTTAGAACTTGAACAGCCTTTGAAATTATTTGCAGGATTATAAAATGAGAATTCAAGGAGTTTTCCGTTTCATAACGCAAATGTCTCTTTCCATTCTCACCAACTTGATAAATGCTGGTAAATTTCGGCTACGAAAAATAAATGACTTTTTTCTCAATGCATTTAACTTACTCGCTGGAAGGGTGTTTACACTGGGCACGGCGGGTTTGAGTTACCTATGGGCAAGGTGGGAGGAGTTACTTATGGGTGGGGTTGTCTGAACTACCTATGGGAATGTCCAGATGAGTTACCTTTAGGCAGGGTGGGTTGAATTACCTATAGGCATGTCCGAATGAGTTACCTATAGGTAGGGTGGGTTGAGTTACCTATGGGCGGGGTTGATTGAACTACCTATGGGCAGGCACGCATGAGTTACCTACAGGCAGGGTGGGTTGATTTACCTATGGGCGGGGTTGATTGAACTACCTATGAGCAGGCACGCATGAGTTACCTATAGGCAGGGTGGGTTGAGTTACCTCATGGCAGGCCCGGGTGAGTTACCTATAGGCGGGGTGGGTTGAGTTACCTATGGGCGGGGTTGGCTGAACTACCTATGGGCAGGCACGCATGAGTTACCTATAGGCGGGGTGGGTTGAGTTAATTATAGGCAGGGTGGGTTGAGTTACCTATCGGCGGGGTTGGTTGAGTTACCTATAGGCAGGGTGGGTTGAGTTACCTATAGGCAGGGTGGGTTGAGTTACCTCATGGCAGGCCCGCATGAGTTACCTATAGGCGGGGTGGGTTGAGTTACCTATGGGCGGGGTTGGCTGAACTACCTATGGGCAGGCACGCATGAGTTACCGATAGGCGGGGTGGGAGGAGTTACCTACAGGCAGGGTGGGTTGAGTTACCTATGGGGGGTTGATTGAACTACCTATGAGCAGGCACGCATGAGTTACCTATAGGCAGGGTGGGTTGAGTTACCTCATGGCAGGCCCGGATGAGTTACCTATAGGCGGGGTGGGTTGAGTTACCTATGGGCGGGGTTGGCTGAACTACCTATGGGCAGGCACGCATGAGTTACCTATAGGCGGGGTGGGTTGAGTTACCTATAGGCAGGGTGGGTTGAGTTACCTATCGGCGGGGTTGGTTGAACTACCTATGGGCAGGCACGCATGAGTTACCTATAGGCAGGGTGGGTTGAGTTACCTATAGGCAGGGTGGGTTGAGTTACCTATAGGCAGGGTGGGTTGAGTTACCTATAGGCAGGGTGGGTTGAGTTACCTCATGGCAGGCCCGGATGAGTTACCTATAGGCGGGGTGGGTTGAGTTACCTATGGGCGGGGTTGGCTGAACTACCTATGGGCAGGCACGCATGAGTTACCTATAGGCGGGGTGGGAGGAGTTACCTATAGGCAGGGTGGGTTGAGTTACCTATCGGCGGGGTTGGTTGAACTACCTATGGGCAGGCACGCATGAGTTACCTATAGGCAGGGTGGGTTGAGTTACCTATAGGCAGGGTGGGTTGAGTTACCTATAGGCAGGGTGGGTTGAGTTACCTATAGGCAGGGTGGGTTGAGTTACCTCATGGCAGGCCCGCATGAGTTACCTATAGGCAGGGTGGGTTTGTTCTCCGCCCACAGCACCTTCTTGACGCCGGACTTGGACACGGCGACGTTGACGCCCGGGACACAGCTGATCAGGTGCTCCATGGGCACTCCACCCTCCAGGCAAGGCTTCAGCTCCCCGAACTCCGCCGAGTAGCACGCCGGAAAGCTACAGCAAACAATGGCGACCTCGAGTACCTGCACACTACACGGCAGTTTTCAAAACAGCACAAGTCACTTACCGTTCTCTGTTTGCAGGCAACTCTACGTTTATAAATATTTGTTATCTATTGACAGCAGTGGTGCCACGCAAATTTCAAAATAATTTTCAAATTTTCAAAATAATCACTGGCAGTGCAAAACTAGTGAAATAAAACAGATTAGAAGACATAAAACAATGACAGAAATACTAAAAATTGAAAAGAAAACAAACTGACAAATTTCGATATTCAAATTTTGTGACTTTTCTTTTTCCTGACTTTTTAGGAATTTTTTTTCTGACTTGCCTGACCCATCACATTTTTCCTGACTTTCCTGACTCTTTAATGGCAACCCTGGTGGAGACATTCTGTATAAAGCCGTTAAGGAATCAAGAAATCGTCCAATTCGACTCTAAACACTTAAGTCCCTTTTTCACTAAAATAACAGATTTTTAGGCAAAGTTTTGACTTTGAGTTACAAACGTGTAATGTAGCGGTGGGAACATATCAATATTAATTACTTGCAACTACTAGCCCCCAATACAACTTGATTTAAAATTTGCTTGTATCTACCTTGGGCATACAGCTCCCTCTCCCCCTCTCCCAGGCAAGGAACGTAAGTCTCAATGTCGCAGAGGGACGGATGGAAAAGAATTAAAATGACTCCCTCGTAGGGCAATGGGAGGTGTAGGGGAGGGGGGGGGGGGGTTGGGGGGAAGGCACATACCGGCATGGGCTGCCAATGTTGGTGCGGTGGCGAAACAAAGGTCTATACCTCATGCGCGGCATGGCTCCCTCGTAGGAAGGGGGTAGGGGGGGGGGGGGAGGCAGTATAAGTAGGGACGAGCGAGACGTGGCGTGTAAGTGGACCAGTTGCAGGGCAAGAGCTGCTATCTCATGAGCGGCATGGCTCCCTCGTAAGCAAGGGGTTATAAGTAGGGATGAACGACAGATGGCGTGGTAAGTGCTGGAGCGGGGGGCGGGGCAGTGCTGCTACCTCATGAGCGGCATGGCCCCCTTGGTGGGCACGGGGGTTATAAGTATGGATGAACGACAGATGGCGTGGTAAGTGCTGGAGCGGGGGGCGGGGCAGTACTGCTACCTCATGAGCGGCATGGCCCCCCTGGTGGGCACGGGGGTTATAAGTAGGGATGAACGACAGATGGCGTGGTAAGTGCTGCAGCGGGGGCGGGGGGCAGGGCTGCTACCTCATGAGCGGCATAGCTCCCTCGTGGCTCTGCAGCAGGGTGTGCACCTGTGGTGCGAAGCTCTTCAGGCACAGCATGACGCTGGGCAGGCAGCAGGAGTCCATGGCCTCCACGTACGGCTTGCTGCCCTCTGCACAATGCCGTCTACACACCGGCGACTCCAGCAGCTCTGGTGGCTACAAATCAGACTCCCCTCATCTTTCACCACCAAACTATCAAAAGTATTTATTCGAAACTTTAAACCTCTCAGCAATGGCATATTTCTTTTAATAAAACTCAATAACGACAACCCCACAGTTTCAAGTATATTTCACAAAGCGATGTCGAAATGACAGTTAGTATATAATAATACTATGAGCACCAAGTAATTAAATTAACAAAATCACGTGCGCGTTACATATGTGAGCAGGCAAGCCAGCTGGAGTCAGCTGCCTTAAGTGCAAAACCAATAAATAGTCCCCACCTTATCTGATCCATCCGAAGCGACAGATTTGGGACTTCCGTTGCGCGGGCTCGTCAGTAAGACAACAGTGCGCCCCGTGCCGTCCATTTCCTGTATCTCGATGACGCTGCGCATGCGGTACAGCTCTGACACGCTGATGGTACGGTGATAGCGCTTCTCGTACAGCTCAATGAATTTAAATAACGGCAGTCTGTTGCCGGCCACCTCTTGAAGCAGTCCTGTGACTTCAGACCTAAGTGGGAAAACTAGAGACTGTTGTAAAACCGACGTGTCCACCACAGACGTGGAGAACTAAAGCAGTCAAAGACTGGAATATCCCTCATGGGTTGTAGTAAAAAATAGAACGATGTTACCGTACGCATTTAATTCTACAAGAACTGCGAGCATAAAACCACTGGTCAACCAACATGTCACATTTTGATCCAAATTCAATAAAATATATAAAAATATATATATTTCATTCAAAAATAAATAATAGTTACACTGTATTAGAATTCGCAATGAAAACCTCAGTTCAAATAATTTCATTCAGAACAGGACCGACTGATACACACACTGCGCGTGTGAGCTGCAGGGAATTCGTGTAATTACCGAATGTGCATAATTCCTGAAATTTCCAGGGAATTCGCACATTCGCTGTGACAGTCAGGGAATAAGTAAAATATCTAAAATTTCTCGTGATCATAGAATTTTCTGGTTAAGTCGTAGCCGCAGAAAGAAAGCTTCAATAATCGAAAAAAATACTGTCATTTGAGAATTTGTAAGGAATCCGAACAAAAATACGACCTTGCACACCATCAATATGTGCTCTATCTGCTTGTGAAATTTCAAAACAATCCAACTTATAGTTTCTCAGATATAGCCCGGACACGCATGCGGACAGACGGACGAAGGGACAGACGAACAAGCTCATAACTATATCCCTCCGTTACATGGGGAACAGTACCTTTTGCTTTGCGGTAAACAACTTTCAAAGTTAGAAAATGGCGTTTTAGTGACCACTATTTGGGAAAATTTGCTTTTATTACTAAAATATTCGCCTGTTTCGTATTTGTGGCAAATAAATTGTATTTTAAAGAATCCGCGTATTCCATGATCTCATGAATTTTCCAAACTTACTTGACACTTGAAGCCTGGTCTCCTCCGTTGCTGTTATCAACGAGGGAGACATGGATCCTTTTATAGCCTATCTTTTTGCGGTGGAACTGAGATATGGCGTATCTTGCATCCTCAATGCAGGGCACGCGCACGAAAGCCAGGCTCGTGTTATCAGCCTGCATCTGTATATTTACTCCTAGCACCTACAAAGGTGAAAAGGTCGGATTTTTGATAATTACGGCACGTAGAGTTGAAGCCGAAAGCCAAATCACTGGCTGAACCCATGGGCAGAACCCATCGGCTGCAAGCATCGGTCAAACCATAGGCCAAAACCACAGCCAGAGGGTGCTTCACTGAAGATTATAGAACACGGGAAGCAGATCCACGATAAAAAATCTGCAAATTATAGCAAAATTTGTTTACAGATATCTAAAACTAATGAAAAGCGTACAAACAAACTAACAAGTTTGTCCAAGGACAAAGTCCCAGCTTACGAAAAGCAATAAGACCGATTCCAGCGTGCATGAGCAAGGGAATGTCCCTGAAAATTTGGGCTTCAAAAGATGAGACGGCAAAAGGCTAGCTCAATAATTAGACCGATAAATACATACAAAGATTTGTTTCCCAGAAAAATGGGAAACAGATTTTTGTATCTCTGGTAGACTTGATAGTCTGCCCTAGATACCTTCGAACAACGCTCGCATTTCGCACCAGTGCGCATATTTATGTAACTTGCCTCGGTTCTTATTCAGACAAGTGCGCATGTTTATTTAATTTGCGTTGATGCGCGGCTCTCATTTTGGAACAGTGCGCATGTTTATTTAACTTGCGTTGATGCGCGATTCGCATTTCGGACTAGCACGCATGTTTATTTACCTTTTGTTGATGAGCGGTTCTTATTTCGGATCAGTGCCCATGTTTATTTACCTTGTGTTGATGTGCGGTTCTTATTTCGGATCAGTGGGTATGTTTGTTCACCTTGTGTTGATGTGCGGTTCTTATTTCAGACCAGTGCGCAAGTTTATTTAACTTGCGTCGATGCGCGGTTCCTACTTCAGACAAATGCACATGTTTATTTTACTTGCGTTGATGAGCGGTACCGGGAGTTTCCGAAAAGAAGCTCCCCCCATATAAAAGCCCCGGGGCTCTTATTAGGAAACTGTTTCCCAATAGAAGCCCCGGGGCTTCTATTTGGAATAAAAATAAAGACCTGAAAAAATCGTTTCCTAATAAAAGCCCCCTCCTTCCCTGCAAGTCTTTTTAGAACTCGTGTTTACTCGTGATGCAGACACGGTGCACTTAATCCTTTGATATGAGGCAGCCCCCAGACATGTTCTGCGTGGTTGTTTAATCCTGTGCTTTGCACAAGGCGAACAGACACCCCCCTCCCCACTGCCACCCTTACTCCGAAGTATTACTGGAAATACAACGGGCCGAGTACTGAAACGGGAAGCTTGATGTTGCCCCTCCTTCCCTGCAAGTCTTTTTAGAACTCATGTTTACTCGCAATGCAGACACGGTGCACTTAATCCTTAGATGTGAGGCAAACCCCTAAACACGTTCTGCGTCGTTGTTTAATCCTGTGCTTCGCACGAGGCACCTCCCCCCCTACTTTACCAGACTTTTTTAGTTACTATTGTTTTTGTGTGTTTTGTTATATTTTGTGCGAATATCCGCAGCATGTAGCGCTTTAATAAGAGGTTGATGGTAAATTCTCTTTTTTCCAATAAAAACTTATCGACAACCCCCCCTCCTCTCCAATCTAAAAAATAGAAGCCCCTGGGCTCTAATTAGGAAACCTATTCCTGATAGAAGCCCCGGGGCTTCTATTTGGTTTCTAAATGAGCGCCTGAAATTGGCCAGTTTCCAAATAGAAACCCTGGGCTTTTTTCGGAAACCCCCGGTACTTATTTTGGACAAGTGCACAAGTTTCCTTAGGTTGCCTTGATGCGCAGTTCGCATTTCGGACCAGTTTGTATGTTTATTTAACTTGCGTCGATGCACGGTGCTTATTCTGGACCTGTACATATGTTTATTTAACTTGCGTTGGTGGGCAGTTTACATTTCGGACCAGTGCGCATGTTTATTCAACTTGCGTTGATGAGCAGTTCGAATTTTAGACCATTCCGAATCTTTATTTAACTTGCGTTGATGCGCGCTTCGAATTTCGGACCAGTGCGCATGTTTATTTAACTTGCATTGATGCGCGTTGCTTATTTTGGACCAGTGCAAATATTTATTTAACGTGCGTCGATGCGCGGTTCTTATTTCAGGCCAATGCGCATATTTCTTTAACTTGAGTTGATGCGCGGTTCTTATTCTGGACCAGAGCACATGTTTATTTAAGTTGTGTTGATGCGTAGTTCTTATTTTGAATAGTGCGCATGTTATTTAAGTTGCGTTAATGCACAGTTCACAAAAATGTGCATACAGTTTTGGAACATCCTATCCAGAACACGGTACAATATTTGTCAAATAAAAATATATATGTAAAAACAGGAATTTTTCTCCAATTTGTTTTTGAGATCAAAGAGAAGTGGAACTCCAAAATTTAAATAACGTCCTTTCTTATATACACTTATGTCGAGCCTATAGTTGCATACAATTATTTAAACGTGGATACAGCTTTTGGAAATTCCTATCCAGGGTGGTACTAGGCCAGCTTTTAATTAAAAATCAATAAATGATCGGGTGAGGAATATCCAGACCCTGGATAGTCTACCCTGACAGGCGTACTCCAAATGCCCTGGTAAACTTCAAAGCAGGGGCTTCATCAAAAACATGTGGACCCTAATTAATTCTAATTTGCGTGGGAAAAATGAAAAGTGACGGGACGGGATCGTGTCTCAGTCATTTGTTCCTCTGAAGTTTTGTCTGGGACAGTACTCGACATTATTTACAGTAGCATCACAACATTTGGTACAGTTACTATGACACAAAAACGTGCAACGTTAAGAGTTTGAGAGGTTTTGATCTTTGGCATTGGCAGTGTTTTCTTGACCTTTGAAATTCTGTGGTGGCTAGTATTCAGCATCTATTAATGATACCATCTTATCGCCGACCCGAAAAATATCATATTTTACGGTCAGAGAATTGATTTCTGCACTTCTGCACAAATTACAAAATTCTTGCATTATCGCCCACTTATAAATGATCGGAGGCACCCATAACTAATATTCAAACCGGTTGCATTACCAAAAGGAATGTTTTGCACTATGTTCTCTATTATCGCCCAATGCTCCTTACAAGAAAAAATATCATATTTATCATGTTTCCAAATCACAGGATTGATTCCTGCACTTTAAAAGCGAAAATTACAACTTTCTTGCATTATCGCCCAAATTTCCCTATTATCGCCCACCCGAAAAATATCACATTTATCATATTTTCAGGTCATATAATTGATTCCTGCACTTTTAAAGCGAAAATTACAATTTTCTTGCATTATCGCCCAATGTTCCCCATTACCGCTTACTTGAAAAGTATCATATTTATTATATCTTCGGGGCACAGATTTGATTCCTGCACTTTTAAGCGAAAATTACAACTTTCTATATGGCCCAATGTTCCCTAATATCGCCTACTTGAAAAGTATCATATTTATCATATTTCCGGGTCACAGAATCAATTCCTGTACTTTTACAACGAAAATTACAACTCTATTGCATTATCGCCCAATGTTCCCTATTATCGGCCACCCAAAAAGTATCATAATTATCATATTTTCGGGTCACAGAATTATTATCACCCACCCACATTTATCATATTTTAGGGTCATAGAAGTGATTACTGCGCTTTTAAGGCGAAAATTACAACTTTCTCGCATTATCGATCAATGTTCTCTATTATCGCCTGGCCGAAAAATATCATATTTATCATATTTTCGGGTCATAGGATTGATTCCTGCACTTTAAAAGCGAAAACTGCAACTTTCTTGCATCATCACGCAATGTTCCCTATTATCGCCCACCCGAAAATATCATATCTATCATATTTTCGGGTCATATGATTGCTTCCTACACCTTTAAAATAAAAATTAAAACTTTCTTGCATTATGCTCAATATTCGCTATTATCGCCCACCCGAAAAATATCATATTTATCATATTTTCGGATAATACAATTGATTCCTGCAATTTTAAAGCGAAAATTACAACTTTCTTGCATTATCGCCCAATGTTAACTATTATCGCCCACCCGTAAAATGTCACATTTATCATATTTTCTGGTCATAGAATTGATTCCTGCACTTTTAAAGCGAAAATTACAATTTTCTTACATTATCGCCCAATGTTCCCTACTATCGCCCATCCGAAAAATATCACATTTATCATATTTTCGTGTCATAGAACTGATTTCTGCACTTTTAATGCGAAAATTACAATTTTCTTGCATTATCGCCCAATGTTACCTATTATCGCCCACCCATAAAATATCATAATTATCATATTTTCGGGTCATAGAAGTGATTCCTGCACTTTTAAAGCGAAAATTACAATTTTCTTCCATTATCGCCCAATGTTGCCTATTATCGCCCACCCGAAAAATATCATGTTTATCATATTTTCGGGTTATACAATTGATTCCTGCTCTTTAAAAGCGAAAATTACAATTTTCTTACATTATCGACCAATCTCGCCCATCCAAAAATATCATATTTATTATATTATCGGGTCATACATTTGATTCCTGCACATTAAAAGCGAAAATTACAATTTCCTTGTATTACCGCCCAATGTTCCCTATTATCGCCCACCCGAAAAATATCATATTTATCATATTTTCGGGTCATAGAAGTGATTCCTGCACTTTTAAAGCAAAATTACAAATTTCTTCCATTATCGCCCAATGTTCCCTATTATCGCCCACACCAAAAAATACCACATTTATCATAATTTCCGGCCATACAATTGATTCCTGCACTTTTAAAGCGAAAATTACAATTTTCTTGTGTTATCGCTAAATGTTCCCCATTATCGCCCACCCGAAAAATATAATATTTATCATATTTTCGGGTCATAGAAGTGATTCCTGCAGTTTTAATGCGAAAATTACAACTTTCTTGCATTATCGCCCAATGTTCCCTATTATCGCCCACCCAAAAAATATCATAATGATCATATTTTCGGGTCATAGAAGTGATTGCTGCACTTTTAAAGCGAAAATTACAATTTTCTTCCATTATGGCCCAATGTTCCCCATTATCGCCCACCCGAAAAATATCATATTTATCATATTTTCGGGTCATAGAATTGATTCCTGCACTTTTAATGTGAAAATTACAACTTTCTTCCATTATCGCCCAATGTTCCCTACTATCGCCCACCCGAAAAATATCACATTTATCATATTTTCGGGTCATAGAATTGATTCCTGCACATTTAATGCGAAAATTAAAACTTTCTTGCATTATCGCCCAATGTTTCCTATTATCGCCCACTTGAAAATATCATAGAGCTGACCCACTGATAACAAAATTAAGTGAAAAATGAAAAGACCAACCAGAAGTACTTGCATGTAACATATTGTGCCCCTCTGCAAACTGAAACTTTGCTTTTTTAAGAAGAAAAATGGAAATTTCCCAATTTTTAAAATCTGAAAACTTCGAAGCTCAGTAGATTCAAAAACAAGTCGAAATTCAAAAATGGGAAAAAGTACTTTTTTGACCCCTTAGTTCTAGTTTCTTCATAAAAAACTTCGGAATCTTCCGATGAAAAATGAGGGACTATATAGGTTTTTTCGTATTTTGCCCAAATTGGCAATAAAATCGCCAAAAATGGTTAAAACCAAAAAATAAAGAAATTCCTTATGCAGTAGAAGGTTAAAAACTCGTGTTTGAAATTTGGTAAGAATCGGATAAAAAATAAAAAAGATATTCCACTTTAACTACTTTGTTTAGAAAAAAATTGGAAATCTGCAAATTTTTAGATGTTGCAAACTTTGAAGCTCAGTAGATTCAAAAATAAGGCGAAATTCAAAAATCGAAAAAAGTACTTTTTTGACCCCTTAGTTCTAGTTTCTTCATAAAAAATTTCGGAATCTTCCGATGAAAAATGAGGGACTAGATAGGTTTTTTCGTATTTTGCCCAAATTGGCAATAAAATCGCCAAAAATGGTTTAAACCAAAAAATAAAAAAATTTCCTAATGCAGTAAAGGGTTAGGAACTCGTGTTTAAAATTTGGTAAGAATCGGATAAAAAATAAAGTTATTCCACTTTTAACGGTCGCGGGACGGACAGACGGACGGCAGGACAGACGGACGGACGACACTTGTCCCTCTCTGTATAGCCCTGTTGGCTGAGAAGCCAACTGGGCTAAAAAAGCACAAGCCGTATGCATGACCCTATAGGGGGTGCCTCTTACAAACAATAAATGACATCGGGTCAAAAATGCAAGAGGGGATACATTTTAAAATTTTTTCTTCAAAAATTCGCCAAAAATTCAAAAATCACCCGATCGACTAAAAAAGCACACGCCGTATCCAAGACCGCTTAGGGATGCCTCACACCAAAAATAATTGACATCGAATCAAAACTGTAGGAGTTGACGCATTTTGAATTATTTTCGAAATTTTTGCTTCAAAAATTCCCCCAAAATACAAAAATTGTTCGATCGACTAAAAAAGCACAAGCTGTATGCATGACCCTTTAGGGGTGCCTCATACCAAAAATACCTGACATCGGTCAAAAATGCAAGAGGGGATACATTTTAAAATTTTTTCTTCAAAAATTCGCCAAAAATTCAAAAATTATCCGATCGCATAGAAAAGCACAAGCCGTATGCAAGACCCCTTAGGGATGCCTCACACCAAAAATAAATGACACTGGATAAAAAATGTAGAAGGAGATACATTTTAAAATTTTTTCTTCAAAAATCACCCGATCGACTTAAAAAGCACAAGCCGTATGCATGACCGCTTAGGGATGCCTCATACCAAAAATAAACGACATCGACTCAAAATTGTAGGAGTAGATGCATTTTGAATTATTTTCGAGATTTTTGCTTCAAAAATTCCCCAAAAATACAAAAATTGTTCGATCGACTAAAAAAGCACAAGCCGTATGCATGACCCCTTAGGGGTGCCTCATACCAAAAATAAATGACATCGGGTCAAAAATGCAGGAGGAGATACATTTTAAAATTCTTTCTTCAAAAATTCGCCAAAAATTCAAAAATCACCCGATCGACTAGAAAAGCACAAGCCGTATGCACGACCCCTTAGGGATGCCTCACACCAAAAATAAATGACATCGGATCAAAATTGTAGGAGGAGATGCATTTTGAAACAAAGTTTACTAAATAAACAACTAACTAACTAACTAACTAACTAACGGACGCCACCGCAAACCGATAGGAATACCCCAGCTTACGTGTGACGTAAGCTGGGCAAAAAAGATCAGTGTAGCAACATATACCCACACCAAGGTTTGCATGGAACGTGTAATAAGCCACATGTTAAAAATTACAAAAAAAAAATTTCTGTGGCATTTTCCAACGACTTTTTAACCCAGATATTATTCACTTTTAAATTGCAAACAACTTAGCAATTTATGCCATCTCATTACACGGTTACAGTTTTGTGCTTTTGTCTCTTGTAAACGTAACAAACAGAATAGTAAATGAAAATAATTGAATAACACTCATAAAAATGCACCATCTCATGTCTGTCGCATTTGTTTGTTTCAATACGAGCCGCAGAAAGGTTAGTCATTATGAATTAATACTGATGTGACGTATTTGAAAGAATGTCTAAAAGAAAGTGAGAATTCCCCTGGTGAGTTACACATGTACTGATTTCCCATAATGTGGAACTTAAGGTCTAAAGGAGAATGCGGGCCTGTCGCCTGCCTTCTGCTCACTATTGAATCACTATTTCAGGGGTGTGGTGCCAGTTGCTAGGAATTTCACGGCGCCAACCGCCAACCGCCAACAACAACAACAACAACAACAACAACAGCAGCAGCAGCAGCAACAGCAGCAGCAGCAGCAGCAACAGCAGCAACAACAACAACAACAACAACAACAACAACAACAACAACAACAACAACAACAACAACAACCACAACAACAACCACAACAACAACCACAACAACCACAACAACAACCAACCACAACAACAACAACCAACCACAACAACCACAACAACCACAACAACCACAACAACAACCACAACCACAACCACCACCACAACCACAACCACCACCACCACCACCACCACCACCACCACCACCACAACCACAACCACAACAACCACAACAACCACAACAACAACCACAACAACAACCACAACAACAACCACAACCACAACCACCACAACCACAACCACAACAACCACAACAACCACAACAACCACAACAACCACCACAACCACCACAACCACCACAACCACAACCACAACCACAACCACAACCACAACCACAACCACAACCACAACAACCACAACAACAACCACAACCACAACCACAACAACCACAACCACCACAACAACAACAACAACAACAACAACAACAACAACAACAACAACAACAACAACAACAACAACAACAACAACAACAACAACAACAACAACAACAACAACAACAACAACAACAACAACAACAACAACAACAACAACAACAACAACAACAACAACAACAACAACAACAACAACAACAACAACAACAACAACAACAACAACAACAACAACAACAACAACAACAACAACAACAACAACAACAACAACAACAACAACAACAACAACAACAACAACAACAACAACAACAACAACAACAACAACAACAACAACAACAACAACAACAACAACAACAACAACAACAACAACAACAACAGGATCCCCCGTGTAACACAATGTCATTGCATGTTAGTAAATTCAATGAAATTGAAAACCCTACATTTCCTAACAATTTCTGGTCAATTTAAAAAATAAGATTACGCTGCACATCTTCAATATATATATTTTCACCGCAAAAAATTTCAGAACACTGGATCGAGTAGTGTCGGAGAACGCGTCTGGACAAAATCTCCGTGCAAACAGGTTAACATGAAAATATATATTTTTGAGAAGTTGTATTTTTGACAATTTTTGACCGATTTCAAAAATAATGCGTCGTTGCACATGTAGAATATATACATATTTTCACTTCATAAAATTTAAGAACCAATTTCGAAAATAATGCGTCATTGCACATGTAAAATATATATATTTTCACTGCATAAAATTTCAACGCTGGATCGAATAGTTTTAGAGAACGCATCTCCGTGCAAACAACTTTCCATAAAAATACACATTTCTGACAAGTTGTATTTTTGACAATTTTTGGCCGATTTCAAAATAATGCGTCTTTACACATGTATAATATATGTATTTTGACTGCATAAAATTTCAGAACGCTGGATCGAACAGTTCTGGGGAATACGTCTGGACAAAACCTATCTCATCGCAAACAAATTTCCTGAAAAAACAGCCATTTTGACAAGTCGCACTTTTGAGAATTTTCGGCCGATTTAAAAAATAATACGACGTTGCACACCTTCAATATACCTTCTAACCGCATGCCAAATATACTTTCGGAGATATAGCCCGGACACGAGGGCGCACGAAAACGGACAGACAGATGGACAGCTGAAACCATACATCCCCTCGTTACACGGGGGAAAATAATAATGAACATTTGCAAAGCTCCTCTTAACTGTAAGCTCGAAGGGTGATGCAACTAAGTCGGTTTGGGCTAAAAATGTACTGTACCTGCACTTGTTGTTGGAACTCGGTGAAGAGAATTTTCTTCCATTCACGAGCACTGATATTGTAGTCCAAATTGGAAACCATGAGTTCCTGTGGACCACCCTCCTCACTGGCACCGGGCGCACTGCCCATTCCTTCGCTGCATAAATCTGATGCCGACAGCACAGATTGCGGTGACTGATTGCGGACCGGCTGGAAGAGCTTACTGGCAGGCTCGCTCTGATTGGTTGTGGCCTTCGTGGTGGGCGGGCTCTTGCGTGTGTGAGCGCCGCCTGATTGGCTGCCGTAACTGCTACAAGTGCTGGCGCGCGAGCTTGGACGACTGGCGCCTGGCGTCTTGCGGAAGATATGCGGTCCCCACTTGTCGTAGGGCGTTTGTTGGGAAGAGACGTACCTCCAGGGCAGCGGCGAGCCATAACCGGGCGAATCATAGTCCTGGTAGCTAGCGTAACCATAGTAACTCTGCGCCTCTGGATTATAACCATAATTATATCCTGTGTTTTCCATTTGTGGACTATACAATCTAAAACACTCAGAAGGATAACCAGTATAATTCTCATAAGGGCATGAGAATTGAACGCTCTTAGGGAAAACCTGCTCCGGAGGGTCGAAACCTGTATGCTGGTAATCGCAGTACATTCCTCTCACGCTATTTTGAGGCGAATATCTATTCACATTTGAGGGCGAAGGTATTTGGCGGTTGTTATGGTAACGTTTGGTGGGAGTTAGGTTGCTAGGATGGCGCCACTGACCTCTCTGGTAGCCCTCTGCTGGCTGGCTAGGAGACCCACGGGTGTAGTTTGGCGGGTGCCCAATATGCGGTGGGTGGCCCGGATGTTCTGCCCGACCCTCGTTGCCATTCCTCTGTGCGGTTTCATCGCAGCTGGGAAGGGGCATGTTCGCGTAGGTGTGCGGGTGACCTCCGAACTGATGCTGATGAGAAAAAGAGGCACGTTGATGCTGGTAGCCCGGTGTTCCATGCGGTGGTTTGTGATGCCACGCAGTGCTCGCAGGTCGGCTCTGACCATGAAGCTGGGGAGTCCCGCCACGGGTTGCCGCTAGCCCCGGCGACACAGTCTCCGAGCCCGAGGACAGCTTGCGCGCGGCAGGCTGCTGTGGTGGATGGCTGGGAGGATCGCCGAAATGCTGCCCGTTGGAGCTCAGTGGGCCTTCAAGTGGCTTAGTGCTCAGCTGATAAGCAACTGAATGATCTTGAGCCGTAGCACCATCGTCATAGCGAGGGTTGTTTGACCTTGAATCTGCAGGCGGGTGTTTGGGGAGAACGGCTTGATTGCCGCTGGAAGGGTTCTCCGCTTTGGCTGGGCTTGGTGCCTTCGCTTTTATTGCTCGCGGTCTAGTCAATTTTGGCGAATCTGTAATGGAAAATGTTACACTGAATGATACTACAAAAATGAAGTGAAGAACTTTCCTAAAATCATGGCATGGCAAGCACAAGTTGACAATGACTCTAAGACTTTTCTTGATAATTTGTCCTCATTTGTGGGGCTACGACCCCAACCCCCAACGACAACCCCCTGAAAATGTTATTGCACTGATTGAAAGGCAGGAATCTCGCCAATTGTTTTACAGAAACAAAGTTGAGAAAAACGAATGATGCCGTACAAAGATAGGCTTGCAGAAACACTGGCTGAACTGTGTAAACATTAGCACGATCTTCTGCAGTGCAGTTCTGAAAAACTTGTGTCAATTGATGAACCAATCAAAATGATAATTGCTCCTACAGGTACAGTATCAAGTCTTACTTCTCATTGAATTAAAAAAATTGTTACGGCCGACCGGTTACTTAAAATAGATCTTATTTTCGAACATTATGTTGAAAAGCATTTACTAAAAGTTTCTTGTTTCGTGTTTCTTTCCTAATATATCACAACAGATTCTAACTACAAAAATGGCAGTTTTCTCAGTCTATTTTCTTTATTTCTTTAAGGAAGAAACCTATCTATGCCAAAAGTTTCACATCGTTATCATCTCAAAACGTGGTCGAACAATGAAAAATAACGGCTTTAAATATTATTACTGCATATTCCAAAGAACTGAACGACCACTGTGTTTTGTTTATTTATACGGCAATGAATGCCGGCCCCCTCCTCTTGACTTTACCGATGCTTTTTGTCGGTCAACATGTTACCAGGAGACAGAAGTGTCGAATTAGAAATGTCCAATATGCTACTTATTTCAGATGAATATCTGTACTTAAAAATAACCAGTATTCATAAATACACAGCCAAAAAATGTTTTCTGAAATAGTTCTGACCATACTTTTTGACATTGGGATATTTTTACAAAAGTGTACAGGTTGTACAGTTGTATGGTGTTTCGTATTAAGGTGCAAAAGGACGAATTGCTTTGGGTTGGGCGGGGGGAGGGGAGCGGGAGGGGTGGCTTCAACCGCTTTTACAAAAGATTATATTCAATTTAAAACAAATATTACGGCCTTGATTGAATCACGACGCCATGGAATAAGTTTGTCTTCGAGTTCAACAGGTGACATTCATTTGCGACACAGCTAGATTCCCGTAAGAGAGGGAGTTGACCCCATGACCAACAAATTTATTCACACACTGTTTGATTGTTGTCAACAATCTAGTCTATATTTTGATGTCAATCATTCCCAAGTAGTCATTAAAAAAATAAAGAATTACATTGTATTTACACAAGGTTTTTGTTTTCATACAAAACGTACTCGATCTTCTTCGGTTCTTCAAGATTCACGCATTAAAATTGCATTTTTTTATTTTAGAAATCCCCGATAAAAATAAATGACTGTCCGCCGATGAAATGATGGCATTATAAGGAGTAAGAGTGAGCAGATTGGCTCCTGTTCATTCCTGCTCGATCAAATTGTTTCTTTTGGAATCTATATAAATTTCATAAATTTCTAAGAATTTGAAATATCTCCGTTGTGGATTCAATGAATAAACGGTACATTTTTGCCTGAGACTGGGTGTCACCGGCATGGCTGATCGAGTGTTATTGGGAGGAGTCTATAATGCACACAGCAGGGTAAGAAGAGATAATTTTTTTTTCAAAAGTAGAAAACGATGTGCGAAGTTAAGTCTAATGAGATGTACTTCCCAGTGGAATTGTTGCATCAAAACGATGAAAATATAATTTTTTAAAAAGTGAACCATATCCAACAATTCTGAGTGATCTCTGTCTAGATAAAACCTACAAGTTTCGTTTTGCAGCTTAGGCAACAACGTTTCGCATAAAATGGGACTCTCAATAACTTGTTCTTTTTTTAGTTACAAATATTTAAAAAAAATAACAAAACTTAAGGTCCATAAACTTCGGACTCTCTCTTGATACTTGTTACAAACAAAAAACCCAGGTATCGAACTCTTTCCGAAAAATGTATAATTTCTAGGATCATAAGATCTCAGTTTACAAGACACAACGTCATACTTGGTACGCCTCCCTTCTGTGCTGAGAACCCTTTATGAAAAGCTTATGACACATGATCCGATACGGAGACGACGCACGTCCATCGACTTGTTTGTTATGACAGAATCAATATATTGGCACGTGTCTTTATTTTCTTAAATAACTATCGACCGGAACAGTCACGGTGGTTTAAAACATTGTCAACTGATAGCTTTGATCGTCACAAAATTAAATCTCAGAAAGCATGGAACCTAGTATAACTCGGACGCAACAACGTTATATAAACATTCCGACAATGGCATTCTGGACTGACAACGTTTGCCGACCGCCAAAACATCCTCCCAATATGGACCATCCGGTGACGTCAGGAAGAAAAATAGTCTTGTTTTGGAAAACAATTTCAAAGGTACTACTTTGAAACATTCGAAGTGTTTCTTTCTTGTATGATAATTCGTGCGCCGATCGGCCGATAAATTTGATAAATTTCTCCTCTGAAAGGCCATTTCCAGGATTTTTCTGTCTTCCGGGTAAATCTTTTTTAATTAAAATATTATACGCCCGGCCAGTCAATTTTTTTCTCTTTTTTTCACTCGAATTTTTTAACCCCCGGCTGGTACACTTCTTTTTTATTTGCAGTTTTAGTTACCCGGCCGGGGATGAGAGACAAGATTATTTTTTTCTTGCAAGTAAACGAAGTCAATTTTCAAATATATTTTCCAAAAACATGTATCAGGTATTGACCAAATATCCATCAGTAATATGAAATGTAATCGGACGCCGCTCCCCTAACCGACGTCAGGCCATTGTTTTAATGTGTTTACTGTGACGTTGTCACAAAGCTTTTACGTCGCCTGAATTATATTTTGACATTCATAGTAAAAATACATATGCTCCTCTGAAGTTTTGTGTCCAGCAATAGTTGTACTGACACAGAATTCCGTTTAGAAAAGATTAGGGTTCATAGGGCTACCGTATTTAGTCTCACACACACTAAACTTCTTCTTGTTTCATCATTCTTTGTGTTGATAAATTTCAAAGAAACAGATCCAGTACAAGACTGTACCAGGACATTGTGACCAGCCAAAACAATAAGATTCTCAAAGGCACAAACTAGGTTGAGGGTTCCCCTTGGCCAACTTTAAAAACTTTGGAAACGAGCCATCAAAAATTAAATAGAGAGATTCAGTTTTGAAAATCATAGCAGTATATTTCTCTGTCTAAGAACAAAGGTCGGAAATTTCAATATCAATTAATTTCGAACAACACATATTAATATGCGCATGTGAAACAGGTTTCAATATGACTCAATGACAGCTGCAGAAGTAGATACATGTTGAAGTTTCAAATTTACTTGTATGTTCTACCCTTTAAAATAAATCGATAAAAATTCCAGGGACACTGTGACCAGCCGAATATAGTTAATCCAGTATCAAAGGCTTGAAATCGGCAAAAGGAGTATTTTTCAAGAGAGGACCAACTAAGGGACGATCAATATAAAATCTATAAGTAATTCGATCAAACCGCTGTAGAAGCATTTTGAATAATAGTTACTTTAAAGTTTTCAAATGACAGTATTTGGTCAATCTCTGACGGACTCCCACCGCTCCCCCCCTCTCATAAAGAAGTAATTTTCAAAACAGGCCTAGCCTGGAACTTCTACAAATTCTAAAAGCAGTCTGGTTAAAACTGTAGACCCACTTTCAAAAACTGAGTCTCTAGAAATTTTGAAATGTCGGTATTAGGCCTGTCGTCAAGAAATAATTCAAAGTGAAAACTATCGTACCAAAAATTACGGGAGAGCCAAATATTTTGAAATTTGGCTCCTAAAAAATGTAAAAATGTGTCATTTGTCGGTGGATCTAGACTCAAGGTACATTTTCAAGAGGTGACTACAGAGGAAACATTCATGCGAAGTTTGAAAGCAATTCGATCAAAACGGTGGGAGAAGCATTTTGAAAATAGGAAACCAAAAAATTAAAAATGGCACCACTTCGTGGTTTTAATACGAAACCGTGAAAAATGCCCATAATCTATGTGAACAAATTCCCGCCATTCTGCCAGTTTCTGCCAGACTATCCCAAAAATAGCCTAACAGAGAGTGGTGATAGGGGCATCCACACTAAATCTAAAGCTGGCCTGACAACAAGCATAGCAGGTATTTTTGTGCAATTTTACCTTCGCGTTCGGCGCTGGTCGAAGATTTCCTTCTTTTCCTTTTCTTTTTCTTGCGTTTTGTCTTTGCTGAGAAGCATTCTGACTCGGGTTGCAACTTTTCACAGACAAAGAAATCATCAACCACAGCATTGGAATCACTGTCTCCCAGCAAAGACGTCTCGTCTGCACCCTTCCCGTCAAGAAATCTCGTGTTAAACCCGACAGTGAGAACGCATTCAGCTTCATTTTCATGGCTGCAATTTATACCACTATCGTGGAAATGACCAGGGGCATTGTCAGAGCTGCTGGGATTGGATTGGGAGTTCACGGGTCTCGCGAAATTTTGCTCGCGAAGCTCTCCATGTCTGATAACGGCACCAGTGTCATCGCATTCAATCTGTATCCCTTGTACGGCTTCAAAACCCAAACTGCTGCCCTCAGTTAGAGGTTTTGGTTTTTCAATAACCAAATTCTCGGCAGTTTTCAAATTACGTTTTTCGGTATATTTCTTTTCTCCCGTACGCTTCACTTTAGATTTTTCACTTATGCTTGTGACTGTATTTTGTTTTAACAGAGCGGATCTGGACGATTCTTTACCATTTGTATTTGAGATGCATTTAGTAATACCACTGCCTGACATATTTGTTTTATCACTACGCTGTCCTAAGCGCCGATTTGAAACTGTCTTTTGGGTCGAATTCTCCTCGGTGGATATTTTGTATTTTCTTTCGGGTTTAGATGAGTTATTCAAATTGGCCTGGCGTTCTGGCAAGTTCCTTTCTGTTGTTCTTTTTCGCTCCATACCAGACCGGCTTCTGCGGCAGCAACCGTAATTCCTACCACCACAATTTCCGCCCGCACTGCTCCTACCGCCAGTGTTCCCGCCCTCACTGCCCCCACCGCCACAATTTTTGCCCTCACTGCTCCTACCGCCACCATTCTTGCCCTCACTGCCCCTACTGCCAGTGTTCCCGCCCTCACTGCCCCAACCGCCACCATTCTTGCCCTCACTGCTCCTATCGCCACCATTGTTGCCCTCACTGCTCCTACCGCCAGTGTTCCCGCCCTCACTGCCCCTACTGCCAGTGTTCCCGCCCTCACTGCTCGTACCGCCAGTGTTCCCGCCCTCACTGCTCCTACCGTCAGTGTTCCCGCCCTCACTGCCCCTACCGTCACCATTCTTACCCTTAGGACCGGCACTATTCCCAATCTCGCTACTCCGACCACCGGTATCCCCACCCTGTCCGTTCCTACGGCCATTATTCCCGCCCTCCTTGCTTATAGCGCCACCATTCTTGTCCTCACTACTCCGGCCGCCAGTATCCCCACCCTCGCTACTCCGGCCGCCAGTATTCCCACCCTCGCTACTCTGACCGCAAGTATTCCTACCCTCGCTACTCCGGCCGCCGGTATCCCCGCCCCAATTGCTCCGGCCACCGGTATCCCCGCCCCCACTGCTCCGAAAACCGGTATCCCCGCCCCCACTGCTCCGGCCACCGGTATCCCCACCCCCACTGCTCCGGCCGCCGGTATCCCCGCCCCCACTGCTGCGGCCGCCGGTATCCCCGCCCCCACTGCTCCGGCCACCGGTATCCCCACCCCCACTGCTCCGGCCGCCGGTATCCCCACCCCCACTGCTCCGGCCGCCGGTATCCCCGCCCCCACTGCTGCGGCCGCCGGTATCCCCGCCCCCACTGCTCCGGCCACCGGTATCCCCACCCCCACTGCTCCGGCCGCCGGTATCCCCGCCCCCACTGCTCCGGCCGCCGGCATCCCCGCCCCCACTGCTCCGGCCACCGGTATCCCCGCCCCCACTGCTCCGGCCACTGGTATCCCCGCTCCCACTGCTCCGAAAACCGGTATCCCCTCCCCCACTGCTCCGGCCAATATCAGAATTCCATTCTGAGGAGAAAATAAGTTTTCTCGAAAACCCAGTTTGTGTACTTTTGTGTGATCTTTCAGATCTAAAGCTGTTCGAACTTGGAGTCACATTTACACTTTGTACGCCACTAGGAACAACAAATGAATCTCCAAACTGGGGGGTGTATGTGCCGTCCCCGAAAACGCAAAAAGGCTTTTTCGCAGTTTTTGAAACGCTTTTCAAATTCACTACGTCAAACTTTTCAGCACAGTCGACAATGCCCAGTCCAGTTTTCGGAGCAGTTTCATGTCGGTAAGAAGATTTCCTTGCCAAGGAAATTTCCGCCCTTGCTGTGTGATAAGTTGTCCCATTGCGTTTGCTGTTTACCAAAACTTGTGTCGGTATGTCTTGGATCTTTAAAACATACGAGTTTAGGGGCCAATGGTGGTTGTTTTTCGGGATCTCTGGAGTTAATTTCACCGTGTGAGCACATTCCCAGGTGTCGCTGCCAACCAGTTCCGAAAATGCGACAGCCAGGGTCTTACCAAATGCTTCTGTTCTCTCTAGTTTTTCTTTAGCCCTGCAAAAAAAAAATGTTGAAACAAAAGGGTAAACACATACGAAACAAAACAACAAGCGTACCTTCCACGGTTCCCATGTGTAGTCTTTCCAGTGTTGCTGGCTACTGGTGTGCTTCTTAGTTACTGATGAATGAAACTAAATTTATTCATTTCGTAAATTCGACTAGCATATCAGTTGTATGTAGCCAAAATACAATGGTTGAAAAGTTTCTTTGCCCTGTTTATATTTGAACCCAGTAAAAAATTTGTTGTCTTCTCCTTGACTTTTCAAAGCACACTGGAAAGAAGTGTCTGGTCATTCCCTGTTAAACATAGTTAATATTGATTTGAATTTCCCTCTAATATTGAGACTCCGCTGAAAGACATATTCACACATGTCTCTCAAGCAGGCTAATACTGAGGACACTATGAATTGTTTAAACAACAACGCCATATTCAACACCCACAATATTCATGTTCTATGTAAACAATCAACTTGAAAACACATTGCTAAATTCTAAATTCATGCAAGGCATTTGTAAATTTAAAAAGCCATTAACCAAGGGGAAGGGCAGAGCATTCAACAGCTGTTGACTGCACTCGGCCCAGCGACCAACTCGCGACGTTTTGTATGCTGCTACTGGTATTTACTGCTTAATTCCGAATATGCTTCGAAGCCATACCGCGATGTTTAGCAAACCTCTGTCCGACGCCGCACAGAGGTCAGCCTGCCTTTATTGGACATCATGTGCCATATTTTCGACTTTATATCAAGAATTATACCTTTAAATATGGGGAATATTTATTATTGACTTAATACGTCAATCAGTGACGTGGTATCCTATCAATAAAATCCACAGCAAAACAATAAACACACGTGGGGTATGCATTCTCACGGGCTGTATTTATTGGTCAACCCACGTTACAGCTAATTACACGTGGAGTTCTCTTGACTCAGCACTCTAGACTAAAGTAACATCTCCCCCCCCCCTCCTATGGCACCCTCCTCCCCTTCCTAATCCTTGTCCGAAAAAATATTGGAGAACAGAACTGCGAAAGCCTGATGGGCATTCCTATTGCAAGTTGACTGAGGCAACAGATGCAATGTTCTTATCAAACTGGATAATTTTTTTGATCATGTGAGTAAGTGGGAAGGACATACCTGTGGGTAACTTTCCCAGAGGCGGATATAGCTCAGTGCCTCCCCCCACCCCCACCAACCCCACCAGAAAAATGGCATATAGAGAACAGACTGTTCTGTGCAATATTCTATTTCAGACAACCACTAATTTAAGCGTGTAGTACTTCTCTGCATACACAATACATCTCTCCATGCAATATCTATCAAATAATTTAAGGTGGTCAATAAATATGTGTTTCTCCCCTCCAGTTCCCTATTGTTTGTCTGTAAAGTCATTTGATAAGATATTACTAGTCTTCAATACAAATGAAATTAATAATGAAATGCGCACACCCAGCCCGAAGTAAAATTTAAATTTAATTTTTTACACAGAAATGTTTAAATTAAACAACTAAATTCGTAAAATAGAATTTAGTATCCAATAAATACAGGTACACTTCTATTTACTGCCAAATTCCGAATCTGATACGACGTCACACCCCCCCCCCCCCCACCCCGACCCCACAACATTTACACGACGCCGCATAGAGTCAGCCCGCTGTTATTGGCCACTACACACCGTATTTCGCCTGAATTTTTTTATTTTTCCCGTGGGTCAGTGCGTTTATTGATATTTTAACATATCAATCGGTTAATTAATATCCTGTAGAATAATTCAACAACAAGTTAATAATTATTACACATTTGGTAAGCATTCTTGTGACCTTGGCAACCCAACCTTGCCAATGTGTGGAACTCTCTTCAGCTATCAATTTAGCTTAAGTAATACCCTCCCCTCCCCTCCCTTTCCCTGAAGATTCAATTTTCTGGTTCGGCTCCGGATCAGATTTTGTGTTCGTCGCAACACTTGTTCGTTTCACTTCAAGGACAGAATCCCCCCCCTCCCCGACAAAAAAAAAGAAAATGATTTTACATACATGAAGATCAAACTCTTACGAATCATTACATTTTGTCACACGTCGGTAGCTTCAGCATTTGCCATCGAAACAAAGTTCTTTTTAAACGCCAATCCTAAGAAACTAGAAAAAAAAGAAAGCAAAAAAATCCAGGTCTTTTGCTTCTGCATCGTTTTATTAAATGAAGTATCTTGTAGAGAAAACCCAGCACAATCTTCTGCCGATCCAGAGCTACAATCGAACGACGCGTCAAGGCGCAACGTCAGGGCGAAACAACGGTTAGTTCTGGATCGACAGACTTTGTTCAAAATCCCGTCAGACGACGCGACTGATTAAGCAACATTTATCAAAAGTTAACAGAGCCTTCAGACCAACATACACCACAGTGCCACTAAATTTGGAGAAGGATCTAATTTTTCGTTTGCAGGAGATTTCATAAACCTCAAGCAGCAGTGACACACAGACAGACATCCATACACATAAAGCGACTGCAACACTTACGTGTTGACCCCTCGCCGGGGCGAAATAACTATATACACATGGGTGACAGGCACTGACTATTCCATCTCTACAGATGGGGTGGACTCAAAAGTGCGGTACACATATACACAAGGGTTCCGGACAGAACCCCCCGGGATCGAACAACCCCCCCTCAACCAAACCCTCCATTACCGAACCTCCCGCGCGCATAACCCCTAATGCCAACCCCCCCCCCCCCCTCCCATATGGAGAGGACCAAACCCACCTCCCCACTCCAACAATTATATCTGAACTTTTAAGCAGCCTCCGATATTCTGTAATCATTACTCATAGGATCTGAAGTACAATTTACACCTTTGTCTTCTAGTCTGCATGTCGATTGCAATTACAACGTCTGAAGTATGAATTCCTGTTATTTACAAATCACAGGACTCCCCATGAGGGGGGGGGGGGGGGGTGTTGGTTCAGCGGGGTTTGGTTCGGGGGGTTTGGTCACGGATGATTTAGTCCCGGGGGTTCTGGCCTAGATCCCTACACAAAGCAATATCAGCCCCTATATAGTGACCCCTTGGCCGTGATTCTATAAATATTCTGTAACGAACCGGCGATAGATAAAGTATTGGTGGATTGCAAAACTCGGCTGTCGCGATCCAATTTAATGAGTAGAAATTACTGAACTTAATAATTTTTTTTAATTCTGACATAAAGGACTTTTCAAGCAGGTCGCCTTTTTGGCATTTCTGATTTTACCTTTATCGCCTGCTTACCTCTTGGCATCTTTTGACGTGGGAAATCGAATGATGGCCAATTTTCTTGTCAACCTTATCACTGTTCCCTTCTGTTTTGACACCAACTTCTGAAGTATCATTTTGCTTTTACCCACATTTCCTTGAATTGGAATATTTTCGATCCTTAAACAGTCACTATTTTCTCCTTTCTGTAACAAAGATTTGGATTTTTATGGTTAGTTACAAAATACATAAATGAAATTCAAAACGCCCTCTTGTAAATGTTATTTTTTTAAGAAGCTCATTTTAGTCAAGAGTGAGTATTTCATTTTATTATCGCATCGTGTTGTTTAAAATAAAAACCCAGAAGCAAAAAAATGAAGCCGGATATTTTAGTGGCATTTCCTGGAATAGACTTGATACTTTGATTGTCGCAGAAACTGAATAGTTTTCGTTATTATATTACACTGTTTTAACTCATTTTTATTCTTCTAAAACATGATACCATTCTAATCTCTGTTAGTGAACACCTTTCAATTAGTGAATAACCTCTGACAGCCAAAAATCATTTTTATCCTATATATAACCTTCATTAAATCACAAACTTCTCGCACAGATGGCTTCTTGGCTGAGAAACCACGAGTGACTACGTCACGAGTTTGTTTCTCGTCAGGAAATCATATGTGCGAGAAGTCTGTCAGTTTTAAACCACTGAAATATTAAATGTGTATATAATAAGCCCAATTTCGCAGACTGCAACGATGCGCATCAATGACCAGCTTTGGTCAAAAGCCCATGCCTATTGATTATTGATTATTTAATACGAGTGTCAAAATCACCCTTCTGATGACGTAGAAGGACATGGCTATACAGATACAGACTTTTAAAATTCAGAATAAAAGAAGACTCTGGTGATTGGCCAAACCCTACAGAAAACAACTTCCAGATCCCGAAGATCCCGAACTTGATTTCACCAGGATAAAATATCGGAATTTGTATATATTAACGGATAGCAATTGGATCATGTTGAAATTTCGGGATTTGCACCATATCTGAAAAAAATCGAGATAACTGGAATCACGCCCTAAAATCTGGATTCTGAGGATCAGATTAATTTTTGATTAGAATCACATCCTTTACTTTTCCTGAGGGGACAGCGTTTAACACAAGTGGCTAAGAATTTTTCCAGAATGTTAGAGCAGTACTCTAGATCATTTTCATAATGAATTTATTTTTCTAGGATAAACTTAAATGTTGCAAATTTAACGTAGGAAAACCCTAGCTATAACGGCTGTTTTTGTTGGCCAATAATCTACATATCATGAACTTGTTTGATAAGCGTAGCTCGAAGAAAACGAGTCAGTTGCATAGCTATAAATGTTAATGTTTAGAAATAAAGAACTACCTGTGCAAGTGTATGCAGAATTGTAAATACTACACACATTTTCATTTTTGGTATTAAAAGGTTTTTTCAAGCTTGTAAATGCCCAAAACGGATACACAATCGAATGAACAGAGAGACTGCTCAGGGCCCTTAAGATGTTGTTCATGCATTTTGAAAATTGACATCATCAGAAAAGGTTTCGTTGTTGAGAATTCTGTGCAAAGACAATGGGTGACGTCAAAACTAAGGTTTATTGTAAGTGAAACACCTTTACGCGATTGTCAATAGTTACCCTTACCCCAGCAGTTCATTATGAAGAGGTTGAATTGTATTCACATCGATTTCCTGGTGCACTAGCCATTCTGGTTAATTCCTTCATATTTAAACAAAATTTTATCTACCACACGTTCGTACATAATCATTCACATGAACTTTTTTTCTACCCACCTTGTTGGTAATTTTTAACACAGTTTGGGAGTAACCTCAATTATGAATGAATAGACTTAAGGATGACATAATTCTTTGTCCACAGCAAATCACCAATACACCCGATATGCATTTAAAGCTGTTTAAATTAACAATAAAAGTAATGTTGTGACCAGTCCATTTTAATAATGTTGGATTCATACATGCACGACGAGAATATCTGAATTCAGTATTTGAATGATAGGTGTCACAAGTCACTCATCGCAACTACTTCTGCGTCAGGTTTCCAAGTGCTCTCATATCACAGAGACACACACGCAATTTTACTTCGCAAACCCTAGCGTTCGCTTCACCTCAGTTTGTACTGGTACCCCCGGTCTCCAGGTGTACTTGTAGCTATGTATGTCGCATAACTGATGAATAAGTTTCCCGCCGTGATCTGGTATAAGCGACTGGGATTTAAGGAACTTGCGTCAATCATTCATTCCCATTTTATGCAAAGCAGCAAACAACAGGCTTTTGTTGGGCTGAATGTTTGCTTAAAAGGTTGCCCAAGAGTAACTAGGTGCTTACATTTTAATCACCTACCGAGGTCAAGACTTCATGTCTCGACCTGCACGGCGCCAACTGATTCGATCTTGCATCACATTTCTGATTTCCCTGGCCCCCAAAGACCGCTGTCTTCGTCAAGCTGTTGGACATAATATGTTCTTGCAGGGCGACATCTACGTCGTTTCCCATGGGTTGGAGTCCATAGTATTAAACTGTTCAGGGTGCCGATGGCAGTGCTCTGCGACTTTCAATCTTGTGCTTCTGATTTTATCCGCCAACTTTTACAGTTTACCAGACAGTTCTTTATTGGTGACATGGTCATCCCAACGTTTTCCAAATGCGGTTATAAGGAGTCTTGTGTAGGTGCCATCTAATTTAGTGCGGATCAACTGAGATGGTAAAGTCCATACCTGGCATCCGTACATCAGGAGAGATTCTACCGCTGAGACAAACAGACTTAGCCTACATTCTCTGGATAACGATGACCGCCAACGCTTTTGCAGTTTATTACATGCGAACCATGCAAGTGCAATTCGCTGTTTGAGATCCGTAACTGAACTACTGACATGGGATCCAAGGTATGAAATTTTTTCAGCCACAAGTATTTAGCCATCCACACTTACCGCACATGCTCGGACGTGTGGTGCAAGTTGCATAATTTTTTACTACTTGGCACTTTGACCTGCTCTTAGACTTTGGTCAGAACTTTACATATTGGTGCGTTAATTTGCCAAGAAGTGATTTTAGTTACTGCTCTCCATTAGATCATCGTACAGAATAATTCTCTGACGGTACAGCATTTTTCTGGAGTTTAAGACAAATCTGGCGTTTATTCAATAACGCTCAAATTCCTACTCCTAAACTTATCGGTAGTCTATTTCCGGATAGCCTACAAACTATGTGGTTTCTTATATGCTTCAGAATTCTTATTTAAAAAAAAAATACGGTGTTTTGGAATAATTTGACCAAATCCAAGGTGCATCTCAACCGTTTTAGGAAAGAACCTTGTTTCAAATTTGACCAAACTGAACAACTTAACAAATTACAAACAGGCCAGTCTTACAGCTTTTAAATTTATATTACACTGCATACCATGGTCCAAATTACCCGTCTCTTTTACAGCTTCCGAGTTAAACATTTTTTTTCGAAATTTATTCAAGTTAGTCAATACGGCGAAATTTGGCAAGATCAAAATTTAAACCTTATATTAACAGTTGCACTGTGAAGGTCGAAAATGAGGTCCAAAACGTCGCATCTCTAACCATCTCTGATATAAGTCACTTTTTTACATTTTGACCAAACTGGTCAATTTGACCAAACTGCCAAAATTACAACGATATGATGCAAGATCCAAAATCAGGTCCAAATTAGTTTCTCTTTCAGTTTCCGTGATACAGCAATTTTTTTTTTTTTTTTGAAATTTTGCCAAATCAGCTAATTCAGCAAAATTGGTCAAGATCAAAATTTATACCATACATTAACATTTGCAGTTAGCCAAATTAGCCAGTTTGAGCAGTGCCAAATGTGCCAAACTGAATAACATTCAAATTTGACGTTTTATATTACAGTGTGTACGATGGAGAGTTGAAAAATGAGGTGCAAATCGTTTTCGCATTTCGTCAAGGTTTAGCGATTCTCCAAAAATACCATTAGCCTCAAACTAAATTACTCAGAGAAAGTCCATATCAATTCTTGGTATATCGCCTGAAAATTAGTAGCCCAATAGCAACGTTCCAAAAGGTATAGCCTCGTAGTGGATTAATAGTGGAACACTATATTTAATGCCATATAAATATGAGGAACAATAGCAGTTTGAAGGGAACGCGCATATATACAGACAACAGCTCAGCCCGTTACTATTGCTCTAAACCAGTCCCACGTAGTCCGCCAGTCTCAAACCAAGCTTTAAATTTAGCTACGCATATGAGAAAAGTTTACCTCATTTTTCTTGCCCAAAAGGGCATCTTGGGCGTCGGGCAAATCTGACGTAAATGTCTGCCAGTTGGACCATTCGTGGGCTGCTTTGCAGTCGCCCTGACCGACTTCCGCTGTTCCACAACTCATCAATATAACATGAACTCTTCGGCAGAATTCGCCCAGTTTTTCTAAAATTTCGCCATTTTCTAAAAATAGACATGATACAAATAGCTAGCACTGGTGACTGAGAAATCCTGAACATAATCCGTCGATCCGACTTTCCATTACCGAAATATCACGTAAAAAAAACATTTTAATCACAACACACACGGATGTGACCCATACATCTTGTCCTCATGCACTGCGTGCCGTTACAACCGATACTTTTAAGGGTGGGAAAACTTAACTGAAAACACAAAGTTATGTCGTTACCAGGGCTCTAGTATCGTTAGAACGAAGTTCTACTGTATACATCTCCTCCCAATGGGACAGGCCATCGACCAGTGTAACCAACAAAGTTATGTAGTCACCAGTGCTCTGGTATCGCTATAACGGGGTTTTACCGTATACATCTCCCCTCAGAGCGACAAACCAGACATCACCTACCCGTGATAACAACAACTGTTGCTGTCGGACCGTGACTTGTGCAGAACTTTTGGAGATGAAACAGAACGATATCCGCTACGCTGATGCTACAGCTGCCATCCACAGTGACCAGACTTGCCTGTTGATCACCAATACAATAATTAAATACAGTATCCCACAAGTGACGTCTCAGTTAATAAAATCTAAAATTTTTTCTTAGAAATTACACCTATCTTTTAATAAATAAGGGTGCATCTAAACTTGTTTAAAGATATCGTCAAACACGCACTTTTAGTTGTATTGCTAAACAAACAAGCAATCGCACAGAGATTTTAATTGCAAAACCTTGTGATGATCGGGGAAGTGGTTTTATATTGCATCAAATTATTATTTTTTTAAATAGGAATATATCAAACAAATAAAAAAATAAGATATTTTTGTTCTGTGAAAAATAAAACACTTTTGACACAGTAAGTCTGTTTCGGAATAGACTAGCGCAGTCTACTAAACATAAAACTTGTTTTATGCTATATTACATCAATCTGAGTATCGCGAGACTATTCTGGAAATAGACTTGCGGAGGTCGAAAGTCTCTTATTTCGTACAGGGTAAAAAATATCTAATTCTTATTTGCTTGATCCATTCTTGTTTTAAATAATAGGGCGCTAAGTGTTAACAAGAGATTAATGAAAATCCAAGATGACGGCTGGAGCCCATTTTGAACGTTCTTACTCGTCCCAAAACTAGTTCTTGGCGTATTTTTCAGATGAGTAACCTATGTTTAAAATTTGTTGTTTGTGAGTTCTTATATTTTCCAGAAATTTTGGAAAAAAATCCAAGATAGTGGCTGGCGGCTATTTTGCACTTTGTGATTGATTTCAAAATCAACCCCGACCGTGGTTTCGCAATTGTTAACCACTGCGTAAAATTTAGTAATAATCATTCATGTAGTTCTTGTGTTATCGTGATAACAATTTCAAGTGAACTCCAAAGTGGCGATGATTCTGACCTTGAGATTTGGTCACGGCCAAAATAAACTAAAATGCATCTGCCTACTATGTTAGGTCATATATGAGTAACGGCCAGCGATTGACGCAGAAATTCACAAAACATAAAGCCGAGAATATTACCTGGGAAACGAAAAGCTCGACAAGTAGTCTGTGCTCAAGGTCACTGCGATGAACACAAAGAAACTTGCTTTCTGTATGGCCAATACAGTAAAGTTTTCTGAGTTTTTGAATCAGGCACACTACTGACTTGTTCTCTGGTGGTAAGCACGTCGTCGCGTCCCACAAAATCGCAATTGGAATTGGCGAGGTATTTGCTTTGTCCAACATCGCCATGACGATACCTGTCACAACAGATACAAAAGATCTATGTCTAGCATATATATTAATCCAGGACTCATATATTCATATATAGACTATACACTCACAGGTTCTCAAGTTACTAGGATACTGTAATCACGTTTAATTTGAAATGCTTGGGACCCAGAAAATAGTTAAAATTATCCGAATCGACCAAAAAATTTACTATCAGTTGAACATTTCACAACTAATACACTTGTAAGATTTATTACTTGCGTAATGATATCAGCCAGTTACAGCGCCTCTTTTATAGGAGAAAAGTACAATTTGATGCATTTCAACAATTCAAATTCTATGCACCCTTATTAAAAGCGATATTTTTTTTAAATATGGAGTTCAACTTTATCAATATTCTATCGCGAGTATACATGATTTTCATAATGAGTTTGAAAACAATAAAATGAAGACCAATCCTTCACTGAGACCATCGAAATTCATTGTAATCTTATCCAGAACGGCCACAATTCTTTGCATCAAAGCGCATTGTATCCCCTTGTAATTTTAAAGACTTACAGATGCAATCATACACCCTTACAGGATGGCCGTTGACAACGTAAAAAACGACTGTGGTACGCTTTACTCAGGAATCGGGACTCCTTTATTTTTGTTTGGTATACCGACCTTTTATGTGTACCTGCGAATGCAGTGAAATCGACCTAAAAAATAAACCGAATTTATGCTGGTACAGGGGCCCCTCGTTAATTCGTCCTCGGTTAATTCGGTCCCTCGGCTAATTCGTACCAATTCCGTCGGTCCCCATTTTGGGACCCATTCACTTCTGTGTAAAAGTACGAATTAACGAGGACTCGGATAATTCGTCCCAAAATTTACCCTCAATTTTTTTTTCTATTTTGGTCTTTTAACAATGCAGAGTCATACAGATTAGGCATGTCACACAGTTAAAACGACACGTTACTCAGGCATCTTGTGTGGCGAGATGAAGGGGTTGCATAATGCATATTGTGGGGCAGTAATGATGGGGGTTTAGGGATTGTGACTGACAGGGTCTTCTCAATACACCGAGTGTCTTTGTGTGCACTCTGTGTATTAATCCGGAGCATCGTCTGTCACGTACTATGCAGCAGCTTAAGATGCCGTTTATCTTCTGTGGACACTTCGCGCTCCGGAGCGTGTATATAAATTGTGAACAATGGTCATGCTTTTCAACTTGCAAAATGGCATCAAAACGAAAACACAATGATTACACAATGAACCTTAAGTTCAAAGTGTTAAAGCAATTAACGAGTAGCTCAAAAACCAGAACTGAAATAATGAGTACGGGGTACCCAAAAGTACACTTGCTTTATGGATAAAGAATAAGGATAAAATAATCAATGGTGTTGAAACTAGCCAATTTCGAAAGCGCGCAAGGCTTGAAGGTTCTTTGTTGTTTTTGTCCATTCGAAAATTTGACCCCCGGTTAATTGGTACCCTCGGTTAATTCGTACTTTTTCTCTTGGTCCCGAGGAGTACGAATTAACGAGCGGCCCCTGTATTAAACAATGTAAAATATATAGTTCAGATGTAGTTCAAGTTAACGAAACTTCAGATTATCCGAATATTTTAAGCCATAGATGAATGGTCGGAATTTAGGACCACCAAAAAAATACAGTGGAAGCTCGTTAATCCGAACAGGTCGGGGCCATACATTATGTTCGGATTAATCGTAATTCGGATAAAAGGACAATTACTTAAAATTAAGTTCAACGGTAGCTTCCACTGTCTTTATGTCATCTCCTACTTTTCAAATAAGGATGTTCCCCTTTTTCTAGCTATGTTGAGTTTCCCTCTAACATTATTTAATTTTCTCTATTGATGAAATATTGAAACGACAAAATTTAATAATGTATAATCCAAATCTCGTCCATTCAATGTGATGTCGTCCACTCAGTCAATGTCAAAGTTTGCGTTATACCAGCATTATGCTCACCTGTTTATTGACAAATCTTATTTTATTCAAACAGGAAGCAGCGCTATCGTTATTTGCATTAACAGTCAATTTTGTAGACAACCTGTCTTAAAACAACGCGATGCAAATAAACATCACAGAATTTTAACGCAGCAGACCTTCTTTAGCAATACGCCCATTATGTCTAAGGCGACCTTTTACGACTTGTCCAAGTTTGGTTATAATACGTAAATTACACAACATTCAATGGGTATTTCAACTAAAAAAAGAAACGAAGAAAGAACCCAATCTGATGTTCGGATAAACCAATATAGTCTTTATCCGAATTTTGTTGCCCCAGTTGTGTGATCAGTATCATTGGGACCGAGTTCTTTTGTTCGGAATCTGGTTTAACCGCGTTGGGATAAACGAGCTTCCACTGTACTTCATCTTAATCGATGGTCAATTGACCACCGGACAAATCACCAGCGGTCATTTGACCACCACTTCAATTGATTTTAACCATCAACCAATTTCTAGGTTACAGCAATGTTGTCATGCATGTCTGCAAAAGCAAGTCCAACATAAAATGAAAGTTGAAAAGTACACTGTGACCTATTCCTTTGAGGAATTCCTCCATGTTTGGCGACCTGTTAATCCGTGTATATAAATGCATGGTGTCCGTACCATTTTGCCACCGGTCACTTTGCCACCGGTCACTTTGCCACCAACCAATTTGCCACCGACCACTTTGAATAAAATCTGAATAAAATTACTGGCAGTAAGAACTAATTTGAAAAAATTGATCCCTAAACCTTCAAACAAAATTTTGCTAAAAGAAGTAACAATTCAGTTTTTTTCTGAAAAACCAAGGTGAGCAATTTCGAATATTACTGTTACTATTATTATTATTTGGCGGTTCACCAGATTTCGGTGCTTTGGAATGCGAATTTTTAAGTCCACTAAATGCAAGATCAATTCGTTGTCTTTACTTAGTCTGGGTTTAGGAAAAAAACGGCAACGGAAAAAATGGCACGCGGAAATAATGGCAAGGGAAAAAGTGTGCAAAGTGTAAAAACGGAAAATATGGCAACGTCCTCCTACATTTAGTCGTGTTTAATTGAACATAGTAGCTACCTCGCTTACCTACTCACGATCAAAGAAAATCTCTGTGCTTCTTCATATACCTACTCAGGATCAGAGAAAAATTCACTCAGTGCCACAAAGGACACAAAAACTGCAAGACATCTTTTAGGCAGAAACTTAATCTGTGTATACACTGTGACTGTGCGCAGATTAGTAAACTGCCAAACAGGTATTTTTTAAAGTGAGTAGTTTTGCCGGTGTGGTAGACTAAGTGATAGTGATTCCGTTCAGTAAAGTGTTGGTATTTTGTGAAGTGAGTGACCTTACTGGTTTTGTAGTGACTGATGTTATTAGTGGTATGATGTACAATTCTGTGGCATAAGCTTAATGGCTGAAGTAGAAAACACAGCTGTAGATAAGTAAATAAATAAAGCAGAACAAATGTTTTTATGCCTTATTTTGCCATTTTTTTCGTTTTTCAACTATGCCATTTTTCTGCGTGCCATTATTTCCGTTGCCATTTTCCGTACCCCACTTAGTCTTACATATGAGTCTCAAATTCTACCTTTTTCGTTTGGAGCATTTGGCTTTTTTCTCTTTTTATGGATATTTATCGAGTTCTGGAAGTAGGGGAAAAGCAATAACAATAACTGCACTAGTCCCAGTGGACCCCTTCTGTCTTCCTAGGACAGGATGGGCCACAGTTGCTGTCATAGAAATGGCGATTTTTTTCAACCAGGACAGCGAGGTTTATACTAGCAGGCTTTTTGTTTAAAATAAACACTGAGTAGTGTCCTGGCGCATTTTCAGCTTCGACGAAACGTTCTTTCTAAAATGATGTCATTGACAAGGGTCGTGCGCCGAGATTGGCAAAACTGACATCAATGGCAAGTCCTGTTATAGCAACTGTGACTCCTGCTGTCATAAGAAGACAGCAAATGTCACCTACGATTGTGACTTCACCCATGTGGATGCGATATGGTTGGCTGGAAACGGTCGTGTGATGTCATGTAAATTTATCCCGATCATAAAATAATGATATGAAAAAAATACTCAAGTGATGTCAAAGCATGTTTGTTGTTATAGTACAAAAATTTACGTATAATACTACAGGGCTCAAAATAAACGCTATTTTTACGTGGAAATGTTACCTGGATATGTGGATTTGCTAGCTTTAAATACTCCAGGAGCAAAAAGTTGCTACCCACACTAAAAAAAGGCATTTTCATTTTTTTATCTTGTGTCATTAGATGTGTTCAGATGAGCATGTGTGCATTGTGAGATATCGTGACTGTCAGACATGAGAACATTACTGCCAGAACCAACAGGCAGAATTCTGTTAACATTATGGAATTGATACAACTCTCTCTCTTGTTCCCACTGCCTACCAGTGTTTGTGAATGAAGATTATCTGTCAAGAACAGAATAAACAAGAATGCCCAGGGACATTGTGACCAGGCGAGATCTAATAAATCAAATATAACCACCGCCAAAAAGTGGCAGTCATATTTTAAAAACCGGGCTACTGAAAATATTTCAAAGGACCGCATTTACCTTATCGCTATCGGATTTCAGATCAGTAAATTTCAAAGAGCACTAAGATTGGACTATATCTAAAAAATGAAAGCAATCTGACTAGAATTACTCACAGAACTATTTTAAAAAATTTGATCCCAAAAACATTTAAATGTTGGTATGAGACCAATTTTTGGAGCTCCGCAAAAAAAAAAGATTTTTTTTGAAGAAAACATCGCATGAAGGGCAATATTCTTAAAGTTCGAATAAATCCAATCAAACTGCAGCAAGCAACGCGTATTTGAAAACAACAAGATTTAAAATATCTTGTGTCATTTTTGGAGAATCGAGAAAAAAAAGTAATTTGTTGAAAGAGAAACAAAAGGTAACAAACGTTTAGCAAATTTTATTCGGATCGCTAAGGAATCCGATCAAACTTTTGGAAGAAAAAATCTTTGGAAAATTAGCTATCAAAAAAGTTTAAAATGCCGTTTTGAGGAAAAAAAGAACGATGCGAAAATGAAGACTAAATCTTTAAAAAAAGAACTATCCGGCAACCCTGAACATGGCCTGATCAGCGAATAAAACCTTAAGTTAACAAAAACCAAACACTACTCGGCTTATAAGACGTATTCAAGCTGTGTTGTTTGCAATATATTATTCAAGAAATAACCCATTGAAGGAAGCATTTTTGCGTTTTAATTTATGTCAAGTGTGTGACATTTCGCTTGCAAAACCACTCTTTACTCAAGTTTGGTACAAGGAAGAGAGAGTAACTGGGACAAAATTATGGGTTTTCAATAATTTTAGGGAAATATCCTCAAATTACACGGAACAAATATATACCACTGGCAGAGGAGGTCAAACCAGCATTGCTGATACAAAACACAGCAACTTCCTAATGCACGGATAATAAAATACACAAAATATAAATTGTGTTTCTAAGGTAAACAACACACAAGTTTGGGGAAAAAAAATGTTTGCCTGAACGTTAACCAATCACCAACAACGTAACAAACGGTGTCGCAGAACCAAGATGGCGACGGTCTGAACGTGAACCAATCACCAATAGCGATACAAATGATGTCGGAGAACCAAGATGGCGACGTCAACAAAAAACAGCTGATCAATCTGGCTAATCTTATTAACTTCTCTTCAACAACAAATGATACTTTAATTTTATTTACAAGATTATGAGATACACTCTCTCAAGTATGTGGCTCTAAGGATATCCATTAGTAAAATGAGTAAAGCAGGGTTCAGCCTATCTGCGTCAAATGCCTCATTCCACCATCCGTCCCATTCTGCCGTATGGGCCTCGTAGTTTGTGTGTGTGTGTGTGTGTGTTTTTTGTTTAAGAAAAAGCCTTTTACTCAGAACCCCGGTGTTCTGGAACGTGCGCCGAAAGATCCATAGCCTCGAAAGTTGAGATAAATAGCCATTTGTATTACATTAACTGTGAAGACAGAAAGGATCCACTTAGTCCCAGTGAATCCACAGTTGCAAAACCAGGGTTTACTCTAGTTTAGGAGTTTCGCTGACGTCGAAAATAATGCGCCAGGGTACTGTCTGCTTTTAAAGAAAAAAAAGCCTGGCAGTTCGAGCCTCGGTGTTCTTGAACGTGCGCCGAAAGATCCAGAGCATTGAAAATTGAGATCAATGGCCATTTCTATAGAAGGAACTGTGACCCTTTCTGTCCTAGGAAGATAGAACGGGTCCGCTGGGACTAAGTCCTTGGATAAAAGCTATTTTTGTAATATTTCTTCGACGAGTGTCATTTCTTCCACTTTTTATCTACATGGCATGCAGTCGAATCGTCCAAATCACACCTGACCCATTTTCAAGCGTATTATGATTTGGTGACACTAGTGGCCACATTCTCTTGGAACGTCTCGAAAAATCAAGAGGCTCTCGAAAAATCGAGAGGTGTTCTCTTGGATAAGTTCTCGTTATCTAGAGACAGTTTTTGTCTCGGAAAACTTCTCTCGAGAAGGTCAGATACAAGATGGCGGAAATGTAAACAAAGGCATTTCTACAACTTATTTGCAAAAATGCATGTGAAATATAGATATTTAAGACTAGAAATTTAGTTCAAGGAAGATTTTACACGTAATTGCACTAGGTATACGTGGGAGAGGAGATAGAATTGGCTAGAGTAGATCGTAATTGGTGACAACAAAATGCCAAATTCCAACTCCACTCAACAAGCCAGCTGCAAGTTTTGCGATCCTTTCGACTTAAATATACACCATTTTGTGATATTTGACAAAATAAATTTGTTTTGAACCACGGAAGATGTTCCTTTTCATTTCACCAATTTGGATCTACTGTAACCATTCGTTCTCCTCCCCCTCGTAGTGAAATAAAAGAGGACCCAAAGGTTTAACCTCGATTACTATAGGTTGAGGTCTAATCTGTAACACCGTTGGTACTGCTGAAGTGGTAGGAATGTTATTAGGTAAAACAGATCACATTTAAACCGATGCCCCAACAAACGATTGTCACAGGATATATTTCTGGGCATATGAATTACATATTTATCTGAAATAAGCACAAAATGGCTAGATTTCTGTTTTTTATTTCTCGATTTTTTGAGACGTGTTCTTTTGGGCGGTGTCCCTGGGGCTTCTCTGGTCTGTTTGGAGAGTGGATTCTCAGTTTTCTGAGAGGTCCAAAAGAATGTGGCCACTGAGAGGATCATTGAGAGGCACAGGAGTGCGAGACTTGTTGACTGGAGCGGGCGATAATATGTATAAAACACTATGGTTCATTTTCAAAGGTTTCGTAATCGTAGTTATGTAGCCCTGTATATCAAGTGGTGATCAACTTACATTAAACAAAAGCACTGTGGCTTGTCAAGCTAAAAAGAGCTCGATAAAACGTCTTAAAATGAACCCATTCACAATTTCGTTATTATACGCCAGCCGACCTCTGTTGCGAACCGCCGTAGAGGTTAGAATAGCTTGTGGGAACCAATTTACGTAGAGGTTAGCTGTTAGACAACAACAACGTGATTTACATAAATTCCAGGATTCCAGTTTTGGGGGGTAAACATGCGTAGAAGTCAATGAAGAAAATATCTAAATCACTTTTAAATTGATATAGAGCACATTTTTTGGTAGAAATCGATCTTAGTAATGTGATAAACAACTTTTCGCACATTCAATGAAGTTTTGATATCTTGCAGAGACGTCATGACAGAGAAAATCAACTTTTCATTATTTCCTTTATTTGTCTCTTTATGTTTTAACCCCACTCGAATCCTGAAAATGTCTGCTACTGAACTTACTTCAAACCGTAACTCGTTGCTGTCAAACAGCCAACCTCTACAAATTCTCAGAGGTCAGCTGTTTTATAACAACGTCTGATAATTGAAGGCTGTATGCAAAACAGTATCATATTAAATATATCATGAAATTTATTCGTACGAGTTATCCTACGAAAAGACAGGCCTACCTAGGGAACATTTTTTTACAAAATTTGAATGGAATCCGATGAAAACTGGGGGAGGCGAAGCAATTTAAGCTTACATACGTACATATGTGATTAGACCAGCCCGAGAAAGTTGGCTGGTCCAAAACTGACTGGAGGTGCTCTCTTTCAAGTGAGACACTTGATAAACTTATGAGAATTGACATTGAGGCACCACATAAAACTGTAACGCTAGCAAAGTAGTAACGATGTGATGGTTGTCTGGCCAAAGGAGAATTCTAGAGGTCCAACCCTTAGGGTCCACCGAATGAGGAAGACTAAGACGATGTGTAGTATCACAAGTAACGGACCAATTTTAGTCAGATAAGGACTGATTTTTATAAAAGGACTTTGATATTGTATTGAAATTTTTACCGCTATACTTTTTTAAAAGTTGCACTTTTTAAAAGACAGTGAAATAGAAATGTAACTACCTCTCAACTGAAGCAGTTAGTATTATCTTTTATTTTTGGATACTGTCGTAATAGGTAATAAAACTTATTGTCAATGCGATCGTCCCATTGCGTTCCTAAATAAGTATACCGGTAATTCGATCTGAAATTTGTTAGCTGGAATAAGGCGTTGGTACCTGATTTTTTATCAGGTAGCAGCCTTTTGCTACCTGCCAAAAAAAAAATTAATTTCGAGCCCTGAATACATATATACCGCTACCACTACTACAGTACATACACGATAAATCGAATTTTGATAACTCGAAATATTAGAAAAAATCAAAGAATTTTTTTAGTTGCATGTTGTTTACGGTACATACCAACTCACCAGCGGACAAGTAACCACCTACTCTGGAAACCAGCAGAGAAATAATCAGCTACTACACTGACCACCTGGGGCGGACAACTGAACAGCTATAATAAGTTAACAAGCTTTGCTTTTTTCATTTGTTTTTTTACGAAGCAATGTTTATGTATTATCTTGGGAAGATGGCGTCTCATTAGGGATTAGATAGGGTAGTAGTTTGGCCACAAGTGCTGACATTAAGTACTCACGAAAAAAGGAAGTAGTTATAAAAGGGGAGTTCTACCACAGGAAGTGACGTCATAATAACGTCATCAGCCTCGTAACCATGGTGATGACCCCCCCCCCCCCTAGGCGGCAGAGGGGTAAGACCTAGGACAAACTATTTGTGAAACCCATTATGACGTCATAGGCGGTGTAAACATGGTGATAAAGTGAGGACCCCCTAGGACATACTATGTACCAACCCCCACTAGGACATGCTATGTACCGACCCCCCCCCCCCCCCCTCAGGAGCAGAAGATTTAGCCGAATCAGCATAAAATCATATATAAGTGCTGCGACTCGAGGCTCAGCAATGACAGAAACATCATGGACAACACACCTCAGGAGACTCCAGCAATTAATGAGAAATTTGGTTTGCAAACCAAATTTTCCAAGATGGCAAGTAAGAAAGTGATGCGAGACGGCCGTGAAGTGAAGTGTTACAAGTGCTGTGTATGGATGGAATATGAAGAACAGTCACACAACTGCCCGGTACACCACAATGCACCGCAGCGGTTCTGCTGTAAGATCTGCGGTGGTCTGCTCTGGTACAGGTTTGCGGCGACGTTGCCTGGGCCAGAGTGTACTGACTGCTGGTGGTGTGGTGCGATTCTGAAGGTGAAGAGCTATTGCAACAGCAATCCGTTCAAGTGCGCGGGAAGACCGTTTACGATGCAGGAGTACTACAAGTACAAATGCCGCTGCAGGAATCCGACTTGCTGATGTACTAAAACTTCCAGGCCTTTTTAAGGGCCATCCTATATTATGAAATGAAGCAAAAACCTGTCTGCGTGTGTATGATGTTTGAGAATACATTTTATTACATTTCAGGTTTTTTCAGGTCTAGTGAATGATGTGATGTGAAAAGTGTTAGTTGGTGGATGAATACCATTTGGCGGATGAATACCATAGTCAAGCTTCACCGCCAGATGTCTCTGCTGTGTAGCTGAAGCCAGTAAAAGAATGAGTGAGACTTTCATATCAAGCAGTGATAAATTCTGCTGAGTCAGCAATTTTAACAAGTTTGGCAAGTTTGCCATGTTACACAAGATTTTTTTATTACGTCTAAGTAGCATAAATGGATGAAAAAGACATGCATTTCACCCACATCAAGGAGAGATAAATTCTGCTGAGTCAGCAATTTTAACAAGTTTGGTAAGTTACACACAATATTTTGATTACGTCTAAGTAGCATAAAAGGAAGAGTGAGACATGCATTTCATCCATATCAAACAGCGATAAATTCTGCTGAGCCAACAATTTTAACAAGTTTGGCAAGTTTGACAAGTTACACACCATATTTTGATTACGTCTAAGTAACATAAAAGGAAGAGTGAGACGTGTATTTCACCCATATCAGTTCTAGCAGTTGATGCGACAACAACGATGGCAACAAATTTAGCCCTCTGTCATGATTACAATGTGACATTTCAATCTCTGGAATTGTTCGTTGCACATACATGCAAACCAGCCAAGTTGAAACGTGCTTTTGAAGAGCTGGATGAGAAGATTGAAGCAAAGAGACGAAAGACGGTACAAGATGGCATTGACAGACCTGATCCATCCTCAGGCTCAAAACGCGCAGGAAAAACGGTTCGAGCCTGAGATGGATCAGATTTACTACTTGAAATGCGACAACAAGAGAACCGGATTAAGGCAGATTTGTTGGAGACGTTAAACCATGGAATGAAATGATATATCGTGGTGCATGCACGCTTCAAGAAAATGACACCAAATGCTGAAGGCGTTATGGCAGAACAAGCGGATAATGCCTTTATCAGCAGTCCAACATATGCAGCATACAATCGAGCGGATATTGAGCAGGACTTGCCAGAAGCCTATAAAGAATTGCTTACTAAGTTTGATGAACATGAGCGACAAGGCTCTGGCTGGGTGTTGGATAACCTACTGTATATTGAAGTACATACAGCCACGTTGATGCCTCTGGAAGCGAGTAGTTTTATCAAACTGCCGAAGAAAGTAAAGAATATGAAGGTTGTGTTAAACATTCAGAATAAAGACAACAAGTGTTTCTTATGGTCTGTATTGGCTCACCTTCACCCTTCAACAAACAAAAACCCGCAACGCGTGAATCAATATACACCATTTGAGAAGGAATTAAAGGTGGAAGGCATGACATTTCCAACACCGAATACGGACTTTCCAAAGTCTGAAAAGGAGAACGATGTGTCTATCAATGTGTTTGGATATGAACATGATGTAGTTGTTCCAATATAACTGAGTCGAAACACCAGCGCGAGAGAAATCAACTTACTTCTGATTAGCAATGACAAGAAAAGGCATTTCTGCCTCATCAAGAATTTCAGCAGACTTATGGCTTATCGATCAAAGCATAAGGCTGCAGCATATTATGGTTTCAAATGTCTTCACGGGTTTAGGCGACAAGATCTTTTAGACAAGCATCGTGAAGTGTGTGGCAAGCATGGAGCACAACGTTTATCATTCCCAAAGAAACTTTTCATCAAGTTTATGAATGTAGCTAAACAACAGCGAGCACCTTTTGTGATTTATGCTGACTTTGAATGCTTCACCAAAAGCATGAAGAAGGAGACAAGTATCAACATCACCGCCTATGTAGTTGTTAGCGAGTATGACAGACATGCATCAGTTGTGTATCCAGGAGACAATGCTGTGAAAGTCTTTTTAGATCATATGGTGAATGAGCGTGATCGTATTGTGCATGGTTTACAACAACCAAAGAAAATGGTGATGGCTCGTGAAGACAAAGAGGATTTCAAGAACGCCGCCGATTGCTACATTTGTCATGAGCCTCTAGGAGCGGATCGTGTGAGAGATCATGACCATATCAATAGCAAATACCGCGGAGCTGCACACAATGAATGCAACTTACAATTCCGACTTAGCAAAAATCAGCAGGGGGATAAAGATTCTTTTATAATTCCTGTATTTTTCCCTAATTTGCGAGGCAATGACAGCCATTTGATCATGGAAGAAATTGGAAAATTCAAAAATGAAACGATTACAGTCATTCCTAGCACCATTGAGAAATGTATTGCATTCACCATGAGCAATCTGAAATTTACTGATAGTTATCAGTTTATGAGTACTTCTCTACAGAAGTTGGTATTCAACCTTGCGGCAGCAGGGAAAGATAACTTCTACAACATGACGTCTCACATTCACGATAGTGACCAACAAGATTTACTGCTGAAAAAGGGAGTGTACCCCTACGATTACGTGGATGAGTCATCCAAGTTTGCTGAAACACAACTACCGTCAAAGGACAAGTTTTACAGCCAGCTTAATGAAGAGAACATTAGCGATGAGGATTATGCGCATGCGCAGAAGGTATGGAATACTTTCAACTGCACTACATTCGGCGAATACCATGACCTATACCTGAAATCAGATGTGTTACTGCTGGCTGACGTGTTTGAAAACTTTCGTCTAGTATGTCTTAACACGTATGAACTGGATCCTGCTCACTACTATACAGCGCCAGAACTGTTCTGAGATGCGATGTTAAAAGCGACAAAGGTGAAATTGGAATTGATCAATGACATTAACATGTACCAAATGGTTGAACAAGGTCTACGTGGAGGAATATCCGTGATCACGCACAAGTATACGAAAGCAAATAACCCCTACGTGGCATATTACGATCCCACAAAACCAACGAACTACTTGGTGTACCTGGACGCAAACAACCTGTATGGCTGGGCCATGTCACAAAGCATGTCAGAAAGTGGATTTATGTGGGTGAACGAGCCAGAATCCCTCGACTTCATGGATGTTGATGAAGATGATGACATTGGGTACATTTTAGAAGTGGATTTAGAATACCCACATACAATCCATGATCGTCATAATCACTACCCAGTGGCTGCAGAACGGAAAAGTATCAAAGTGGGAGAATTGTCAGAGCATAGTCAGAAGCTACGGAAAGATCTGAACATGAAAGACAAACCTAGTGAAGAGCTCATTCCCAACTTGTGTGACAAGACGAAATATGTACTTCATTATAGGAATTTACAGCAGTATGTCTCACTGGGATTGAAAGTCATTAAGGTGTATCGTGCCATCATCTTTGTACAGAGCAAATGGTTGGAGAAATTCATCGCCTTGAACACGGAAAAGAGAAAATTGGCCAAGAACCCGTTTGAGAAAGACTTCTTCAAATTGATGAACAACTCTGTGTTTGGCAAAACCATGGAAAATGTGAGAAAGCGCATGAGTGCTGAACTCGTCCAGAAGGAAAAGTGGTTCAAGAAACTTGTAGCCAAAACCTTCATTCCACAAATTCAGAACTTTCAACGAAGATTTGACCGCAGTACATCTACGCAAAGTGGATCTGCTTGTGGATAAGCCCATTCAAGTTGGCTTCACCATTCTCGACCTAAGCAAAGTGCTCATGTTTCACTTCCATCACAACTACGTCATGACCAAATATCCCGACGCCAAGTTGTTGTTCCGAGACACCGACAGTCTATAATATGACATAGAAACGGACGATATCTACAAGGATATGCAGCAAGATGCTGACCTGTTCGACACAAGTGACTATTCGCCAGATCATTTCCTGCATTCCAACCTGAACAAAAAAGTGCTTGGGAAAATGAAAGATGAGACGGCAGGTATCCCCATTGAAGAGTTTGTTGGACTTCGGCAGAAAATGTACAGTATGATATATGGTGGGAAAGAAAAACGTACGGCCAAAGGCATCACTCGAGCGTGTCAAAGACGCATGAAACATAAGCAGTATAGAGACAGTTTGTTCAACCAAAATCAAACGATGGTTACAGGACGAATCATTCGAAGTCATGACCACCAGCTTTTCTCGGAGAAGTTGAGGAAAGTGGCTCTCTCCCCCTATGATGACAAGCGATATGTGCTGAATGTTAGAGTTAGTTGAGGTGTGAACACTGAAACGTGAACATGAATCGGAACAGATCTGCAACGGATATGGATACTACCATCAAGAAATTGAAAGTGGAGACGACACCAACACCTCAGTCGTGGGAGGGAATGCTTTCTCTAAGCAATGGAACGTATATCAAGATTATGAAACAAAGTAATGGAGGAGTGGTGAACATTCGGAAATACCTCAGAGACGAGGGGACTGGAAGAAACCGACCTGCGAAAAAGGGAATTTTGCTGACAATACCTGAATGGAAACTGCTGAAGATGCAAGTAAAAGAAGTGAATAAAAGGCTTCTAAGACAAGAAGAATAAGGTTTGTCATCATGAATGCACTCGTGTTTAACGGTGGTGCTTACCTTGCTGTAAATAATAGGAATGATGTGATAATAAGTTCCCGGATAATAAGTTCTGTTTATCGGTTTAAATCTGAAGTGTGGAAAGATTTTCAAAACATACCACTTGAACCTGGGTTTGAACGTAGACTTGAAAATAAAGTTGAAATGTTAGTGGTTGGACATGATTCTGACATACGTGTGAAATTCTGGAGAAATCTTTTACAGGATTATCCAGAAGATTATGATGGAGTTGTGACAGATACTTCACATTCAGATTTGATTGACTTTGATATGAAGAATTGGCGAGCAGTCTTACGATTTCTAGAGACCATCTGAGCACTGTCACAGACGAGATAGCTTGTCTGACTGTTGAACAAGATGGAGGACTATTTGTTGGATTATGAACCCATTACATATGGATTCTCATATATGAGAAACTTATGTGATGACATTGTGCTAAGACATTTCGGAAAGTATGATATACTATCGCTTGACGGCCAATCCGTGTTGAAGGATCATCTAGACAAGTTGAGGACACCCGACTTTCTCCTAGCAGCCTCAAATGAATTAGAAGTGCGTGTGACTCAGAACTGTCTAGACATGTTTGTACAATTTCGCCAACATGACGAGCATACAGAGCACTACGACGTCATTACCCTCAGCACAGTGGAATGGAACGCACTGTTACAAGCATTGGATTGGGAAGAACCTGACGCTTGAATTCAAAGAGGAAGGAATACAACTCATGCGGGGTACCAAATCCATTAAGCTGACACATTGAAGAGTTTGTTGGACTTCGGCAGAAAATGTACAGTATGATATATGGTGGGAAAGAAAAACGTACGGCCAAAGGCATCACTCGAGCGTGTCAAAGACGCATGAAACATAAGCAGTATAGAGACAGTTTGTTCAACCAAAATCAAACGATGGTTACAGGACGAATCATTCGAAGTCATGACCACCAGCTTTTCTCGGAGAAGTTGAGGAAAGTGGCTCTCTCCCCCTATGATGACAAGCGATATGTGCTGAATGTTAGAGTTAGTTGAGGTGTGAACACTGAAACGTGAACATGAATCGGAACAGATCTGCAACGGATATGGATACTACCATCAAGAAATTGAAAGTGGAGACGACACCAACACCTCAGTCGTGGGAGGGAATGCTTTCTCTAAGCAATGGAACGTATATCAAGATTATGAAACAAAGTAATGGAGGAGTGGTGAACATTCGGAAATACCTCAGAGACGAGGGGACTGGAAGAAACCGACCTGCGAAAAAGGGAATTTTGCTGACAATACCTGAATGGAAACTGCTGAAGATGCAAGTAAAAGAAGTGAATAAAAGGCTTCTAAGACAAGAAGAATAAGGTTTGTCATCATGAATGCACTCGTGTTTAACGGTGGTGCTTACCTTGCTGTAAATAATAGGAATGATGTGATAATAAGTTCCCGGATAATAAGTTCTGTTTATCGGTTTAAATCTGAAGTGTGGAAAGATTTTCAAAACATACCACTTGAACCTGGGTTTGAACGTAGACTTCAAAATAAAGTTGAAATGTTAGTGGTTGGACATGATTCTGACATACGTGTGAAATTCTGGAGAAATCTTTTACAGGATTATCCAGAAGATTATGATGGAGTTGTGACAGATACTTCACATTCAGATTTGATTGACTTTGATATGAAGAATTGGCGAGCAGTCTTACGATTTCTAGAGACCATCTGAGCACTGTCACAGACGAGATAGCTTGTCTGACTGTTGAACAAGATGGAGGACTATTTGTTGGATTATGAACCCATTACATATGGATTCTCATATATGAGAAACTTATGTGATGACATTGTGCTAAGACATTTCGGAAAGTATGATATACTATCGCTTGACGGCCAATCCGTGTTGAAGGATCATCTAGACAAGTTGAGGACACCCGACTTTCTCCTAGCAGCCTCAAATGAATTAGAAGTGCGTGTGACTCAGAACTGTCTAGACATGTTTGTACAATTTCGCCAACATGACGAGCATACAGAGCACTACGACGTCATTACCCTCAGCACAGTGGAATGGAACGCACTGTTACAAGCATTGGATTGGGAAGAACCTGACGCTTGAATTCAAAGAGGAAGGAATACAACTCATGCGGGGTACCAAATCCATTAAGCTGACACAGCCTATGCGGGTGATGGACATAAATGAAGATGGACATGAACTGAAACTGTCTGAACATGAAACTGTTAAAGTGATAAAGTTTGGTGAATGTCTTTGTAAATAAACGTTTGTAAATAGAGTTTTGTAAATAGAGTTTTTAAATAAGAGTTTGTAAATAAAGTTTGTAATTAAATTTGTAAATAGAGTTTGTAATTAAGTTTGTAATTCAGTTTGTAGATAAGAGTTTGTAAATAAAGTTTTATAATTAACTTTGTAATTAAGTTTGTGAATAGAGTTTGTAAATAAAAGTTTTACAGATAAGAGTTTGTAAATAGAGTTTGTAAATAGAGTTTGAAACACAACAAACAAGACAGTTGTTTGAAACTTGATTTTTTATTCATAATTAAACTTGAACAATTACCAACAACTTAACTAATATAACTCTATATACAACTTATCTAATATAATTAATACAACTTAGCCAATACAACATTATTGAAACAAAGGCTCATAATATCTATATACAAAATCCTTCAAAATAAAATCACCATCCCTTCTTTTTAATATATTTACAGTATCAAACATACTCTGATCTCGAGCTCTTTGCAATATATAATATACACAATAAAAACCACATGAAGATGATATAAGTATTTGTAATGATATGGAATTATACATATAGTCATTCCTTAAAAACGTTTCTAAACGATTTTCTAGAGGTAAAAGCCCATAAGAGTCAAAATATTCTACAGGGTCTTTGCCATAATACACTGCCACCCAATGTTCTCCTGGTTCATCTTCAAGGTCTGTGTTGATGACATAGGCATCACGTTGTAAAGATGGTAACTGGTCCATGGCAAACACGCCTTGAAACAAGTCTTTTGTCATGACATCATGGCTCAATATAGCATCGATCTGCTTGTGTTAATGACTGGTAGTCGAATTGGATGCTACGATTTGCATTTATTTCAATAATGTTATCAAATTCAGCATAGACGATGCCATTGATTGTATGTTGCAACGCCTGCCAAAATTCATTTCTAGCCGCAAGTTTCCATGCTTGATAAGAGGATAATGATCATCACCATCATAATCAGGTGTTAAGTCGAACGAAAATAAAGCATAACCTCTAGGCCAATCTTTCTGTTTTATGATGGAACTTTTCTCACCATTCAATCTATCAAACGATTTGTAAAGAATTTCAAAAGCGTCCAGGTATTTGATATGTGTAATATCAAGCTTGAGAGGTTTGGATAGGACTGGTTCACCATCCGTGTACAGTTGCATGTAGTCCAGATCAAAATGTTTGAAATCATATGGATTTCTCAATGCTGTTCCACCGAAGGCTTCATTATGAACCGACCAATGACAATGCGTTTTGGTAATTGACCCAAAAAGATGTTATCTTTCACAAAAGACTGAAATCCTGCTGGAATGGCTAAAACTTTACATTCTTTTCTACTGATGAGAAACTTGGCAGGACTTTTCATCAATGCATCTGTGTGTCTTAACTGAATACCTGGACTAACCCTTACTTTGCGAATGGTTAAAAATGCCTCTTTCACTTCTACCTTATAGGTATTGTTTGCAGCCATCAACACATCTTCATCTTTTTGTCTATGTAAACGCAATTTCAAACTAATGCCATTAGGAAGATAGCAATCCTGCTCAAACAAATCTACCCTTAAACCACCTGTTAGCATAAAATCACGGCTCAGACGTGTATGCAAATAACGATTATGTAAACCATTCTTTCCTTGCTCAGCTAAGTCACCACCGTCAGCATTGACATGAAATCCTGATACATATCTTTCATGATTAGCTCTTTTCACCTCATAACTATTCATTGACCCCGCAGTATCCTTATATATGAGGCGCATAGAGCGCTCAAAATGGAGACTTTCTTCCGAGTCATGAATGAGGTGAGAGATAATGCTGGTATAACCATGGGTATTGTTACTATGGGATACCAATCGATCATTTAGAAACAATTCAATATTAAACCATAACCCATTAAACAAATCATTGATGCATGATATATTGTCATCTGCGCCACACGCTGTTCCATCAGCCTTTACAATGCGACATATAATATGAAGTTTGCTGTTCTTTAAATCCAAATATTCTTCTGTACTCGCAGGAATGAAGAATTCTATTGGAGCGCCTTCTCTGATGGTAGTTAGTGGTTGATAGTCTACATTATAACTTTTCTCTACAGCAGTTTGCATTTGTGATATATGAAACCATTCCAATGGAGAAAGACTACATTCACACGAATGATTATGAATGAAAGACATTTTCAAAAGATATCCTTTTTAATGTTTTTTGATGTTATCCGTCTGGCTGTTTTTCGTCTTCTGGCACGTTTCGTCGGTTTCACTCTCTTTTGTCCTCCTAACACATCGCCAATCAGATGCTGTGCAACTCGGCCAGTAACATCTTTCGCGACATTCTTTACAGCCTTTCTAAGATGTGGCGCAACGATCTTAGTCCCAGCCTTAAGTAGTGGAATAGCTGTACGAGCCAATGATCCCAGTATTGAACCAATACCATCGCAATTTTGGATTCGCGCTCCTTTGAATCCTGATAATTCCCCGCCCACTTGACGAAGAAAATGGTTGCGATATGCAGACGGATCGTGTCTGTAGGCTTTCATAATGCTTTTGGTCGAAAATCAAGTTTAAAGATCGCCTTTCCAGTTTGAAATGTGACATTATGGCCTGTGTCATCCTTAATACGGGAATATGATTTGCAGTTTCTTGGCTACAGCATAACTCTTTAACCCATGTTAAAAAATTTCCCATCCTTCAGGAAACTGTCTTTGTTGACGCTGTTTCATTTCTTTTGTAATGTCGTCACGAGTGGTCTTCTTACTAAACGTAGTTTTTGGAATATTAGCATCTACAATTTCCTGGATAAACGGATGCCAACCATATGGTAGTTCTCCTCGTTCTTTTCTTCTTCTAGCAACCAATGCTTCTTTCATCAAATCAACAATGTTGGAATTTGTAATGACAACGCCCGTTTTCAACACAAGTTCATTTTTCTCTGTCCATTTTACACCATGTTTCTTCAGTTCTGCTAAAAGTTGCATTACTTTTCCAAGACAGATAGGTTGAAAATGACTTAAAAATAACTTTTCTGGTTTTTCTGCACTGGATGACGTAACAGGTTTTTGCCGTTGTTGTGACTGACTTGTTCGTAGATGACGGCCAAGAAGTTGAGACATTTCCATGGCCTTTTCACGCGTTCGTTTCCCACGTAAAAGTGTATTTACTTTTGGTTTAGTGCCATTTTCCTTTTCTAATAACATTTTGTATTCATATTCAGGATTGAGGACCATTTTCAAAGTATGTTTCATTTTAACAGCAGTTGGGCTAACAAGGGCAATGCAAATTTAGCAATAGCTCCAATTAATCCTCCTTTCTGATTAATCAACTTCTTTTTTCTTCGAAGTGATATCTTCTTATCTGCCAGAGTACATAGAGTATGACGCTCACGCTTGAATTCCTTAAACCTTTTTGAGCTTAAGGGTAAATGTCCTCGCAATATATTCAATCAAATTTCAAACAAGCTCGTTAATTCCTCCTTAGTAGCTTGCTGTAGCAAGGATTTAAGCCCATTGCGTGCAAGCAAGTGAAGAAACAGCTGGTTCGCTCGAATACGTTTAGACATCTTGACTGCGAATGGTTAAATGAGTTGGTTCTTGTTCATACACTGCTTTATCAATATATATATATAATGCGTATCTTTTGGTAAAATGCCTGTACGAATGCGTAGTTGATCATTTGTCTTTGGTTTTAAATCAATGAATTAATAGGCATGAGGTTTGCTAGTAGCCTCTTGATAGGCTTCTATGAGAAACTGAGATCTTCCAGGATACATTTGTCGCGCTAATGTACTGATTTGTTAACTGTCTCTAGGATTTTTAAACAGGATGATATAATGTGTATTCAAACTAATATTTCGCATCTCTTTACCATGATGGAATAAATTATGGACAATAAAAATGATGGTTAGATTTTGATGACTGCTGCCAATACTAAAGAGACGTGTCATACGCTCATCACTATGACATTTAGTCATTAAGTCTTGATGAACTTACAATGATTAGTAAGGTTGTTAACCTAACTACTTCACAAATAATTCTTTCACACCTCACCTTTTACGTCTTTTCAAGACTTTTTCAATTCTATAAATAGATTCAATATTTTTGGTCACTTTCTGCATTTCTTCCTCATAGAAATGTCCATCAATATCTTCATCCAAAAAGTCTTTCCCACAATGCAAGTGTACTCCTTGCTTCTTACAACGATGTGTGACAATGAAGACTTCTTGCGTCCATTTGATGTGATAATCCCGAAAAATATATGAAACACATATTTTATGTTGGAAATGCGAACATGATCACCAATTTTAAATTTGTAGGTTTTCTTCTTCGGTTTCAATTTCAGTTTGTCTATATACATATACTTCCACACTTTAGATTCGTTGTCTTTACGAATCTCTGCAGGAGCATACTCATCAGGAAGAGAACCATGAGGTCTATGGTTGTAATTGTACACCAAGTCTGGAAGGATGTCTACATAACGGTAAGTTTGATTGTGTAGAAAATACCGATACATCATTCCTTTTAGAGTACGAATGACTCTGTCAGCAAAGTTGGCTTTGGTTTCATTCTTTGTGGTATAAGCATGAATTCCCTCCTTCTTCAAAAATGCTTTTACCCATCTGTTTTTAAATTCTGTTCCTTTATCCGACCTTAGAGTTCGTGGTCTTCGTCGTGTTTTTGAAAGACTTGTATGACGCTGGTATGTGATTTATTAGGTATTGGAAAATACATCAGTTACAATGAGTAAAAAGCGCGCGTCATCATTATAGGGAGCTATATTTCCCATATCAGCCAAATCAATATCCCACATGTCGTTGTCTTTTGAACCTGTATTTTACAGGTTGTAGTAAACTGAAGACATCTTGATCCTGTAACCATTTCTTAACTTGTAAATGTGTGACTGGTTGATAATATTTTCTTAAGATGTGATAAAGTTTGAAAAGGACCAGCAAATGCCCCAGGCTGTCCAGGTTTGAAGTAAATATTGGTTAAGTAATCTTTCTAAGACGACATGTTCACACGAAATGAGAAGCACTTAACAGAATACTTTTATTTTATAACTCAAACAACATGGCTTTTTTAACTTAACTAACATGCATGTATAACTTAAGCAGCATATCTTACAAATCAAGTATAGATACAATGGTGTGAATAACTAGAGACCATTGGTCTTCAAGGAACACTAACCAACTACTTAGTTCATCAAATGTAATAGCATCTACACCATATTTCTCACAACGTTTATTTTCATTATCTAACACTTTATCTAAATGAATATAACATTTAGCTTCATTCCAATATGTATAGGCAGAGGCAGCATGACAAGTATGTTCTTGACACTCTTCATGTTGACAAGCAGGACATAGTAAACATGCAATTTTTTTACAACTAATAACATTTCTTCACAATAGGCTTTTTGCACAATATATTGTCTCAATGTAATGTCTGCCATTATACTGCATCAAACAGTCACAAAAGTGATATGCTGCTTCCACAGCTCCGGCAATGTTATCACACAAGTTCAGCAAGTCTCCAGTTGTTGTTCAAAACCATTCACTTATCATGTAGTCCAAATACTTCTCCATGTTTTACATGTTCATATATTTGTTAAAAACACGTCTGCACACCCTAGTGAGTAAATGAAAAGTCTCACCACTTTTATACCCCCTCACACAAAATTTCTAACAACTTTCCCATAATATTCTGACTAGGATGTGAAGGAGATGACAATTGTTTAACACCAGCTCCCCACCAATGATTATACGTTGCTTCAACTAAAGTTTTGTCTTTACACTCTTTTAACTTTTTGCGAAACAATACACATTGATTCAATTTTACATCTAAAACATCTTGCATTTTGTTTCTCTTCACTGTTTGCCATAAAGGACATGGCTTTATCACTTTGGCTATACATTTCACTTCATATCCATTTCTACATGAAACAATAGCTTATATTGATACAAAGCTTCACTCGAGTTGAATGCATGTCCAACGCAAGTCGCGTTGGAAACATGTTTGAAAGAACATCCTTGTGACCTCTAAATAATACAAGATTCTCCATGACTTTGTTTCTTTTGTTTATTCTGACGCTGACTTGTCGGTTTTTTCCTGTAATAAAATATCTTCTATCATGTTCTTTCTTTGTTCACTTTGAAAGCATCCACATAAGATTAAACTTGCTAGTAACAAAAATATTGTTATGTCTTGGTTGTTCTCTTACCTGACAAAGCTGTTCAATTTCTTCTTCTAGTCCACAGCAATCTCTCAAATAATCAACCACGCGAAAGTATACTTCCACATCATTGCAAGCAGAACAGAATGGAATGCAGAATCAAAGTCAAATTCAGGATCTTCTATTCCAATTTTGTTACATTCTCCAAGAAATCTTGAATGCAGTTCATTCACATCAAGACTGTGATGTACAACATCCCAAAAAGCGTCTAAATGATAAAGTTGATAATCTGGAGTTCCACAGCAAGCAAGTTTAGCAATCATCAAGTCAACATAAGATTTTTTAAAATATGCGTCCATCTTGTTTCAGTGTGTCTTGTCACTTCTACTTTGCTTCACAGACTTTAAGTACTCCACACTTGCTGCAGAAGTTGTTTGGTTCACACATCTTACAATGGTACCTGTGGCAGTGGCAATGATAATCCTCCACATATCCGCAAGCACCACAATAGTCACAGGTAAGTCCAAGTTGATTTTGCACATTCATATTCTCCAATTGAACTTCAGCCAGTCTTTTCTTGGAAAGTCTTGACACCTTCATCCGATCATCCTTTTGCAGTTTGATAGGAGTTTTTTGTCATGGCATTCCACACATGGTAACAAGGCTGAGTTAATGTTGGCCATCTCCTGAAGCAGTGTCTCCCATTCACCAGGACTCATGTTGATGTGACGCGTGTATTCTTTTCCTTCAAACAGTGATGTGCGCACAAAACTCACATAACGCACATCTAAGTATGAAATGACTTCAAGCCACTTCGTTTGCGTTAAGTACAGTTTGAAGCCAATGTCACGTAAATTTTTCAAGCTCTGACACACAATCTTCCACAAAGATGGTGATAAAGCACATCATCTCTCTCCACGTGTGATGCGTAGAAATGGTCCAAATTATCCATGCTCCACAGTAATGGTTAAGTGTGCACTAATTTTAAAGCTGCTTGTCTTCTCCATGACTGCACAATGAAATGATGACTTTGGTCTACTCTTTTTATACCCATATATCTGCTGAGTTAGCTCCCCTTGTCAAACATCTTGCAAAGTTCTGAATTCACTTCAACCCGTCCATTGTTGAAAGTTCTCATACATTATCTGGAACATCATCATCGTAATGTAAAATGATTCTTGCAGCTGCAACAAACATGAGGTCAGCTGCCCAAATTGTATTCGTAATGATAAATGCTGAATCAATGTCGTAAGTTAAGGGCAAATGCAGTTCTTCACATTCGCGCAGAAACGAGTGGATGAAACGATTTCTTGGAATTATCTTTCCAACAGCTTTCCAATGCTGATGCAAATTCTTCACTTGCAAAATCTAATCCGATTCAAAAGCACGAAGCTTTGAAAACACATAGTAAACATAGTTCACTTTGAAGACATCATCCATAGTCTCTGCATATCTGTGAAGAAGTAATGTTAACATTGTTAAAGCTGTGGATTTTCTCCTCACTCATGCATTTATACATCTTGACCAATACCATGGCGTAATATGTTCTAAAAACTAATTCAAAGACATGTTTGAATGGGGGCCCGCCATTCCAACATCCCGTCTTGAGGGTGTGCGCTCCAACCAAAGTGCAAATAGTCCCCTATAAACTAAGACATCAAACTGAATGAAATGGTGAAATTTTCATTCAAATCGGTCATTCATAACGGGATCACTTTAAAGTTTAACATTTCAAGGTGAATCCATGATGCATACAGCCACCGATGCAAATAGCCTGTGACTACTTCATAGCAAAACTAGATATAAAACTGGATCAAATGGTGAAATTTTCATTCAAATCGATCAACCACAACGAAAGATATTCCACTTTTAAGTTAAAATTTTAAGGTAAATCCATGATGCATACAGCCAGCAATACAAATAGCCTGTGATTACTTAATATTAAAACTAGATATAAACCTGAATCAAACAGTGAAATTTTCGTTCAAATCGACCAAGTATTACAAAGTTATCTCACTTTTTAACTTTTTACAAAGTAAAAATGGCGGCATGTCACAATTATGCATACAGCCAGCTGCGTAATTAGCCTCTGTTTACTTAATGCTAAAACTTTACATAAAATTGAATCATACAGTGAAATTTTCATGCAAATCGATCAAGTATAGCGAAAGTTATCTCACTTTTTCACTTTTTACAAAGTTAAAATGGCGGCATATGACAATTATGCATACAGCCAGCTGCGCAAATAGCCTGTGACTGCTTTATAACAAAACTTTACATAAAACTGAATCAAACAGTAAATTTATGTGCAAATCGACCGAGTATAAGGAAAGTTATCTCACTTTTTCACTTTTTACAAAGTTGAAATGGCTGCATGTTACAATTATGTATATGGCCAGCTCCGTCAATACCTTGTGACACTTAATGTCAAAACTAGACATAAAACTGAATCAAACAGTAAAATTTTCATGCAAATCAATCAAATATAGCGGAAGTTATCTCATCTTTTCACTTTTTACATAGTTAAAATGGCGGCATGTCACAACCATGCATACAGCCAGCTGCACAAATAGCCTGTGACTACTTCAAAGCAAAACTAGATATAAAACTGAATAAAATGGGGAAATTTTCATTCAAATCGATCAACCACAACGACAGTTATTCCACTTTTAAGTTAAAATTTTAAGGTAAATCCATGATGCATACAGCCAGCTGCGCAAATAGCCTTTGATCACTTAATGTTAAAAGTAGATATAAAACTAATCAAACAGTGAAATTTTCATGCAAATCGGTCAAGTATAGCGGAAGTTATCTCACTTTTTCACTTTTTGCAAAGTTAAAATGGCGGCATGTCACAACTATGCATACAGGCAGCTTCGCGAATAGCATGTGACCACTTTATAACCAAACTAGACATAAAACTGAATCAAACAGTGAAATGTTCATTCAAATCGATCAACTATAGCGAAAGTTATCTCACTTGTTCACTTTTTACAAAGTTAAAATGGCGGCCTGTTACAATTATGCATACAGCCAGCTGCGTAAATAGCCTGTGTCTACTTTATAGCAAAACTAGACCAAAAACTGAATCAAATAGTAAAATTTTCATTCAAATCGATCAATTATAGCGAAAGTTATCTCACTTTTTCACTTTTTACAAAGTTTAAAGGGCGGCATATCATAATTAGCCTGTGATCACTTTATGTCAAAACTAGATATAAAACTGAATCAAACAGTGCAATTTCCATGCAAATCGGTTAAGTAGTTTTAAAGTTATACACTCTTGAAGTTAGCCATAGCACGATCATGGGAAGGAGGGTCGGTACGTAGTATGTCCTGGAGGTCGGGGGATCGTCACTTTATTACCATGGTTACGCCGCCTATGACGTCATAATGGGTTTCACACATAGTTTGTCCTAGGCCATACCCGTCTGCAGCGTAGGGGGAGGGGGAGGTCATCACCATGGTTACGAGACTGATGACGTCATCATGACGTCACTTCCTGTGTTAGAACCCCCCTTTTACAACTACGAAAGTAATTATAAAGCATAGCAGTAGTTATTCAGCCCCTTTAAAAGAGGCAAAGAATATTCAAATTGAACAGCACATAGTACTTTGTTAGATTACCAATGGTCTGTTGGCGGCAGACGATTATCGTGACTTACAATAAGAATGCCATTGTGAAATTAGTGGCTTCTAGTTAACACTTGACAAGCCTTTGGCTTGCAAGGTGTTTCTGAATTTGTGCGAGCAGCCGTTGGTATCTTTTTTTCTTGACAGTGAACGGACTTTTTGGTGTCATCTACTCAGCTGACACTACGGGCCCTAGGGCCACGAAACCTAGAACTTAGGTAGAACTTGATATAAACGTGTGCATGACACTTTTTATTTTCTCCTTCGATTTCATTTCCTTGTTTAAAACGTCATGTGAAAAGACTGTATTTTTTGCAAGTAAATGCGTAGCATTTAACGTACATCACAGAACACACAGTCAACAAAAACACTACTCGGCTTATAAGACGTATTCAAGCTGTGTTGTTTGCAATATATTATTCAAGAAATAACCCATTGAAGGAAGCATTTTTGCGTTTTAATTTTTGTCAAGTGTTTAACATTTCGCTAGTGAAATGAGGTTCTAGTTTGTAAATAAACATGGAACTAACGGGTGCGAGTGCTGTTTTCACATTAAACAAGCAGTTTTGCAAATTACGATGTGCCCTCCAGTTTCATGGTTCTCTCCTTGCAGCCAACTTGTGAATGTGTTTCTGAAAAAATTGAATTTTGTTGATTTTTGTCAGTTAACATTTAACGCGAGTCACAGAACAACTTACATTAAACAAAAGCACTGCTCCTTGTCAAGCTTAAAAGAGCTCGATAAAACGTCTTAAAATAAACCCATTCACAATTTCGTTGTTACAAGCCAGCCGACCTCTGTTGGGTAGAGGTTAGAATGGCTTGTGGGAACCAATTTACGTAGAGGTTAGCTGTTAGACAACAACAACGTGATTCAGACAATTCTGAATATTTTTGGGTTTTATAACCTCTGACCACCCCCTTCCTTCCTCATTTTGAGATTTGTGCATATTTACACGTTTCAGATAATTCTGAACATTTTGTTTTTACCTTTGACCTCCCCCCCCCCACCCCCCTCATTTTGAGTTTTTTTCATATTTACACGTTTCAGACAATTCTGTATATTTTGGTTTTTTTTACCTCTGACCACCTCTCCTTCCTCATTTTGAGATTTTTGCATATTTACACATTTCAGACAATTCTGAACATGTTTGGTCCCCCCTTCCTAATCATTTTGTTATATGGCTAACTTCAACAGCGCATAACTTTAAAACTATTTGGTCGATTTGAACCATTCTTTCACTAAAACGTTCAGTAAAACTTCATCTTTTTGAAATGTGGATGATAATGAGTCTATAAAGGCTTAATCTTAATGAAGCCTTAACCTAAACCGTATAAATGTTTAAGTGTTAGCTTTCACCTGCTTTGAGTGTTAACAATGTCAACATTACTTCTTCATCGATGTGCAGAGACCATGAATGATGTCTTCAAAGTGTATATACTATGCTGACTATGTGTTTTCAAAATTTCCTGCTTTTGAATCGGATTGGATTTTGCAAGTGATTAATTTGCATAAACAGTGGGAAGCTGTTGGAATGGCAATTCCAAGAAAACGTTTCATCCACTCTTTTCTACGTGAATGTGAAGAACTGCATTTACCATTAACGTACGAATTTGATTCCGTATTTATCAACTCCAATACAATTTAGGCAGTTGACCTCATGCTAGTTGTGGCTGCTAGAATTATTTTACATTATGATGATAATGTTTTATTGACAACGAATGTATCAGAACTTGTTCGATTCAACAATGTACGAGTTGAAGTGAATGCAGTACTTTGTAAAATGTTTGAAGAGCAGTAAAAGGAGCTGACTCTGCAATTTTTGATGGTATAAAAGGAGTGGGGTGATATGAAGTCATCATTTAATGTGCAGGAGCCATGGACAAGACAAGCAGCTTTAAAATTAGTGCAAACTTAAACATTACTGTGGAGCATGGAGAATTTGGACCATTTCTTCGAATCAAACGTGGAGAGAAATGGCTTGCTTTAGCACCATCCTTGTGGAGGATTGTGTGTCAGAGCCTGAAAAATTTACGCAACATTGGCTTCAAACTGTGCTTAACGCAAACGAAGTGGCTTGAAGTCATTTCATACCTAGACATGTGCTATGTGAGTTTTGTGCGCATATCACTGTTTGAAGGGAAAGAATACACGTATCACATCAACATGAATGATGGTGAATGGGAGACACTGCTTCGGGAGATGGATAACATTAACTCAGTCTTATTCGCCAAATCTGAACCATGTACGGAATGTCATGACAAGAAAACTATCATCAAGCTGCAAAAAGGACCATCGGATGAAGGTGTCACACCTATCCAAGAAAAGACAGGCTGAAGTTTAATTCGAGATTTGAAACTACAAAATCAACTTGGACTTACCTGTGGTGCTTACGGATATGTTGAGGATTATCAATGCCATTGTCACAAGTACAATTGCAAGATGTGTGAACCAAACACCTTTTGCAGCAAATGTGGAGTACTTAAAGTCTGTGAAGCAAAGTAGAAGCGACATTTTTCAAGACACACTGAAACAAGATGGACGCGTGTTTTGAAAAGGTTTTTTTGACTTTATGATTGCTAAACCAGCTTGCTGTGGAACTCCAGACTATCAACTATACATTTAGATGCTTTTTGGGATGTTGTACACCACAGCCTTGATGTGATTGAACTGCATTCAAGATTTATTGGAGAATGTCATAAAATTGGAATAGAAGATCCTGAGGACTTTGACTTTGATTCTGTGCTCTATTCTGCCCGAACTGATATAGGCGTGTACTTTCAAGTGGTTGATTATTTAAGAGATTGTTGCAAACAAGAAGAAACTTAGCAGCTCTACACAGATCAGGTAAGAGAACCCTTTTCAAACAAATTTAAAGATAAAGCAACAACCTTTTAACAACTTTGAACATATAGCAATGCTTTTCTTTCTGGCAAATTTAATCTTACGTGAGTTGTTTCAAAGTGAACAACGGACGAAAATGATAGAACAGGTAGCAGAAATTTTAAAAGAAGCTCACCATGTTCATCATTATTTTAATACAGGAAGAAACTAAAATGTCAGCGACGAAATAAACAAAGAAACAAAGTCTTGGTGAATGACTTTGTAAAAAGATTTCAACAGGGAGAATGTGTTATTATTTAGTGGTCATAAGGATGTTCTTTCAAACATTTTTCCAACGCGACTTGAAAAGTATGGACATACGTTCAACTCGAGTGAAGGTTTATATCAATATGAGAAAGCAGTTTTTCATCACCGTCAAGATATTGCTTCAACTATTGTTTCATGTAGAAATAGATATGAAGCGAAATGTATAGCCAAAGTGATAAAGCCATGTCCTTTGTGTCATGCAGTTAAGAGAAGCAAAATGCAAGATGTTTTGTATGTAAAATTGAATCAATGTGTATTGTTTCGCAAAAAGTTAAAAGGAATGTAAAGATAAGACTTCAGTTGAAGGAACTTAGGATCACTGGTGGGGAGCTGGTGTTAAACAATTATCATCTCCATCATATCCTGGTAAGAATATTATGGGAAAGTTGTTAGAAATTTTGTGTGACGGAGTATAAAAAGTAGTGTTATGTGATTGGTTTACCTAACTAATACTTCTGTAACAAGTGTGGTTGGAGAATTTTCATTTACTCACCATGGTGTGCAGACGTGTTCTTTAACAAATATATTGAAATGTGAAGCAAGGATGGATGTAGAAACGTGTTTCAAGAACAAGTACGTGGACTATATGATAAGTGAACTAGCACATTTTGGGACTGTTGAACAACAACTGGAACACATCAACATCTATTGGGAACTTGCTCATTCCATGCTGAACTCAACAAACTTACGTGAGGATCTCGTCGAAAAGTGTGTGCTCTTAGACATTGGCGGAGCTGAGGAGTTTGATGTGGAAGCAGCATATCACTTTGCTCGATTTGATCCAAGACTGCTTGATGAAGTGAGAGAGTGGTTAATCTATATTGCAGTATCATGACAGACATTACATTGAGAAAATATACTGTGCAAAAAGCACATTGTGAAGAAATATTATCAGTTGTGAAACAATTTGCATGTTTACTATGTCCTGCTTGTCAACATGAAGAGTGTCAAGCACATACTTGTCATACCACATGTGTATATACATATTGGAATGAAGCTAAATATTATATTCATTTAGATAAATTTTAGATAATACAAATAAACGTTGTGAGAAATATGGTTTAGATGCTATCACATTTGATGAATTAAGTAGTTGGTTGGTGTTCATTGAAGATCACTGGTCTTCAGTTATTTACACCATTGTATCTATACTTGATTTGTAAATAAAAAACTATAAGATATGTTGGTTGAGTTATAAAATGTAAGATATGTTGGTTGAGTTATAAAATAAAATCATATGCTAAGAAGTGCTTATCATTTAGTGCTAACATGTCCACGTGGAAGACTACTTAACTAATATTTACCTCAAACCTGGTCAGCTTGGGGCATTTGCTGGTCCTTACAAACTTTATCACATAGAAAGAAAACATAATCAACCAGTCACACAAGTGGCATGTCTGTGTCCATCACCATAACCCACATAGGATGTGTCAGCTCAATGGACTTGGTACCCCGCATGAGTTGTACTCTTTCCTCTTTAAATTCAAGTGTCAGGTTCTTCCCAATCCAATGCTTGTAACAGTGCGTTCCATTCCACTGCGTTGAGAGTGATGTAGTCGTAGTGTTCTGTAACCTCGTCATGTTGTCGAAATTGTACAAACACATCTAGACAGTTCTTAGTCACACGCACTTCTAAATCATTTGAGAGCATTAGGAGAAAGCCAGGTATCCTCAGCTTCTCTAGATGGTCCTTCAACACGGATTGTTCTTCAGGTGATAGTATGATATACTTTGCAAAATGTCTTAGCGCTATGTCATCACATGCGTTTCTCATATATGAGAATCCATCTGTAATGAAAAAGTCCTCCATCTCGTTCAACAGTTGAATCCGCTATGAGCTTTTATTGTCTGTGAAGGGGGTATTTATGCTCGGATGATGGTAAAGTGTGGATTTTGTATAGCCTCTAGGAATCGTAAGACTGCGCGGCAATTCTTCATATCAAAGTCAGTTAATGATGATTATGTAGTATCTGGTACAACTCCATCATAATCCTCTGGATAATCCTGTAAAAGATTTTACCAGAATCTAACACATGTGTCAGAATCATAGCCAACCAGTAACACTTCAACTTTATTTTCAAGTTTACGTTTAAACCCAGGTTTAACCGGTACGTTTTTTAAGTCTTTACACACTTCAGCTTTAAAAAGATAAGCATAATTTATCATCACTTAATTCATGTTATTTACAGCGAGGTAAGCACCACCGTTAAACACTATTCATCCATGATGACAGTACCCTTCTATGATGTGTCTTCTTGTCTTCGAAGCCTTTTATCCACTTCTTTCACTTGCTTCTTCAACATTTTCCATTCAAGTATTATCAGCTAAATACTTTTTTTCGTAGAACAGTTTCTTCCACACCCCTCATCTCTAAGGTATTTGCGAATGTTCACCACTCCTTCATTGCTATGTTTCATAATTTTGATATACTTTCCACTTCCTAGAGAAAGCATTCCCTCCCACGACTGTGGTGTTGGCGGGATCTTCACTTTCAATTTCTCGGTGGTGGTTGTGGGGAGATTTTGAATTTTTAAGCCTTTGACTGTATCAGCAAGAGTATCCATATCAAGTTGCAGATCTCTAACGATTTCCAACTTCGATGTTAACGCTTCAGTGTTCACACCTCAAATAAGTCTCCCGCTTTTATAATGTCGTCTTGTAATGTCCGTGCGCCAAGTTGGAATAACCATCATTCAACACGTCTCACTTGTCATCATATGGGGAGAGGGCTACTTTCCTCAACTTCTCCGAGAAACGCTGGTGGTCATGACTTCGAATTATGTGTCCTGTAGCCATGGTTTGAGTACTGCTTATGTTTCATAGGCTGTAACAAGCTCGAGTGATGCCTTTAGCCGTATGCTTTTCTTTCCCAACATACATTAAACTGTACATTTTCGGTTTTGTCAAACACAGAGTTGTTCATCAGTTTGAAGAAGTCTTTCTCAAACGGGTTCTTGGCCAATTTTCTCTTTTCCGTGTTTAAGGTAATGTATTTCTCCAACCATTTACCCTGTGCAAACATGATGGCGCGGTGCACCTTAGTGACTTTCAACCCTAGTGAGACAATTCCTATAATGAAGCACACATTTCTTTTTATCACACAAATTGGGAATGAGCTTTTCACTAGGTTTGCCTTTTATGTTCAGATCTTTCCGAAGCTTCTGACTGTGTTCTAATAATTCTCCAACTTTGATACTTTTCCGTTCTGGGGCCACTGGGTAGTGATTATGATGATCATGGATTGTATGTGGGTATTCTAAATCCACTTCTAAAATGTACAATGTCATCATCTTCATCCACATCCATGAAGTCGAGGGATTTTGGCTCGTTCACCCACATAAATCCACCTTCTGGCATGCTTTGCGACGTGGCCCGGCCATACAGGTTGTTTGCTCCAGGTACATCAAGTGGTTGTTCGGCATGTCAAAATTGTAATTTGCTACGTAGGGGTTATTTGCTTTCGCATACTTGTACATGATCACAGATATTCCTCCACGTAGACCTTGTTCAACCATTTGGTACATGTTAATGTCATTGATCAATTCCAATTTCACCTTTGTCGCTTTTAGCATCGCATCCCACAACAGTACTGGTGCTGTATAGTAGTGAGCAGGATCCAATTCATACGAGGTAAGATACTTGACGAAAATTGTCAAACACGTCAGCCAGCAGTAACAAATCTGATATCAGGTATAGGTCATGGTATTCACCGAATGTAGTACAGTTGAATGTATCCCACACCTGCGCATGAGCATAATCCTCATCGCTAATGTCCTCTTCACTAAGCTGACTGTAAAACTTGCCTTTTGACGGTAGTCGTGTTTCAGCAAGCTTGGATGGCTCGTTCACGTAATCATAAGGGCAAACTCCCTTTCTCATCAGCAAATCTTGTTGGTCACTATCGTGAATGTAGGAAGTCATGTTGTAGAAATTATCTTTCCCTTCTGCCGCAAGGTTGGATACCAACTTTTGTAGGCAGGAACTCATAAACTGAAAGCTGTCTGTAAATTTCAGATTGCTCATGGTGAATGCAATATATTTCTCAATGGTGTTGGCAATTACACTTATCGTTTCATCTTTTAATTTTCCAATTTCCTCCGAATGACTTATAGCCTCGTAAATTATGGAAAACCACAGGGATGATAAACGAATCTTTATCCCCCTGCTTATCCTTTCTAAATCGAAATTGTAAGTTGCATTCATTATGTGCTGCTACGCGGTATTTGCCATTGATATGGTCATGATCTCACACGATCCGCTCCTAGACGTTCATGACAAATGTAGCAATCGACGGCGTTCTTAAAATTATCTTGGTCCTCACGAGTCATCACTATATCCTTTGACTGCTCTAAACCACGTACAATACGATCACGCTCATTCACCATTTGGTCTAAAAAGACTTTCACGGCATTGCCTCCTCGATACACGACTGGTGCACGTATGTCCTACTGACTGACAACCACAAAGGCGAAGCTGTTTGGGCGATGATGTTGATACGTGTCTTCTTCTTCATGATTTTGCGTGAAACATTCAAAGTAAAGGTGCTCGCTGTTGTTTGGCTACATTCTTAAACTTGATAAATGTTTCTTGGGGAATGATAAACGTTGCGCTCCATGCTTGTCACACACTTCACGATGCTCATCTAAAAGTTCTTGTCGCATAAACCTGTGAAGACAGTTGAAACAATAAAAAGGTACTCCATTATGTTTTGATCGATTGCTAATCAAAAGTAAGTTGATACCTCTGACATGACGTTTCGACTTAATTTTATCGGAACAACTACATCTTGTTTATATCCAAACACGTTGGTGGATACATCATTCTCCTTTTCAAATTTTGGAATGTCTGTAATCGGTGTGGGAAATGTCATGCCCTCTACCTTTAATTCCTTTTCAAATGGTTTGCAATGATTCACGCGATGTGAGTTGTTCACATGATGGTGAAGATGAGCTAATACGGACCATAAGAAACACTTGTTGGCTTCATTCTTAATGTTTAACACAGCCTTCGTATTCTTCACTTTCTTCGGTAGTGGGATAAAACTGCTTGCTTCCAGAGGCACTAACGTAGATGTATGTACTTCAATGTGCAGTATGTTATCCAACACCCAGCCAGAGCCTTGTCGCTCATGTTCATCAAACTTAGTAAACAATTCTTTATAGGCTTCTGGCAAGTCCTGTTCAATATCTGCTGGATTGTATGCTGTATATATTGTACTGCTGGTTAATGCGTTATCCACTTGTTCTATCATGACGCATTCGCTGTCATTTTCTTAAAGCGGGCATTCACCACAATGTACCATTTCATTCCATGGTTTAACGTCTCCAACAAATGTGTATTAATCCGGTTCTCTTGCTGTCAAGCAGGAAATCCGATCCATCCTCAAACTCAAACCGTTTTTCCTGCGCGTTTTCACCAAGACTAACTCTTCTGCCTCTCCCCACTTGTCCCTTCTTTTGTCTCTTTGCAGCTTGTTCTTCATGAGCACATTTTCCATCTAGGGTGGATGACATGCATATGCCTCAAACAATTCCAGATATAGAAATATTACAGTGCATCCAAGGCAGAGGACTGAATCAGATCTGTCAGTACCATCTTGTCCCGTCTTTCGTCTGTGTGCTTCAATCTCCCGAACAAGCTCTTCACAAGCAGGTTTCATCTCAGCTGGATGACATGTATGTGCTACGAACAATTCCAGGGATGGAAATGTTACATCACAACCACGACAGAAGACTGGTGTGTCTGAATTAACTGCCATTGTTGTTGCATCAATTGCTTGAAGTGATATGGGTGAAATGTGTTCTCGCTCAAGCTTTTATACCACCCCACCTGGATTGCACTGCAGAGACATCCGTCAACTGAAGCTTGACAGACATCTCCTTTTATACACCCGCACAGACTGATTAGCATCATTTCATAACAGAATGTGGTCCTTAAAAGGACCGAAAGTTTCAGTAGTCGGCTTTTCACCAACATGTTGGGTTTCCACAGCGGCATTGGTGCTTGTAGTACTCTTGCATGGTGAACGGCCTTCCTGCACACTTGACAGGATGGTTGTTGCAATAAGTCTTGCTTTTAACTGCCAAGCTACACCACCAACAGTCTGTACACTCCGGTCCCGGCCCAGGCAATGTCGCTGCAAACTTTTACCACAGCAGGCCGCCGCAGGTCTTACAGCGTTGTGGTGTACGGGACAGTTGTGAGGCTGCTCCGCATATTCTAACCACACCCAACACTTGTAACACTCCGTTGTTGTTAGTGTTACTGGACGCCCGTTCCTCATCTCTGTGATTGTCTTGTTAGTTGAAGTCATTTTGTTGTAAATATTGTTATGAAAACAAAAGCCAAAACGGCACTTTTGGCTTTTTTGTGCTGAGTTGGCTAAATTTTCCCTCTCCAAGAGGGGGGGGGGGGGGGTCGGCGCATAGTAAGTCCTAGGGGAGAGGGGGGGTCGGCACATAGTATGCCCTAGGGCGAGGGGGGTTGGTCACGTGATTCAAACGAGTTCTGTAACAGAATGACGTCAATTCCTGATCCAGAACTGTCGTTTTCCCCTGCTGATAATCGGAATAATACCTAATTAAATAAAAAACACAGTAAAGCTCAAGCAATATACTTTTAACAATATTGAAATAATCGAAAATTAGTAACATTAGTAACATTAGTAACAAAATTTACGACATTTCTATTTTTTATGTCCTGCTTGAATTAGTTAGGACAGCAACATACATCATAATTAGCAGATAAATGCAGCAGTCTTCAACAAATTACATTGATGTGTAAACGAAACTGAATTAGAAATTAAATTATAAATCAAACTGAAGTACAGCCTCCAGTCAACATCGGAAAAATCAGAACGAACATAACCCGTATGGTGCCTCAATTGACGCAAAACGCAGAGGGAAACAACACAGTTGTACAATCGATGTTTCGGAGTGAAACCGGAAGTTAATCATATTTACTTTTTTTTTTCTTTAAAAAATTTGAATGCTTAAAATATTCAAGAAAGTGATTAATGTATGTTCAACAAGTTTTTCTGTTGTGTCATATAAACATTCTTAAAGGAGGTGGTTTAAAAAGTAAAGGCTGCATTACATTGAATCATCAATCGGGTTTTGTTCGCTGATAGTCCCGAGTGGCCCTAGTTCCGAGTCAGCTCTGTCTTGAATAGGCCAGATCATACTTCAGGCGTTGCCAGTAAAAAGTGCAAAAATTCAGCGTTTCGAATGAAAATAACCAGGTAAAAATGAAAGAAATGATAGAAAGATTTCGCCTAAGTGTCAAATTTCTCTTGCACCAAAGAGCATTCGGGGTTTTTAGCAGCCCGTATGCCAGTTTAGAAATTTATTTAAAGTTCTAACACATAGTTTCAGATTTTGATTTCTTTTATCTTGCAGGTATGACTGTTTTTGCGGCATTTATTATGTCATTTCTTTCATTTTTAACCGGTGCCATCGCAGTCGAAATTCAAAATTCTTGCGCGTTTCATTCGATACACCGAAAGTGTGATTTGGCTTGTTTTAATAATTTATTGAAAGATTTAATAAACAGTTCTGCGTGTGAGCTGTTTTTGTGATATTTGTTCCATATTTTTCTATCATTTCATTTTGTAGGCCCCAACCCTTCGGATTGGGACCTATAGGTTTGGGGTGTCCGTCCGTCTGTCCGTCATCGCTTTATACCCCTATGAATTTGGGGGGCGGTTGGGGCCTGCTTGTGTTTCACAAATACCTACTTGTGTCACCCGGTTCAGTCGCAATTCAAAATTCTTGCGCATTTTATTCAAAACACCAAAAGTGTGTTTTGGCTTATAACTTGCACATCTCTCTGTCAGAGCTACGAAGCTTTACTGTAAAGCCTTTACATTGCTCCGCCAGTAGAGGTCAGCTTCAAACACCGTATCATTTAAAATAAGAATTCAGTCGAAAATTTTTTGCTTTTCGACTGAATTCAGTTGGGATAAGGGTATAAGGAAATGATGGAAAAAAACTAAAAAATCAGCAAAATTCCGTTTGGCCAAAACGTATTCCCATGTTAGCTGTGAAAGGGGCTGAATAATATGTCAAATAGATTTAAAACATCAAATGATGACTTTTTAAATTCGAAAGTCTGCTTGTTGAAAAAAAATTGAACTTTCATATTTTTCCCTCGTCATTTCTTTATAATGATCCCAAAAAATTTGCAGTCGAAGTGGCACCTCCATTGGAAAAACCCTGAAATACGAATTGGCTTATTGCGGGAGATTTGTTGTTGAGGTCAATATGGCAATCAGCGAAAAATCTTGCGAATGCACGCCTATTTCTCGAGATTACCGTGAAGCAATGACTATGATCAGGATTACCAGCCAGTCTCCCAGTAGTGAGGTGCTTCTTATCCACCTCCAACTGTTGGCAGCAGATCCTTATTCATAATTGATTGAGCCCACAGTAAAGGGCCACTTCTTGGTACTAAGTCAGCTGCTTACGTATGTACAGGATTCCCATGTCCCCCTTTTTTTATAGAGTCCTGGAAAGCCCTGGAATTTTGTGAGAGTCCTGGAAATCGAAAAAGTAATTTAAATTATAACATGTAGCTAGTGAAATTGCACTCCCGTGTAAAAGAATGATAAGTAGATTTTGCGTCACCTAATCGCGTACGATGGTTGGCTCGCCACATTCACTCAGATGTCACAGGTATAAACCAACGTGAGTCCTGGAAATGTATCTCATAAAATCTCGAAATCCCCAGGAAATTTGTCTCGGAGCGAAAGACGCCGAAACCCTGTTTGTATATATCGGACAAATCTAGTCCTAGATGAGTCTTGCGGTCTTGCTGTGACAGTTCCGATAGTATAACTTGCTATTGATGTCAGTCTCGCTAATCTCAGTGCACGAAACGGGCCAATGGTGTTATTATTTTATTTTTTAAGTACATCACGTAAATGACTCCATTATAAATTATGACGCACAATTTGTGTGGTCAGATAACAATTTTGTACTGAGAAAAATAGGCTTTTTCTCTTGGTTAAGATATAGGATCCCCTATTATCGAATAAATGGGAAAGAAACAATCATTCCAAAAGGATCGCAGAAGATCTTTTCATTAATTAAAAATAAGCTAATTGTTGTTGATGGAACTTTAACGGACTCTGAGAATGTTTGGCGGGCGGGAGTTATGTTCTTGGGGCGGGGGGGGTGTAAGACTCAGTTTTGATTCCTTTCCCTTACCCCACCGATCAGAAGTATCACCTTGAACAAAAACATTTGATAACTTAAACAACTGTTTCTTTGCATGCTTAGAGGGCAGAGGCGTACTTCTAATGTTTGTTTAATGTTTTTTTTTAAGTAAGCTTTCTTCAGTCGACTACTGTTGTGCCGTGGATAGTGAAAAAAAGAAAAAAAAAAGTCAATTTTTGTTATATTTTGCATATTAAAAAATCCAAAAATCGCTTGTTGATTTTTTCACCTTGACTGAAAAAAAAATCATTTTTGGTGATTTTTTTACCTCGATTTAAATCATGCTATAAATCAGTTGATTTAACTCATACCAGCCTTGTACTGGTGTATTGACCATCTCACCAGGTTGACCATTACGCCTCTCTGGAGTTTGTACGTACCAGCGGGAAAGCAAATTTAGTTAAAAGGTGAAGTGTCGGTGTTCATCTAGAAAGTTTCAGTAGTAAGCTTTAGTAGTGAGCTAATGAATTTCATAAGACAAGGTTACAATCCTGCCTGTTTACGTTAGTAACGAGCTCGTGCAGCATTGTTTCTTCCAGATTTTTAGACCCCAACCGGTGAGCCCGGGGGTGGGGGAGGGGGTCTATAGGATTGCTGTCCGTCCGTGTGTCACACTTTGGATGCTGTTTTGTTTCTCCGAAACTATTTACCCTAGGGATGTGCAACCCTGCACAGTGAAAATATATACAGTCATGTATGCACAACTCCGACGAACGTGTAAGCACACACATTTCAAATCCTATACGGATTTACTGCTCATGTATTGTAGTTGTGCACCCCATGCTCAGTTTGTCCGACTTTTCATTTATTTAGCCAAAATTGAGGTCGCAACTTAGCGTATTTTTCGGTTATAAAGGCTTTATGATCTATGTCTTGTATGCACAACTCCGAACGAACGGGTAAGCACACACATTTCAAATCCTATACAGATTTACTCCTCATGTAAAAACGTGCGAAGGGCGAGGGGATTTGCAGCGTTCCGATGCTCTTGTTAGGTATGGCCCTTGATTTGAGGACTTCTTTATGGGTATATAGCAGCCGGTCTGCTTTTTCTTTGCTAATTGTCATTTAACTGGAGTTCACACCAACGTTACGATATTGGAAAAGGTTAAATTGTCTGCCAGTCTGTCCCTGTCACTGGTACAGTGTATGATCATTAAACTACTCACTTGACATGAGTTTCGACTTGTAAAGTGTACGATTACTGTCCCACACTGGCGCTCAAAAGGCTTGGATGCTACTGCTAGCAGCATTCCACGGATTCGAGGAACTGCCAGCGAGTTTTATCCCTTCCTTCCTGGCTATTCAACCGGGAAAGCTGACAGTTGTCGCTACAGCCAAAGAATGGTGAAGTTATATAATCAAATCGTGTTTCATTTTTGCCAGATTTGCTAAGAAGAAGATGAGTATACCGCCTTGAAATGTATGAACATGGAAGGTGATAAAAAATTTGACACGCCACAAGAAGAGATTGCTTATTGGAAGAAGTTGGCCGAGGATTATAAAAATGCGTAAGTTTTTCGCTTATATAGTTTTGACTTTTTGGCCCAAAGAGATGTGTGTTTTTTTATCATTTTGCTTACAATCCTCATAACAGATCAAATATTTAAAATAAAATGGTCAAGTGGATTTTAATTTATTTCGTTTAATCATCATTTTAATGGGGGCTGAAATAAATCGTTTTAGTTCTGTTGGCTCTGTATACAACAGACTTGTCGTGTACCGTATTGTTTCCTGGGACACGTGGGGCTGTCCCGTCCCGCGGCGTACGACAGGCCAACACATCTCTAATGTGCAGTACTATTACTTTATAGGCATGCTGAGGTCAAGGACGAATTAGAAGAATATCAAATCAGTAGCACTGAACTCGAGGCCGAGCTCGAGACTCAGTTGGAACAGCAAGAGAGCAAGAATCGCGAGCTGACAGCTGCCAACCAGCGGCTGCAGATGGAAGTGGAGTCGCTGCGGGTAAGCTGGGTCATCACGTCTGTACCCTCGACGGATGGATGGTTCTAGCTCTCGTCGGAGCTTTGCTTGTAACTTTTTGAACCGTTTGAAACTTTCATCTTTAGCACATACGTCGGTGTGCTGTTCCCGTCCGTTATGTGTGCTTGTGTACAAACAATTTGTCAAAATGCTGCTGCTCCAATATTTCAGGTCCTATAAGAAGCAATGTGATTAACGATGTTTGACAAACCAGTGTTTTGGGTGAAAGATAGTAAAAGTAGTGATAATAATAATGTGCAGCGTATAAAATAATAAACTAATTTTATTAATGACATCAATGCATGTTTTTAGTCGTTATGGTTCAAAGTTTAAAAAATGCGTAAAATGTAATAAAATACAATAAAATAATATTTATAATTGTACCAATAGCAGTAATAATAGTACAAATTTGTTGAGTTGTTATTGCGCTTAAAAAATTAAATAATTTTTTAAAAAAGTAAGTCTGAGACGGGGTTGGGGTGCATCTTTTTGATGGCATCACCTGCAAGTACAAACTTAAACCTATTCATAATAGCCTGGGGACGCGGAGATATATTTTACTTCACTGTACTTACCATTCCGCAATAAAGAAATATGTGCGTGTGCGTTTTTGCGAGGGTGGTATATCGTGCTGCACTATTTTATCATTCCAATTTCCTATTTGATGTACTACCATTTTTCACATACAGGAAAAAGTGGAGAAGCAACACACGTATGCACATAAACAGATGACGGAGCTGGAGGATGAGCTGGCGCAAATCAAACATTATAAAGACGAACTCACCAAGTACATAAGGGAGCTAGAACAAAGCAACGACGACTTAGAACGGGCAAAGAGGTAGTGTTCCTCCTCTCACAAATAAGGGCTGTTCCTAAAGTATATGTACAGGAACGGGTCTGCTGTAGTGTGTACGTCTGCATGGGGGGGGGGGGGGGGGGGGGAGGTCATAGCATATTGGTGCTTACTCATTTTCAAATTTTGGTAATGATGAATCAATTTTCTCATCGCGTAGATCATGCGTCATACATAAATTATATGTTTGTAAAGTCACAATGAAACTGGCGCTGCGCGGTTTGTTCACAAACCTTCCACTCGTCTCCGTGTCCAATACAAAGTACCGGGTCCTATCGTCTATCCCTATATCAGAATATCAGTTTTCCCCTAAGAACATTTTCACATAGAACTGCGCGGTGAGATGTGTGTTATTTTTCTTTCCAGAGCTACTGTTGTTTCGCTAGAAGATTTTGAGTCGAGATTAAATCAGGTTAGTGACTGAGTATCGTGTTTTTCGCTTGTAAGTTCTGGCGCTGTTGCAGGTATTTGTCCATCTGTGCCTTCGGTACACTTGTGGTCAAATATACCACTTTTGTAAAATGAAGCAAGATCAAAAAATTAAATCATATATTACGATTTATACCTTGGGGCGTTTTTCGGATATATCATAAAGCTGGTTTGTCAAATGTTTAACATCAGGAATCTTTGTTTTTTCCACGCCATAATCGTTGCATTTTCAGAGCTGATTTTTTTTCAGCTTTGCGGAATGGATGTAGCACATGCCACCGCGGGGCAATATTGCATTAGCCATTCAAATACGGAGGAAAAAAAACTGATTTTGGAAATCCGTACTATAAATGAACTGTACAGTGCAGGCAACACTGTAAAGGGTGCACAAATTTTACAAGGCGACATCTGTTGACTAACTGATATATAATTTTCCAAATTTAAAGGAATGGGAACTGTCAGTACGAGGCTGATAACTGTAGATTTGGTAATGATACAAAAGGAAGAAGCAAGAAACTAAAGAGGTGTTGGATATTCTGTGCGCTGATGTTCATGTGCACTGTCCATTCTAGCTGGATGTATTGCGTGTGGTTTTTTTAACAGGCTATAGAGAGAAATGCATTCCTAGAGAATGAGTTAGAGGAGCGGGAATCTCTTGCCATTACAGTACAGCGTCTGAAAGACGAGGCCAGAGGTGAGTGTCGTTGTGCATCTCCTCCTTCGAGAAGACATGTCGTATCATCCCCCCCCCCCCCCTGGAGGATATAGGGATGAACATGTCCGCCCATCTCTCCTTTATCCTTAACCACACCTAGTCGTTGTAGATTCTTCAGTTGTCTTTTGTGATGGAGGAGAATATACTTTTTTTTACGATTTCAAATTTACCAACAAAACAGAAAAAGGAAGATGTTTGGCAACTTTATGTGGATTTTTGTTTCGTGGTTATTTTTGCAGTTGAATGTATTTTTAGTGAGTAGGAACGATTGCCTCAGGAAAGATGGCCTAGCAAACACGATCAGAGTCTTTTCCCTGCAGCAGAAACTCGTTATTGCGTTTAGTGTATCAAATCCCCCCTCCCCACGCTCCCTCCAAAAAAAAAAAAAAACGTTTTCCCTACAAATCTGTCTGATCGATTTCAAATGTATCAGGTATGTTCCCCAGAAGTCCCTGGACAGGGCGTTTATTCTATTAGCGGTTTGGACAAAATTGGCCATAATGTCAAACACAAACAAATCTACTTGTGCAAGTCCAGTCCGATCGCTCTGAAATTTGACAGTTTTGAAACTGTGTGTTTGGATTGTTTGGGCCCGATGTCCGGTATCTTAATGCCACACAAGTTAGTCATTATTACTCGGCTGTTCACACTGAGAATTAACCTGCCTTACTAATTCAACCACCTTCGATGGGAAATTCTCAATCATTGGTTATTCTTGTTCCTGTCATAGGTATGTATTTTAATGACGTTGATCGGCAACTGCTTGATTTTTTGCTTCAAATTCTAATATTATCGCTTACCATAAATAATAGTTTTGATTATCGGCATACCCAAGGGTTTGTTTTGACGTGTAGGCCTAACTGATCAATCTGAGATGTGAAGGTGGGGCCGGGGGGGGGGGGGGTGGGAGCATCCATGTTTCGAAGGAAATATTTATCGTTCTCGTTTAACTTCTGACAGATTTACGACAAGAGCTTGGTGTTCAGAAGCGAAAAGAAGAAGATTTAGTCAATCAAATTCCTCAGTCGCCTTCCAAGTCGCCAGTCGACGACAGCGATCGGCAGAAGAAAGATTCGGATGTACAGACCGAGGACTCCAATAAGATCCAAGATGAAATTCTAACCCCTATAGCCACACCTGCAAAAGGTATGCACACTTGTACGCTGCTTAGCCAGAACCGTGTTTCTGATTGTATACATCATGCATACGTTTGTGCACGGCTTCTGTTTTCCGATTGCATACGTCATGCATACTTGTGTGCACGGCATCTGTTTCCGATTGTATACGTCATACATACGTGTGTGCACCGCATCTATGTATTCATTCCCAGATCCATAATTTTTTTCTCATTAGTAAATCACCTCGCTTTACAGTCATAAATTGAACCTCCCGTATCCTCCGTTGGAGTACCAAATAAAGTGCACGCGCTTGAAATTGATTCTGCGAACAATCGTAAAATTCAAAATAACCGTCAGCTGCCGTCTGGTTTTTTCCACGGTTTTTAATAACTTAAGACCTCTTAAACAACGGTTAACCTTCTAAAACTGGCGCTGCAGACTGGTTTTGGAATGAATGGGGAGATTCAAAGTGGCTGCCATCTTGCCTTTTCGCCCGCTGTGTCTTGTTAGCACGATCACAAAGCAAGTGACCAAGTCACAGACTCGGCTTGTCCATTTGACGGCACACTCGGGTTTAGTATTGGGTTCGAATGGAATAGTTAAAATGGCCGCCATCTTTTATTTCACCCATCTTTCAAAACACTTGACAAATTGAAGTCCAAGTTGTAAATTTTTACGTTGAAACAGCATGTAATATCGAAGTCATTCCATGTTCAACTTGCATTTATAAGGCTCTCCACAATCGTAGTCCTTTCCAGATGGGGGGGGGGGGGGCGGGGGGCTGTACCTTTGATAATTGCTTCTTGTTACAGTCGGCAAGGTTCAAGTGCTCAGAACCAAGAGAATAGTTCAATTTAACCGAATTAACTTGAATTGACTGAAAAGTCAGCGCCACAAGAAATACTTTTACAGCCTTGTGGGAGTTATCGCTTATGCAGAGATAGCAATCGTTACAGTGCCTTTACAATCTCTTTTATAGTTGAAACACAGATGTAAAGTTCAACATGCATTTCAACAAATCAAATAATGTAGTGACGCACGTAACAATATGCTATGTGTGGACTTTCAGATTTATCAGTGGGAACTTAAACTTGAACAGGGAAATTTTATTTCAGATGAAGAGTTACTTCCGGCTCTACAAAAAAAGGTCGCACATATTGAAAAGTCGTTATTCTCAGGGACTTCTTGTCTTGTTTCAGTATTACATAACAACAACACCCAACAACAAGGCGGGACTCCACTCACCCCCTCAGCTAGAATTTCTGCTTTGAATATCGTGGGGGACTTGCTTAGAAAAGTTGGGGTAAGTATACGAACAGAAGTGTTTCTTCTGTTCGTATAAATAGAAATAGAAAATTGACGACACGTAAGAAACTTAAGTACACGTTGTTGTGCATGGCTTAGGCGAAATTCATTTGCTACTGGTAATATCGACCAGTGACTTAACAGTTAATTGAATAAACGTGGTGCATACTTGCAGAAGGTCATTGCGGGTTTAGTCTTGTCCGTTCGCTAAGAAGTCATTGTTTTGAAAAACGAAATGCGTCAGAAATGAAAGTATATGATGTGTTTTTTTAACAGGCTTTGGAGTCGAAGCTGGCATCCTGTAGAAACTTTGTAAATAATCAACCCAGACACGGCAAACCCGGTACAGTCAGCCCCACGCACTCGCCCAGGTACCCAGCCTTCTTTCATTAGATGTTTTGGTGAAGCGTGTGAATTTGTCTTCAGTGGAAGAAGACGCTTGTTTGACGGCGTTATAGTCTGCTCTTTGCGTTTTATATGCGTTTGCCCTTGAGATTGGGGAAAATGGTAACTGGAGAAAATGTTTTTTTTTATGTTTATTTCGTTATTTTGGTGTAAACTAAGTGAACAATTCTTTGTGGGGCTTGGAAATTAAAAAAATACAAAATAATAATAGTAAGAATTATAATAATATTTTTTTTTTCAGTTCAAATATTTGTAGGATATTCAACACATTCAAAAATAAATTAAACTTTGGAAATATTTTCTGTTTGGTAAATGTTGACCAGGTGATTCTATCTTGGAAAAAAAGAGTTTAGTTTTTTGGCGGCCCTCTAAAAATTGGCCAAACTCTATGCCAGACATATATTCTTTGGCCATTCACAAAAACAATTTGCCGAACGCTGGCATTTCAAACTTTTCAGGAATCCAGCCCTTCCCATGGTGTCTCCCACACTGTTAATCAGATTGCTTTCACATTTTGTTAGAGTGGTCCAAGGTTAGGCCTGTCCTGAAAATTATTATTTAGGAGGTCCGCCAGAGATTGAGCAAATGCTGGCATTTGAAGAAACAAAATCAGTAATCAAAATGTTTCCACCAATGTTTGATCGAGTTGTTCGTAGATTTAATGTGAACCATCTCCTGGTCCTCTCTTGATCAAATATGCTGTCTTTGCTGTCCTACAAGCATCTTGATGCTTGATTAACTAGATCTGGGCTGGTCACAAAGTCCCTGGACATTGCTGTTTGTATATATATTTTTATAGTTTTGTTAATACTCCACGCTAATAAATTTAGTAGTTATGGGTAGGCTTTTAACTTTGTTGTACAGTAACCAATAAAAAAAACTTCGCATTGCATGCCCGTGTGTTTGTAGTGTAAATATGAAAAGCTAACCACACTAATTTTTTTTTGTTGCAGTTTTTATGAAGGCACAGAAATGGTTTGATGTTGTGGTGTATCAGGCATGCGTTTGCAGTTCGTTTCAGCCCGCGCAGTAATGCAGATAATTAACATTTAACAAAACAAATTTAACAGGTTGAGCTTGAAACCCTAGAGGGACGAAATGCCAAGCATAACAACAGCAAATCGGTTGATTGGCGCCAAATATTGGTTGAAGAAATATTTTTTTTACACGTAAAAACGATTTTTCCTTTTACATGTAAATCCAGTCTTATCTCTGACACTAAATGGATACATAATTTCCTAAGAAAATGAACCAGTCAATAAACCGGTTTCGTCTGGATTCCCAAACATCATCCTTTTGACGTTTAATTTCTATCCTCAAATGGTGGGAAATGGTTAGTATTTGTTTTCGTAGTGCACTTTCAGAAACGGGTAACTAACCGAAATGCGTGAATAATTGAGTACGTCGCCACTGGTGAGCGGAGACATTTAGTTTTTAACCCATTCTGTAGTATCTACACAATGTGTTTAAACGTCATGATGCTCAGCTTAAAATCCGTAATCATAAAAATTTCAGGTCAGTTCACGAATCGGGACGCCGTAAGACGTGTATTTTGAGTTCAGTCCAGGAATCTGAGAGACACCTGTACATTTTCTTTCCAAGTTCAAATTATCTGTATATTTTTATCAGTACTGCTATATCACATTAAAAAAAAAACAACTATGCATTCAACATTAAAGAGAACATTTCAGATTGACATCTCCAGAAACTGATGAAGTCTTCCAGAAGTTTTCGGGAAGAGAAAGCTGTCACTGTTTTCTAAAACAAAATGTATATATGTGTGGTTATTGAACCGGTGTAGTTTATCCGTGCACACTGATATAAGTGCACAGACTGCTCTATATATTTTAGCTGTTATCGTTACATGTACTAAAACAGTTATTATTTCTTATTTACATTGCATGCGCGTCTAATAGACAAGTTGTCGGAGCCGAGAATCCTTTAATATTTAAGCCGAAGGTTAAACCTAAAACCTTGCCTAAACCGAGCCGAATAAGCCGACCGATAACTGCGTCAAAGAATGTTAATAACAGGACGGAGCGCCAGAGCTCTCTCAGGTTTTCGTCTTCCTGTGGATTTAGATGTTGTTTCGAACTTTTCAGTGTTTCTCTGTACTTCAGTATTTGTTAGGGCGATTGCCACTGTCCTTAGACCTTAAAGTTTCTTTTGCATTATAACAGACAGAGTGGCTTCAGAAAAAATTGGCTTAAGTTTGGCCAAATTTTCGGTAAATTTTGGGTACTTTGGACTCAACAGGCATAAAATTGTTGTCCGATTGCTTTCAAATTTGACAGGAATACTCCTTCAACGTTTTCTACCAGACTTGTCCTTATTTTGGCGACGAGCCAAAAATTAGCCAAAAGTTTGATGAAGAATAGATAAATGTTTGGTTCCTTCAACGTAGCACACATGACATGCTTCTACTACATTTTCTGTTCGATAGTTGTCAAAGTTGCCATGAATATTCCCCAGGTAGTCCTTTGCTGATCTGTTCTTATGTGGCGAACACGTCAGATAAGTCAGCATTTCACATTTGCTCAAAATAATTCAATTTTGTTTTTTTGTGACGGAGCCATTCTTTCATTTTGTGTGTCTTTCACCTTTCCCTTGTTGTTCTTTTTTGTGTGCTTTTAAACACTTTATTATTTTGACTCCGAATGTGTCTTAACGTAGATATTTGTGTCCTACACAAATTCGGCAACAGATACATTCGTTAGAACGCTTATTTCCTGTTTTACGTATCGGTTACTAAAGGTTTTGATGGACCAAAAGACGTGAAATTTTCTCAGTTCTATGCAGCATATGGCCAACGCTCGTGAAGTGAAACTTTCCATGCATGTTGTCCATTATAGACGAAGTAATACTTATGTGATACACAAGAAATGGTTATGAATGGCAGTAGCCTTATGCGTAACAGACCTAACGCCGTTTTTGAGATATCCCGACAAGTGATCGAGAGACACCCCATCTAGCGGCGAGTCTTCCACCGACAATTATCTAAAGACGATTCACTAAATTTGCATGGTGAATTGTAGATTACGTATACAATGTCCTAAAATATGTACTATGTTGTATTTTTTCGTATGAGACGTATATATTAAGAATAATAGCATGTTATTTTATTTCAAGCGTTGGTGTCGCTAATTTAAGCGAGAAGATTCTTCTCAATTTTTTTATGTTAGAATGTCGTGATGTGTCCGAGCACTTCGAATTATTCGTGAACTACTGTATGTCCATTCCGATTAGAGACCATTTTGCTAGTGGCTGTCTGTTCAGCTCCTGAGCAAACTTTGGCCAGTTATACCCACTCCCTTACCCAAATTACATCAGAGGAGATACTGTGTCCGCAGTCATTACAGTGTATGCTGGACAGCCTTTCCTGGTGCTGCCACCAGCATTTTGCTCGGATTGTTCTCGTATAAAACTTGAGTCATCCTGTGGTTGGCAGCGGTCCTGTACACATGTTACTTTTTACAACACTGAGATATTAACCCGCTGAGGGCCGGCCGTGTCGTTAAACAAATCACTAACCAACCAACATCCATAAAACATTGAAAATTTTAAAACCACATTTCACGGCAATACTACACAACTCTAGCTTTAACATATAACAGTCGGTGTGTGACACACTTGGATCAAAAACCCAGACCCATGTGTGATGTTAATACGTGGTGGGTATCTTTTTAACGGTTTTTAACAGTTTAAGCCACTGTATAAGGGTCCAGGCTCAACGTGGTTAATGCAGTCATTTAAAATGGCTCAGAGACGTGGCAAATATATGTACAGTACTGCAAGTCGTGTCTTGTCACTTTCTACTGTATTTGGCTAAGATAATATCGGACACAGCAAGTTATCATCTTACACAAGTCTTTATTGACCAGGTCTACGGCAGTCAGTTGTTCTGACACGGAGTCATATAACACTGTAATACCAATTGTCCGCCGTGCGTCCGTCGTGCTGTTGCTAAGCACCCCTTTCCGAGTTAACATGTTTATGTCAACCAGAACGCACGGCAAATAATTATTTCTACGACTACAACAAGGGGAGCAAGGTTGCAACGCGAAAGAGGCCAAGTTGCAATAATAATAATAATAATAATAATAATAATAATAATAATAATAATAATAATAATAATAATGCAAGTCTGGCTTACTTCTGCTCTCCTCCCCATCCCCCCCCCCACCCCACCCCCGCTAGCCCCACTCTACTTGGATCTCAATGGGAGAGAAAAAGTAAAATGGTGCGCTGAAATTTCAAATCACTAATTAAAAAATTTTCTCAGCGTTCCTCAGCGTTTAGAGAATGAGTGGGCCAAGTTGTATGCACATGGCCGAATTACTTTATAGAGATGTACAATATCTGGTGACATCAAATGCTTTTTATTTTATGTTTCTTGTACGAGTGAAAAATTGAATTGACAGTAATCTAGCGCAAACGGAAATCAAAATTTTCTTATTTGACAGTAACACAGTACAACACTACAACTGACTGTTAGTTGCAAATAGTAAGAGTTTGGCATATTTGATGTGTTTCAGAGCAAAGCGGTTACACCGGGGTGCCACTGTTCCTGCCAGCACGTCCTCTACTCCTTCCTCACAGCAGTACTCCGTCAAGGTGCCAGTCTGATCAGCACTCCTCAAGGCTCATCGCTAGATCCACCCTACCCCCCCCCCCCCTCCCCCTCTAACCCACACACACACACATTCCGATCGGCAGTCCTCCACTCTTGTCGATCAGTTCTCCTGTTGCCAACTTCCTGTGGGAAAACGCTGCGCTGCGAAACCTTTAGTTAAACGATATATTTTGAGTCCTTGCAAATCCGTTGGGCGAATCTTGTGTGTCAGAAGTACCAGTGTTTCAGTCTCTCTCAACGTGTGTCCCCTGTAAAAAATGATTACCGACATGGGTGTTAACACGTGTCACCGCGGGGGTCTGACCGCCACACGCGCCCATCAGGCCACAGTCACGTGTCGCCGCTACTGCTGTAGTGGAGGCAGCACCGCGGGGATCTGACTGCCACACGCGTCCATCAGGCCACAGTCACGTGTCGCCGCTACTGCTGTAGTGGAGGCAGCACCGCGGGGATCTGACTGCCACACGCGTCCATCAGGCCACAGTCACGTGTCGCCGCTACTGCTGTAGTGGAGGCAGCACCGCGGGGATCTGACTGCCACAAGCATCCATCAGGCCACAGTCACGTGTCGCCGCTACTGCTGTAGTGGAGGCAGCACCGCGGGGGTCTGACCACCACACGCGTCCATCAGGCCACAGTCACGTGTCGCCGCTGTGCTGGTGCTCTATTGTCAGCAAGAATTTTAAATTTTTGCCAAAGGTTTTTTTTCGTAAATTAAGTATTGGAATGTGTCGAACTAGTACACTTTATGCTAGTGAGGTACAAGCAATCGTTTAATTTTGGATCATTGTTCTTTTTTTTGTTTTTTTTTTACTTCAAATTTGGGAAACCTGTTAAAATTGCTATAATCCTATAGGTTATATAATTTTGTATATATTTATATATATATTACCTATTGTATAGATCTTTCATTTGTATTAAAGGATAAATGACGAATGATATTAAAGCCCAACGGGCTGTCAGATTTCGTTCAACAGCAGAAAGTATCCCAGGGATGGGAAAAAAAAGAACCTTTTATTGCATAATATTAAAAATACAATTGTCTATTTTCATGTAACCACACGGTCTGAGACAATTGGAAGAAAATGGACATTGGTTGGAGTAGCCATTTGTTATTCCTTCAAGAAGTAAATCCACATTTAGAAACAAATCATGCGCCGCTGTTGCTCTTAAACACCCAGAGTACAAACACCCTGGTCTCCCTGGCAGCTTTTGCATAGACCACGGCATTGATACAGTTATATTCGTTGGTTTTAATCTGAAAAATGCTGCCATGACTGCTAGGGCGTTTCACTTACAGTTGTTGTTTTTGCAGTAGTTTAAGAAGTAGTAGTTATTTAAATCCTTTCTTCGTTGTTGGTCTATGGGAAGTGCCCAATCGGTCGTTCTTAGGATCATTTGTCTCGTTATCCTTTAATTTAAATAAGCAGAACTATAAAATAAGTAAGAATAGATATATACATAATGATATGACATATAGTATGCTGTTCTAACATCATTAAGTATACTATTCTAACAATTTCTGAGATTCCGAAACTGTGAAGTAAAAATGGATAAAAATGTGCAAATTGGTTCACAATTTAATTTTTCTGGTAGATGCCAGAATAACACGACCACCGAGGGACCCGTATGAGAAAGGGCTACTATGGGCTGTTCCTTAAGTGAACTAATGACATAAAGGATAGACACTTTGGGCGAAGTTTTCACATCAGTTTAATGTGCATGCTGACTTCACAATAAACTGGTTAAATGTTCGTATAAAACGCAGAATAAACGAAGGGTCTTCTCAAAAGCATACGTTGAAGTTTCACGAAGCGTGGTTATTGGCAGAGTTATTCGATTATCAGTGTGCGTGTCATGATTTTAACATATTATTATCTTTCGTATAATTTGTGTAGGTCGTTAAAATAAAAAAAAGTTTTTACAAATACTGTACAAACTTAAAAAAAAAAAAAAAAACAGCGAAGGTTGTATGGAAATGAGTACCAGTATAGTATGGAAATGAGTACCAGTATAGTATGTAAAGTGGTCACGACTTTTAACTGGACTTCTTGTAATTTTTAGCACGTTTTGAAGTTTTCCAGCATTTTTAACCAGTGGAGACGCTACTGGTTTGTGGTAATAGCTCGGCAGTATTTGACATGGACGGTGAACGGTAAAAAGCCCGCCCCCTCCCCGGTAAAAAGCCCCAGTTATACATACCCGGTAAAAATAAAGTTTGTTTCGATTGGATTTTCTTAAGAACTAGTTAACAATGAAAACTAACCCAATTTCAATACCGTATCAAAATATTCAGCTGCTGAAGTGTACTTAAGTCTAATTGTAATTAATGTGTCATCATATGAACAGAGCATGTTTCGTTAGAAGTTAGATTTCCAATCAGCCACACCACTACTATCCTTGGAACATAAAAGGAGGGGGGGGGGGGGGGGGCTATTTACCGGGTATGTAAAATTTGGGGGCTTACACCCCGGGGGAGGTTTTTTTGCCTAGAATCACACCCAGCCTGGCATAAACATATGATGTAGTCCCTGAATGTTACCGAATTCAATAATACAACAATACAAACTTGCGAATGGTTACAAGGGCCAAACAGAATAAAAAACGACAAACATCCATTAGTGAATATAGGTTAGTGTGGAAAAAACAAATTACAGTTATGTAGGGATATTTTCGATCAGAAGAAATTGTTTAAGAAACTTTAAATTTCATGTAAACATATTTTTTTCACTTCAGGGTATATTCATTTTCTGTTGGAGCAGTTTTGAAGAACGTTTGAAAAAAACAACACAAACTTACCTCTACTACTGATTAGATGAGGTATTGTATGTGATCAAATGAAGCCCATTTACGAATGTGTTTATTTAATTACAGTAAAACTCGGGCTGTGGACAACCCTGAATAAGGCCACTCTCCCAATCTATGTTAAAAAAATGCCCCTGACTTCTGTATTGATCAAACCTGGCTGATATGAACACCTCGCAATTCAGGAAAGTGAAATTTTTTTTTTTTTTTTTAGTTGCTCTTAACTTCACTATTGCAGTTAAATTGATCGAAAAATTAGGGACACCCTCATTGATTTCCTCATTTTGTACAGACTGTAAATAAACACACGATCGCCCATGTTAACAGCTGTGCCCCTTTCCTTAGAACAGCCTGTCGTGGTGTCTTAAACAAAATAAAGCCGTTTGTCCAGAGTACGTTGTATCACTTTGTTCGTTGAAATCGCAGTCCCAGTTCCAACGGTACCGAAAGAAAACAAAACTTAACAAGTAAATCGCTTTGTTGTGTCTGAGTAATTCATCGCATTGTGTATATAAACTGGAATTTCATGTTTTTACCTAAAGTTAGTTGCTTGATAAAGAAAGCGATATTAATAGCAAAGAAGGTAATTAAAATCAAAGATGGGGTGGCATTAAATGAACTAACTCTCCTTACCGGAGACAGTGAAATTAATTAAAGATAGCGATGGATAAAATATTCTAAAGTTATTGATATTTAATTTAATATGTATATACATGTCAGATGGATGACGGAAAAAATGGATAAAAGCGAAGCCATGTTTATTTTCTTGGTGTTCAGTCCCCCCCTCCCGAGTACGCACCCACTATGTGTGAACCTCTCTATAAAAGACACCGTTATTAGGAAAAAGGCTGCCAGCAGCTGTATTCACAATAGTTAACTGCATAATTAACCATATCTTGTGACTGCAGTGCGCCAGTGTCGAATTCTCTTATTATCCCCCGTGAAACGGAGGGATATAGGTTTGAGATTGTCCGTCCGTGCCCACAATGAATATGCTATGTGGTGGATTTTCGGTACATCCGTCACTTATGTGGTTTTTCTTCCTTATGTGGTGGTTCTTATGAGGTAGCCACATAGGCACCCATTGAGCACAAAACAAACCACATAAGGGAGTCCGTCAAAGTCCGTTGATCAACTGTCCTGTAACACCATCTGTTGGAAAATAATGCAACTATAAAGCTAATTTCTAAAGCAAATAAGGAGGGCAGCTTTTGTTTAAATCCCGCTGTGGGGTGGGGAGAATCTTAAGAATACACCCACTGCGAACAATGTTTGTATTTTGGGGGATTTTTTGAAGAATAAACTTCAAAGTGCATTTCCTCCTACAGTTTTTGTCCGATTTCATTTATTTTTGGTATCTAGTACGAGGCAGTCCTAGATGGGTCGGGCATACGGCTTGTGCTTTTTGACTCGATCTTGAATTTTTATTTTAGGGGAAATTTTTGAAGAAAATACCTCAAAATGAATCTTATCCTACAGTTTTATCCGTTTATTTACCTTGTGTTAATGTGTGGTTATTATTTAAACATGCACACTGGTCCGAAATATGAACCGCGCATCGACGCAATTTAAGTTAACATGCGCCGTGATCCGAAATGTGAACCGCGCATCAGCGCAAGTTAAACAAACATGCGCACTAGTTCCAAATGCGAACCGCGCATTAACGCAAGTGAAATAAACATGCGCACTGGTCCGAAATGCGAACCGGGCATCAACGCAAGTTAAATAAACATGTGCACTGGTCTAAAATAAGACGCGCGCATCAACGCAAGCTGAATAAACATGCGGAGTTGTCCGAAATGTGAACCACGCACCAACGGAAGCTGAATAAACATGCCCACTGGTTCGAAATGCGCAACCGGACATGGACGCAAGATAAATAAACATGCGCACTGGTTCGAAATGCGAACGGCGCATCGACGCAAGTTAAATAAATATGTGCACTGGTCCGAACAAAGAACCATGCATCGATGCAAGTTAAGTAATCATGCGCACTGGTCCGAAATGTGAACCGCGCATCAACGCAAGTTAAACAAACATGCGCACTGGTTCCAAATGCGAACCGCGCATTAATGCAAGTGAAATAAACATGCGCAGTTGTCCGAAATGTGAACCGCGCATCAACGCAAGTTAAATAAACATGGGCACTGGTCCAAAATAAGAAACGCGCATCAACGCAAGTTAAATGAACATGCGCACTAGTCCGAAATGCGAACCGCTCATCAACGCAAGTTGAATAAACATGCGCACTGTTTCGAAATGCGCAACCGGACATGGACGCAAGGTAAAAAAAACATGCGCACTGGTTCGAAATGCGAACCGCGCATCGACGCAAGTTAAATAAATATGTGCACTGGTCCGAACAAAGAACCACGCATCGATGCAAGTTAAGTAATCATGCGCACTGGTCCGAAATGTGAACCGCGCATCAACGCAAGTTAAACAAACATGCGCACTGGTTCCAAATGCAAACCGCGCATTAATGCAAGTGAAATAAACATGCGCAGTTGTCCGAAATGTGAACCGCGCATCAACGCAAGTTAAATAAACATGGGCACTGGTCTAAAATAAGAAACGCGCATCAACGCAAGCTAAATGAACATGCGCACTAGTTCGAGATGCGAGCCGCTCATCAACGCAAGTTGAATAAACATGCGCACTGGTCCGAACAAAGAACCACGCCGCGATGCAAATTAAGTAATCATGCGCACTGGTCCGAAATGTGAACCGCGCATCAACGCAAGTTAAATAAACATGCGCACTAGTCCGAAATGCGAACCGGGCATCAACTGAAGTTAAATAAACATGCGCAGTTGTCCGAAATGCGAAATGCTCATCAGCGAAGTTGAATAAACATGCGCACTAGTCCGAAATGTGAACCGGGCATGGACGCAAGTGAAATAAACATGCGCACTGCTTCGAAATGCGAACCGCGCATCGACGCAAGTTTAATAAATATGCGCACTGGTCCGAAATTTGAACCGCGCATCAGTGCACATTAACCAAACATGCGCACTCGTCCAAAATGTGAACCGCGCATCGATGCAAGTTAAATAAACATGCGCATTTGTCTAAAACAAGAACCGTGCATCAACGCAAATAAAAGAAACATGCGCACTGGTCCGAAATGTTAACCGCGCATCAACGCAAGTTAAATAAACATTGGCATTTGTCTAAAATAAGAACCGTGCATCAACGCAAATAAAAGAAACATGCGCACTGCTCCAAAATGTGAATCTCGCATAAACGCAAGCTAAACAAACCTGCGCACTAGTCCGAAATGCGAACCGCGCATCGACGCCAGATAAATAAACATGCGCACTGGTCCGACAAAAGAACCATGCAACGACGCAAATTGAATAGACATGCGCAGTTTCCGAAATAAGCACCACGCATTAACGCACGTTAAATATATGCACTGGTCGGAAAAAACCGCGCATCGACGCAAGTTATGTAATCATGCGCACTGGTCCGAATTGTGAACCGCGCATCAACGTAAGTTGCATAAACATGCGCAGTGGTCCGAAATGCGAACCGGGCATCGATGCAAGTTAAATGAACATGCGCACTGGTTCGAAATGCGAACCACGCTTTGACGCAAGTTAAATAGATATGCGCAGTGGTCCGAAGTAAAACCGCGCATCAGTGCACGTTAACCAAACATGCGCGCTGGTCCGAAATGTGAACCGCACATCGACGCAAGTTAAGTTGACATGCGCCGTGATCCGAAATGTGAACCGCGCATCAACGCAAGTTAAAAAAATATGCGCAGTTTTTCCAAAGGCGAACCACGCATTAACGCAAGTTAAATAAACATGCGCACTGGTCTAAAATAAGCACCATGCATTAACGCAAGTTAAACTAACATGCGCACTGGTCTAAAATAAGCACCACGCAACAACGCAAGTTGAATAAATATGCGCAGTTGTGACAGATAAGTTGTAAAATATCTTTATGCAGTAAAGTGCCACATATATAATTCCGTTTATTTACAAATGACACACACAAAGCTTAAACATTATTGACATTGACATGACGCCTGCTGGGAACCACACAAGGGCACGGGCAAATATAAACCACCACATAAGTATTTTTTATTCTCAAATAATCTTGTCCGTGACCTACCACTTAAATGCATTTCAGGCATATCAAATGCTACCACATAATGCAGCCACCACATAAGATACCTCTCGTTGGCCCGTCCGTCTGTCCGTCCGTCCGTCCGTCCCCTCTTCAAGCTAAGGACTTTGTGGACACCACTTCTATATCAACGAAGCATAATTCAGCTTTCATATTTCATACAGGCAAAATATAGGGTATAAAGATGTGCAACGTCAAGGTTTCAGTTTGATCGAAGCAAAATTGACAAATTGACAGGCTTTTGAAAATCGTCGAAAATAGACATATGTGCACATGTATAGGACTTTGTGGACACCACTTCTATATCAACGAAGCATAATTCAGCTTTCATATTTCATATAGGCAAAATATAGGGTATAAAGATGTGCAACGTCAAGGTTTCAGTTTGATCGAAGCAAAATTGACAAATTGACAGGCTTTTGAAAATCGTCGAAAATAGACATATGTGCACATGTATAGGACTTTGTGGACACCACTTCTATATCAACGAAGCATAATTCAGCTTTCATATTTCATACAGGCAAAATATAGGGTATAAAGATGTGCAACGTCAAGGTTTCAGTTTGATCGAAGCAAAATTGACAAATTGACAGGCTTTTGAAAATCGTCGAAAATAGACATATGTGCACATGTATAGGACTTTGTGGACACCACTTCTATATCAACGAAGCATAATTCAGCTTTCATATTTCATATAGGCAAAATATAGGGTATAAAGATGTGCAACGTTAAGGTTTCAGTTTGATCGAAGCAAAATTGACAAATTGACAGGCTTTTGAAAATCGTCGAAAATAGACATATGTGCACATGTATAGGACTTTGTGGACACCACTTCTATATCAACGAAGCATAATTCAGCTTTCATATTTCATATAGGCAACATATAGGGTATAAAGATGTGCAACGTCAAGGTTTCAGTTTGATCGAAGCAAAATTGACAAAATGACAGGCTTTTAAAAATCGTCATAAATCGACATTTATCTAGCCTGAAAAAATGCTTTACATTAGATTAATAAAAAATAGATTCGGGTTATATCTGTTCAAAGACAGTTTGTAGTATTGTTGATTTGTCGTTCAAGGAAGGGTGTCCAGTTTCCTGTCAATGGTAATCCATTAGCTTAGATATTGCATAGGGGTAATATTTAGGGTTTCACGGGGGATATTGCTGCTCTCTGACAGCATCTAGTTATTTTGGCGGTTCGCCACATTTTGGCGCTTTGGTGGTCAAATTTTGGCGCATTTTTCGCTATGTTCACTTTTGCAGTTTTGATGGATTTGATGGATGAGGATCGAGTTAAAAGTTGGTTGCAATTTTGTGCAAATTAGATTCTAACGAGACACACTTAACTTAAAGCAATTAAAATGGCGACCATGCACACGGAAAAGACTGCGAATGTAAGGCATGGCAAGAAATATAAACGTTAAATTCAATTCTTGTGATGCACATAGCCACTTTACCTGATTGTGTATATATATATATATATATATATATATATATATATATATATATATATATATATATATATATATATATGAGAGACACTGTGAGAGAATAGAGACAGTATCACTACCATATATATATATATATACATATATACATATATATATATATATATATATATATATATATATATATATATATATATGGTGGTAGTGATAGTGTCTGTCTTCGGTTTCAATGAATGAGTGTCAGGCTTATGGATGCGGTGATGTGACGACAGTCCCATTCTGGATGCACACATCTTCCGTTTGGCACTTGTAACCTTGACCAGTCATTTGTGTCCATATGGCACGACGACTTCATATTGGACTTGCGACTGCGTCTGTATCGAAGACATGGACGGTCCCTGCGACGATATCCCTCTTTCATTTGGCCACAGAACATGGCTTTCGGAATGCGAGAGTCCTCCAGGACCAGCGCAACTGACTGCAGTTCGTCGGAAGGTGCCATCCATATAGTACGTACGCAAAAATGTGTCAATTTTTCACCCCCATCGCAGTGCGTCCGCATTGGCCTGGAGCTCCCCTCCCAATACGCAATATATTCTCCTATATTGCAAAAATATCAATTTGTTTTAACCATAATGCCAATTAATCAGTGACAAAGTTTACATGCCCACATACATTACAATGTGAATAAAATAGCCAGTGTATTAAAAAGAGTATAATATTTAGCTTGTAAATCGATGTATTAGGTTATTTAATTACCTAAAATTATGTATGAGATATGTTAAAAAAAAAAACCCTCCCTCCCCCCCCCCCTGTACGCAGTGCGTACGCACAGACCGTGACTTCCTCCCCCCTCTGTGCGTACGTGTTTTAGGGATGACCCCCCAAGACTTCTATATTTGGTACTTTGTCTATCTTGCGACTTGATATCATATTTTGCGGAGACATCTCATAGAAGGTGTCTAGTTGATGAGTGTGGCTTCTTTACAACGCCCATGTTCGCTACCGTAGAAGTATTGTGGATATAACGCCGACCTTATAAACAATTATTTTCATCTAAGGTTTGATGCGCCTGTTTCTCCAAGGCCTGTGCGATAATCTACCAAACGCTGAACTGACTTCCGCTATAAGTTGGGTATCTCTGCACTAATGCTTCCATCGGATGAGATTATGGTTCTAAGTTCTGCGTTCGTGTCTGCGATAGATATCACAGGCCCAATGAGTCTATCATCAGCGGCAGGCTGAATCAGTATTTCAGATTTTTCAGGCTGATGGTAAAGCCGAATTTCGTAGCTGCATCAGCAAGGCTGTCTGTAATAGTCCACGTGTCTTCATTGCTGTGGGCAGCCAAGAGCAGATCACGGGTCGGAGTTTCGACTACTTGAGTACACATGGCAAATCTGCGTTATTGAAGACTATCAAAGCGTCCTTATATGTACAAACCTTTGTCGCAGAATTCATATCTAAGCACAAATGAGAACCAAATTCCAACAAGACAATCGTAGATTGTACATCCCCCGCCGCGCTCATCTAGACTATGTATAATTTCTTCCCTTAAGCTATAGTAAACAACGAATTCCAAATTGTGAAAAATCGCCAAAACTTGACTACGTCTCGAGGAGTACGTCTATCCCCCGTGGGGGATATGGTATGTGTAAGGCTGTTGCGTGTTGACAACGCAAAATTTAAAATTGGAAGGATAGGTAGATGTTGTGTCTAGCATTTAAACCAGTCGGCGCGTGAGACTGTTGTAGGTACGCTAAGTACAGCGCCGATTTTGGAAAATCCGCCGTTTTGTCAAGTCCCATCCGGAAAATTCTTGATCACTACACTGCGGAAGGTCCCAGGGAACCCGTGGGCAGAATTTGAAACGAATCCATCCTTTTTTGTGAGGAATAGTAACAAAGATACAGCTGGACAAAGAGGATTACGGACCGACAGACGGATGGACACAAGGCGTTTCTATATCCCCCGCCGCCCTAGCCTGGGAGCTAAGACACAGCCTTGTTTCGCACCATTGCTGATTTCGAATGGGGCTCACAAATCACCTTTTTCTTACTCTTCCCATTATGCCATTTCATGGAATGCACGCAACACCACCATCATCTCATCTGGGTGGCTTGCTTGGCGTAGGAGCCATACAATTCCCTACTCACTGTGTCGAAGGCCAGTATATATATATATATATATATATATATATATATATATATATATGTGCGTGTGTAAATAAATGACATAAATAACGTATCGTTATTATCAATAATAATAATTTTAACTAGACTGGCCAGTGCCCACCAACATCAGCGTATCTGAACATGTCCACCGCTTTTTTATTTGCCAGCCATTGCCGTAATAAAATATAATAATAATAATAATAATAATAATATATATATATATATATATAAAACATATGGCCTCCACAGTACAATACCCTTCATTGTAAAACACAACAATAATAATAAAAATATTATCAATACTAAAAAAATATAGTAGTACTACTACCAATAAAGCGAGTGTGTGCTGCCCGCACCGCAAAAAAAAAAAAAAAAAAAAAAAAGGCGCGGACCCCAACCGGACAAAATAAGTTACCATTTCGCCATTTTTTATCCGTTTAAAAAATAACACGACGTTGCACAACTTCAATATATACATATATTTACTGTGCAAGGTAGCATATGCCTAGGATAAGTACTTTCGGAGAACTCGCGTGGAAAGCACCCAAGTCTTACATTGCAGTTATCTCAAAAAATCACATTTTTGACAAGTTGCCAGTTTGGCAATTTTTTACCGATTTGAAAAATAACACGACGTTTGCACAACTTCAATATATATATTTTCACTGTGCAAGGTAGCATATGCCTAGGATGAATGGTTTCGGAGAACTCGCGTGGAATGCACCCAAGTCTTACATTGCAGTTATCTCAAGAGGTCACAAATTTTGACAAGTCGCCATTTTGGCAATTTTTGGCTGATTTAAAAAATAACACGACGTTGCACAACTTCAATATATATATTTTCACTGCACAAGGTTGCATATGCCTAGGATAAATAGTTTCGGAGATCTCGCGTGGAAAGCACCCAAGTCTTACATTGCAGTTATCTCAAAAGATCACAATTTTTGACAAGTCGCCATTTTGGCAATTTTTGGCCGATTTGAAAAATAACACGACGTTACACAACTTCAATATATATCTTTTCACTGTGCAAGGTTGCATATGAGTAGGGTAAAGAGTGTCGGAGCACTTGCGTGGAAACAAAACAGCATCCAAAGTGTGACACACGGCCGGACGGACGGACACACCAAATGCTACATCTGTCTCCCTTAGGGGGAGACATATAATTACCCAGTAACCACTCAAGTTTGTGGTTATTCATGGACTCGCGAAATTAACATATAGTTGTTTTTTGTTTTTTTTTTTTCATTTTTTTTAATCTGTTGTATGACTATGTCAGATGCATTTACAAAATAAATGTTCAACCGTGATAAATCACAATTCCTTACTGGAGGAAGTCGCAAACAATTTTATTTCACGCATTTTCACATACAATGCAACGCAAATCATCTTTGACAAAGAAACAAAAATTCTGCATAAAGTATTACTTTGGCGATATAATGATTACTTTAGGTAGAAAATGTGACTTTGCTCTGTGCGGTACCTTGCTTCCTTTGAAGCCATGCTGAATGAAAAATATAGAACTAGACCGAATTTATAAAATCTCAGCATCACAGATATCTAGAAATTACTCTCACCTAGAAGCTTCGTTTGCAAATGGGAGAAACTTTCGAGTCTTTTGTTTTCCTTTTTTTAGTTGATCAGTTTCTCGAAAGCTGCTACCAGACTTTCGGCATGTGCAGAGGCTGGAATGGCCAGAAAATTCCTTGACCTTTGTGACAAAGATCAAGGGATTAGGTTCTTGACCTACAGGTATGCCACAAACCACAGGGCCCCATTCTCGAAAGTCGCAGACTTCGACCCGTTGGTCCTTAAAGGCACTTTGGTGGCCTTGTGCTTGAAGTATGTCTTATTAGGTAAAGGCATGAGGTAGCTCGGTGGTCTTGACTTTTGCTGCCAAAGTCAAGATCAGAAGCATGAGGTACCTCGGTGACCTTTACCGTCAAGATTCCAAACCGGAAGTGGAAGATTATCTCGCAAAAACTAGAGATGGAGGGATTTTGAGGTTATTTTTACTGTACCTACCTACCTACCTTACTGACCTAAAATACGTTAAGATCAGAAGCCGTATGTTAACCCTCATCTCTAAACCGGATAGCAATCTTGCAAGGTTCCTAGAAAGAGTAGACTTTTCGCTGTTTTTTACCAAATCGTCAAACAAAATACAAACCTGATGGTGAATCCCCTAGAAGATATTCCCGAAAAGTTTCAAGGCAAATGGACCGAGTTTGTCAGAACAGTAGCAGGTTTTCTTTTTGAGAAATTTATCCCCTTTTGCTTAAACATTTGACCAACTTTAGTCAAATCGCTAAACAAAATATAAGTTTGGTGGAGGAAGGTCTGGGATAATATCCCCGCGAAAGTTCAAATTCTGTACCTACAAATGTAATAGGGTGGGCGTTATGACAGAATTTCAATAAAATCTTTCGCATGGAAATTCAAAACTTCTTAATTATAATCTTTTTATTTTAACTTCTACTTAATTATAACAAAACATTATATAATGTTTATTTTTTCAACTATAATCTCGGTTATACAATAACCTCAAATAAAATTCGAATCATGTTTAAAACATACGTGTTTTTAACACTCATGGATATGCAACCACAAACAAACAAATCAATCTGGACATATTTCGGATGGATTGCCTCATTGTTTAGCTATAATAACCAGGGGTTAATTCTAACCGTGTTTGAGAGACCAAGAGCACAGCTGGTGGTAGTAACGCCCGAGCGAAAGAAACATGCGCACAGCTGGTGGTAGCAACACCCGAGCGAATGAAACCGCGGGCACAGCTGGTGGTAGTAACGCCCGTGTAAAAGAAACATGCGCACAGCTGGTGGTAGCAACACCCGAGCGAATGAAACCGCGGGCACAGCTGGTGGTAGTAACGCCCGAGCGAAAGAAACCGCGGGCACAGCTGGTGGTAGTAACGCCCGAGCGAAAGAAACCATGGGCACAGCTGGTGGTAGCAACACCCGAGCGAATGAAACCGCGGGCACAGCTCGTGGTAGTAACGCCCGAGCGAAAGAAACATGGGCACAACTGGTGGTAGCAACACCCGAGCGAAAGAAACCGCGGGCACAGCTGGTGGTAGTAACGCCCGAGCGAAAGAAACCATGGGCACAGCTGGTGGTAGCAACACCCGAGCGAATGAAACCGCGGGCACAGCTCGTGGTAGTAACGCCCGAGCGAAAGAAACATGGGCACAACTGGTGGTAGCAACACCCGAGCGAAAGAAACCGCGGGCACAGCTGGTGGTAGTAACGCCCGAGCGAAAGAAACCATGGGCACAGCTGGTGGTAGCAACACCCGAGCGAATGAAACCGCGGGCACAGCTCGTGGTAGTAACGCCCGAGCGAAAGAAACATGGGCACAACTGGTGGTAGCAACACCCGAGCGAAAGAAACCGCGGGCACAGCTGGTGGTAGTAACGCCCGAGCGAAAGAAACCATGGGCACAGCTGGTGGTAGCAACACCCGAGCGAATGAAACCGCGGGCACAGCTCGTGGTAGTAACGCCCGAGCGAAAGAAACATGGGCACAACTGGTGGTAGCAACACCCGAGCGAAAGAAACCGCGGGCACAGCTGGTGGTAGTAACGCCCGAGCGAAAGAAACCATGGGCACAGCTGGTGGTAGCAACACCCGAGCGAATGAAACCGCGGGCACAGCTCGTGGTAGTAACGCCCGAGCGAAAGAAACATGGGCACAACTGGTAGCTCTTGAGTGAGACAAATCACAGGCACCATAACGCCTGAGTGAGGATAGACCACGGGCACAGCTCGTGGTCGCATCGTATATCGAAAAGTAATGGTTTAGTCTTGGGTAGTACGCAAAACAGTCACAGATCTAAAAATTCAGGGTTATTGTTTTCAAAGCTCTGCCATTCTGCCAAAATTTGGGGCGCCCAGAAAAAAACAACAGCTGGTTGTGGACCACCAATGGAATTTTAAGTGTTTTATAAAACAAATGATCCGAAGAAAACTCTAGAGGCAGCACTTTGAAAGGTCGTCCAAAGCTCACACGGACACTGGACAACAGCGATGGAGTCGGCTGGTCTGCAAACTACAACTGTACTTGAACAACAATAACAAAGTAAACATACAAAGAAACAAACATCTGTTACCAAACGCTAACTACTAGTCCACTACTAAGTAAATGCAAAAACCAGTGATTAGCACTCCTTTGTAATTAACGTGTTCAATGATCGAGCTCGTTCCATAACGAACAGATTTTTTTAAAGCCGGAATACAAATCGAAAACTGAGCAGCCATCTATATTTCCCTACTTGCAGCATTTGTATCTATGCATTCCATAGAAACAATGGCCAAGGGCACAGCCCCCAACCGCATAGGTTCCTGATTACGCAGGGACGGCGACAAGGCCTTGTACATGAAATTTGATCTGTTGCTTTAGTGGAAAATTTTACAGCTTTGGACCTAAAATATCTAGTAGCTTATGTAGCATTTGATAAAATGTGGATAAAGTACACGATCGCGGTCATTTTGAATATTCCGTCCAAAGTCAACAACCAGCGTGCTATTTAAATGGTTCCCAAGATGGCGGTTGAAGTTTACTTTCGATCGATTACGAGCGTGATAATTAATCACTAACCTATTTCAAAAACAATGAAGATACATGAAAGCTGAGCTCTGATGTCTATATGAAACTGTAGGAAAAATTCACGATGGAGGCTGCAGCCAGTTTAAAGATTCCAATCGAACCCAACATCAATCCCAAAAGCGCTTTTGAAATGATTAAGCCGTGTCCAAAATTTGACGGTGATCGGTCAAATATTATTTCTGGTAACACAAATTTCGTTAGAAAATCCAAGATGGCAGCCAAGTGTGACCTTGAAATTTGGTCAAGGAAAAAAAGATCTTTATTATCAGTGTGGGACTATCTGCCAGTAACGGACGGACGAACACGCTGACGGAAACCAAATCTATAGTCCTCCTGGGCCTAACGCTGCGGCTGGGGGCTAAGAATGCACTTATTTTCATACTTAGCACTGCAAAATTTCCGGCTTATTCTAATTTTGACGTGACGTCGGTTTCTTTTTTCAAGCAATTCCACAAAGCAACATACAGCTGGGAGCTGCTCAACTAACACCACTTCGCCGAAACAAGATGTCCACCGTTCAAGAGATCTGTAAAAAAAAAAAAAAAAAAAAAAAAAAAAAAAAAAACAGGAATCGGGAGACCCATCAGTTCGCACACACTTCTCGTGGGGCAGTTGTACAGGTAAAGCGCGCCCCACTTGCTCGCACCCCGCCACATTATCCACTATTTGCAGTACTTGTAGAGCTTCTTGATCTCTTTGTCGTAGCTTCCCGTCGGCGTCTCCAGAATAAATGGCAAGCGGTTGAAGCGCGGGTCATTCATTATCATTTCGAAGCCCGCTTTTCCAATAGTACCGGCCCCAATGTCCTCATGTCTGTCAACGCGGCATCCAACCTTGCCTGCAAGTACCATTTTATCGGTGTTTAATAATTATTATTTAAGGGTTCATAACTTAATTAATGTATTGAAATTAATCCAAACATTTCTTTTCAGTTGTTTACTACAATGTATAACTTCAGTTACGTAACATACCGGCATAAGCTGCGTGTAGTTCGCCAAAAGCGCAACGCAAAATGCAAACGGACAAAAAGTACCCGTTCAAATTATACAGAACACAAACGAAAGAATGTACTCATCTGAACTGTTTTAAGCCTGACCGGGTGTTGGCTTTTTTGGAGAGCGAGGCGGTGACGTGAACGGAGCAGGGTTCGCCCCTCGCCTAGCAGAATGTTTACCTCTCGAGTCGTTGATGTGGACAGCCTTCAAATATTTAAAACCCACGATGTCTTCAAACTTCTTCATTGTACTTTCATAGCCTTCTTTTGTACTCAAGTCATACCCTAGCACATTAAATAGAAGCGACGTCACTACTAGTATTACTGCACTGACGTCAGGACAGATGTCAAATTACAGGACCGTACCGTTATTGTAATGTAATGCATGTTATTTTATTTTCCAGGATCCTTTTTTACTTTAAATTATTGTGAAATTTTACTTGTACTGAAATCGAACAAACGTCGAGCGACACAAATTTTTATACAAGAAAAAGCTAAAAATGTGCCCGTCGGAAAACGGATGACTCAACTGGACAAATCCGTGAAATGTCAATTTAAGTCAAGGAGAAGCTGGTGCATACGTGTGTACATACGTCCATACATACATTTATTCCTACACCATGTGCACGGCAGAGGTGCCTCTTTTTCTATCGCACTAGACCAGTCCTATGTCGGCTAGTCAAAAAAAAATAAAATAAAATCTAACCGGCCGCTACGGCATGGCACGTGTCAAAACAAACCCCAACACGTGACTTGTTCTCCACCAGGTTTATGATGTCTCGCAACTCTTCGAATTTACCGCCAATTGTAAATCCCTGAGCCGCCATGTTCTCGAGCACTGCAAGCAAAATCGCACCTCCCACTGATGACTTGACGGTTTCGAGGTATTGCTTCTGGTCTCCCCCCTCACAGGGACAGGGGGAGATAATAACCAAAGACATGGCTCCACCACTCCCCAACAGAAATTCTACTTCATTTCACTTACAGATCAGGTTTTACTTGAGAAACTCCTAGCCACCCCCCCTCCCTCCTCTCCCCCGCCCCCGTCACATTTTGTGGGAAACGCGGAGTGTCCCCTTGTAACGAAATTTTCACCTGGCGCGAACAGCGCTCGGGTCGAAAAATTACCGCGCATAGCAACACTTATTATGTTAAAACAATGTTTAATGGGAATGAAATATCTGTCCAAATACATGACACGTCTAACATTAATTTACATGGGGCAGTACCATTTAATTTTCAAATTGTCCCTGGCACCCTCTAGAACTCCACATAAAGGCCAGTCCCATTAAAAATCATCCGATTTCATTCCTCTGTTTTTCCAGGCGAGTAGAACTGGAGACTTTTTCTCACGCATAAATTCTACCTCTCAATTTTACACAACATATTCCGTTTATTTCTGCCTAGAGCTTCAGTAAGGCAGGATCCCCCGTGAAGCAGTAAAAGTAAAATGCATGAAAAAAAACAGCTTTCCTCAACGTGAATTTTTCACAATCCAGTTCTTAATATTCCCTGATTTACCCTCAGGCCCGTCTAGAAGTCGGCCGGACACAACATCGCCTCACGGCTAAGTTCAAGTAAAAAATTCACCATTTTTGACAATTTCCCACGACGTCATTTTCTGGCCGATTTTGACAATAACACCACGTTGCACATGTTCAATATACATATTTTTCCCATGCAAGGTTTCAGGTTCCTATGACAATCACTTCTATGAAAAGTCGGCCGGACAAAACATCGTCTCACGGCTAAGCTTAAGTCAAAAATTCACCATTTTTGACAATTTCCCATGACGTCATTTTCTGGCCGATTTTGACAATAACACCACGTTGCACATGTTCAATATACATATTTTCCCCATGCAAGGTTTCAGGTTCCTATGACAATCACTTCTATGAAAAGTCGGCCGGACAAAACATCGTCTCACTGCTAAATTCAAGCCAAAAATACACCATATTTGACAATTTCCCATGACGTCAATTTTTGTTTGCAAGGTTTCAGGTTCCTATGACATACCCTTCTATGACAAGTCGGCCGGACAAAACTTAGTACTTTTTATGGACAGACAGACAGACGGACGGACCAGCTCAAAACTATATCCCTCCGTTTCACGGGGGATAACTAGCATGATTTAACACATAACTGTGGTGTGATGCCCTCTGTATCAGTGAATCTGACCTGCTATTGTGTTTTCACTTTGCTCCAGACCAGCGTTAATGCCCTTTGCGATTAACTTTATGGCTTCTTCTACAGGATACATACCACAAGTGGAACCTGGAATTAAACATGGTAACTTACCTCTCACAAAAAAGAAAAAATAATAAAAAAAAACAAAAAACAAACAAACAAACAAAAGTCGGGATCACGATTGGGATCCCATCTCGAAAACAGACAGAATTTAAAAATGTTGAAGGTTGTCCGAATGTATCAAAAGTGCAATTTGGTTGGTCCCAACAAAACTCCGATTATAATGCTTATAATAACTGAATACATATATTACATAAATTGCAATGTGGCCGACCAAATGCTGAGGGAGCTATGGCCAAAATTAAAATTAGACCCCCTCCCCCACCCCAGAGACGATTAGTATACCCCCCAGTTGTCAGCTGGTGTAAAAACCTGACTGGGACAGACTAGGAAAATCATTACTATAAACCAAATCACACTTTGGGTGTTTCGAATAAAATGCGCAAGAATCTTCACTTTCGGCTGAGACAGAACCGGGTGAAAAAATGAAAGAAATGGTTGAAAAATTTAGAAGAAATATAGCAAAAACGGCTCATGCTCTGAAGATAAAAGAAATTGAAACTTTTAATGAATTTTAAAAATAGCATACGGGTTGTTGAAATTACGATTGTTCTTTAGTGCAAGAGCAATTTGACATTTAGACAAAATCTCTCTATCATTTCTTTTATTTTTTACCCGGTTAGTTTGTATTCGAAACGCCGATTTTTTGCGCATTTTATTCGGAACGCCCAGTGTGATTTGGTTCACTTTTTGACAACTTGAATCCAGGCCAGGATACTAGAACGCCTGCGGTATCATCCTCGACATTATTGAGTTCGGGAAAAACGCATGGAGAGCTACACTTGTACTCCTAAAAAAAAATTAAAAATAAAACGAGAGTTTTCAAATTTATAAAACAATAACTGATTGGAATATTTGATCAAGGCTCTTGTGTCCAAGGCCTTTTCGTTCGTGGTCTTTTGTATTTCAGCGACTTACCCGGGTGGAAGTTGAACAGCGGAAGACCGAGTCTGTCACAGGTGCGTAATTCATGGATAAACATAGCGAGGCTTTTCTCCCGTTTGTCCTCCTCCGGTGATGCCAGATTCATTAAATAGCCTCCGTGCGGCACCACCATGTAGGGCGAGTAGCCACATTCCTGGAAATCACATGACGTCACAGTGATATGGGTCTGCTGCAGGTAGTGTGCGATCCGTGCGGGCTCTCACGGGCCCCGTACAGCCCCCCCCCCCCCCTGTGGCCCGCGCACGTGCAGTGACGTAATGATTATGACTGGTTTGCGGGTCTGATCATACGAGTGTTCCCACGCCGGTGCGGCATCCGCACGGGCCCGCACGGTACCCGCTCGTGCACCTCATGAATCCTGCGCCGGTAGCCAGAATGGCTATCACAAATCCTGACAAAACAAATAACAGAGAAGCAAGGAGGCTTCACAAACATTCTCCCTGCCTCTTAAGCCGCTCCAAGATCCTACTCCTTGCTCCTTACCTTCTCATGCCTGTGACACATATCGTTTCTGCAGACAGCACTACATCTTTTGGGCCAGGTGACAGGCGAGTGAGTGGAAGGAGGTCGGGGGGGGGGGGCAGGGGGCACAAAGTACTACTGGCTATATGTACCATTACTAATACTACCTTCTCCACACCGATAATATTACTTGGCCAGAAGTGGTTTATGCATATCGGCCTACATCTGCAGCGATCAGGCTATGCCGGCAAATCCACTATACCTTGAGTGTGTCTCGGAATCGTTCCACGGCCGTGTCTTCCAAGTGTTTGTACTTCCACGTTCTTTGTGATTTCAGGAATAAACCAAACGCCCGGGCACGCATGCTCACTGCTTCCTCAACTGCCTTGTACAGGCCACCTGGTCACAACGAAAGGTCAAACAAGTGGGTCAGTGAAACTGACTATGTCCCCCGCCGGCGTACAATCCTAGCATTTGATTTTGTTAGGTTGGACTACAACCCTTAAGCAATTCGTATCATATTCGTGAATTTTAAAATTCCAGCTGGGCCAATGTCCTTGGGCAGACCTGGTTCATTTACAATACCAATTCTTGTTACCACCCATACTACCTATGTGTATAACATTTTGCCAATTGATCAAAAAATGTAGGCTTGAGTGTGTTAACAAACTCATTTCGGTATGTAGGGGTTGTGAAAATTTATGAAGTTCAGCTGGGCCAATGTACTTGGGCCGACAGGGCTCATTTACAATACTGACCTTTGTTGGTTCGAATACTTCCTATATCTAAAAGATTTCGACAATCGATCAAGAAATGTGGGCTTGAGTGTGTTAACAAACTCATTCAACTGAGTAAGGATTGGGAAAATTTGTGAAATTCAGCTGGGCCAATGTCCTTTGGCCGACATGGCTCATTTGCAATACCAACACTTGTTGGTTACAATACTACTTATAGCGATATCGATATCGATCCTTATTCGTTCCAGTACTACCCATATACAATATCTTAACAATCGGTCGAAAAATGTAGGTTTGAGTGTGTTTACAAAAAAGGTGTCGACAGACGGACAGACAGACAAACGTGAAAACTATAGTCCCCCGGCAGGGGACTAATAATCATGTATACCAGTATGTGTCACCCAGTAATTCATTGTATTGTTCTTTAGATCCCTTTCAACTGCTATGGTCATATCGGGATCCCCCTGCCACATTATACTGAAATGGGGCATTTCAGCCCTCCTTCTAACCCTTACATGTGGAGTGTCTCACAGGGTAGCAAGTAGGAGTCCCAATTTTAAAGTCTTAGGTATGACCCGACCGGGGTTTGAACCCACGATCTTCCAGTCTCGAGGCGGACACTCTAACCACTAGGCCACCGAGACTGGTTCCCAGTAATTCAAGGTCACCTAGCCACAACCTATGGCTGACACTGTGTCACCGAGTCATAACTCAAGGTCACCTAGCCATAAATCATGGCTGACACTTTGTCCCCTAGTCACAACTCAAGTTAACCTAGCCACAAAACATGGTTGACACTGTGTCACCTAGTCACAACGCAAGGTCACCTAGCCACAAACCATGGCTGACACTGTGTCACCTAGTCACAACTCAAGGTCACCTAGCCACAAACCATGGCCGACACTGTGTCACCTGGTCACAATTCAAGGTCACCTAGCCACAAACCATGGTTGACACTGTGTCACCTAGTCACAACTCAAGGTCACCTAGCCACGAATCATGGTTGACACTGTGTCACCTAGTCACAAATAAGTCATTCAATTATGTGACAGGACCGTCAAGTGTCAGTGCCCAGGCGCTGTCAAAGTAACAGGGCCAGAAGCCTAGGAAATACAAAACAACACCGGAACCGGCACAGCGATTACTTTCCGAAAATCTGGCGGACCGTTGAGAGGGCAACTGGTGGAATTTTAAAATTTAGTGTAGATCTATTTTATATCCCGAAGTTTAATTAGTCCCCCGCCGGGGGACTATAGTTTTCGGGTCTGTCTGTCCGTCCGTCCGTCTGCCCGTCTGTCGACACCTTTTTTGTTAACACACTCAAGCCTACATTTTTCGACCGATTGTTAAGATATACTATATATGGGTAGTACTGGAAAGAACAAGGATCGGTATTGAAAATGAGCCATGTCGGTCCAAGGACATTGGCCCAGCTGAACTTCACAAATTTTACCAATCCATACTCAGTTGAATGAGTTTGTTAACACACTCTAGCCTACATTTCTGCATCGATTGACAAGATATCTTAACTACAAGTAGTATTGAAACCAACAATTGTTGGTATTGTAAATGAGCCATGTCGGCCAAAGGACATTGGCCCAGCTGAACTTCACAAAGTTTCCCAATCCTTACTCAGTTGAATGAGTTTGTTAACAAACTCAAGCCTACATTTCTGGATCGATTGTTATAATCTTTTACATATAGGAAGTATTGGAACCAACAAAGGTCGGTATTGTAAATGAGCCCTGTCGGCCCAAGGACACTGGCAACAACCGTTACATACTGAAATGAGTTTGTTAACACACTCAAGCCTACATTTCTCGATCGATTGTTGAGCTTTTTGAAACACAGGTAATATTAAAACCAGAAAGGGCACCAGTGTATGTCGGTGGACTGTGACTCAGCCGCATTTCATAAATTTTCGCAATCATTCAGCTGAACTTAGCCTCAAACACAACATTTCGCAACCCTTGAATACTCGAAATGTTTCAATTTAAACCACTTTGAAATTTACATGTGGATGAGTGTTTCCTTATAGCAGGTATGTCATTTAAATTTTCTATTATTAATCTTTCTTAAAGCAGGTATGTGATGAATATTTGGTTCTGTTCCATTGTGTTTTCTTTATATGACGGCATACTCTCCAAATTTTTTTTTTTGATTCTTCTTGTGTGACCGCAAGCTATCCAAATTTATGTGAAGATCTGATTTTATTACAGGTTGCCGTACAGCATTTTTGAATTTTGTGATATGGGTGGCATGAGCATAATGAGTGTGTAAGTTTTGAGTAAAATAATACCCTCATTATGTTCATAGGTATCATTCGATGTGATATCCATGTATATTATGACAGAAATATAAATTGCGGCTGTCTCCTTACTTTGCGTGACTTACATATTTGACTGTTGGGGTTTGCTTCCCGCAAACCTATGAAAACATTGAACATGGATGGATACCATTTTGTGTGATACAGCACAGATGAGCCTCCCCATGGAGCCACCCGGTAACATGAACGGGGGTAAGCCTAAACAATGTTGCAGACGTTTTACTCTCACTTGAAAACCATGTGATTCCTTGTAATAAAAATTATACTTATATTTTGTTATTTATTAATTTGTAATATTTATTAATTTATCGCGGCTTTTGCTTAAATAATTACCCTCTTTCATGGCTGAGTCACCTGCTTGTTAAAAGAACTTGTATTTATTATTTCAGAGAATTTAATGGACATTTTTCAAGATGCGGTATGTTGGAAAGGTGGACAGTAGTTAAGAAATTTCAGAACTGCGGAGGCACTTCATATAGTTCTCGAAAAAAGACAAGCTGAAGATTGATGCCAAAGAGCCGTGTATAGTTAAGTGTTACATAAGTAAGTTCTAACTGTTTTCTTAATATGCTACCGCTCTTTCTTATTTTTATTGATTTTTTGTCCCGTACACAAAGTTGTGGTGTTTTGTACGAGGGGTCTTTGCTTTGTAGGAAGGGATTGTTTTACAACACCATAACTGAAACATGTGACTTTTTCATTGAGTTGTAGTAGGTCAAGATTATACGTTTTTTCTATTCTTAGGATACGAACTGAAAATAGTTCAACGACCTGCTGGTCGTAGATAAGTACATATGGTTAAGTGTTTATTGGCTTTATTTCAGTGATACCAAAATGCTTCATTAGAGTGCCATTGTTTATGTGAATGCATACACGCAGGTTCAGATGTTTTTGTGAAAACAAGTATAGTGTGGTCAACCGCGGGTCTTAGTTCGATTCTTTATTTTATTTATTTTATCTTAGGGACATCACAGTGCTTGATTTGGGTGATATTGCTATATGAATGAAAAAACACATTTTCATATTTTCTTTGTAACGTATTTACGTCATGAGTTACAGCATAAACAAAAAATTATATCTGCAAGTGATCCTTTGTTATTTTCAGAATCTGAAAATGCCACAGTTAACAGATTTAGAAAAGCTAGTTAAAAACAGTGTATCAGAACTTGATTTGGATCTTAAGAGTTCACTGTATGATATCATGAAGCACGATTCGAACAGTGCAATAACAAATGTTGAGCACTGTCGAAGAAAACTCAAAGTACTTGAAGGAAAGTCATTAGATTTGATTGTGTCATTGAAAAAAGAACAGGAAGAAAGGGAAAAGGAAACGAAAGAAATGAAAACAACTCACAGTTTCCTGCTTAAACGTAAAGCTGACGCTGAAACTGCAGAGCAAGAAGCTAAGAAACTGAGGCAACAAATGATGGAAGATGAGGAGTCTTTTTTTTTCTCCCAAGAGTCCTTTCTGGAGGAAATGCTAAAAATAATCTGAAAAAAAAAACAAAATGCTAAAAATACACATGCTCGTGTATTGAAATTCACTTTAAGAGTGTTAAATTTGAGAAGAGTGATTTGTAAGGCTATTCAGAAATGGTTGTGATGGTACTCAAGTAAGTGTGTGTTACGTAGTTTGATATTTATAAAGGTACTCAAGAAGGATTGTTTACGTTGTTTGCCAGAAATTTGTTAACGCCAAGTATATACTTTTACTGTTTACGTTGGTTTCCAGAAATTTGTTAACGTGTGTAATTAGCATTGATTAGTTTAATGTGCTGTGTTCCACTGCATTTTAAACTAAATGACAAATCAGACTAATTACACAAATGTGTGAAATTAACATTTAGTTTATGTTTTGTGTTCCATTGCTGTCCTAAAATAAATGACAGGCCAGGGGTCTAAAAAAAACCAAAATATTGAAAATGCACATGCTCGTGTGTTCAAATTGAACTTTAAGAGCGTTTAATTTGAGCAGAGTGATGTGTAAAGCTATTCAGGAACGGTTGTGATTAGATTAGAAAGGGGACATCGTTATGAAATTATAAAAATAACTATTTGTTAACTTGTACAGTTAAAATCGAATTAATGTTTTAAGTTTCATTGCATTCTTAAAAATGACGAATCAAGTCGGGCATCTAGAAATAAATTATTGTGATACAGATGCTTTTGTGTAAAAATTGAACTGTACCTTTAAACCGTTCCCTGACGTTCTTTTACAAATCAGCTGCGTTTTCTGTGATTTGTCATTTCAACTTTGATATAGACTGTGGAGTGAACTGTGAATAGTTATACCTTGTGCGCGAAGCAGATTGTTTGACACTTTTTAACCAGAATGATTATTGCACATACTGAGTGAAATTCCGTTCCACTAAATAAGTTAGCTATGGACTTTCGTGCAATATAAACACGAGGTATAACTACTTTGAATAGTTAAGCATTGTTCAATGGAATTGTGCTAACAACATAGCTATTGATTGTACTGGAAAAAATAAACTTTTATTTTTTTATTTTTCGGTGATTGGTTCGTAACAAGGAAACAGTTTCATCACAATGCCAAGGCTGAAGAAGAAGTCAGCGCAGCTGAGGCAGCGCACGGCTAAAGAGTTGATGCGTGAACGTAGGAAGTCAGTTTTTCACAGATAATCATTTTTGTACCTTCTTCAATATCCGTCATTAGGGTTGACTCTAAAACTCACTTTCCATTATTGCATACAGAAATTGAAATGCCAAGTTGTCCATCAATCATTAATTACCGTCATGTTCAGAATCGCAATTTCAAGTTTGTTACATAAAGACCTTACTAGACGGCTGTAGTTCTCTCTTTTTTGTGTTTTCATGTGCATTGTTTGGATTTGAAACTTCTTTTACAGTTCTCCAGCAGGTACAGATGTAGGTGTTTTCATATATACACATATAACTGTTATAAAAAATCTTTACTCCTTCCATATTGCAGTGTCACTGCCCAAGCGTCAGAATATGAGGAAGATAAACAGAACGCCGTTGGTGGACAGCGCAGAGAGTAAGCACTTTTCAAATATTGACTTGCCAATATCTTTATTTATTTCAAGTGTTATACCCCGTTCTCCGAATACATAATTGCAATAGTTCCTTAATGAAAAATCGAATACTGAATTCCAATAACGTATGTGTTTATATAACTTTACTTTTACACTGTTAAAAGTACAGGATAAAAGTAAAACTTTTTAAGCTTTAGTTCAGGGCTACTGGCACCTTAAATTATTTTTTGTTTGCTTACAGTATAATTGCTACAGCATCTGGACATAGTGACAACGAAAAAAGAGTGAAAGACCACATACCTAGTGAATGGGAACAAACTCAAGACATTTCACTCGCTCTAAGGTGTACATATACACCGTTAGATCTTTCACAAGCAATACGTGGCGACGTCCCCATCGAATTAATAGACAGATATTGTGAACTGTTAAACTTACTTCCACCGTCTGCATTGTACTATGCAGAAATTACGAACGAGACACATCTCTCATCTAATGAGGTAGCAATCGGAGAATCATCCATTCAAATACATTATTGTGCAGGGCATTATGTAGTTACACAACAAAAACAGGACAAATTTTACATTTATGACTCACTAAAGAACAGCAACAGGCAAACGCAATTACTGCCTCGGGTAACTCTTAGGTAAGAACTGTTACGCAAATCTGCCAAACCATTGAGTGACTGAATACACTGTGAGTCAGTCACGGGGTGCTTCCGTGGACTGTGGGTTTTTTGCAGCAGCAAATGCACTCTTGCTTATTAATGATATAGACCCATACAGTACGGTTGGAGCAGCTCCTGGAATAAAATATCACGTGCTAAAAAACGAGAAAACAAAGAAGTGAGAGAAAGGGAGCAACAAGTAAATACCCAGTCCCGCGCTGCCAAACGAAAATGCAAAGAGGTGAGAGAAAGGGAGCAACAAGTAAATACCCAGTCCCGCGCTGACAAACGAAAATGCAAAGAGGTGAGAGAAAGGCAGCAACAAGTAGATACCCAGTCCCGCGCTGACAAACGGAAATGCAAAGAGGTGAGAGAAAGAGAGCAAAAATTAAATACCCAGTCCCGCGCTGACAAACGGAAATGCAGAGGTGAGAGAAAGGGAGCAAATGAGAGACACGCAATACCGAGAGAAAAAACGTCAACTACACACTCAGATGCAAAGAGAATTCATGAACCTGCCATCAGAAGATGCTAATCGCCCATACCTGACGCCTGGAACTATAAAATGCCTTTCGGTATTTCGAGAACAGATAAAAAACAGGACCTGAATATTGCTGTGGAAGCTGCTGTAGGTTATTATATCGAACATCTGTCATACGCTGTAACATTGACAAGTACATGCATTCAGATGAGTTGATCAATGATAATGTAATTGATGAAAACGCAAAGTGGATTTGTAAAATGTGTCATTCTGTTTTGAATTCTAAAAAGACTTCAAAAGAGACAACACATTCCAACTCTCCTTCATACAGCTTACCTGCAATAGCCCAAGCAAACCAACTGCGTTTACCACAAATTCCAGAAGAACTACAGTCATTGACTCTCCTCGAGTCACATTTGATATCGAAAGTGTTACCATTTATGAAAATCATGTTAAAGCCCACCGATGCACAACATGGAATAAAAGGTCAAGTAGTGTTAGTCTCTGCAGATTTGACCAAAATTATCAATGTGCTTCCGCGAGCTATTCCAAACTCTGGAATTATAGGGCTGTAATTGAATCGACGTTTATCTGATATACATGGCGTACATAAACAGTATGTCAATCCTTCGAGGGTTAATTCAGCTTTGCGATACCTTATTAACCATAACCCGTTTTATAAAGGCGTTGAGATTAATGACTTGTGGCAAAAAGAAAGTCACACCAGTGATCCTATATTGTGGGGAGCATTAACTGCAAGTAATATCGACAAAGGTCAGTGCAATGCTAATTCATTGCATGCTTTAGGTACTGACGATTAACACCAAATCCTTGAAGAGTGTGACATAACTGACAGTGAAGACGAAGTCGAAACCCAAAATCCAGCACATTTTCAGAAAGAGATTGAAAATAAACGATCCTTGAACACAACCACGTACATGCATCCGACCTTTGGGCCGGAAATAGCAACTGAAGAAGTCGTGAATATTGCTCCAGGCGAAGGGAATACACCTGTCTATCACTAAAGAAGCTAATTTTGAGGTTTTTGGCATTTCCTGTTTTGTTTCCAGACGGTTACAATACGCATAATAAGCCGAAGACTATGCGACGTGACTATGCGACGTGTGTCTGTATCGCCAATAAAATAATAAAATGTAGGCTTATGTCAGCAGACAGTCGTTTCTCTCAAAGTATGCAGTATATCTTTCAGTGTTTACATTGGCTTGAAACTTTAGCTCTGAAAAGCACGGTTTCTGTTACCCTGTGAAAGCAATATGAGCAGTACGCTAATGCTAGCCATTTGAAAGACAAGTCCGAAAGCTTCTTTCCCAAGATCAGATATATACCAGTTTTAAAAATATACGCGGAACACCGCAATACTGGCATACCATGCAGCTTGACATTTTGGCAAAAGTCAGACAATAATTATGGGGTCCTATACATTTTTTATTACATTGGGTCGAGGTCATTCAGGTTATAGGCAGACAGTACGGTGAGAATTTCTCTGATGAAGATGTTCAGAATATGCCATGGAAAACAAAAAGGTCCTGGCTAGAAAGAAACCTCGTCACCGCAGCAGGCCACATCGATTATATATTTCAAAAACTTTGGACTACAGTTATATTGGGTGGTGCAAATCCTGTCGGGCAGATACTCACTTACGATCGCCGCATGGAAATGCAAGGAAGAGGTCCGGCTCACTGGCATGCCGCAGTTCTTTTCAAAGACGCTCCCCGGATCGATGTACAGTCAGACGAAGAAGTTATAAATTTCATTAATCAGTCAATATCCTGCAGGATCCCGGACAAAAATACAGATTCACAGTTGAATGAGCTCGTCCTGTTTCGTCAAATCCACTATCACACCAAAAACTGCGAGAAAAAAGTAAACGAATCGTGTCGCTTTTCATATCCAAAGCCCCCTATTTCAGAAACGAAAATATCCAGGCCACCTTGCGAAGAAAATACAAAACAAATCATATCGCGGTCTAAAGCTCTACTTTTGAAGGTTCTTGAAGCATTGCCTTTCGATGGAACATTAATGGACTTGTTAGCTTCGTTAGAAATACATCCTGAAGAGTATGAGCAGGCAGTTATAACTGGTACAAAAAAACTAACTGTCCACATGGCAAGGTCGCCTGGCGAAACGAATGTGAACAACTATAATCAAGTCATTCTTCTAGCATTGCAAAGCAACATGGATATACAATATATTACAGATATTTGGACCTGTATTGCACATCTTTGTTCCTATGTGCAAACCCGAGCGCACAATGAGCGAGTTAATGCGAAAGGCGAGTAAACAATCAACAGAAAAAACAACACGTGATCAACTGTTTAGCATAGGACAAGTATTTTTAAAGTCGCGGGAAGTATCAGAACATGAGGCTATTGCTCGTATATTATTCATACCAATGCGACGATCGGACCAAGAAGTCGTGTTCAACTCAACTGAGTACAAGGAGAAGCGTACCAGACTGCTTAAGCCTTTTAACAAGATCCAGCATATGGAAGATGACGACAAAGATATATATATTCCCTCCATGCATGATAAATATGCAGCGCGGCCTTGCACTCTGGAAAATATGTGTATAGCCGAGTTTGTCACAAATTTCACGAATCGATCGCCTGCTTCAGATGGAAACACTCCCGAATTCGACTTACAAACCTCGACCTCTATTTCACTTCTCAATGATCTTGGAACTATGAAGAAACGGAAAAAACCTTGTGTTCTCAGATATCATTTTGTTTCAAAAGATAAAGATGCAGAAAAGTACTTCCATAGGCTTCTTTTGCTATATCCTCCTTGGCGGAATGAAGACGAACTAAAACTTAATGGGGAGACGTACGAGGATGCCTTTCACAGATGCCACTTTCAACTCTGTGACATCATGCAGCGGTATGAACCTTATGTCGATGACGTAGAGGATATTCTCGCAAACTTCGACCCTGAAAAAGTGGTATGTAATGCGTTCAATGACTTTGCTGGTGAACGAGAACGGGATATCGATGAAAACGAGGACCAGTATGATGAACGTTTCGCATTCACCGATCTCGAAAATCCTTCCGAAGAAACGACCAACCGAAAAGAGAACGATGTTAACTGTACAACTAATGTGACTATAAAGCCAGACAATGAATATTATGAACTAATCGCTTCTTTAAATAAAAAGCAAAGATATTTGTTCGAGTACATTTTCAACTGGTCTATAAACCTTCGCAATGGAAAAACCCAACCTCCGTTTTAATATATTCCTCAGCGGAGAAGGTGGAACCGGAAAAACTCATCTAATCCATGCCATATATCAAAACGTATTGTGGATATTACGCAAATCGGATGATGACATCGAAAAACCAACAATATTGCTTACGGCACCCACAGGAAAAGCAGCTTCCAATATAGGAGGGACAACTCTCCACACTGCATTTCCATTACCAATAGGAGAAAGCGGATCACGACGTAGTAAAATATACAAGAAGCCTGCTGCCGAGCGGCGTGCCAGATTTAGATCTTCTTATTCTCAATTGAAGATTATTGTTATAGATGAAATATCTATGGTGGGTCGTTCTACCTTGGAAAATTTATCGCTCGCTTTACAAGACATAACAGAAAATCGCGAACCGTTTGGTTGTATATCTGTGCTTGCTGCAGGTGACTTGCTTCAGTTAAACCCTGTTGGTGCTCAACCAGTCTTTGAAATACCAAGAGGCAGTTATCAAGCCCTTTATGGTTCTTTATGGCAACGTCATTTTTGTTTGTATGAATTAGTGGAGTGCTTACGCCAAAGAGGCGATATTGAGTCGTGTTAGAACAGGAAACGTCACTGACAGTGACTAGAACTAACTAAAAAAATTAGAAGTAGAGAATGATTATATGGACGAAGCAGTTCATCTTTTTATCACGAATCGCATGGCAGAGGAATGTAATAAAAAAAGATTACGCGGTGTAGCAATATATTTACAATCAGTGCAAAGGACTCGTCCAAAGATTTGCTTACTGGAACAGATGTGCAGATTTTGTCACAGAGCACACATGAAACAGGCAATCTACCAAAAGAACTGTAAGTTGCTGTAGGCGCACCATTCATGCTAACCAAAAACTTAGATTTAAATGACATGCTGGTCAATGGAGCCTGTGGTACAATAATGAAACTAGACCTACCAATAGAGAAACCATTATCAGGAGTAATATTTGTGAAATTTGATAATAGTGACATTGGAAGAAGTGCTTCACGCTCAAATCCACTAAGCCTCAAAGGCCTTGTTCCTATTCGTCCAGAGACTGCAAGATTTACAATATTTCGTTCAAACGTTATACCAGTAGAACGAACACAATTTCCAGGTATTTTAGCTTGGGCTCTTAAAGTGCACAAATCCCAAGGCAGTACCTATACAAGAATGGTCGGTAATCTAAAATATGGCAAAGAAAGAAAAGCACCGGTATCACAAGGTCTCGTTTACACGATGCTCAGCCGTGTTACTTCGCGTAAAGGATTATCACTCATAGGCTTTGATTTGTCTCATATAAAAGTCAATAAAAAAGCCCAAACGGAAATGGCAAGATTAAGAGATGAGAATGTTTTATATCGGCCTTGCACCCTGTTTGATATTACAAATTCTAAGTTTGTCCTGCATTTAAATGTTCGATCCTTGAAGTCTCATTTCGCTCACCTCACATCAGAAGAATGGTTTCAAACGGCTTCAGTTATCGGTTTGACTGAGACACACCTATCAAAATATGGTGAACAAACAATACCGTCCAAAAACGTTTACAAGGCTACAAAACATGGCTTAGCTTTTGTTACACAAGAACAATACCCAATCACAAACTTGGGGTGCACTTCTGAAATTGAATTTTTGGCTGTCAGAGTTCACTTTCAAGAACTCAGTGTATTAGTGATAATTGCGTATCGGCCTCCCGGTTCAAAGCATAACTTTATCGATCTTATTTCACAAGAACTGTCAGCCCTTAATGTCAGCAAAGAAAATACTGTTGTGATGGGAGATTTTAATCTGAATGACGCCTCTGACTTTCGATGAACTTCTTCAGGAACGATTTAGCTTGTCAAAGTGCGTCCATCATCCAACACCCAACGGAGGACACCTAGATTTAATTTATTCTAATTGTTCAGACGGCATACCACAGATGCCCTTTCCTGTGTATTTCTCTGATCACTTTGCGGTTTGGTCTTCGTTTCACTTCCAGACTCTACAGAACATTATTTCTACCAGCTAAAAAATATAAAAGATATACTTCTGGCATTTAACTGCGTTTCTTCAATACGCGTACAAATGTGTGACGTGAGGAATGCAGGCAGAAGTGATGTGTTATCTTCAAAATATCAAGCCTATCGCTACATATATGCAGCTGCTGAAAAGACGTTTTGCGTCTAGCTGTCTTTTTCCTCCAACGAAACATTGTTGTTGTATTTGTTTTTACACCGTTACAAATATGTAATAGTCGTGTATCTAAGTAAATTAATTTATGAATTTAGTTAAACAAACCAAACATTTCTTAGAATGTTTTATCGCGAGATTTTTTTGTTTCTTTAACCTTTTAAAATCGTTGAATTTAAAATTTAAAATTTCCGGTCCATCGAGCGTTTTTGTGGCAGGAGACATTAATCAGTTTCACTAATGACTGGTGTTTTTTACGAGCATTTCTCCCCTTATGAGCCAGGGCATCTCATAAAATAGTTCTATTGCATCTCTGGCGAGTATGTCGTAAAAGGCCACTAACGGCCACTTCCGTTTATCTTTTCTTTGTTTGCTGTCTATAACTACCCATAACATCGTATTATTTAACATGGGTACAGGTCATTTGACCAACGGTCGATTCACCAACAGTCATTTAACCAACGGACATTTGACCAACTGTCGGTTGAACAACGCCTTATTAAAAAAGTTACTTTAACCTTTATTAATCAAACTGCTTTTTTTTACTGCACAGTATCCTGTAATTGAGGCAAGGACATAGGTCAAAGTGACACCTCTGCCCAATCCGGATTATAATTACTGTGTGCGGGTAAATACTGAGGTAACTATTTACACGCGAGGTGACAGCTGTGACTAATCCAGATTATAACGGCCCTTTGTACGAATTGAGTAGCTAAAATGCACCTGTAATTGTAAAAACAAACCCGAGGGAGGTGACATCTCTGCTTAATCCGGATTATAACCCCCTTTGTAGAAATGAAGACTGGGGCCATGTTAGACAATATTCCAGTGTCTTTGACACCTATTCGCAGTGATTGGTTTTGATGGTTTCCATATTATAATTCCCCTCTTAAAACCCACAGTACGCTTGACGCCCATTGACGGTTATTAGTTTTGATGGTTTTGGTATGACACCTGACAATTTGTGATAAAGAATGACTGTGGACTATTTATTAAAATGTCACTAGTTCAGTTTTGAAATACCTGTTGAAATTTAGAATAAAAAATTGTAATTTCGATTTTTTAAAATGTTCTTCTATTTATAACGCAAGAAAATAAGTTGTGTATATAGTCTGCAACATAAATTGATGAAATAATGAAAAAACTCGATTATTGTGACATTCGATTACCTTCACATTTTTGTTTTCCGGTCTGTCTGTCTGTCTGTCTTTCTGTCGGCAGTTTTTGTTAACACAGTCAAGCCTACATCTCTTGATTAATTGTCAAAATATTTTACACTTAGGTAGTATTGGTGCTAACTAGAGTTGGTATTGTAAATGAGCCACGCCGGCACGAGGGCATTGGCCCAGCTGGACTTGGAAAAATTCACAGTCTTTGAGCACTTGAGTGAGTTTGTTAACACCATCAAGCTAACATTTCTTAATTGGATGTCAAAATATTTTAGATATAGGTAGTGTGGGCGCTGACAGGGTTTAGTATTATAAATGAGCCAGGTAGGTCCAATAACGTTGACCGAGCTGGACTTCAAAAATTTGTACAGTCCTTGAGCACTTCAGTTAGTTTGTTAACACACTCAAGCCTACATTTCGAAATATTTTACATATAGGTAGTATTGGTTTGGTAGTATTGGAACCAACAACGCCCGGTATTATATATGAGCCATGGCGACATAAGGAAGGTGGCTCAGCTTTCCTTCACAACTTTTGGCAATGATAAAGTACTTGAATTTCTCAAATAAAATGGACGTGATGGGGGACATAGTCAGTTTCACTGACCTACTTGTTTCGTTTAGGAAGCGAATTATATTTCCCTGACAAAAGGAAGATGGATAAGACAGATGGGTTTTGTTACTTTAGTTAATGGGCCAAATGCAGACCGGACCAGTCGATTTTTTTAGGGGGGGGGGTGAACTTCTGTAAGCCCTGCATACATGCAGTAGCACGAATCTTACCGGATATTGAGACATGTGCGCCGACATACTTGTCGCCGATGGCCGGTCCCCCTGCGCAGTCCCGGTCGTTCACCCGCGGCACATCATTGCTGCTACAGTCCCGGTCGTTCACTCGCGGCCCATCATAGGTGCTACATCCCGCAACGCCTACAGAGCCATCAACCCTCTCAGCGTCGTTCTTTACGGTGTTTTCCGTAGACTCGCTACCCTGGTCTTTTGTCATTATATCCTCGCTAACTGGAAGTTTAATCGAGTCGGTAACCTTGCCTTCAACCTGTTGCTGCGTTATTTGTGTATTGTTTGAACTATCAATTCCAGGTGGATTTTCCAAGCTGTCAGCAAAACCAGTACCTGCACTTTGTTTTTCTGACGTGTCATTTTTCGCCTTTTTGGAACGTTTCTTCTTTGAAACTTTGTTTACAGCTGCAGTGGCATCACTGACACTGCCAACAGCGCCTGACGCATCTGTCTGTGCGAGCCCTAGCGAAGGCTCAGACAAACGCACGGAACCCGCCGGCCCGCTCTCTAACGACGCTTCTGACTGCTGTACGAGACCTTCCCGTGACTTCTCTAATGGGGACTCGGACGCCTGTACCGCAGACGGTGACACTTGGACAGCGCCTGCACTCTCACCCCTCACCTGTTCTTCTACAGACTTCGCCCCCTCACTGTCACAGGCAGGTGTGACCGGAACCGGAAGTTGTGTGCATTCTTTGACCGACGTATCCATTTTTGAAGTTTTGCCCTTTTTTGTCTGCACTTTGGCCCCTTTTCGTTTCTTGGATTGAGCTCGCTCTTCGGCTCTCTCAGTATATTTTACTACAACTGATTTCTTGTCTTGTTTTTTGCACTCTGCACCGATGTCCGCGTGCTTCTTTACTGCCGCCCCAGTGACGTCACTACTCTCCTCACCCGCCTCTTCTTCACCACTCTCCCCTACAAAGCAAACACCCTTTGCAAATCCTATCTTTGATTTTTTACTTTTTACTGACGTGGATTTTTGCCCTTTCCGTTTCTTGGCTTGTGGAGATTTCTCTGGGAGCTCTCCTCCAGTAGCCGGTAATTGTGACTGGTCGCCGTTTGTGCTGATGTCGCCTGAAGCCCGTGTCTCTGCCACAGCCCCAGCTCTGTCCATGCTGGCCGCAGGGCGCGTTTCCGCACCCTCTGAAGACCTATCAGACTCTTGCTGTGGCGCTCCTGCTGCAGTGAGAATCTCTGCTGAACCCGTCTCCGCGACTGGTTGCGGAAATGTATTTGAGAAGGTACTGGTTTCATCGTGACTCTCCAGGGCTGAGAGTATTTCGGCCGGATCGCTGGTGAATCTGCTCTTGTCTACAAAACCAAACACATATTCAAACAAGCCTTATTGAGTGGTCAGCGACCGCTATATACCTCGTTCATCAGCCACAGCAAACCGCTATTTATCCAGCGATAAATGTCACTGAAGCTAGCCAGCGTTCACGTTGCCGGCATATATATCTATATATATATATAGCAAAGCACTGGTGTCAAGCACGCATACCAAATTTTGTCAGTCTTAATTAAAAATGCTGGATGATTTTAATAGAACTTTACGGATTTAATTTAATCTTTACAAAACAGTCCAATATGATGTACTACACAACATTTCACAGAAAAGACTCGATAAGAATCAAATGTTTTTAACAAGAATGTCCAGGGACATTGTGACCAGCCAAGATCAACTGAATTTATGAATAAGCTTGTCTGGTTGCCAAAAGTGGTAGTTACTTAGTACAAGTTTGTCCAAGGACAAAGTTCCAGCTTACGAAAAGCGATTATATCAAATCCAGCGTGCATGAACAAGGGAATTTCCCTGAAAAATTGCGCTTCAAAAGACGAGATGGCAAAGAGCTGGCTAAATACTTAATTTAACAACGGACCCGAACAATGGTACCAAGAAGTTGTTTCCCAGAAAAATAGGAAAAAGATCGTATCTATCTCTGTTAGACAGGTAGTCTAGCAGAAATACCTTCGAACAACGTATCGAAATTGCATCCACACGTGTACTGTTGACATGTATTGTCGGACATACACAATTATTTCAAGCATTAGAAACGACCAGAAACCAAACACATGTGCCTTTTCAAAAGAAGAAAACGCAGCGTCTAAAACATCACTACTTAAGTGTTAATGTTTCAATGTGTATTATTTTGCGGGGTTTGCATTTCTGATCTGTGCGCATGTTTATTTAACTTGCGTTGATGCGCGGTCTGCATTTCGGAAAAATGCGCATGCTTATTTAACTTGACTTATGCTCTGTTCGCATTTCGGACCAGTGCGCATGTTTATTTAGCTTGCGTTGATTTGCGGTTTGCTCGCATTTCGAACCAGTGCGCATCTTTGTTTAGCTTTTACTGATGCGCGTTTAACTTTACGGAATACTGCGCATGTTTATTTAATTTGCATTGATGCGCGGTTCTTATTTTAGACCAGTGCGCATATTTGTTTCAGTTGTGTCGATGCGCGGTTCGCATTTCGAACCAATGCGCGTGGATATGATGTGTTGAGGTGTGGTTCGCACAGCGAACCAGAACACATGTGTATTTAATATGCAATGTTGCGCATATTTACTTACTGGTTGATGCGCGGTTCGCTTTCGGGCCTGTGAGCAGGTTTATTTAACTTGCGTTGATAAGCGGTTCGCATTTCGGACCAGTGCGCATGTATATTTAATTTGCGTCGATGCGCGGCTCGATTTCGAACCAGTGCGCATGTTTATCAAACTTGCGTCGATGCGCGGTCCGTATTTCGGACCAATGCACATGTTTATTCAATTTACAAGTTTTGGCGGATCGTCCCCCAAAAAATTAATTTTTCAAGATTGGCCTAACTGCAGAAGAATCGTACAAAATTGGAAAGGAATTCAATCAAAATTGTGGCAGAAGCGTTTTCAAAATTAAACGCCAATAAATTAAAAATACCCGGTTTAGCCAATTTTTGCCGATAGCCATAAAAAGTAAGATTTCAAGAGAGTTATAAATCAATTCGTGTGAAAGTTAAAGAAAATCTGATCAAAATTGTTCGAGAAATAGAATTTTGAAAATGAGGCACCAAAAAATTACAAGAATGTCCAGGGACATTGTGACCAGTCGAGATCTAGTGAATCTCTGAATAAGCTTGTCTGGTTGCCAAAAGTGGTAGTCACATTGTACAAGTTTGTCCAAGGACAAAGTCCCAGCTTACCATAAGCGATAAATCCAAATCCAGCGTGCATGAACAAGGGAATTTCCCTGAAAAACTGCGCTTCAAAAGACGAGATGGCAAAGAGCTAACTACATAATTAATTTAGCAACGGACCCGAACATACACCGATAAATAGATACAAAGATTTGTTTCCCAGAAAAATGGGAAACAGATCGCTTGTATCTCTGTTAGACTGGGTAGTTTACCAGAAATACCTTTGAACAACGAATCGAAATTGTATCCACACACGTGCACTGTTGACATGTACTGTCAGACATACACAATTTTTTTCAAACAGCAGAAACGACCAAACACATGTGCCTTTTCAAAAGAAGAAAACGCAGCGTCTAAAACATCATTAGTTAAGTTTTAATGTTTCAGTATGTATTGTTTTGCGGGGTTTGCATTTCTGATCAGTGAGCATGTTTATTTAACTTGCGTTGATGTGCGGTCTCCATTTCGGAAAAAAGCGCATGTTTATTTAACTTGCCGTTACGCTCTGATCGCATTTCGGACCAGTGCGCATGTTTATTTAGCTTGCGTTGATGTGCGGTTTGCATGTCGGAGAATGCGCATGTTTAACTTACTGCTATGCTCTGTTCGCATTTCGGACCAGTGCGCACGTTAATTTAGCTTACGCTGATGTGCAAAGTGAACCAGAGCGCATCTTTATTTAATATGCATTGCTGCGCATGTTTACTTAATTTGCGTTGATGCACGGGCTCGCATTTCGAACCACTGCGCATCTTTGTTAAGCTTCCGTTGAGAGGTTCGCAATTCGGACCAGTGCGCATATTTATTTAGCTTGCGTTGACGCGCTTTACATTTCGCATTTTGGACCAGTGCGTATGTTTATTTAGCTTACGTTGATGTACAAAGCGAACCAGAGTGCACTTTTATTTAATATGCATTGCTGTGCATGTTTACTTAATTTGCGTTGGTGCACGGCTCCCATTTTGAACCACTGCGCATATGTGTTTAGCTTCTGTTGATGCGCGTTTAAATTTTCGGACTAGTGAGCATATTTCTTTAATTTGCATTGATGCGCGGTTCTTATTTTAGACTAGTGCGCATGTTTTTTGAACTTGCGTCGATGAGCCGTTCGATTTCGAACCAATGCGCATGTTTATCAAACTTGCGTCGATGCGCGGTCCGCATTTCGGACCAATGCACAGGTTTATTTAACTTTCAAGTTTTGGCGGATCGCCCCCCCCCCCCCCCAAAAAAAAAAAATCAAGAGGGGCCTAACTGGAGAAGAATCGTACAAAATTTGAAAGGAATTCAAGCAAAATTGTGGGAGAAGAAGCATTTACAAAATTAAACGTCAATAAATTAAAAAGTGTCCCCTATTTAGCCAATTTTTGGCAGATCGCCAGAAAAAGTAAGATTTCAAGACAGCCCTACCTACATCAAGCGAAAGTTTAAAAAAATCTGATCAAAACTGTTCAAGAAGCATTTTGAAAATAGGCACCAAAAAATTATAAGAATGTCCAGGGACATTATGACTAGCCGAGATCTAGTGAACCTACGAATAAGCTTGTCTGGTTGACAAAAGTGGAAGTCACATTGTGCAAGTTTGTCCAAGGACAAAGTCCCAGCTTACGAAACGCGATAATACCAAATCCAGCGTGCATCAACAAGGGAATTTCCCTGAAAAATTACGCTTCAAAAGACGAGATGGCAAAGAGCTAGCTACACAATTAATTTAGCAACGCACCAGAACATAGACCGATAAATACATACAAAGATTTGTTCCCAGAAAAATGGGAAACAGTTAGTTAGTTAAATGATTTGTTTAACGACACGACCGACCCTTAGCGGGTTACATTGTGTCAGAACATGTCAGTAATCAGTGACTCGAAGACAATGCTACAAGTTAAAATCAAAGTAAGCTAAAACCGTGTATATTCTAAAATCATAGAGTAAACAACGACTAGAAATACTGATATAGGTTGATTTCTTTTAAAAATTGTATAAATTTGATAGGTTCTACTTCATCAAAGAGCTGCCTCAAGGAGTCAGCTCTGAAATGACGTGAGCGGGCGTCTTGGAAATCGGTACAGTCTATTAAGATATGTTTAACGGTGTAAAGTTCCTGACAGCCGACACAGTAGGGTGCCGGCTCGCCTCTTAACAGATATTTGTGGGTGATATATGTATGTCCTATTCTGGCTCTATGCTAAACCATTTCATCTCGCACACTGTTAAGTGGCGGGGTTTTTTGTTCGACTAAGGGGTTTGTTTGATACAGCTTGTTGTTTGTTTGTTTGTTCCATATTTCTTGCCACAATCTTTTTGTGTATCTTGTGATGTGGTATTTAAAATCGGAGGCTGGTATGAGCATATCGATACAATTATCATTTAGAGCCTCTTTTAGGGGGCTTTGTCGGCTATCTCGTTTCCTCGGATACCCACGTGACTTGGAACCCAGCAAAACACTATGTCTTTGCCAGCTTTGGTGGCCTCGTCATACCTTTCCAGAAGGTCAAGGATAAGTGGGTTTGATATTTGTAGGTTTTTCAACTGATTGCAGTACGGACATAGAGTCGACGCATAACATAAACTTTTTGTATCGACTAATCTTCACTACCTGGATAGCGAGATGTAGAGCTTTAATTTCGGCTGAGAAAATAGAGGAACCATTTGGAAGTCTTGTTTTCAAGGTGTTATTTTCAGTTACAACGGAAGCAGCCGATTTGTTGTCGAGCTTTGAGCCGTCCGTGTAGACGAAATGATAGTCTTTAAATTCATCCTTGAGCTCTGCGAAGTTTGATCGAAATAGAAAGGGGCTAGTTGTTTCCTTTGCATAGACCGAAAGGTTCTTTAGTACCACAGCTTTGGTGAGTTTCCACTGTGGTAGTTTTGGTACTCTGTATTTTGCAATTGACTCTATGGTGATGTCAGCGTTAACAAGGTGAGGCTGAACCCTGGCTCCAAATGGAGGCATTACGGTAGGGCCTCTTTCATGGAAGCGAGAAAAATCTGATCCAAAGACTGAGTTGTAGGTGAGATTTTTCTTATTTGCATAAAGCTTTGTGGTGTACTGCATAGCGAGCCTAACTCGACGAATGTTAAGCGGCTGCTCATTTGCCTCCACATGGAGGCTTTCTGCTGGAGATGTTCTAAAAGCGTTTAGGCACAGTCGTAAACCTTGGTTTTGTATCGGGTCTAGCATTTTTAGGTAAGAAGGTCTTGCTGATCCTTAGACAATGCTGCCATAGTCTAATCTAGACCGTATCAAGGCTCGGTAAAGCACAAGTTTTGTGTCCCGATCAGCGCCCCAGTCATGGGCCGATATTACTCTTAGGAGATTGAGTGCTTTTTGACAGTTTCGTTTAAGTTCTTTGATGTGTGGGATAAAGCTTAGCTTGGAGTCGAAAAGTAAACCCAGAAATTTGTTTTCTTTAACAACAGGTATTTGAATGCCAGAAATGTATAGAACGGGATCGTCGTGTTGTTTGCGTTTATTGCAGAAATGCATGCCGACTGTTTTAGTTTGAGAAAATTTAAAACCGTTTTGGTAAGCCCATGTTTGCAGTGAGTATATGTTCTGCTGTAAGCGTCGCTGTATTAGATTCATATTCTTGCCTCTGCAAGATATTGCGAAATCGTCTACAAAGAGTGAGCTGTCGATCCCCTGTTTTATGTTATGTCGGATGCTATTTATTTTTATCAGGAACAGAAGAACGGAAAGGATGGATCCCTGGGGAAAACCTTCCTCTTGTTCGAAGTAGTCTGAGAACACGGCCCCAAGGCGGACCCGAAAACGTCGGTCTTCTAGAAAGGCTTTAATAAATTCAGGTAGACGGCCTCGCAGCCCCAAGTCAAAGAGGTATTGTAGTACTCCATGTCTCCATGCTGTGTCATAGGCCTTTTCCAAGTCAAAGAAAACCGAGACGACATGTTCGTTATTGATAAAGGCTTCTCTAATAAATGTTTCTAGTCTTACAAGGTGATCCAGGGTATTTCTCTGTTTTCTAAAACCGCTCTGTATATCGGCAAACAAATTATTGCTTTCTAGATACCAGGTGAGTCTGTCAGCTATCATCCGTCCAAATGTTTTACCCAGTGAACTTGTTAAGGAGATTGGCCTGTAATTTCGTGGGCTTGTGGGGTCTTTGTTTGGTTTTGGTACTGGTATGATAATAGCTTCTCTCCATATTTCTCTAAAGTTGCCAGATTTCCAGGCTTGGTTAAATAGGCCCAATAGTATTTTCATGGGAAACAGATCGTATCTCTGTTAGACTTGGCAGTTTACCAGAAATACCTTCGAACAACGTACCGAAATTGTGTCCACACACGTGTACTGTTGACATGTACTGTCGGACATACACAATTATTTCAAGCAGCAGAAACGATCAGAAACGACCAAACACATGTGCCTTTTCAAACGAAGAAAACGCACCGTATAAAACATCATTAGTTAAGTTTTAATGTTTCAGTATGTATTATTTTGCGGGGTTTGCATTTCTAGCCAGTGCGCATGTTTATTTAACTTGCGTTGATGTGCGTCTGCATTTTGGAAAAATGCGCATTTTTGTTTAACTTGCCGTTATGCTGTGTTCGCATTTCGGACCAGTGCGCATGTTTATTTAGCTTGCATTGATGTGTGGTTCGCACAGCGAACTAGAGCGCATGTTTATTTAATATGCATTGTTGCGCATGTTTACTTACTGGTTGATGCGCGGCTCGCATTTCGGACCAATGCGCATCTTTGTTTAGTTTCTGTTGATGCCCGTTTGACTTTTCGGACCAGTATTGTATTGTTCTTTAGTATTGCATTGTATTGTATTGTTCTTTAGATCCCTTTTAACTGCTATGGTCATATCGGGACCCCCCTGCCACATTATACTGAAATGGGGCATTCCAGAACTCCTTCTAACCCTTACATGTGGAGTGCCTCACAGGGTAGCAAGGAGGATTCCCAATTTTAAAGTCTTAGGTATGACCCGACCGGGGTTTGAACCCACGATCTTCCAGTCTCGAGGCGGACACTCTAACCACTAGGCCACCGAAGCTGGCTTCGGACCAGTGCGCATGTTTATTTAGCTTGCGTTGATGTGTGGTTCGCACAGCGAACCAGAACGCCTGTTTATTTAATATGCATTGATGAGCATGCTTACTTACTGGTTGATGCGCGGTCTGCATTTTGGACCAGTGCTCATGTTCATTTAGCTTGCGTTGATGTGTCGTTCGCACAGCGAACCAGAGCGCATGTTTATTTAATTTGCACTGATGCGCGGTTCTTATTTTAGACCAGTGCACATGTTTATTTAACTTGCCTCGATGCCCGGTCCGCATTTCGGACCAGTGCGCATGTTTATTTAGCTTGCGTTGATGTGTGGTTCGCACATCGAACCAGAGCGCATGTTTATTTAATTTGCACTGATGCGCGGTTCTTATTTTAGGACAGTGCGCATGTTTATTTAACTTGCCTCGATGTGCGGTCCGCATTTCGGACCAGTGCGCGTGTTTATTTAGCTAGCGTTGATGTGTGGTTCGCACAGCGAACCAGAGAGCATGTTTATTTAATGTGCATTGTTGCGAATGTTTACTTACTGGTTGATCTGTTTAGTTGTGTTGATGCGCACTTGACTTTTCGGACCATTGCGCATGTTTATTTAACTTGCGTTGATGTGCGTCTGCATTTTGGAAAAATGCGCATTTTTGTTTAACTTGCCGTTATGCTGTGTTCGCATTTCGGACCAGTACGCATGTTTATTTAGCTTGCATTGATGTGTGGTTCGCACAGCGAACTAGAGCGCATGTTTATTTAATATGCATTGTTGCGCATGTTTACTTACTGGTTGATGCGCGGCTCGCATTTCGGACCAATGCGCATCTTTGTTTAGTTTCTGTTGATGCCCGTTTGACTTTTCGGACCAGTATTGTATTGTTCTTTAGTATTGCATTGTATTGTATTGTTCTTTAGATCCCTTTTAACTGCTATGGTCATATCGGGATCCCCCTGCCACATTATACTGAAATTGGGCATTCCAGAACTCCTTCTAACCCTTACATGTGGAGTGCCTCACAGGGTAGCAAGGAGGATTCCCAATTTTAAAGACCTAGGTATGACCCGACCGGGGTTTGAACCCATGATCTTCCAGTCTCGAGGCGGACACTCTAACCACTAGGCCACCGAAGCTGGCTTCGGACCAGTGCGCATGTTTATTTAGCTTGCGTTGATGTGTGGTTCGCACAGCGAACCAGAACGCATGTTTATTTAATATGCATTGATGAGCATGCTTACTTACTGGTTGATGCGCGGTCTGCATTTTGGACCAGTGCTCATGTTCATTTAGCTTGCGTTGATGTGTCGTTCGCACAGCGAACCAGAGCGCATGTTTATTTAATTTGCACTGATGCGCGGTTCTTATTTTAGACCAGTGCACATGTTTATTTAACTTGCCTCGATGCCCGGTACGCATTTCGGACCAGTGCGCATGTTTATTTAGCTTGCGTTGATGTGTGGTTCGCACAGCGAACCAGAGCGCATGTTTATTTAATTTGCACTGATGCGCGGTTCTTATTTTAGACCAGTGCGCATGTTTATTTAGCTTGCCTCGATGTGCGGTCCGCATTTCGGACCAGTGGGCATGTTTATTTAGCTAGCGTTGATGTGTGGTTCGCACAGCGAACCAGAGAGCATGTTTATTTAATGTGCATTGTTGCGAATGTTTACTTACTGGTTGATCTGTTTAGTTGTGTTGATGCGCACTTGACTTTTCGGACCAGTGCGCATGTTTATTTAACTTGCGTTGATGTGCGTCTGTATTTTGGAAAAATGCGCATTTTTGTTTAACTTGCCGTTATGCTGTGTTCGCATTTCGGACCAGTGCGCATGTTTATTTAGCTTGCATTGATGTGTGGTTCGCACAGCGAACCAGAACGCATGTTTATTTAATATGCAATGTTGCGCATATTTACTTACTGGTTGATGCGCGGTTCGCTTTCGGACCTGGGCGCAAGTTTATTTAACTTACGTTGATAAGAGGTTCGCATTTCGGACCAGTGCGCATGTATATTTAATTTGCGTCGATGCGCGGTTCGATTTCGAATCAGTGCGCATGTTTATCAAACTTGCGTTAATGCGCGATTTGCATTTCAGACCAATGCGCATGTTTATTTCACTGCCGTTGATCAGCATTTCTTATTTTAGACCAACGCGCATGTTTATTTAACTTGCGTTGATAAGCGGTTCGCATTTCGGACCAGTGCGCAAGTTTATTTAACTGTGTTGATGCGCAGTTCGATTCCGAATCAGTGCGCATGTTTATCAAACTTGCGTCCATGCTTGGTCCGTATTTCGGACCAATGTACATATTTATTCAACTAACAAGTTTTGGTGTTTCGCCCCCCAAAAAATTAATTTTTCACGACGGGCCTATCTGGAGAAGAATCGTACAAAATTGGAAAGGAATTCAATCAAAATTGTGGCAGAAGAGTTTTCAAACTTAAACGCCAATAAATTAAAAAATATCCCGTTTAGCCAATTTTTGCCGATCGCCAGAAAAAGTAAGATTTCAAGAGAGTTATAAATCAATTCGTGTGAAAGTTAAAGAAAATCTGATCAAAATTGTTCGAGAAATAGCGTTTTAAAAATAAGGCACCAAAAAATTGCAAGAATATTCAGGGACATTGTGACCAGTCGAGATCTAGTGAATCTCTGAATAAGCTTGTCTGGTTGCCAAAAGTGGTAGTCACATTGTACAAGTTTGTCCAAGGACAAATTCCCAGCTTATAATAGGCGATAAGTCCAAATCCAGCGTGCAAGAACAAGGGAATTTCCCTGAAAAATTGCGCTTCAAAACACGAGATGGCAAAGAGCTAGCTACATAATTAATTTAGCAACGGACCCGAACATGCACCGATAAATACATACAAAGATTTGTTCCCCGGAAAATGGGAAACAGATCGCTTGTATCTCTGCTACACTGGGTAGTATACCAGAAATACCTTCGAACAACGAATCGAAATTATATCCACACACGTGTACTGTTGACATGTACTGTCGGACATACACAATTATTTCAAGCAGCAGAAACGATCAGAAACGACCAAACACATGTGCCTTTTCAAAAGAAGAAAACGCACCGTATAAAACATCATTAGTTAAGTTTTAATGTTTCAGTATGTATTATTTTGCGGGGTTTGCATTTCTAGCCAGTGCGCATGTTTATTTAACTAGCGTTGATGTCCGCCTGCATTTCGGAAAAATGCGCATGTTTGTTTAACTTGCCGTTATGCTGTGTTCGCATTTCGGACCAGTGTGCATGTTTATTTAGCTTGCATTGATGTGTGGTTCGCACAGCGAACTAGAGCGCATGTTTATTTAATATGCATTGTTGCGCATGTTTACTTACTGGTTGATGCGCGGCTCGCATTTCGGACCAGTGCGCATCTTTGTTTAGTTTCTGTTGATGCCCGTTTGACTTTTCGGACCAGTATTGTATTGTTCTTTAGTACTGCATTGTATTGTATTGTTCTTTAGATCCCTTTCAACTGCTATGATCATGTCGAGATCCCCCCTGCAACATTATACTGAAATGGGGCATTCCAGAACTCCTTCTAACCCTTACATGTGGAGTGCCTCACAGGGTAGCAAGGAGGAGTCCCAATTTTAAAGTCTTAGGTATGACCCGACTGGGGTTTGAACCTACGATCTTCCAGTCTCGAGGCGGACACTCTAACCACTAGGCCACCGAAGCTGGCTTCGGACCAGTGCGCATGTTTATTTAGCTTGCGTTGATGTGTGGTTCGCACAGCGAACCAGAGAGCATGTTTATTTAATATGCATTGTTGCGCATGTTTACTTACTGGTTGATGCGCGGTTCGAATTATGCACCAGTGTGCATATCTGTTTAGCTTGTATTATGCCCGCTTAACTTTTCGGACCAGTGCGCATGTTTATTTAATTTGCATTGATGCGCGGTTCTTATTTTAGACAAGTGCGCATGTTTATTTAAGTTGTGTCGATGCGCGGTTTGCATTTCGGACCAATGCGCATGTATATGATGTGTTGATGTGTGGTTCGCACAGCGATCCAGAAAGCATGTTTATTTACTATGCAATGTTGCGCGTATTTACTTACTGGTTGATGCGCGGTTCCCTTTCGGACCTGTGCGTTAGTTTATTTAACTTGCGTTGATAAGAGGTTCGCATTTCGGACCAGTGCGCATGTATATTTAATTTGCGTCGATGCGCGGTTCGATTCCGAATCAGTGCGCATGTTTATCAAACTTGTGTCGATGCTTGGTCCGTATTTCAGAAAAGGTGCATATTTATTCAACTTACAAGTTTTCGCGGATGGCCCCCAAGACGGGCCTAACTGGGGAAGAATCGTAAAAAATTGGAAAGGAATTCAATCAAAATTGTGGCAGAAGAAGCCTTTTCACAATTAAATGCTAATAAATTAAGAAATACCCCATTTAGCCAATTTTTGCCGATCGCCAGAAAAAGTAAGATTTCAAGAGAGCTATAAATCAATTCGTGTGAAAGTTAAAGAAAATCTGATCAAAATTGTTCGAGAAATAGCATTTTGAAAATTAGGCACCAAAAAATTACAAGAATGTCCAGGGACATTGTGACCAGTCGAGATCTAGTGAATCTATGAATAAACTTGTCTGGTTGCCAAAAGTGGTAGTCACATTGTACAAGTTTGTCCAAGGACAAAGCCCCAGCTTACGATACGCGATAAGTCCAAATCCAGCGTGAATGAACAAGGGAATTTCCCTGAAAAAATTGCGCTTCAAAAGACGAGATGGCAAATAGCTAGCTACATAATAAAATTAGCAACGGACCCGAACATACACCGATAAATACATACAAAGATTTGTTTCCCAGAAAAATGGGAAAAAGATCGCTTGTATCCCTGTTAGACTGGGTAGTTTACCAGAAATACCTTCGAACAACGAATCGAAATTGCATAAACACACGTGTACTGTTGACATGTACTGTCGGACATACACAATTATTTCAAGCAACAGAAACGACCAAACACATGTGCATTTTCAAAAGAAGAAAACGCACCGTATAAAACATCATTAGTTAAGTTTTAATGTTTCACTATGTATTATTTTGCGGGGTTTGCATTTCTAGCCAGTGCGCATGTTTATTTAACTAGCGTTGATGTGCGCCTGCATTTCGGAAAAATGCGCATGTTTGTTTAACTTGCCGTTATGCTGTATTCGCATTTCGGACCAGTGCGCATGTTTATTTAGCTTGCATTGATGTGTGGTTCGCACAGCGAACCAGAGCGCATGTTTATTTAATATGCATTTTTGCGCATGTTTACGTACTGGTTGATGCGCGGTTCGAATTATGGACCAGTGCGCATATCTGTTTAGCTTTTGTTGATGCCCGCTTGACATTTCGGACCAGTGTGCATGTTTATTTAATTTGCATTGATGCGCGGTTCTTATTTTAGACCAGTGCGGATATTTGTTTCAGTTGTGTCGATGCGCGGTTCGCATTTCGAACCAATGTGCATGGATATGATGTGTTGATGTGTGGTTCGAACAGCGAACCAGAACGCATGTGTATTTAATATGCAAAGTTGCGCATATTTACTGACTGGTTGATGCGCTGTTCGCTTTCGGACCTGTGAGCAGGTTTATTCAACTTGCGTTGATAAGCGGTTCGCATTTCGGACCAGTGCGCATGTATATTTAATTTGCGTCGATGCGCGGTTCGATTTCGAACCAGTGCGCATGTTTATCAAACTTGCGTTGATGCGCTGTTCACATTTCAGACCACTGCGCATGTTTATTTAACTGGCGTTGATCAGCGTTTCTTATTTTAGACCAATGCGTATGTTTATTTAACTTGCGTTGATGCGCGGTTCGCTTTCGGACCTGTGCGCAAGTTTATTTAACTTGCGTTGATAAGCGGTTCGCATTTCGGACCAGTGCGCATGTATATTTAATTTGTGTCGATGCGCGGTTCGATTTCCAATCAGTGCGCATGTTTATCAAACTTGCGTCCATGCGTGGTCCGTATTTCGGACCAATGTACATATTTATTCAACTTACCAGTTTTGGTGGATCGCCCCCCCCCCCCCAAAAAAAAAAAATTAATTTTTAAAGACGGGCCTAACTGGAGAAGAATCGTAAAAAATTGGAAAGGAATTCAATCAAAATTGTGGCAGAAGAAGCCTTTTCACAATTAAACGCCAATAAATTAAAAAATACACCCTGTTTAGCCAAGCTATAAATCAATTCGTGTGAAAGTTAAAGAAAATCTGATCAAAATTGTTCGAGAAATAGAATTTTGAAAATTAGGCACCAAAAAATTACAAGAATGTCCAGGGACATTGTGACCAGTCGAGATCTAGTGAATCTATGAATAAGCTTGTCTGGTTACCTAAAGTGGAAGTCGCATTGTACAAGTTTGTCCAAGGACAAAGTCCCAGCTTACGATAAGCGGTAAGTCTAAATTCAGCGTGCATGAACACGGGAATTTCCCTGAAAAATTCCGCTTCAAAAGACGAGATGGCAAAGAGCTAGCTACACAATTAATTTAGCAACGGACCCGAACATACACCGATAAATACATACAAAGATTTGTTCCCCGGAAAATGGGAAACAGATTGCTTGTATCTCTGTTAGACTGGGTAGTTTACCAGAAATAATTAATTTAGCAACGGACCCGAACATGCACCGATAAATACATACAAAGATTTGTTCCCCGGAAAATGGGAAACAGATCGCTTGTATCTCTGCTACACTGGGTAGTATACCAGAAATACCTTCGAACAACGAATCGAAATTATATCCACACACGTGTACTGTTGACATGTACTGTCGGACATACACAATTATTTCAAGCAGCAGAAACGATCAGAAACGACCAAACACATGTGCCTTTTCAAAAGAAGAAAACGCACCGTATAAAACATCATTAGTTAAGTTTTAATGTTTCAGTATGTATTATTTTGCGGGGTTTGCATTTCTAGCCAGTGCGCATGTTTATTTAACTAGCGTTGATGTCCGCCTGCATTTCGGAAAAATGCGCATGTTTGTTTAACTTGCCGTTATGCTGTGTTCGCATTTCGGACCAGTGTGCATGTTTATTTAGCTTGCATTGATGTGTGGTTCGCACAGCGAACTAGAGCGCATGTTTATTTAATATGCATTGTTGCGCATGTTTACTTACTGGTTGATGCGCGGCTCGCATTTCGGACCAGTGCGCATCTTTGTTTAGTTTCTGTTGATGCCCGTTTGACTTTTCGGACCAGTATTGTATTGTTCTTTAGTACTGCATTGTATTGTATTGTTCTTTAGATCCCTTTCAACTGCTATGATCATGTCGAGATCCCCCCTGCAACATTATACTGAAATGGGGCATTCCAGAACTCCTTCTAACCCTTACATGTGGAGTGCCTCACAGGGTAGCAAGGAGGAGTCCCAATTTTAAAGTCTTAGGTATGACCCGACTGGGGTTTGAACCTACGATCTTCCAGTCTCGAGGCGGACACTCTAACCACTAGGCCACCGAAGCTGGCTTCGGACCAGTGCGCATGTTTATTTAGCTTGCGTTGATGTGTGGTTCGCACAGCGAACCAGAGAGCATGTTTATTTAATATGCATTGTTGCGCATGTTTACTTACTGGTTGATGCGCGGTTCGAATTATGCACCAGTGTGCATATCTGTTTAGCTTGTATTATGCCCGCTTAACTTTTCGGACCAGTGCGCATGTTTATTTAATTTGCATTGATGCGCGGTTCTTATTTTAGACAAGTGCGCATGTTTATTTAAGTTGTGTCGATGCGCGGTTTGCATTTCGGACCAATGCGCATGTATATGATGTGTTGATGTGTGGTTCGCACAGCGATCCAGAAAGCATGTTTATTTACTATGCAATGTTGCGCGTATTTACTTACTGGTTGATGCGCGGTTCCCTTTCGGACCTGTGCGTTAGTTTATTTAACTTGCGTTGATAAGAGGTTCGCATTTCGGACCAGTGCGCATGTATATTTAATTTGCGTCGATGCGCGGTTCGATTCCGAATCAGTGCGCATGTTTATCAAACTTGTGTCGATGCTTGGTCCGTATTTCAGAAAAGGTGCATATTTATTCAACTTACAAGTTTTCGCGGATGGCCCCCAAGACGGGCCTAACTGGGGAAGAATCGTAAAAAATTGGAAAGGAATTCAATCAAAATTGTGGCAGAAGAAGCCTTTTCACAATTAAATGCTAATAAATTAAGAAATACCCCATTTAGCCAATTTTTGCCGATCGCCAGAAAAAGTAAGATTTCAAGAGAGCTATAAATCAATTCGTGTGAAAGTTAAAGAAAATCTGATCAAAATTGTTCGAGAAATAGCATTTTGAAAATTAGGCACCAAAAAATTACAAGAATGTCCAGGGACATTGTGACCAGTCGAGATCTAGTGAATCTATGAATAAACTTGTCTGGTTGCCAAAAGTGGTAGTCACATTGTACAAGTTTGTCCAAGGACAAAGCCCCAGCTTACGATACGCGATAAGTCCAAATCCAGCGTGAATGAACAAGGGAATTTCCCTGAAAAAATTGCGCTTCAAAAGACGAGATGGCAAATAGCTAGCTACATAATAAAATTAGCAACGGACCCGAACATACACCGATAAATACATACAAAGATTTGTTTCCCAGAAAAATGGGAAAAAGATCGCTTGTATCCCTGTTAGACTGGGTAGTTTACCAGAAATACCTTCGAACAACGAATCGAAATTGCATAAACACACGTGTACTGTTGACATGTACTGTCGGACATACACAATTATTTCAAGCAACAGAAACGACCAAACACATGTGCATTTTCAAAAGAAGAAAACGCACCGTATAAAACATCATTAGTTAAGTTTTAATGTTTCACTATGTATTATTTTGCGGGGTTTGCATTTCTAGCCAGTGCGCATGTTTATTTAACTAGCGTTGATGTGCGCCTGCATTTCGGAAAAATGCGCATGTTTGTTTAACTTGCCGTTATGCTGTATTCGCATTTCGGACCAGTGCGCATGTTTATTTAGCTTGCATTGATGTGTGGTTCGCACAGCGAACCAGAGCGCATGTTTATTTAATATGCATTTTTGCGCATGTTTACGTACTGGTTGATGCGCGGTTCGAATTATGGACCAGTGCGCATATCTGTTTAGCTTTTGTTGATGCCCGCTTGACATTTCGGACCAGTGTGCATGTTTATTTAATTTGCATTGATGCGCGGTTCTTATTTTAGACCAGTGCGGATATTTGTTTCAGTTGTGTCGATGCGCGGTTCGCATTTCGAACCAATGTGCATGGATATGATGTGTTGATGTGTGGTTCGAACAGCGAACCAGAACGCATGTGTATTTAATATGCAAAGTTGCGCATATTTACTGACTGGTTGATGCGCTGTTCGCTTTCGGACCTGTGAGCAGGTTTATTCAACTTGCGTTGATAAGCGGTTCGCATTTCGGACCAGTGCGCATGTATATTTAATTTGCGTCGATGCGCGGTTCGATTTCGAACCAGTGCGCATGTTTATCAAACTTGCGTTGATGCGCTGTTCACATTTCAGACCACTGCGCATGTTTATTTAACTGGCGTTGATCAGCGTTTCTTATTTTAGACCAATGCGTATGTTTATTTAACTTGCGTTGATGCGCGGTTCGCTTTCGGACCTGTGCGCAAGTTTATTTAACTTGCGTTGATAAGCGGTTCGCATTTCGGACCAGTGCGCATGTATATTTAATTTGTGTCGATGCGCGGTTCGATTTCCAATCAGTGCGCATGTTTATCAAACTTGCGTCCATGCGTGGTCCGTATTTCGGACCAATGTACATATTTATTCAACTTACCAGTTTTGGTGGATCGCCCCCCCCCCAAAAAAAAAAAATTAATTTTTAAAGACGGGCCTAACTGGAGAAGAATCGTAAAAAATTGGAAAGGAATTCAATCAAAATTGTGGCAGAAGAAGCCTTTTCACAATTAAACGCCAATAAATTAAAAAATACACCCTGTTTAGCCAAGCTATAAATCAATTCGTGTGAAAGTTAAAGAAAATCTGATCAAAATTGTTCGAGAAATAGAATTTTGAAAATTAGGCACCAAAAAATTACAAGAATGTCCAGGGACATTGTGACCAGCCGAGATCTAGTGAATCTATGAATAAGCTTGTCTGGTTACCTAAAGTGGAAGTCGCATTGTACAAGTTTGTCCAAGGACAAAGTCCCAGCTTACGATAAGCGGTAAGTCTAAATTCAGCGTGCATGAACACGGGAATTTCCCTGAAAAATTCCGCTTCAAAAGACGAGATGGCAAAGAGCTAGCTACACAATTAATTTAGCAACGGACCCGAACATACACCGATAAATACATACAAAGATTTGTTCCCCGGAAAATGGGAAACAGATTGCTTGTATCTCTGTTAGACTGGGTAGTTTACCAGAAATACCTTCGAACAACGAATCGAAATTGTATCCACACACGCGTACTGTTGACATGTACTGTCGGACATACACAATTATTTCAAGCAGCAGAAACGATCAGAAACGACCAAACACATGTGCCTTTTCAAAAGAAGAAAACGCACCGTATAAAACATCATTAGTTAAGTTTTAATGTTTCAGTATGTATTATTTTGCGGGGTTTGCATTTCTAGCCAGTGCGCATGTTTATTTAACTAGCGTTGATGTCCGCCTGCATTTCGGAAAAATGCGCATGTTTGTTTAACTTGCCGTTATGCTGTGTTCGCATTTCGGACCAGTGTGCATGTTTATTTAGCTTGCATTGATGTGTGGTTCGCACAGCGAACTAGAGCGCATGTTTATTTAATATGCATTGTTGCGCATGTTTACTTACTGGTTGATGCGCGGGTCGCATTTCGGACCAGTGCGCATCTTTGTTTAGTTTCTGTTGATGCCCGTTTGACTTTTCGGACCAGTATTGTATTGTTCTTTAGTACTGCATTGTATTGTATTGTTCTTTAGATCCCTTTCAACTGCTATGATCATGTCGAGATCCCCCCTGCAACATTATACTGAAATGGGGCATTCCAGAACTCCTTCTAACCCTTACATGTGGAGTGCCTCACAGGGTAGCAAGGAGGAGTCCCAATTTTAAAGTCTTAGGTATGACCCGACTGGGGTTTGAACCTACGATCTTCCAGTCTCGAGGCGGACACTCTAACCACTAGGCCACCGAAGCTGGCTTCGGACCAGTGCGCATGTTTATTTAGCTTGCGTTGATGTGTGGTTCGCACAGCGAACCAGAGAGCATGTTTATTTAATATGCATTGTTGCGCATGTTTACTTACTGGTTGATGCGCGGTTCGAATTATGCACCAGTGTGCATATCTGTTTAGCTTGTATTATGCCCGCTTAACTTTTCGGACCAGTGCGCATGTTTATTTAATTTGCATTGATGCGCGGTTCTTATTTTAGACAAGTGCGCATGTTTATTTAAGTTGTGTCGATGCGCGGTTTGCATTTCGGACCAATGCGCATGTATATGATGTGTTGATGTGTGGTTCGCACAGCGATCCAGAAAGCATGTTTATTTACTATGCAATGTTGCGCGTATTTACTTACTGGTTGATGCGCGGTTCCCTTTCGGACCTGTGCGTTAGTTTATTTAACTTGCGTTGATAAGAGGTTCGCATTTCGGACCAGTGCGCATGTATATTTAATTTGCGTCGATGCGCGGTTCGATTCCGAATCAGTGCGCATGTTTATCAAACTTGTGTCGATGCTTGGTCCGTATTTCAGAAAAGGTGCATATTTATTCAACTTACAAGTTTTCGCGGATGGCCCCCAAGACGGGCCTAACTGGGGAAGAATCGTAAAAAATTGGAAAGGAATTCAATCAAAATTGTGGCAGAAGAAGCCTTTTCACAATTAAATGCTAATAAATTAAGAAATACCCCATTTAGCCAATTTTTGCCGATCGCCAGAAAAAGTAAGATTTCAAGAGAGCTATAAATCAATTCGTGTGAAAGTTAAAGAAAATCTGATCAAAATTGTTCGAGTAATAGCATTTTGAAAATTAGGCACCAAAAAATTACAAGAATGTCCAGGGACATTGTGACCAGTCGAGATCTAGTGAATCTATGAATAAGCTTGTCTGGTTGCCAAAAGTGGTAGTCACATTGTACAAGTTTGTCCAAGGACAAAGTCCCAGCTTACGATAAGCGATAAGTCTAAATTCAGCGTGCATGGACAAGGGAATTTCCCTGAAAAATTGCGCTTCAAAACACGAGATGGCAAAGAGCTAGCTACATAATTATTTTAGCAACGGACCCGAACATACACCGATAAATACATACAAAGATTTGTTTCCCAGAAAAATTGGAAACAGATCGCTTGAATCTCTGTTAGACTAGGTAGTTTACCAGAAATACTTTCGAACAACGAATCGAAATTGCATCCACACACGTGTACTGTTGACATGTACTGTCGGACATACAAAATTATTTCAAGCAGCAGAAACGACCAAACACATGTGAATTTTCAAAAGAAGAAAACGCAGCGTCTAAAACATCCATTACTTCAGTTTTAATGTTTCAGTATGTATTATTTTCCGGGTTTGCATTTCTAGCCAGTGCGCATGTTTATTTAACTTGCGTTGATGTGCGCATGCATTTCGGAAAAATATGCATGTTTGTTTAACTTGCCGTTATGCTGTGTTCGCATTTCGGACCAGTGCGCATGTTTATTTAATATGCATTGATGCGCATGTTTTCTTACTGGTTGATGCGCGGTTCGCATTCTGGACCAGTGCGCATGTTTATTTAACTTGCGTTGATGTGTGGTTCGCACAGCGAACCAGAGGGCATGTTTATTTAATTTACACTGATGTGCGCTTCTTATTTTAGACCAATGCGCATGTTTATTTAACTTGCCTCGATGGGCGGTCCGCATTTCAGACCAGTGCGCATGTTTATTTAGCTTGCGTTGATGCGTGGTTCGCATAGCGAACCAGAGAGCATTTATTTCATAGCATTGTTGCGCATGTTTATTTAATATGCATTGTTGCGCATGTTTACTTACTGGTTGATGCGCGGCTCGCATTTCGGACCAGTGCGCATCTTTGTTTAGTTTCTGTTGATGCCCGTTTGACTTTTCGGACCAGTATTGTATTGTTCTTTGGATCCCTTTCAACTGCTATGGTCATGTCGAGATCCCTCCTGCCACATTATACTGAAATGGGGCATTCCAGAACTCCTCACCCTAACATGTGGAGTGCCTCACAGGGTAGCAAGGAGGAGTCCCAATTTTAAAGTCTTAGGTATGACCCGACCGGGGTTTGAACCCACGATCTTCCAGTCTCAAGGACATTCTAACCACTAGGCCACCGTAGTTGGTTTCGGACCAGTGCGCATGTTTATTTAGCTTGCGTTGATGTGTGGTTCGCACAGCGAACCAGAACGCATGTTTAATTAATATGCATTGATGCGCATGTTTACTTACTGGTTGATGCGCGGTCCGCATTTTGGATCAGTGCGCATGTTCATTTAGCTTGCTTTGATGTGTGGGTCGCACAGCGAACCAGAGTGCATGTTTATTTAATATGCATTGTTGCGCATGTTTACTTAATGGTTGATGCGCGGTTCAATTTATGGACTAGTGCGCATATCTGTTTAGCTTCTGTTGATGCGCGCTTGACATTTCGGACCAGTGTGCATGTTTATTTAATTTGCATTGATGCGCGGTTCTTATCTTAGACCAGTGCACATATTTGGTTAAGTTGTGTCGATGCGCAGCACCAATTCGCGAACCAATTCGCGTATATATGATGTGTTGATGTGTGGTTCGCACAGCGAACCAGAACCCATGTGTATTTAATATGCACTGTTGCGCATATTTACTTACTGGTTGATGCGCGGTTCGCTTTCGGGCCTGTGCGAAAGTTAATTTAACTTGCGTTGATAAGCGGTTCGCATTTCGGACCAATGCGCATGTATACTTAATTTGCGTCGATGCGCGGTTCGATTTCGAACCAGTGCGCATGTTTATCAAACTTGCGTTGATGCGCTGTTCACATTTCAGACCACTGCGCATGTTTATTTAACTGGCGTTGATCAGCGTTTCTTATTTTAGACCAATGCGCATGTTTATTTAACTTGCGTTAATGCGCGGTTCGCTTTCGGACCTGTGCGCAAGTTTATTTAACTTGCGTTGATAAGCGGTTCGCATTTCGGACCAGTGCGCATGTATATTTAATTTGTGTCGATGCGCGGTTCGATTTCCAATTAGTGCGCATGTTTATCAAACTTGCGTTGATGCGCTGTTCACATTTCAGACCACTGCGATTGTTTATTTAACTGGCGTTGATCAGCATTTCTTATTTTAAACCAATGCGCATGTTATTTAACTTGCGTTGATAAGCGGTTCGCCAATAAATTAAAAAATACACCCTGTTTAGCCAATTTTTGCCGATCGCCAGAAAAAGTAAGATTTCAAGAGAGATATAAATCAATTCGTGTGAAAGTTAAAGAAAATCTGATCAAAATTGTTCGAGAAATAGAATTTTGAAAATTAGGCACCAAAAAATTACAAGAATTTCCAGGGACCTTGTGACCAGTCGAGATCTAGTGAATCTATGAATAAGCTTGTCTGGTTGAGAAAAGTGGTAGTCACATTGTACAAGTTTGTCCAAGGACAAAGTCCCAGCTTACGATAAGCGATAAGTCCAAATCCAGCGTGCATGAACAAGGGAATTTCCCTGAAAAATTCCGCTTCAAAAGACGAGATGGCAAAGAGCTAGCTACACAATTAATTTAGCAACGGACTCGAACATACACCGATAAATACATACAAAGATTTGTTTCCCAGAAAAATTGGAAACAGATCGCTTGAATCTCTGTTAGACTGGGTAGTTTACCAGAAATACCTTCGAACAACGAATCGAAATTGTATCCACACACGTGTACTGTTGACATGTACTGTTGGTTGATTGATTGATTGGTTTAACGACACCAGCAACCCGTTAGGGTCATATTGTGTACTGTTTGACATACACAATTATTTCAAGCAGCAGAAACGATCAGAAACAACCAAACACATGTGCCTTTTCAAAAGAAGAAAACGCAGCGTCTAAAACATCCATTACTTCAGTTTTAATGTTTCAGTATGTATTATTTTGCGGGGTTTGCATTTCTAGCCAGTGCGCATCTTTATTTAACTAGCGTTGATGTGCGCCTGCATTTCGAATAACTTGCCGTTATGCTGTATTCGCATTTCGGACCAGTGCGCATGTTTATTTAGCTTGCATTGATGTGGTTCGCACAGCGAACCAGAGAGCATGTTTATTTAATATGCATTGTTGCGCATGCTTACTTACTGGTTGATGCGCGGTTCAATTTATGGACCAGTGCGCATCTGTTTAGCTTCTGTTTATGCGCGCTTGACCATTCGGACCAGTGTGCATGTTTATTTAATTTGCATTGATGCCCGGTTCTTATTTTAGACCAGTGCGCATATTTGTTTAAGTTGTGTCGATGCGCAGCACCAATTCGCGTATATATGATGTGTTGATGTGTGGTTCGCACAGCGAACCAGAACCCATGTGTATTTAATATGCATTGTTGCGTATATTTACTTACTGGTTGATGCGCGGTTAGCTTTCGGGCCTGTGCGCAAGTTTATTTAACTTGCGTTGATAAGCGGTTCGCATTTCGGACCAATGCGCATGTATACTTCATTTGCGTCGATGCGCGGTTCGATTTCGAACCAGTGCGCATGTTTATCAAACTTGCGTTGATGCGCTGTTCACATTTCAAACCACTGCGCATGTTTATTTAACTGGCGTTGATCAGCATTTCTTATTTTAAACCAATGCGCATGTTATTTAACTTGCGTTAATGCACGGTTCGCTTTCGGACCTGTGCGCAAGTTTATTTAACTTGCGTTGATAAGCGGTTCGCATTTCGGACCAGTGCGCATGTATATTTAATTTGTGTCGATGCGCGGTTCGATTTCCAATTAGTGCGCATGTTTATCAAACTTGCGTTGATGCGTTGTTCACATTTCAGACCACTGCGATTGTTTATTTAACTGGCGTTGATCAGCATTTCTTATTTTAAACCAATGCGCATGTTATTTAACTTGGGTTGATAAGCGGTTCGCATTTCGGACAAGTGCGCAAGTTTATTTAACTGCGTTGATGCGCAGTTCGATTCCGAATCAGTGCGCATGTTTATCAAACTTGCGTCGATGCGTGGTCCGTATGTCGGACCAATGTACAGATTTATTCAACTTTCACAAGTTTTGGCGGATCACCCCCCTTTCAAAAAAAAAAAAAAAAAAACATTTCAAGACGGGCCTAACTGGAGAAGAATCGTAAAAAATTGGAAAGGAATTCAATCAAAATTGTGGCAGAAGAAGCGTTTTCAAAATTAAACGCCAATAAATTAAAAAATACACCCTGTTTAGCCAATTTTTGCCGATCGCCAGAAAAAGTAAGATTTCAAGAGAGCTATAAATCAATTCGTGTGAAAGTTAAAGAAAATCTGATCAAAATTGTTCGAGAAATAGAATTTTGAAAATTAGGCACCAAATAATTACAAGAATGTCCAGGGACATTGTGACCAGTCGAGATCTAGTGCATCTATGAATAAGCTTGTCTGGTTGCCAAAAGTGGTAGTCACATTGTACAAGTTTGTCCAAGGACAAAGTCCCAGCTTACGATAAGCGATAAGTCCAAATCCAGCGTGCATGAACAAGGGAATTTCCCTGAAAAATTCCGCTTCAAAAGACGAGATGGCAAAGAGCTAGCTACACAATTAATTTAGCAACGGACCCGAACATACACCGATAAATACATACAAAGATTTGTTCCCCGGAAAATGGGAAACAGATTGCTTGTATCTCTGTTAGACTGGGTAGTTTACCAGAAATACCTTCGAACAACGAATCGAAATTGTATCCACACACGCGTACTGTTGACATGTACTGTCGGACATACACAATTATTTCAAGCAGCAGAAACGACCAAACACATGTGCCTTTTGAAAAGAAGAAAACGCACCGTATAAAACATCATTAGTTAAGTTTTAATGTTTCAGTATGTATTATTTTGCGGGGTTTGCATTTCTAGCCAGTGCGCATGTTTATTTAACTAGCGTTGATGTCCGCCTGCATTTCGGAAAAATGCGCATGTTTGTTTAACTTGCCGTTATGCTGTGTTCGCATTTCGGACCAGTGTGCATGTTTATTTAGCTTGCATTGATGTGTGGTTCGCACAGCGAACTAGAGCGCATGTTTATTTAATATGCATTGTTGCGCATGTTTACTTACTGGTTGATGCGCGGCTCGCATTTCGGACCAGTGCGCATCTTTGTTTAGTTTCTGTTGATGCCCGTTTGACTTTTCGGACCAGTATTGTATTGTTCTTTAGTACTGCAATGTATTGTATTGTTCTTTAGATCCCTTTCAACTGCTATGATCATGTCGAGATCCCCCCTGCAACATTATACTGAAATGGGGCATTCCAGAACTCCTTCTAACCCTTACATGTGGAGTGCCTCACAGGGTAGCAAGGAGGAGTCCCAATTTTAAAGTCTTAGGTATGACCCGACTGGGGTTTGAACCTACGATCTTCCAGTCTCGAGGCGGACACTCTAACCACTAGGCCACCGAAGCTGGCTTCGGACCAGTGCGCATGTTTATTTAGCTTGCGTTGATGTGTGGTTCGCACAGCGAACCAGAGAGCATGTTTATTTAATATGCATTGTTGCGCATGTTTACTTACTGGTTGATGCGCGGTTCGAATTATGCACCAGTGTGCATATCTGTTTAGCTTGTATTATGCCCGCTTAACTTTTCGGACCAGTGCGCATGTTTATTTAATTTGCATTGATGCGCGGTTCTTATTTTAGACAAGTGCGCATGTTTATTTAAGTTGTGTCGATGCGCGGTTTGCATTTCGGACCAATGCGCATGTATATGATGTGTTGATGTGTGGTTCGCACAGCGATCCAGAAAGCATGTTTATTTACTATGCAATGTTGCGCGTATTTACTTACTGGTTGATAAGAGGTTCGCATTTCGGACCAGTGCGCATGTATATTTAATTTGCGTCGATGCGCGGTTCGATTCCGAATCAGTGCGCATGTTTATCAAACTTGTGTCGATGCTTGGTCCGTATTTCAGAAAAGGTGCATATTTATTCAACTTACAAGTTTTCGCGGATGGCCCCCAAGACGGGCCTAACTGGGGAAGAATCGTAAAAAATTGGAAAGGAATTCAATCAAAATTGTGGCAGAAGAAGCCTTTTCACAATTAAATGCTAATAAATTAAGAAATACCCCATTTAGCCAATTTTTGCCGATCGCCAGAAAAAGTAAGATTTCAAGAGAGCTATAAATCAATTCGTGTGAAAGTTAAAGAAAATCTGATCAAAATTGTTCGAGAAATAGCATTTTGAAAATTAGGCACCAAAAAATTACAAGAATGTCCAGGGACATTGTGACCAGTCGAGATCTAGTGAATCTATGAATAAACTTGTCTGGTTGCCAAAAGTGGTAGTCACATTGTACAAGTTTGTCCAAGGACAAAGCCCCAGCTTACGATACGCGATAAGTCCAAATCCAGCGTGAATGAACAAGGGAATTTCCCTGAAAAATTGCGCTTCAAAAGACGAGATGGCAAATAGCTAGCTACATAATAAAATTAGCAACGGACCCGAACATACACCGATAAATACATACAAAGATTTGTTTCCCAGAAAAATGGGAAAAAGATCGCTTGTATCCCTGTTAGACTGGGTAGTTTACCAGAAATACCTTCGAACAACGAATCGAAATTGCATAAACACACGTGTACTGTTGACATGTACTGTCGGACATACACAATTATTTCAAGCAGCAGAAACGACCAAACACATGTGCATTTTCAAAAGAAGAAAACGCACCGTATAAAACATCATTAGTTAAGTTTTAATGTTTCACTATGTATTATTTTGCGGGGTTTGCATTTCTAGCCAGTGCGCATGTTTATTTAACTAGCGTTGATGTGCGCCTGCATTTCGGAAAAATGCGCATGTTTGTTTAACTTGCCGTTATGCTGTATTCGCATTTCGGACCAGTGCGCATGTTTATTTAGCTTGCATTGATGTGTGGTTCGCACAGCGAACCAGAGCGCATGTTTATTTAATATGCATTTTTGCGCATGTTTACGTACTGGTTGATGCGCGGTTCGAATTATGGACCAGTGCGCATATCTGTTTAGCTTTTGTTGATGCCCGCTTGACATTTCGGACCAGTGTGCATGTTTATTTAATTTGCATTGATGCGCGGTTCTTATTTTAGACCAGTGCGGATATTTGTTTCAGTTGTGTCGATGCGCGGTTCGCATTTCGAACCAATGTGCATGGATATGATGTGTTGATGTGTGGTTCGAACAGCGAACCAGAACGCATGTGTATTTAATATGCAAAGTTGCGCATATTTACTGACTGGTTGATGCGCTGTTCGCTTTCGGACCTGTGAGCAGGTTTATTCAACTTGCGTTGATAAGCGGTTCGCATTTCGGACCAGTGCGCATGTTTATCAAACTTGCGTTGATGCGCTGTTCACATTTCAGACCACTGCGCATGTTTATTTAACTGGCGTTGATCAGCGTTTCTTATTTTAGACCAATGCGTATGTTTATTTAACTTGCGTTGATGCGCGGTTCGCTTTCGGACCTGTGCGCAAGTTTATTTAACTTGCGTTGATAAGCGGTTCGCATTTCGGACCAGTGAGTATGTATATTTAATTTGCGTCGATGCGCGGTTCGATTTCGAACCAGTGCGCATGTTTATCAAACTTGCGTTGATGCGCTGTTCACATTTCTGACCACTGAGCATGTTTATTTAACTGGCGTTGATGCGCGGTTCGCTTTCGGACCTGTGCGCAAGTTTATTTAACTTGCGTTGATAAGCGGTTCGTATTTCGGACCAGTGCGCATGTATATTTAATTTGCGTCGATGCGCGGTTCGATCTCGAACCAGTGCGCATGTTTATCAAACTTGCGTTGATGCGCTGTTCACATTTCAGACCACTGCGATTGTTTATTTAACTGGCGTTGATCAGCATTTCTTATTTTAGACCAATGCGCATGTTTATTTAACTTGCGTTGATAAGCGGTTCGCATTTCGGACCAGTGCGCAAGTTTATTTAACTGCGTTGATGCGCAGTTCGATTCCGAATCAGTGCGGATGTTTATCAAACTTGCGTCGATGCGTGGTCCGTATGTCGGACCAATGTACAGATTTATTCAACTTTCACAAGTTTCGGCGGATCGCCCCCCTTTAAAAAAAAAAAACATTTCAAGACGGGCCTAACTGGAGAAAAATCGTAAAAAATTGGAAAGGAATTCAATCAAAATTGTGGCAGAAGAAGCGTTTTCAAAATTAAACGCCAATAAATTAAAAAATACACCCTGTTTAGCCAATTTTTGCCGATCGCCAGAAAAAGTAAGATTTCAAGAGAGCTATAAATCAATTCGTGTGAAAGTTAAAGAAAATCTGATCAAAATTGTTCGAGAAATAGAATTTTGAAAATTAGGCACCAAAAAATTACAAGAATGTCCAGGGACATTGTGACCAGTCGAGATCTAGTGAATCTATGAATAAGCTTGTCTGGTTGCCAAAAGTGGTAGTCACATTGTACAAGTTTGTCCAAGGACAAAGTCCCAGCTTACGATAAGCGATAAGTCCAAATCCAGCATGCATGAAAAAGGGAGTTAGTTAGTTAGTTAAATGGTTTGTTTAACGACACGATCGACCCTTAGCGGGTTACATTGTGTCAGAACATGTCAGTATTCAGTGACTAGAAGACAATGCTACAAGTTAAAATCAAGTTAAACTAAAACCATGTATATTCTAAAATCATAAGGTAAGAAAAGGCTAGAAATACTGGTACAGGTTGATTTCTTTTAAAAATTGTTTAAGTTTGCTAGGTTCTACTTCATCAAACAGCTGCTTCAAGGAGTCAGCTCTGAAATGACGTGAGCGGGCGTCTTGGAAATCGGTAATGAACAAGGGAATTTCCCTGAAAAATTCCGCTTCAAAAGACGAGATGGCAAAGAGCTAGCTACACAATTAATTTAGCAACGGACCCGAACATACACCGATAAATACATACAAAGATTTGTTTCCCAGAAAAATGTGAAAAAGATCGCTTGTATCTCTGTCAGACTGGGTAGTTTACCAGAAATACCTTCGAACAACGAATCGAAAGTGTATCCACACAGGTGTACTGTTGACATGTACTGTCGGACATACACAATTATTTGAAGCAGCAGAAACGATCAGAAACGACCAAACACATGTGCCTTTTCAAAAGAAGAAAACGCAGCGTCTAAAAAATCCATTACTTCAGTTTTAATGTTACAGTATGTACTATTTTGCGGGGTTTGCATTTCTAGCCAGTGCGCATGTTTATTTAACTTGCGTTGATGTGCGCATGCATTTCGGAAAAATATGCATGTTTGTTTAACTTGCCGTTATGCTGTGTTCGCATTTTGGACCAGTGCGCATGTTTATTTAATATGCATTGATGCGCATGTTTACTTACTGGTTGATGCGCGGTTCGCATTCTGGACCAGTGCGCATGTTAATTTAACTTGCGTTGATTTGTGGTTCGCACAGCGAACCAGAGAGCATGTTTATTTAATTTACACTGATGTGCGGTTCTTATTTTAGACCAGTGCGCATGTTTATTTAACTTGCCTCGATGGGCGGTCCGCATTTCAGACCAGTGCGCATGTTTATTTAGCTTGCGTTGATGTGTGGTTCGCACAGCGAACCAGAGAGCATGTTTATTTAATATGCATTGTTGCGCATGTTTACTTACTGGTTGATGCGCGGTTCAATTTATGGACCAGTGCGCATATCTGTTTAGCTTGTGTTGATGCGCGCTTGACTTTTCGGACGAGTGCGCATGTTTATTTAATTTGCATTGATGCGCGGTTCTTATTTTAGACCTGTGCGCATATTTGTTTGTTTCGATGCGCGGTTCCAATTTCGGACCAATTCGCGTGTATATGATGTGTTGATGTGTGGTTCGCACAGCGAACCAGAACGCATGTTTATTTAATATGCAATGTTGCGCATATTTACTTACTGGTTGATGCGCGGTTCGCTTTCGGACCTGTGCGCAAGTTTATTTAACTTGCGTTGATAAGCGGTTCGCATTTCGGACCAGTGAGTATGTATATTTAATTTGCGTCGATGCGCGGTTCGATTTCGAACCAGTGCGCATGTTTATCAAACTTGCGTTGATGTGCTGTTCACATTTCTGACCACTGAGCATGTTTATTTAACTGGCGTTGATGCACGGTTCGCTTTCGGACCTGTGCGCAAGTTTATTTAACGCGTTGATAAGCGGTTCGTATTTCGGACCAGTGCGCATGTATATTTAATTTGCGTCGATGCGCGGTTCGATTTCGAACCAGTGCGCATGTTTATCAAACTTGCGTTGATGCGCTGTTCACATTTCAGACCACTGCGATTGTTTATTTAACTGGCGGTGATCAGCATTTCTTATTTTAGACCAATGCGCATGTTTATTTAACTTGCGTTGATAAGCGGTTCGCATTTCGGACCAGTGCGCAAGTTTATTTAACTGCGTTGATGCGCAGTTCGATTCCGAATCAGTGCGCATGTTTATCAAACTTGCGTCGATGCGTAGACCGTATTTCGGAACAATGTACAGATTTATTCAACTTACAAGTTTGGCGGATCGCCCCCAAAAAAATTAATTTTTCAAGACGGGCCTAACTGGAGAAGAATAGTAAAAACTTGGAAAGGAATTCAATCAAAATTGTGGCAGAAGCATTTTCAAAATTAAACGCCAATAAATTTTAAAAAAAAATACCCCTGTTCAGCCAATTTTTTCCGATCGCCAGAAAAAGTAAGATTTCAAGAGAGCCCTAAATCAATTCGTGTGAAAGTTAAAGAAAATCTGATCAAAATTGTTCGAGAAATAGCATTTTGAAAATTAGGCACCAAAAAATTACAAGAATGTCCAGGTGCATTGTGACCAGTCCAGATCTAGTGAATCTATGAATGAGCTTGTCTGGTTGCCAAAAGTGGCAGTCACATTGTATAAGTTTGTCCAAGGACAAAGTCCCAGCTTTGTACAAGTTTGTCCAAGGACAAAGTCCCAGCTTAGATAAGTGATAAGTCCAAATCCAGCGTGAATGAACAAGGGAATTTCCCTGAAAAATTGCGCTGCAAAAGACGAGATGGCAAAGACCTGGCTACATAATTAATTTAGCAACGGACCCGAACATACACCGATAAATACATACAAGGATTTGTTTCCCAGAAAAATGGGAACCAGATCGCTTGTATTTCTGTTAGACTGGGTAGTTTACCAGAAATATCTTCGAACAACGAATCGAAATTGCATCCACACACGTGTACTGTTGACATGTAATGTGAGACATACACAATTATTTCAAGCAGCAGAAACGACCAAACACATGTGCTTTTTCAAAAGAAGAAAACGCACCATATAAAACTTCATTAGTTAAGTTTTAATGTTTCAGTATCTATTATTTTGCGGGGTTTGCATTTCTAGCCAGTGCGCATGTTTATTTAACTAGCGTTGATGTCCGCCTGCATTTCGGAAAAATGCGCATGTTTAACTTGCCGTTATGCTGTATTCGCATTTCGGACCAGTGCCCATGTTTATTTAGCTAGCGTTGATGCCTGGTTATCAACCAGAGCGCATGTTTATTTAATATGCATTGTTGCGCATGTTTACTTACTGGTTGATGCGCGGTTCGCATTATGGACCAGTGCGCATATCTGTTAAGCTTGTGTTGATGCGCACTCGACTTTTCGGACCAGTGCGCATGTTTATTTAATTTGCATTGATGCGCGGTTCTTATTTTAGACCAGTGCGCATATTTGTTTAAGTTGTGTCGATGCGCGGTTTGCATTTCGGACCAATGGTGTGTATATGATGTGTTCATGTGTGGTTCGCCCAGCGAACTAAACTCATGTTTATTTAATATGCAATGTTGCGCATATTTACTTACTGATTGATGCGCGGTTCGCTTTCGGACCTGTGCGCAAGTTTATTTAACTTGCGTTGATAAGCGGTTCGCATTTCGGACCAGTACGCATGTATATTTAATTTGCGTCGATGCGCGGTTCCATTTCGAATCAGTGCGCATGTTTATCAAACTTGCGTCGATGCGTGGTCCTTATTTCGGACCAATGTACAGATTTATTCAACTTACAAGTTTTGGCGGATCGCCCCCTCTCCGAAAAAAAAAAAATCAAGACGGGTCTAACTGGAGAAGAATCGTAAAAAATTGGAAAGGAATTCAATAAAAATTGTGGCAGAAGAAGCGTTTTCAAAATTAAACGCCAATATATTAAAAATACACACTGTTTAACCATTTTCTGCCGATCGCCAGAAAAAGTAAGATTTCAAGAGAGCTATAAATCAATTCGTGTGAAAGTTAAAGAAAATCTGATCAAAATTGTTCGAGAAATAGCATTTTGAAAATTAGGCACCAAATAATTACAAGAATGTCCAGGGACATTGTGACCAGTCGAGATCTAGTGAATCTATGAATGAGCTTGTCTGGTTGAGAAAAGTGGTAGTCACATTGTACAAGTTTGTCCAAGGACAAAGTCCCAGCTTACGATAAGCGATAAGTCCAAATCCAGCATGCATGAACAAGGGAATTTTCCTGAAAAATTGCGCTTCAAAAGACGAGATGGCAAAGAGCTAGCTACACAATTAATTTAGCAACGGACCCGAACATACACCGATAAATACATACAAAGATTTGTTTCCCAGAAAAATGGGAAACAGATCGCTTGTATCTCTGTTAGACTGGCTAGGTTACCAGAAATACCTTCGAACAACGAATCGAAATTGTATCCACACACGTGTACTGTTGGCATGTAGTGTCGGACATACACAATTAGTTCAAGCAGCACAAACGACCAGAAACGACCAAACACATGTGCTTTTTCAAAAGAAGAAAACGCAGCGTCTAAAACATCATTACTTAAGTTTCAATGTTTTGGTATGTTCTATTCCGTGGGGTTTGCATCTCTGACCAGTGCGCATGTTTATTTAACTTGCGTTGATGTGAGGTCTGCATTTCGGAAAAATGCGCATGTTTATTTAACTTGCCGTTATGCTCTGTTCGCATTTCGGATCAGTGCGCATGTTTATTTAGCTTGTGTTGTGTGGTTCGCACAGCGCATGTTTACTGATTGGTTGATGCGCGGCTCGCATTTCGGACCAGTGCGCTTATCTGTTTAGCTTGTGTTGATGCGCGCTTGACTTTTCGGTCTAGTGCGCATCTTTATTTAATTTGCATAGATGCGCAGTTCTTATTTTAGACCAGTGAGTATGATTAAGTAGTGTCGATGCGCGCTTCGCATTTCGGACCAATGCGCAACTTCCGTTGATGAGCGGTGCGCAGTTCGGACCAGTACGCATGTTTATTTAATTTGCGTCGGTGCGCCGTTTGATTCCGAATCAGTGCGCATGTTTATCAAACTTGCATCGATGCGCGGTCCACATTTCGGACCAATGCACATATTTATTCAACTTACAAGTTTTGGCGGATCGCCCCTAAAAAATTACTTTTTCAAGAGGGGCCTAACTGGAAAAGAATCGTACAAAATTGGAAAGGAATTCAATCAAAATTGTGGGAGAACAAGCATTTTCAAATTAAACGCCAATAAATTAAAAAATGCCCGATATTTAGTCAATTTTTGCTGAACGCCAGAAAAAGTAAGATTTGATGAGAGCCCTAAATCAATTTGTGCAAAAGTTAAGAAAATCTGATCAAAATTGTTCGAGAAGAAGCATTTTGAAAACTAGGCACCAAAAAATTACAAGAATGTCCAGGGACATTGTGACCAGCCGAGATCTAGTGAATCTATGAATAATCTTGACTGGTTGCCAAAAGTGGAAGTCACATTGTACAAGTTTGTCCAAGGACAAAGTCCCAGCTTACGAAAAGCAATATGACCAAATCTAGGGTCCTTGAACAAGGGAATTTCCCTGAAAAATTGCGCTTCAAGAGACGAGATGATGATATAATTAATTCAGCAACGGACCCGAACATAGACCGAGAAATACATACAAAGATTTGTTCCCAGAAAAATGGGAAACAGAGCGTATCTCTGTTAGACTGGGTAGTTTACCAGAAATGCCTTCGAACAACGTATCGAAACTGTATCCACACACGTGTACTGCTGACATGTAATGTCGGACATAAACAATTAGTTCAAGCAACAGAAACGACCAAAAACCTGTGCCTTTTGAAAAGAAGAAAACGCAGCGTCTAAAACATCATTACTTAAGTTTTAATGTTTTCGTATGTTTTATTCAGCGGGGTGTGCATCTCTGACCAGTGCGCATGTTTATTTAACTTGCGTTGATGTGTGGACTGCATTTCGGAAAAATGCGCATGTTTATTTAACTTGCCGTTATGCTCTGTTCGCATTTCGGACCAGTGCGCATGTTTATTTAGCTTGCATTGATGGGTGGTTCGCACAGCGAACCAAAACGCATGTTTATTTAATATGCATTGTTGCGCATGTTTACTTACTGGTTGATGCGCGGCTCGCATTTCGGATCAGTGCGCATCTTTGTTTAGCTTGTGTTGATGCGTGCTTGACTTTTCGGACCAGTGCGCATGTTTATTTAGCTTGCGTTGATGCCCTGTTCACATTTCAGACCACTGCGCATGTTTATTTAACTGGCGTTGATCAGCGTTTCATATTTTAGACCAATGCGTATGTTTATTTAACTTGCGTTGATGCGCGGTTCGCTTTCGGACCTGTGCGCAAGTTTATGTAACTTGCGTTGATAAGCGGTTCCTATTTCGGACCAGTGCGCATGTGTATTTAATTTGCGTCGATGCGCAGTTCGATTTCGAACCAGAGCGCATGTTTATCAAACTTGCGTCGGACCAATGCACATATTTATTCAATTGACAAGTTTTCGCGGATCGCCCCCAAAAAAATTAATTTTTCAAGTTTGGCCTAACTGGTGAAGAATCCTACAAAACTGGAAACGAATTCAATCAAAATTGTGGGAGAAGGAGTATTTTCAAAATTAAACGCCAATAAATGCATAAATAAATAAAAAAATGCCCACTATTTAGCCAATTTTTGCCGATCGCCAGAAACAGTAAGATTTCGTGCGAAAATCTGATCAAAATTGTTCGAGAAGCATTTTGAAAATTGGCAATAAAAAATTTTAAATGCCCCCTATTCAGCCAATTTTTGGCAGATCCCCCCCCCCCCTAAAAAAAAAATGAATTTTTTCGAGAGAGGCCTACCCAAAGGAAAAATGTCCAAAATTGGAAAGGAATCCGATCAAACTTGTGGGAGAAGCTTTTTTTTTTCTAAAATTAGGCACCAAAAATTTAAAAAAATGCCCCCATTTGGTCAATTTTTGGCGGATCGCAAAAAGTTTTCGAAAGATGCCTACCTATGGAATATTCGTACAAAATTTGAAGAAAATCTTATCAAAATTGTGGGAGAAGAAGCATTTTGAAAATTGGCAACCGAAAAATTTCAAATGCCCATTTAGCCAATTTTTGGCGAATCGCCCCAAAAAAAATGTAAAGAGAGGCCAACCCGGAGAACAATCGTGTCAAATTTGAGAGGAATCCGATCAAAACTGAAGGAGACGAAGCATTTTAAGCAAACGTTTACACATGTACATACGTACATACAAACGACGGAGGCCCCTCTATTAATGGGATACGACAAGCCAGACATAGTCGGCTGGTCTAAAAAGGATTCCTAAAGTCTGACCTTGAACCGGAGGGTTGCTGTTTACATCACTGCGGTCTGTAGGCACTTGACCAGAACGCACCTCTGCTGTCGTCAGTGAGGTTGCATTTGTGTGTGCCGCGGCGACCTGGCTCTCTGTCACTGCAGTCTCCGCTGGTCCCACACACGACGCCGCCTGGTCGCCAGTTACTCCTCCTTGCCCCGCATTATCAGTCCCGCTGGTTTCTACTTCCTCAAATATTCCACGTTTCACCTTTTTCCCCTTTGTCGCAGCTGACCTCTTTTTTGTTGCTACTCGGCCCTGGGTTTTTTCCACGAGTTGCACTGCTTCTTTCTTTACTCTTTTTTTCTTCGCAGACGACTTGCAAACATCCCCTTCATTCTGTGCAGTGCTTTCAGTGCTCTCTTCTTGTGACTTCCGTTCATCCGGCGCTACCTCTCCGACAGATTCTGGTACTGTTTTAGGGGCTGGTATTTCAGTATCCGACACTTCGGTATCTTCATCATCTGCATCATTTTTGGAAAGTACCGGGGTAACTTCTGGCTCAGGAGCCTCCGAGATGTGCACAGCTGCTGCACCGGCGCCGCTCCCTTCACGTCTTCCACTGGCGCGCTTTTCTACAAGTCAAACTACAAGTGGCCGTATTCACAAAGTTAACTGTACAGTTAACTACTTTCGTTAACTGCACCGTTAGCAGTCAGAACATCCAAAATAAATTAACAAATTTGTCATGTTTAACCTAATAAGTCTATATTACGACTGTCCAACGTGGGATTGTTTTTGGAATTGACCATATATTGACGAAACTACGAACTTCCAACATGACCAAAATGTTTGTGGAGGCACGATGCTTCCACTTTTGTTCGCTGATCAAAATTCCGTCCACCACCCTACGGCTTTTTTACGTGCGAATCCGTTGTACTGCTCCCCATTCAGATATCTTTCGGCGGGGGACTATGATCAATTTCACTGATATACTTGTCTGAATTTGTTGTCCTGTGACACTGTGTTGTAGGACGATAGGAAGGGTCTACTGGGACTAGAGGATGACAAACTGACACACTGTTCTTTCAGACATTCGAATATTCCGATTCTACTATATACAACCAAACCCGACTCGAGATCCGCAAAATAGCAAACTACTGGTGACCAAGCATTCATACCAAATCTGCGTCGGACTTGCTAATGGTGAGTGATCTGAATACAGTTTTATGCATTTTATTTAATCTTTGCAAAACAGTTCAGTTACACGTAGGAACACATTTCAGAGAAAAGACTCGATAAGGATCATCAACCTTAAATAAAAAGGATTCCCAAAGTCTGACCTTGTACTGGAGGGTTGCTGTTTACATCAGTGACGTCTGTATCCACTTGATCGCCACGCACCTCTGCTGCCGTCAGCGCGCTAGTGGGGGAGCCATCTGTGTGTGCCGCGGCGACCTGGCTCTCTGCCGCTGCAGTCTCCGCTGGTCCCACACACGACGCCGCCTGGTCACCAATAACTCCTCCCCGCCCCGCGTTACCAGTCACGCTGTCATCTCCTTTCCCACAAATTTCACGTTTCGCCTTTTTGCCCTTTGTCGCAGCTGACCTCTTTTTTGTTGCTACTCGGCCCTGGGTTTTTTCCACGCCTTGCACTGCTTCTTTCTTTACACTTTTTTTCTTCGCAGACGACTTGCAAACATCCCCTTCATTCTGTGCAGGGCTTTCAGTGCTCTCTTCTTGTGACTTCCGTTCAATCGGCATTACTCCTCCGACAGATTCTGGTACTGTTTTAGGGGCTGGTATTTCAGTATCCGACACTTCGGTATCTTCATCATCTGCATCATTTTTGTAAAGTACTGGGGTAACTTCTGGCTCAGGAGCTGAACCCTCCGAGATGTGCACAGCTGCTGCACCGGCGCCACTCCCTTCACGTCTTCCACTGGCGCGCTTTTCTACAAGTCAAACTACAAGTGGCCGTATTCACAAAGTTAACTGTACAGTTAACTACTTTCGTTAACTGCACCGTTAGCAGTCCGAACATCCAAAATAAATTACCAAATTTTTCATGTTTAACCGAATAAGTCTATATTACGATTGTCCGACGTGGGATTGTTTTTGGATTTGACCAAATATTGACGAAACTACGAAATTCCAACATGACCAAAATGTTTCTGGAGGCACGATTCTTCCACTTTTGTTCGCTGATCAAAATTCCGTCCACCACCCTCCGGCTTTTTTACGTGCGAATCCGTTGTACTGCTCCCCATTCAGATATCTTTCGGCGGGGGACTATGATCAATTTCACTGATATACTTGTCTGAATTTGTTGTTCTGTGACACTTTCTGTTGTAGGACGATAGAAAGGGTCTACTGGGGCAAGAGGATGACAAACTGACATATTGTTCTTTCAAACATTGAACATCCGATTCTACTACATACAACCAGACCCGACTCGAGATCCGCAAAATAGCAAACTACTGGTGACCAAGCATTCATACCAAATCTGTGTCGGACTTGCTAATGGTGGGTGATCTGAATAAAGTTTTACACATTTTATATAATCTTTGCAAACCAGTTCAGTTACACGTAGGAACACATTTCAGAGAAAAGACTCGATAAGGATCATCAACCTTACATAAAAAGGATTCCTAAAGTCTGACCTTGTACTGGAGGGTTGCTGTTTACATCAGTGAAGTCTGTACCCACTCGATCGCCACGCACCTCTGCCGCCGACAGCGCGCTAGTGGGGGAGCCATCTGTGTGTGCCGTGGCAACCTGGCTCTCTGTCACTGCAGTCTCCGCTGGTCCCGCACATGACGACGCCTGGTCACCAATAACTCCTCCCCGCCCCGCGTTACCAGTCACGCTGTCATCTCCTTTCCCACAAATTTCACGTTTCGCCTTTTTGACCTTTGTGGCAGCTGACCTCTTTTTTGTCGCTACTCCGCGCTGGGGTTTTTCCACGCCTTGCACTGCTTCTTTCTTTACTCTTTTATTCTTCGCAGACGACTTGCAAACACCCCCTTCATTCTGTGCAGTGCTTTCAGTGCTCTCTTCCTTTGACCTCCGTTCCACCGGCGTTACCTCTCCGCCAGATTCTGGTACTGTTTTAGGAGCTGGTATTTCAGTATCCGACACTTCGGTATCTTCATCATCTGCATCATTTTTGCAAAGTACCGGGGCAGCTTTTGGCTCAGGAGCTGAACCCTCCGGGATGTGTACAGCTGCTGCACCGGCGCCGATCCCTCCGCGTCTTCCACTGGCGCGCCTTTCTACAAGACAATACTTTCAAGTTCAGACAATTTAAGAATGTCAGGGGCATTGTGACTAATCGAGATCTAGTTAATCAGGTATCAAAGGCTTGTAGAACCGCCAAAAAAGTTCTTTTTTTTAAAGACAGTCCCATACCATGACGTTATTTTACCATTTATTCAATTTATTCAAGTGTAACCGCACCCAGTTTGAGCTGATCCAAAAAGTATTTTGCTAAAGTCAAGTGTCTACAACATACATAAACAAAAAAACAAATTGTTCCCTCTCCGGAGATAACATAACAAGCAAACTGATGCCCGTCTGGGGGCCGCTTGTTGCACTCACCGGTCTCTCTACTTGGTACTGGCTTTGGTGCCGGCTCAGGTAAAACACTCTTTCGCTGCCTTCCCGAACGTCTCGGTTCTGCCATCCCTGAACAGAAAACATAAATAAACACCAGAAACAAATATGCATTCATCGCAGTCACACGTGGTTATTCCTTTGCCGGAATAGATGGCAGGTCAAAGGAAAGTGATAGATACGTGAATGTCCAGGGACATTTCGACCAGCTGCGGCCTAGTTTAGAGAACAGTGATATCCAACAATAATACAGCTGTAAGCAGGCCAAAATCATACCAAATTAAATGCGCAAAACGCCATTTCGGGTAAAGTGAAAGATTGGTAAGGCATCACCCAGAGATCATTTGTTCACAGTGCTAGAATGCTATCAGGGTTCGCGTTGGCGGGGTTTTTGTCCACTTTTTGGGCATTTTTTACGAAATGACTCACTTTTTTCGGAACCCACCGAGTCTTTCTGGACCCAACTGAGTCACACTTTAGTTTTTTGACTCACTTTCCTGAGAACCCAGCGCGAACCCTGGCTATGACTAGGATCTGAGATGCACTCTAGTCGTTTAAATTACTTGACAAAACACGCGAATTTTTGAACTCACACATTGGTTACTTTAACAAATGTTACACTTTCCATTACAGCGTTAATAATGGGGAGTTCGTTAGTCCAAATCGTCGTATCTCTCGGAAATACAGTATGTTTTCCCAAAATTTGTCCAAATTAACCAATTTGGCGAAATTGACCCGAATCAAATATATATACCACATGTCACCAGTCACGCTGTGGCGAGTTTGGCAAAGTTATTTTAAGTGCTGCTCCTCTACTATTTCTGTGATCCGCAGGGTTGATGATTCTTCCCGGAAAACAAAGGCATTTGTTCCCCTCCATGGGAAAAAGGAAGAAAGTGGGAAGAAACCACTCACGTGATTGGAAAATTAGGATGCACCAGGTTATTATGATAACCATTGTCTTGTTCGTAAGTAAAAAGTACATTTTAGTTAAAAAAAAAAAAGACGCGTACGAACTTCTCGTGTACTGAAGGAAAAGTGTTTCCCAAGGTAAAGAAAAGGCGCGGAAAAAGCGATATTTTGTGACCCAGCAAAAGTTCATTTTGCCTGGTGTATAGTCGAAGTTGCTTCAAAATGACCACAAAAAAGGGATGGTGCACAAATCGAATGCAAAAGGCCATGTTATTCCGCCCCCTCTCTTTTACACATTCGCTCTCATTAAGATTTATTGGTTTATTTCATTGACAAAGGTTACCCTGAACAGAACTTACTTTCACTTTTTTCATCTGGATAACCGTATTTAATACAAAACCCTTACTCTGTAGATGGTAACATCGACACCACGAAGGGAGAATACTACACATCGTCTGTTTGCCGCTATAGAAACCCCACCCTTTCGCCTGTTGTCAAACACTAAGGCCGTAGCAGCCCACAGCCAAGGATTACGCTACTCCGGTTCCTAAGTGAACCTGCGACACTGCGAAGGCGGAAGCAGCCCAGTCCACCTTGTGACAAGTTTACATGTCTTTCTTACTCAAGACATGGACGTTTTACTGTTTGAACGTTTATATTACGGCATTCTAGCAAATAAACTTTTCAACAACAGCAAAAAATGACAGGAAGGCAAAATAAAAAGTAAAATAGATGTATAAATCTGAATGTATGCTACTTATACACTCGAAATTACGGTATATAATAAAATATTATACAAGATATTATCACTGAGTATTTGTTTATTATATAAAATTTTATTTGTAATATAAATATGTAATACATGTATATAACAAGTCCGCCACCCCCCCCCCCCCCCCCCCCGACGTGCAATTCCAGGATTTCATTTTTTGGCGGCCTGCAACACCTATTCCCAGGTACACAACTACACCCTATATTCTTTCACTACGCAAGATTTAAATGGGATCCCTCGGGTAGTCTTTTGGGTCTATCGCACAAGACATCCTAACCAGATGTTGACGGTCTAAGAGATTTGGATTTTCGAAGTCCCTAGGCCACGTTCTTGGCGGCCAGCAAAACCCATACTCAGGTGCACAAATACAACCTATGTTCTTTCCCTATGTAAGATTTAAATGCAATCCCTCCAGCAGTTTCTGAGATCTATCGCACAAAAGACATATCGGAAATGTTGACAGACGGGACAGCCGGACAGACAGACCCGAATTCAATAGTCCCCCGCTTCGCGCTACGCAACCGCGGGTGACTAATAACGAGGATGTCAATGGACATTGTGGACAGCCGTAAAGACATTACAAAGGTGAAATATGAAAGCTACCCATTTTGACAAGATATAAATTTGGCACAGGACTTCCTGTGGGGAATACTGCTATCAAATTTCAAAGCAATCGGATCGGATCTGTGTTCTTTGTGTGGTCAGTTTTTGCCAAATCCCCACCCCCCCCCCCCAAAAGAAACACGCCTGGTGGAGAAACTTCTGGGTAGTATTCCTGATAAATTTAAGGTGATACGGCCGAATATGCAGGAGTGTTTCAAACCAGGACGAGGAACGTCTAAACCAGGAAGTGAGCGATATTTGAGCATTTAACACGACAAGATTTCAACAATTTAATGTTCTTGTACGCTAAATATGATGACAAATGTTACGTCGTCGTGCCCAGAATTACCAAATGAGGCAGGCTTAAATATTTTATATTTCACGTCATCAAAATGTGGTCATTTTTGCAATCAATATCTTCTTTATAAATAATTTCAACGGATATTACCTTGTAACTACGCTACATACATAAATTTCTCTACATAATAGAATGCTTTATTATTTTTTTAAGTTTAGTTAAGCTATTAACTGCAACAAAACTGCAACCCTATTCTACCTACAAAAAACCGTCTCTGGCAAAAAAAGACACAAATTAAAAAGATTCACAAAGCACATAATTCGCAAATGTGAAATTGAAAAAAAAAATCTAAACTGACAAGACACAAGCAACTAGAACTGGTTTTCTCAGCCCATTTATAATAATCTGTCATAAAATCTTCGAAACTGTGCATTTCCATGTTAGCAGAATAGGAAATAGGGAATAATAGGGAATTTTCACTCCTCCTTAGCTATGCACTTGATGCGAAGAGAGTTTGATACTTTCCCCCCATCCCTCCTTTACTGGAGTTGTGAGTTAAAAGCCCGAGCCACCACCGAGGAGCGGCTCACTGAAAAGGAAAGAAACATAAAATTGAACAGCACATCAAAATTTGCAAACTAAAAAACGTGATCTTTTAAAGTGAAAAGGCGGTTATTCCAGGTTTGTTTACAAACTAAAAGCCACGCAATTCACTATTACAATCTTATTACAGATAAATTTACTGTTATTACGATTATGACATTCTTATTATGATAATCTTTATTAGCCAATAATAAGCCGATTCGTACGTTTACCGAAAAATTCTGCCTTTCAACCAAATTCGGTTGGGATAAAATGTAAAAAAAGAAGTGATTAAAAAATGGCAAAATTCAACAAAATTCCATTAAGCCAGAAACACAGTGTTTAAAAGATTATATGATATCTTTTTAAATTTGAAAGTGTGTATGTTGAAAGAAAATTAGAATTTTGATGTTTTTGATTATCATTTCTTTGTAAATTTAATCAAAAATTTGCAGTAAAAAAAGTTACCTCTATCGAAAAAATCGGCCAGTGCGAACTGATTTATAGACTAATTTGCAATTTAAGCAATTACGATGTGCTGGTCAATTTGAATGTTCCTTGTCTCGTACTGTTGCTTCGGCCGACAGACTGAACACAGAATAAACGTGCCAGTTAGATGCACCTCATGCGTCCATTCGGGGCCCGGTAATAGAAATTTCCATTAAGAAATTGTTGTGCATTGTTGGAAAGGAGTCACCAATGGCCATCAAAATGAATACAAATGAACTAAATACACTCAAAAGTACTACAAAACAAAGTGCAACGTTTAAGAATAAAATAGCTGCACCACAGGCCCGTTAACAGAGATTTTTATCATTACTGCGTGAGGGCCTCTAGGTATCTAACTGGTAAAGAGGGGATGACTCGGTTCCGCCTTAACCTGAGTACCTCTATATTGTACAGGCACAAACTTACCAGGACCAAAAAAATGGGTGGTTGAAGTTTCGTGTTTCGGCATGTATTTACTGGACTTCTTTATGGTAATTCGAAAGAAAATACTAAATTGAACAGTTAAGCACACTTGCTGTTGAATATGGATTTAGTAGATCATACTTTTATAAAATAGTCCCACTGTAAATCTCTTCACGTTTTCCATATTGTTTGACACAAAACATTCAATGTTTCGAATTTTTAAGTATTGACCACGTAAGGTCCACCCGCGTTTGTGGCAGTTCGTGCATCTGTGCTTTTCAAACACTCATGTAGAACTGGCAGTGTGGCTGGATGAATTGCGGCATCAATGTGTTGACTACTGACCTACATATGTAACTTGTACGCAGGACAGAGATCTGCCTAGTGGTTAACACAATGATGCCACAAGTTTTTTAGTTGGCCATAAATAAGACGAACAGAAACTTATTCAAATAAATCTCCCTTATCGCCCAGAAAACGCCCTTGTTTATTTCTGTGTATGTTGCTCTAAATTTATTTCAGACGAAGAAACTTAAAAGCTCGAAAACTAAAGAACTTGTTTATTACAGGCACAAGCCCCCCCCCCCCCCCCACCGGGAAAAGTGCGCACTGCAATGCCTGAATGTCGGGCGAGCGACTCGCCCGCCACTGCCATGTCCGACATTATTTCTAGACTTCTGGCTTGGCATCTGACTGAGCTCGAACTTTGTTGCCCTGCTTCGCTCTGTAGCAACCATCCCAAGTTACATTTTTGCTACAAGCACAAAAAAAACAAAGAACCGTACATGCAACCATTGTCAGGCGAGTATCACAACTATTTGTCTGACGATATTACACCGCTCCCCGCTATGAACGGGCCAATTGTGTTAACCCCTGTGACTGCATCGGATGAAAAATCTTGCAGGTAGTGGGAAACATAATTACTGGCTGACATTCACGACCCCGCACTAAGCAACTCCCCCTAGAAGGTGGAGGGAACCGATGCGCTGCAGTGGGAATGGCCAGACGAAGTATTGTTTCTCCGGACATTTTGACACATTCAGGGGGAGTTGGGCGGTCAGACTGTTCGCAAACAAGTCCACCCTGCGCTGGCCCCCCGCCCAGCTTGGCGTTGTAGCCACTGAATCGCTTGGCGTGACAGCGTCCATTCCGTCGATACAATTATCCCCCTCTGGAAGCCGGGTCTGCTATCACATCGTGGAGTCCAGGGATGTGACGTGGTAGTGACGTAGAATTGGTATTGTTTCAAAAACTGCAGAATGGCCTTTGTCAACGACATTAACTCTCAAGAGCGCGTGCCTCCCTGCTTCCTCAGATAAGTAACCATCGTAGAATTATCGATGAGAAGCAATATCGTGTGGCTGCGCAATCTCTGGAGCAGCAGTTGGTAGGTTTGTTTGACAGCATTTTTTTTTCGTGGCAACTATGCACATGACCATAGCGAGACAACCTGGCCCAGCCTTAAATACAAGTACGTACAAAAGACCGTTGGCGTGGCAGGCACTTAGTTGTACGTACAGAAATGCCCCTCGTCAGACAGAGGTTTATGCCCCACAAACTCGAAAATGAACAAAACACCGCAAACTAGGCATGACAGTTGATTATGTTGTAGCAACTAAGTCACGTGACCTGCGCGAGACAATCTGACCTAGTTTTTAGACCGTGATTAAGGGCTCAGAACTGCGTTATTACCATGTGCAGGGGAGAAACCGGAGATTGACTAGTAGTACCAGAATGTGCTCTCCACGAAACTAGTAAAACAAGGCCGAATCCCCAGTGAGCAGCCGGAGAAGTGACCAGCAACGCAAGCCCATTTTGACGCGACAAGGCGGCTGGCGAGGGAAAAAAATCCAGTTCACCGCCCTAGGAGACCGGATTCTCCAGTGATACACACCAGAAAGCAAGTATCGGAGCCAAAAAACGATCTGTTGGGGATTGCAAGGACGCAGATTAGCACTTAGATCTCGGCTGATTTCCACAGCACAAATTGACGGAATACAGCTCAAGGTGGCGAGTATCACAGACACTCAAACACACAAGAGAAGCAGAACATTTACATTTGTGTAATGGTCCGTCAATATCCTATCAAATACCAGAAAAATGTCTAAAACACTGAAACAAATATCCTAGAGACAACGTGCTGTTGTTTACAAGCGCGTGCAGGGCTTTACATTAACGACTGCCCTACCTGCCAGGGCAGGTGAAAGGCCTGGTGGGGCAGGTAGACTCGTCCGGTTAGCTGCCCCACCTGGCAGGTAGATCCGTTTGCGGGGACGTGGCGTGACGTAATAACTTAACAACATACTTGTCAAGTAGGCGACTGTAGTTATTGATCGGTGTCCTCTAGCTGCACCTGACCTACATACTAGCAACTGGCACGGTGTTAGTTTCTATGTGGGTGCTGGGCTGTGCCTGGACACACGCCAAATAGAGCGTCGCGTCACTTATGATACAATAATTGAAAAACAATATGTAAAATTATCAAAATTAAAAACTTAAAAATGTCCAACAGAAGAGGCAAAAGGTTGGACAGGTAAGAGTGCTGGTGCGGCAGGTAGATTTAAAATCTGCTTGCCCCACCGGGCAGGTGCCGAAAAAAGTTAACGTAAAGCCCTGGCGTGAAAAGAATTATGAATGAGTTGTTGACACGTCACCTCTACGGTGATGATGTAGGCTAGTATTGTTAGGGTTTCCATTTAGAAAAGGTAAACAAACAAATGGAAACACGTGCACGCGGTCTTTTGACACGTACCATCATTACGCGCAGCATTGCTGAGTTAAGTTTACTCCAAAGTACATAAAAACTTGTAATACCGCTGTAATAAATAGACATGACATAGAAACAGAATCAAATGACGCCGTTTTTATACACCAAACAATGTGCATACCGATCTAAGACCAAAAAAAAAATATTAAAAAATTATCAGGTAAACGTGTAAGGACACGTACCTATAACTGAGATACATATTGGGATTATACCGTATGCAGGCCTTTCTTCTGCCTGCAAGTCAACTTGTCTGCCTTTTCAAAGAAATGCTCTTTGGACGAGTATCTTGACTTGGAGGACAGGGGAAAACAGGCAGCCTTTAGAATTGTTAATGACCTACATATCCTCAAACAAAATAGCATGTACAATAAATGGTGAAAAGTATTTTGTGTTATTATATTTAAAACATTCTTTAAAAGTTATATTTATAATTAATGGAACACAAGTTTCGAAAACTTCCAGCAAAAGCCGTCTTCCTAGAAATTGTTGCACATAAACAGCACAACTTTGTTCAGTAAATGTTCAAAAAGTCACCAAAAACGCATTTAAAAACGTATGTAGTCCAAAACGCATTAAAAACCGTATACTTTTGCAAAAGGGCAAAAAAAAAAAAAAAAAAAGGAAAGAAAGAAAAACGTTTAATACGTAAAAAACGTATGGTCTGGTAGCACTATTGACACAATTTTGGATTCTGAAATAAATGATAAAGCATGAAAAAGAATAATAAACAAACAGGAAAAAGATGCGCATGGATTATAATGTGGAAATTAACCAACACCGGCCCCTTCGCATTTTGAGACAAACACAGCAAATTGTACATGAACGTTGCCCCCCCCCCCCCACCCCTCCTACTTTTGAGAGCCACTATTGGAAATAAAAATTTATGCTTTAAAAAATAAATGACGTGACGTTCACAAAAGGTTTTTACTACATGAGTTTTTATTGGTCCCAATCGGCAACCAAGCGGCTGAATTGCTTGGGATATCATATAAATATAACAAGTATATATGAACTAAAATTTAACAAAGTATAAAAATAGAAAAATGTAGTTCGTACAGAACATTCGAAACATGCAGATATTTATGAAAGGTCAATATCTTTTTGCTGCATTATTAAAGATCTGTGTATCATGCTTTGATATATGCGCATACTGCGATTATCGATAGTTGAATAAACAATACCGGTTAAAGAGTGTTTGTATCTTACTGTCTTAACATCGGGCAGAGTAGATAAAATAATTTGTCTTGTATTGTGGTCGTGATTGTTTTTATCTGGAAGAAGAATGTTTAAGACGTGGCTTTCTTGCTGAGCATCCTTAAACAGAAATTTACACATTTTGTCTCTCCTCTCCCTCAATGGTGTTAAATTGGGAATGCTCAAGTCCATGTTCATTGTTTTCTTCGGGGTTTATAATGGTTAGGGCTCTTTACTTTATTTTTTTCTATTGAGTCATTTTGAGACTGGTTGTCCAGACTTGGCAGCAGTATTCAAAGTGTGGACGCAAAATGCTTCTGTAGAACACTAACAAATCCTTTTCATTGGCCTTAGCTTTCTTTAAGTGTTTTAGGAAATAAAAGGTTTGTTCTTGCTTTAGCCGTGAAAATGCTGACATGAGTCAACCATTTTAGTCGCTTTGTAGACATACTCCAACAAATTCTGTAGTCGTAATTCTTAAGATTTCCTTATCATAGATTAAGGGGTGTTGTATGCTTGGTTTGGTTCTTGAGACTGGAATCACCATATCGTACATTTTGTCAACATTAATTTTCATGTCATTTTCTTTGGTCCATTTGCAAATTTCGTGTATCGCAGTTTCCACTACAGTTTTAAAGCATGAAGGAGATAAGTATGAAATTCAGAAGCATACCGTACTTAGCAAAATTTAAAATGAGTTCTTTTAATATGGAAACCGCGTTTGCACTTTTAACATGAAAACCGCGTTTATGCCTGTTATTCAAGGTTTGCTTAGAAACTAGAAACCGCACAACTGACCACGAGATTCTAATTGTAAGTCATGATGATCTTCTGCAGCTAATAGGCCAATTTGCAATTTAAGCAATTACGATGTTCAATCTGAATGTTCTTTGCCGCGTAGGGAACAAGTCTGGATCGCCAGCAGGTAACACTCTTTGATGCAGAACACTTGTTCCTTACGCAGTAGTCCCAGGTGACTCCCGCCTCCACAGAGGTGGAAAAGTGGTGATGGACTAGGGGGTATCCCGACAAAAGGCCTCGCAACAAAACGCCTCAAAATGTAAAGTACCTCAAGACGCCTAACGTTTTGAAACAGCAATTAAAACACATAATTCCACTTTCTAAATCTGATTTTAATTTTGCCATTTCGCCATCGCTAACAAATGAGCGTTTCATTACACAGCAAACAGATATATTTACAAGATATTTACTAATAGAAATCTTCACTATCCTCCATCTACATGTCTCTAACAAAGTTAAAACACCAAATTAACGACTCGAAATCTTTACTCCATAACGTATAAATGTCTGTAACGCTTTGTCCATTGCAAAAATATACTTTTACACTATAGCTTCGACTTGAAGTATTTACTGTACTACATCTATATCTGACATGCATAGTTCACACATGCACTATATTTACCAGAGTTCGCGCTGGGTTCTCAGGAAAGGGAGTCAAAAAAGGAAAGTGTGACTCATTTGGGTCCAGAAAAACTCGGTGGGTTCCTGAAAACTGAGTCATTTCTTGAAAAATGCCCAAAAAGTGGACAAAAACCCCGCCAACGCGAATCCTGTTTACTATTCAAAAGCTCGGTTGCAATCTTTCGTGTTGCTGAACAGTACAGATGTGTAATAGGCAAACAATGAGTGTATGATAAAAAGTAAGAAAAAAATAAGAAAAATGGGGGAAAAGGGGAGTTTATACGAGTGAGGCGTTTTGTCGCACTTTACATTTTGAGGCGTTTTGTCGCGAGGCCTTATGTCGCGAGGCGATTTATCGCGACGCCTTATGTCGTGAGGCGTTATGTCGCGAAGCGTTTTGTCGTGGATTCTCTTTACTACTTGCGCAAACAAGAGGTTTACAGGGTTCGTGCGGAATTTTCTTGAGCAAATTCCAGGAGTTTCCACGAGATTTTAGACCCAATTTCCAGGAGTTTTCCAGGAGATTTCATAATTTATCCAGATTTTTTTAGTGAGAAAGAAAGAAAACAAACGTTTTTTTTCATGGCCTCCCACACTCCCTTACAGCCATCCTTTCCACCCATTTTATTTAATCTTGATCCACGCGGTAGCAACGCCGTTGTTTACATCCAAAAACCTAGCATGAATGTCCATTGACTTCGAGTTTGTAGAAGTGTTCAGACTATAGTCAAATAATAAAATATATTAGTTTGATTTGACTTCATTCATTAAACACATTCTGACATGTGGAGCAATGCCAAAGTTGGCAAGATAAGATGTTTTTGGTTCCCCGCACGAAAACTGGTAACGACTGGGTGATCTTTAAACATCATGCGAAACACATCTCCTACATCCTCATTGGAATGGAAAGAGCTATGCTCGTCTATTGCTCGAAGTGTCCACAGAATTTCTGATTTAGGGCATAATCTGAAACTGTCACTGAAGAGCTAGGTACAGGTTTAGGGGTCTCATTTGAAGATTTGTTTGTAGCAAATGACACCTTACTAGCAGAGGAAACTCTTACGGCTTGTTGATGCTTTTTCCCTGTCTGGCGACTTGTTAAGGCGGTCACTCCGATATTTCCGATATCGAATGATTTCATACACAGTATACATCGAGCTTTATTTCTGTAAAATCTATCATGCACCCAACCAGGCTTTAGAAAGATTCTCATTCTATTTGGTGTCGCTGATGACCCATGCTGAATCGTGGCCATAGAGTACACAGCCAAAAAGTACACTGGCTCCTCTAATGTCTTTAAAAAATCATTCATAGAATTCTATAATTAATAAGGGCATGCACGTGATTCTTTCCTAAATGCGTGTGGAGCATTTTCATTTACAGTCACCCCCCTCACAAAGACCTAGCCACGTAGACTCTACATATACGCCATTTATGAAATGTACTACAGCGTACCTCTACTTATTCCTAAATTATTCCAAAACACATCAACAAAACAGCAAGAGATCTGGAAGGTAGGGTCATACCATATTTTTTATGTAACAGAGAATTGAAGTACTTGTTTAGGTGTCAAGTATTCAGTGTTCGAATAAGGACATCCAATGCACAAAATACAGAAAACCCTGTAACCCAGAGCATTCAAGATAACAATTCCGGACTTAAAATGTATCACGATCATAATGGACATGACAATATTTATCTTTATTACCAGAAGTTCATATGAAAGTGTCTACGAGTCTACGATCTACCAGACTCTGATAAATAGGACAAATGGAAAAATCATCATATTTTTATATAATTATATCAAAATCTGGATATACATATATATATATATATATATATATATATATATATATATATATATATAAATTAATTATGGTTTCGATTTCCAGGAGTTTTCCAGGAGTCTTGATGGAATTCCAGGAGTTTTCCAGGAGGTTTTGTGACCATTTCCAATTTCCAGGAGATTTCCAGGAGATTTCAAGGTTTTCCAGGAGGCGCACGAACCCTGGGTTTAACTGGTCGTCGTCGGGATACGCTTTCAGAGCAAAGCTCTATACGTTTCTATACAGAGTCTCTCCACCTAGTACGGTTTTGTGCTAAAATTTTGGCTTGTGAGATTGAGTAGATTCCTTTATTTTGTAGATCACGTTTTATCGTTGACAGGTATGTTGTTTTTTTGTCTTCCTGGAGATCTTTTTACTATTTCAGTTGCTTCTTTAAGAGCTTTACATGCTGGTGTCGTTTCAGGTAATCTACAAACGTGTCCGAAGAAATTCCAGCGACGTTTTCTGATTTCAATTGACCACGGTGCTTGGGTTGTCTTTTTATATAGTTCTTCGTTACTAATCCAGTTTCCAGCACTATATCTTATTGATAGTATAGTTCTTAAGAGTTTGCGATGAAAAATATCTATTCCTTGTTCTTGGCATTTAGTGAGACCCCACACTTCACTGTTGTATAAGAAAATTGATTCGATTAATGCGTTGAAGACGCGGATCTTGACGTGTAGATTTAGTTGTTTCGAGATTAATACAGTTTTCAGCTTATTAAAAGCATTATTCGCTAGTGTTTTTCTTCTTTTGATGTCTTCTTCTGTTCCAAGTAGACTGCCGACTAGTTTACAGCTTTTCCAATCGATGCTACCGCCTTTGCAAACAGTGTATTTTTCTGTTTTACTGTCATTTATTTGTAGATTTCTGTTTTTGGGTGATTTTGTAGTTCGTTTTCAATTTTATTTATTTCACTTTTAAGCGTAGATCCGTAACTTATGTCATCAGCAAATTGTTGATTTAGTAGGAAGTGAAGATTGCTGTAATTGTCAAACACAAAACCAGGTTGGCTAGGTATGTTAAGAAGAGTATAGCCGAAGCTCCATCTCCTTGTGGTGAGCCAATTGTGCTTGAAAAGAATTTTCCATATACCTTTCCTATTTTTATGCTAAGTTTTATATTACTTAGCAGAATACTGAGCAGGTAAAGTTCATCTAATTCTAATACTACTTTGAGATCATCTATCAGTATATCGCGTTTAATAGTGTCAAAAGCTTTGCTCATGTCTAGCATGAGCAAGTGTATATTGTAATCTTCACTAGTTATCGCTTTCTCAGTCAATAATTTGAAAGAGAATATGAGTTCTGTCGCACTTCTCCCTGGTCGATATGCAGCTTGTGTATCTGGGATGATATGTGTAAAAAGTCTATCACTAATTCTACGTATAAGACAAATTGCTAGAAGTTTTCTGAGGACAGATAGGAGTATCACTGGTCGTAGGTTCTTTGGTGGACCTTTTAGGTTTGCCTGGTTTTGGTAGAGGTGTTAATAGTCCAATAGATATTTCATTTGGGTATTCTCCTGTTTCACATACATTGTTTAAGATATCTGCTATAAAATCGCTTATTTTCAGGGGAGCACACTTTAAATGTTCTGCTTTTAATTTGTCGATTCCGGCACTCCTGTTGTTTTTCAATGATTAAATTGCTTTATTTATTTCTTCACTGGTGAAAGGACTTTTTAGTTTTTTTTTTCGGTTTTATGCTTGGAATCGGATCTATGTCTTTTGGATTAAAAACACTTTCGAAATAGTCTGAAATTATTTGAAGTTTTTGATCAGTGCTGTTTACTACGTTTCCATTTTCTGCTTTGACGTACACACTATTATTTGTTTGTTGTTGTTGTACACGAATGGCTTTGAACATACGTCGACTATCATTTTTTCTATTTTCAATTACATCTATTTGATTGATAATTCGTTTTTCCTCTTCTCTTTTCAGTTCTTTTTTATATCATTGAAAACTTTATTCCTTGTTTTTTTTCAATTCTGTACGTTTTTCTGAATTTTTACAGTTTTTAATAATATTTTGCAGATTTTTCTGGTGTCTGGATAAAATGGTTATGGTGTCGTTACATACTTTTTTGGTGTTTCTAGGCGGTTCAAGTTCTTTGGAAGCATTGATGCACACATCACAAATAAAAGTCCATTTTTGTTGATTGTTGAAATTTACAGGATATTCATTAAAGGAGTTTTCTACATTTTTTATATATTTTTCTTTTATTTCTGGTTTATTTAAATGACTAACAGGGATGTTATTTGTTGTTTTATTTTTGGGGTTTGCTATGTTAAACCACTTGTTTTTGAACGAGCACACAACTAGTCGATGGTCTGTATTAATACTTAAATTGACATACGAACGAGAGTTTGTGTTGTTTCTTTTCCAATTTATGTGTGCTGTAATAAAATCTATTTCAGTTCTGTATGGGTTTCTTCGATGTTTCGGTATATATTCGGACTCCCAGGTTGTTATATGGGATAGCCGGTGTTGAAAGAAGGTATTAGTGGCATAAAGGTTGTATCGTTGGAGAATTTCAATGAGATGATTTGACTCTTTACTTGTTTTTCCTTTGCCGAAAGGTCCAATATTTGCACGATAATTGAAATGTTCTGAAGCAATACTTACATTCAAATCGCCGCATATAAAAGTTTTTACAACACTTCCTTTATTTAAGTGAAATTCTATATCCTTTGCTACCGGTTCCTCTTGTGGCGCGGAGGAGGGCGAATTTTCTCGTCTTTTTAGCCATTTTCTAGTTTTATACTCCACCTATTTTAACTGGTAGGTTCGAAACATTCGATATATCCTGACTTGGCAGTAAACAAGCGAAAATAATGAAGCAAATTGCATATAACATTAAAAAACTACTCGTACAATTACTCGTACTTCAATTCAGAAGCCCTAACCTGTGGTTTGGTGTTCCTCGAGCCCGGTGTCACACCAATGAACTTTATTATCGCCCATTTGCAAAAGCATATCTATCCCAACACTGTAACAATGTATTTCAATTAAAACGGTTTATTGAAAACAAAATGGGGTTTACCAAATACGCACTGAGTTGTTTAAGAGCAGCGCTGTCACTTCTCTTTCTGTCAGTTTTCAATTGAAACTTCTAAGCCGCGAAGTTGCGTGAGGCTATTTACGCGTCGTCGTCGTCGGGATAAGCTTTCAGAGCAAAGCTCTATACGTTTCTATAAGAGTTTCTCCACCTAGTACGGTTTTGTGCTAATATTTTGGCTTGTGAGATTGAGTAGATTCCTTTATTTTGTAGATCGCGTTTTATTGTTGACAGGTATGTTGTTTTCTGTCTTCCTGGAGGCCTGTTTACTATTTCAGTTGCTTCTTTAAGAGCTCTACTTGCTGGTGTCGTTTCAGGTAATCTGCAGACGTGTCCAAAGAAATTCCAGCGACGTTTTCTGATCAAATAGACCACGGTGTTTGGTTTGTTGTTTTTTTTATACAGTTCTTCGTTGCTAATCCAGTTTCCAACACTATATCTTATTGATAGTATAGTTCTTAAGAGTTTGCGGTGAAAAATGTCTATTTCTTGTTCTTGGTATTTAGTAAGACCCCACACTTCACTGTTGTATAAGAAAACTGATTCAATTAATGCGTTGAAGACGTGGATCTTAACATGTAGATTTAGTTCTTTCGAGATTAATACAGTTTTCAGCTTATTAAAAGCATTATTCGCTAGTGTTTTTCTTCTTTTGATGTCTTCTTCTGTTCCAAGGAAACTTCCCACTAGTTTACAGCTTTTCCAATCGATGCTACCGCCTTTGCAAACAGTGTATTTTTCTGTTTTACTGTCATTTATTTGTAGATTTCTGTTTTTGGGTGATTTTGTAGTTTCATTTTCAATTTTATTTATTTCACTTTTAAGCGTAGATCCGTAACTTATGTCGTCAGCAAATTGTTGATCTGGTAGAAAGTGAAGATTGCTGTAATTGTCAAACACAAAACCAGGTTGTCTTTTCATGGAATTGGCTAGGTATGTTAAGAAGAGTATAGCTGAAGCTCCATCTCCTTGTGGTGAGCCAATTGTGCTTGAAAAGAATTTTCCATATACTTTTCCTACTTTTATGCTAAGTTTTATATTACTTAGCAGAATACTGAGCAGGTAAAGTTCATCTAATTCTAATACTACTTTGAGATCATCTATCAGTATATCGCGTTTAATAGTGTCAAAAGCTTTGCTCATGTCTAGCATGAGCAAGCTTATATTGTAATCTTCACTAGTTATCGCTTTCTCCGTTAATAATTTGAAAGAGAATATGAGTTCTGTCGCACTTCTTCCTGGTCGATATGCAGCTTGTGTATCTGGGATGATATGTGTAAAAAGTCTATCACTAATTCTACGTATAAAGCAAATTGCTAGAAGTTTTCTGAGGACGGATAGAAGTATCACTGGCCGTGGGGGCTGTGGTGGACCTTTAGGTTTGCCTGGTTTTGGTAGAGGTGTTAATAGTCCAATAGATATTTCATTTGGGTATTCTCCTGTTTCACATACATTGTTTAAGATATCTGCTATAAAATCGCTTATTTTCAGGGGAGCACACTTTAAATGTTCTGCTTTTAATTTGTCGATTCCGGCACTCCTGTGGTTTTTAATGATTTAATTGCTTTATTTATTTCTTCACTGGTGAAAGGACTTTTTAATTTTTTCGGTTTTATGGTTGGAAACGGATCTATGTCTTTTGGATTAAACACACTTTCGAAATAGTCTGAAATTATTTGAAGTTTTTGATCAGTGCTGTTTACTACGTTTTCATTTTCTGCTTTGACGCACACATTATTATTTGTTTGTTGTTGTAGTACACGAATGGCTTTGAACATGCGTCGAATGTCATTTTAACTATTTTCAATTTCTTCTATTTGATTTATAATTCTTTTTTCCTCTTCTCTTTTCAGTTCTTTTTTTTTATATCGTTGAAGACTTTATTCCTTGTTTTTTTAATGCTGTACGTTTTTCTGAATTACGGCAGTTTTTAATGATATTGTGTAGATTTTTCTGATGTCTGGATAAAATGGTTATGGTGTCGTTACATACTTTTTTGGTGTTTGTTGGTGGTTCAAGTTCTTTAGACGCTTTGATACACACATCCAAAATAAAAGTCCATTTCTGCTGGTTGTTGAAATTCACAGGATATTCATTAAAAGAGTTTTCTATATTTTTTATATATTTTTCTTTAACTTCTGATTTGTTTAGATGACTAACAGGGATGTTTTTTGTTGTTTAATTTTTGGGACTTGCTATGTTAAATCACTTATTTTTGAACGAACACACAACTAGTCGATGGTCTGTATTAGTACTTAAATTGACATACGAACGAGAGTTTATGTGGTTTCTTTTCCAATTTACATGTGCTATAATAAAATCAATTTGAGTTCTGTATGGATTTCTTCGATGTTTCGGTATGTATTCAGACTCCCAGGTTGTTATATGGGATAGCCGGTGTTGGAAGAAGGTGTTAGTGGCATAAAGGTTATATCTATGAAGAATTTCAATAAGATGATTTGACTCCTTACTTGTTTTTCCTTTGCCGAAAGGTCCAATATTTTCACGATAGTTGAAATGTTCTGAAGCAATACTTACATTCAAATCGCCGCATATAAATGTTTTCACAACACTTCTTTTATTTAAGTGAAATTCTATATCATTGTAAAGCTTAAGTGTTTCGTCTACATACTTTTTGCTGTTCGATCTAGGCGGTGCATATACATTAAATATCCTTATTTTGTTGTATCCAAGGTAAATGTGGGCTATTGCAAAGCGATCGCTGACTTTTTGTATTTCACATTTTATATTCTCAGGTATTATAAATCCTATTCCATTATAATGGTTTTCACAGCTTACAGTATGAATATTGTAAAAAGTATCATTTTCTTTGCAGTAAATTATTGTTATGTCTTCTTCTTTGATGTGAGTTTCTTGTAGAGCACAACAAATAATATCATGTTTCACAATGTCACACACTAATTGCTTTTTTTAGTAAAAGTTTCTTATTCTATTTACACTTCATGTGAAAACTAGAACGATCGATGTTGTTTAACAGCCAACCTCTTCGTCGGTTCTGTGTACTGTGTATAACACCTTTTTACTAAGCAGACCCATTAGGGACCCACTCTACCACAAAGAACATTAGTGTGGGTTGCAGGTATTTTACAGTGAGGTGATTTTTAAGCCATTTTCTCAAAAATCTTTTCCCGAGGGTTTCCTTCCTGATCAGCAACAGTCCGCTCTGCAAACAGGAAGTTTCAACTTTACATCTACTGAATCACAACAAACTTTGTCAGAGGGACAACCTCGACGATTCCAAGACTTATCCCCACTGAAGAGATTTAGGTCTCAAAATCAGGGTCTGTAAATCGTTCCTACAGCTACTATCACCTCGGAACAAAGTTGCAGCCACCGGTTTTCCCGTTGATAGCCCCATATACAGCCATTGACGGGCGACAAGCGACAACCATCGGAAGACGAGTCAAGTCGGTGCATAGTCGTTCACTAGTCTCAACTCAACTAGTTTCTATGTCTCAAAACGTTAAAAAGAGGGCACTCAACAACTAATCAAGTCCACCATGCTAAAGAGTGTGCCATTTCAGCTAATCTGTTCGATCCATGCATTCACATTCCGTTACATGATACTTCTCGCCTTTATCTATCCTACAAGGGCGGGGACAGAACAACTGGTTTCTTGTCCATTCCGTTTTTCAACAGCACCATTTGTGTTCACTCAGGTTGTGGAGGTAAGCAAACGCTTGGGTCGACGCATACGATTGCATATTTTCCAATATCTCGGCGACTGCTGGTTGGTGAACGGAGGCAGGGTTGTCCTTCTGTCTCAGTTGGCCACTTTACTAAAAGAGTGCGATCCCTTGGTCTGTTGATCAATTCCAAGAAGTCACAGTTGGTTTCGATTCATAGGATAGAGTTTTGGGCGACTTCTTTGATTTTGTAAGGGCCAGAGCGTTTCCCACTCAAAAACGGAACCATAAATTGTCAATTCTGATCGCTCAAGTCGTGTCTACTCCCAAGCCTCGGGTCTCTCTGTTGGAGTCAGTTCTCGGTTTGGTTGTTAGTTGTCACGAAGACGGTCGAGTTAGGCAGGTGTCATTTTCGAAGGTCTCAGCGTGTGATTTTAAGGGCGTTGCATTGTGGCTGTTCGCCACACCATTGACTTCGACTGTCCTTACTAGCACTGAGGGATCTCGACTAGTGGTCGCGTCAGGCCACTATTCTGAAGGGTGTGCCTTTCTCTCTTCTTTTTCTTTGAAGGGACATTGGTGTGCTCACGATTGCACATTGCATATCAATGAGTTGGAAGGCAATATTGGTGCTTGTCAACTCCTCTCTACGCTTCCCAAGGGTCACATGGTTCAGTTTCTGGTGGACAATCATAGTCTCATATTTGTCTGAGCAGAGGATCACACATTCACCTCTGTTGTCTGCGCTGGTCTGATCACGATCGCACATTGCATATCAATGAGTTGGAAGGCAGTATTGGTGCTTGTCAACTCCTCTCTACGCTTCCCAAGGGTCACATGGTTCAGTTTCTGGTGGACAATCATAGTCTCATATTTGTCTGAGCAGAGGATCACACATTCACCTCTGTTGTCTGCGCTGGTCTGATCACGATCGCACATTGCATATCAATGGGTTAAAGACAGTATTGGTTGCTTGTTAACTCCTCTCTACGTTTATCAAGGGTGACGTGGTTCAGTTTCTGGTGGAAAATTAATGGTCTCTTATTTATCCCAGCAGGACGGCACGCGTTCACCGTTGTTGTCTCGACTCGCCAAGCAGGTTCTCTTGCACGCTCAATACAATGGTTTTATTATTCAAGTGTCACATATCGCAGACAGTTCTTGCCGACTTTGCTTCCAGAATAGGCCAGGTCGTCAGACGAAGTGGGCTTTGGTAGAGTACAAGTTTCCATGAATTGTAGCTCAGTCGCCGTGGGGGCTTCCTCAGATTGATGTCTTCGCCAACCACCTCGATCATCGTCTCCCAGTGTATATTTCTCCGTGTACAGACTTAGCAGCATTAGCGATCGATACGTTAATTTACAGCTGGCATCCATTGGTGTTGTTTGCGTTTCCACCGTCCCCTCTAGTGTTGAAAGTTCTCATGAAGATTTGGCACGAGAAACCAAGATATCTGTTGCATGCAGCTTTCGATTTTCCAGAACAATTCCCCTGGAGTATAACAGTCTCAATGGGATTATTATTACCCAAAACCTCAATTGTTTCAATTCAATCAATGGCGCATAGCTTTTTCTTTACGAAGAACAATAGGTTTTCCCTGAGACTAATTCAGGGGATGGACAGGATTCACAAAGACTCCATGAATAAGGTTTATTTGTTGCTTGGCGACTTTTCAAGGCATGGTGCGTTGGAAGAGCCATCGATCCTTTGGCAACCAAATAATTATCAATAATTAAAATTTAAAAAATGGAAAAGGAAACTAAGCCCTTTTTTTATTTTTAAAATTTTCGTTTCGTTTTGCAAAGTGCAGTAAGATCCCCCCTCACTCACTGTAGACGGGATTTCTTTTTACTTTACCCCTGGCCCGGTTTAGGTTTGTTGTTGTTTTTTTTAATTTCGTGAAGTGGTAGAATGAAAGGACATGGAAATATATAAAATAACATTAAAAAATTATTATAAAATCATATTATTTCTTCACAACTTTAAAAAAGAAAATCCCCAAATGAAATCCCATTTCCCATTTAGTGTTTCGTTTCGTCTAATTTAACAACCTACAATAAGCTAAATGGCTTCCATGTCAGTGAGGCCTATCACTGTGATTCAGAACATAAGTGTGTATTTACACTCTATTAGATAAGGTTCAATTACCGAAAAGATTAATGAGTGACTATAAAGAGCAGAAAGTTTACAGCTATTTCGCATCCAATCTTATTTTCGGAATTTTCGTACAATCCTGTATCGCCATATTGGCAATACTGTTTTATGAAATGAAAATGTCAGTCTTCGCAAAGAACTCGGGACATCCCCGTGATGTATGGGTCATTATTCACAAGTTTTCTGGGGAATTATGTCTGCATACTGCACTTGATTTGCTTGGTTAGGTTAAAGTTGCAACTATGTTGCAGCGTTATAGTTTAAAATCCATTATGAATGGAAAACTGGGCAGACCCAGTTGCTTCGTACTATTATAAAATAAAAATGTAGGGAATAATTTTATTGGTGTAGCTCTCGCTGCCGCACCGTTATTACGCCGTTTGCTGGCTAAAAGGGGAAGTTAAAATGGAGAAAAACCGGTAAATGAGACGAGCAAATAACACTTTAAATCTTATTTTATTTTATCTCTTTCCACCTTAATTCTACCTATTTTACATATAAAACCATATTTTACCAAATTCTGATACTCTCCGAATGACACTCGTTATTACCAATGTCGCCCTCAAACTGGGACTCACTAGAATTATAGAGAAACCTTAATTACAAAATTAACACTTTCAGAAATACAAAATTAAATGACCCTTAAACAGAAGTAAATACGTATCTTTGCGATGCTGGATCCTAGGTTCAGCGCTTGCCGTTTTAGATGGTGATCCGGTGTTCGCTTTTCTTCCAAGGAGAAGCTTTCTGAACGTTTACACAAAAGATATTCCAAGTCCGAGCTTTACTATTGAATTTTACGAAGTCCAAAGATGAGTGATTCCTAAGTTGTACTGTAATTTTTAATCCAAAACTGTGTTGGCGGGTGCCGGTCTAGAGTGCAACTGCCGCTTAAGAAAAGCCTGACCAGCCGTCCCAGTACGACCGGTCAAACCACTTTGTAAGCGAGATTTTCATTGGGTAGATGTGAAGGGCTAGGACAGACGGTATTGGTCACCTGGTCAAGACTATGGCCAATTTGAAGGCAGAGGAGTGCCCGTAATTAAGCTTTAAAGGCCTGTTTTATTTCGCGTTTGAAAATGCAATTTACTCTGTAAATGGGGGGGGGTAAATTTTGCTCATCGTAAATTTAGTAGTGCTAAGATTAAGGGCTAGTCCCACATGGCGACACAGAGGGGGAGAATATCACTTTAATTACGCGACTTTCAACAATAGCTATACAAGTTGCACAGAAAGATCTTAAAGCTAACAATAGCAGGGTCTGAAACTAATTGGCGAGAGGATTACCACACCCATATCCAAATATGCAAATAACCTATTGAAACAGCTGGTTTCAAATTAAGTTTTTTTTGTTCACACGTGAATAATAAAGGAAAACATAGACATTTAAATTTTAAGCCACTCGAAAGGGAATACATGTAGTTTTTCCCGTTTGTAAACATTTAAAATATTCCTATTTATAATAGTACTTTGCAACCTGTACTTAGAATTCACATCGCAAGCCTATTGAAAAGACTGTTGATTGGGAAAATTTTGAATCTTGAGTCGAAACGCTCTTTTGTAGTCATGACTCTTGATGAATTTTCAGAAAGACTTGTGGCATTAAGTCCAGACTCAGTGACGCTTGGAGGAGCATAACCGGTAAGAGATCCCCTCTACACTGAGTATGGCAGAGCGTTACACGGCATGGGATTAGAATTACCGCCATTTGGAAAGGGCCGCGTAACCACATCAAAATTTTACAGTGTAAATGAACGAATGGGAAGTTACAATAAAACCTATGATACCGACGTGTTAGTGCCAGAAGATTTAGGTTATATAGAACCGTATGCCGAACTGAAAACGTTACAATATGGGCGAAATCAAGAAAGTGCATCCTGTGAAATGTATGAAAGTGTTGCACAAACTAAGGGGCAGGAAACCGTGCATGCGCGAGAATGTGGGTTGCTTGTAAGTACTTCTGCCTCATAGTCCTGACAGGATTGTGACTTGTGGCTGTTGTCCAAAGCAAATAATTTACTCAGATTCAAGGTCAAATGGCGTTGGCGAAATGTTATTTTACAGATTTCTTTGTTTAAAGCGGAAAGACTGTCATTTTTGAACGCATTGCATTTTTGAATGAAATGTGATCGGGAATTTCTAGAAATCTTTTGTATTTTTGTCACGTTCATAATGCCAGAATTAATAACGAAAGATGCGCAAAAGCCAATTGACCTGAACAGTAAGTTAAAATGAGGGGGGAATGTCGCAAGAAAAGGAAACGCTGTAAAATTCCCCAAGCTGTAGAAAAAAAACAATCTAAAAAAGAAAGGAAAACAAAAGAAGGGACAAGTAAACTGAGTATACACATGGTGTTTGTAAATTGCGACTGCAAGATGCGGAAGCCATTTTTGACGTTAGTGATAACAGTATATACTGCGATACGCTGCGTGCGCGAAATGCTTTCATTGGTCCGATGTTAATATTTGCGGTAAAAGAGACAATAAATTGGAAAATGAACAATTTGCTTGTTCACAATGTAAATAACAACGGGTATTAAATGAGAAAGGAAAAAATACTGCTCAACGATTAATCAAAGAAGCCATGCTTATTTTTGAGACCTTCGCGGATGCTTAAAAACGGTGGACTATGCGAATAAACTCTTTTAACTGACGGTGTATCCAAGTTACATAATGCTTCACGCACAATTAAGACACTGTCAAAATCGGGTAAAGTGTGAAGTGACATTTGCTGCTTTAAAATCTCCACATACATTCTGATATTAACTGTTTATTTCGTTTTCTTCACCTCCACCTCAATCATTTGATTATGACACCTTACCGGAGGTGGAACAATAAGCTCTGCTCCTCTCTCAAGTAGTTCCCCTTTTAATAAGAATGCCCCGAACTGAAAACCAAGGATCTGATAAATCCACACAATCTAGTATTTTAGAATGGCCCCTTCTCACCCTAAGCCGTAGACACAAAAGATATATTTCCTCGTGGAGTGACACCGATAAGAGCTTTCATAGTATTACGGTGTTTTTAACCACTGAACTTGCAATGTTAAATTCCGGAGTCTGTCAATAAAAGATTCTGCGCAGTCTATGAAACATTTGGAATTGGAGTACAACTGGGAATGAATCATGGCAAATAAATCCTTTTGCTAATCTTGGCAGACCAGTATATAACTACGGCTAGAATTTTACTTAAAACCTTTATCAATGTTGTAAAAATGCTGCATGCAGTAGATTCACTGATTTTGAATCGATCAGCTATGTCATGGCCGAAAAGTCCTAGTCTTAGCTTCAATAACAGTAATATAAACTCAGCTTTTAGGTGCAGGTTTCTTGGACTACCTTTCAGAACTCGAAAACTTGTATTTAATTTTGATACGATTTACAACACACGAGTATTTGCAACCTAGCCAGTATCGTATGTTTTTAAACTTTTGGATGGATAAAACCGTGCAACAAGTTGGAGTGCTCAACACTTCGCAGTCCTGTATAAAACTTGACCTGTTTGTCACCTGTTGGTAATGTATTTTTCGATGTCACTCTTGGGATTGAATATATCTTCACATATTTTCCTTCTTTGCTTTTTTACATAATTTTCGTTTAAGTCGTCTTTTATTGCTGATATTTTTGAAATCAATTTATGATTTTCTACTTTTAAAGACAGCATTTGTTTTCACATTAAATAGCTATGATCTTTTTTCTGAATTCACGCAAATACAATTCGTTTGAAACATTTTCGACGAAATTTTTGCCATGTAAATCTTGCTGAATACTACTATGGTTCAGACTGAATGACGCAAATCATGCAACACAAAAATACAAGATATATTTACATCAGTGCAAAGCAGCATACGTCTACTCGCTTGATAGCATTATTATTAATTTACACCGTTATTCTCCAACAGCCAGCTTCTATGGTGCCCCGGCTCGTTGTGTGTAACGCGTTTTTATCTTACAGACCCATTGGGATTCCACAAGAATAGTACTCACTGAAGAGTGAAACTACTTTTTAAAAAATCCATCTGCTCTTCGCTTATACATAACAGATAGATTCGCTTACAGATCAACTGTTTTATACCAACGAGACGCACGTGTTTAACACGCAATTTTTAACATTGTCGGGTGGATCAGAGATTTTGATAGCTGTGCATTTTCAATTTTGACCATTTTAATCATATACTAGCCACACGCGTAATTATGCCAATTACCAAACAATAACTTGGCAGTGTAAGCAAATAATTAAAAAATTATAACTAGTGAATAATTCTTGGGCTGATTAGATGCATTAATAATACGAACCTTCCTTTGATTCTTTGCAAAATACAACCGTTAAGGATTTTTAAAGAACTGATTGCTAAGAAATTATTTTTAAAAAATTTCAGCTGCCCATAGCCCTTTGAGGGAACAGGTCCATTTTCTATTTTAATTGTTTTTATCATAAATTATCTATAAACGGAATATGAAAAGGATTGTTGAAAGAATAAAGCCATGAACATGCTAATAAATGATATTAATAAAATGTCAGTCGTTACTGCGAACTGGTAGTTCTTGATATTTTTTTGTTAACTCAAGTTATAAATCCAATAGAAATACGACTGAATAAAGAAGTGAGCGAAGTAACATTTAAATTTCAAAACCTGTCAGCTGGGCCACAATTCTTTCAGGGATCTTACCTATATGCAATATCGTACTTTTTAGCATGTGCTAGCAATATGAAAATAATAACCAAGGGAGGAATTTATCAAATAGAAAATGCCATCTGGCTCATAACCTTTCAGAAGGGTCTGGTGCGTTTACAATATGTACCGTCGCTGTCTTCGCGACAAGCTATATATTGCTCAAAAAAGATCTTTGAAGAAATGAAGGCGTGAGAATGTTAAGACCTTATTTTTAAAGTGTCAGCTGAGCCGTAGTTCCTTTACGCATCTGACCCATTTGTCATCATGGAACAGCTATGTATTGAATATGATGGAACAATATTGTAGAACTTGTCAATAAATTATTTTCATTAATAATTAGCTGAGATTTTGTCCTTTCACAGTTCTGTTAACAAGAAGTATCACCAGAGAGACCATATTACCTGTGCTTGTTTACCTTCTTACAAAACGACAAGAATACTTATCTTAATATTGAAAGCACGTTTAATAACAAAAAAAACAGCTACTAGCGCATGTCGAATAACTTTACAATAAATCAATTTCGTGTCGCTTGAAAGGCCCTCCAAAGATAGCCACAGATTTCTTGCATGGGAATATCAAAGTATCAAACACTGTGGCACATTTCAGAAACACAAAACCCAAGAATTACACACAAACAAATAGATTAAACATCCACACAATATGACCTTTTCTGATGAGATTTAGGATACCAAGCACGACTGTTATGGATTTCTAATTTTGCTCAAGAACCTAAAAAGCTCAATTTTACCTTTTTACAAACCATTGAATCGTTGATCCGTACAGCGCACACACTAGGTCTGCTGTTTCTGTTCATGTAAAATTTAATTACATATTTTGTGAAATATGTAGTACATGACGGAAATTCTATCTTTCCTTTAGACAATTTTTCATATGCATGATATCAATATTAAGATATGCACTCTTTCTGCTAGGTGCATTGGGAATAAACAAAGACGAAAAATGCAAGAAATTGAAATTTAAAACACTATTAATCAACCATTTTCCATTTAAAATAATATTTATTACAAGTGACAAAAAGCAAAAGTCTAACAGTAGAATAAAAATGATTGGATATAAAATGCATAGTTATGTAAGTTAGTGGGATATTAAAAGTTGAATTAAAAGCCAACAGAAATCCCATAAATATTCTAACCGCATACAGTTCAAACTATCTGGTTCTACTAGAGAATGCATTGGAATGCATTTTTATCTCAAATATTGACTCTTACGAGCACCAGCTTGTTAACCCCTTCGGATTAGGCACAGCATTCAAGGAGAAATTAGAATTCTGACTGAAGATTCACGAGATCCTTTTTTATTTATATAATTTCTCTTAGAAATATTGTTCATAGGCCATGACAATTGCAAGCAACTACAGGTGTTTAAATTATGAAAAGCAATCCCAACGCCTCCTTACCAAACTATCAATATGGTTGGTTAACACTTGAGTGAGGATTTCAAGGAAAATGAGAATAGATATCCTGTATTTTGCATATTTTCCAACTTTATTTAAAACAAAGCACACAAAACTTGTGATGATATCACATCAGTCCAAAACTTAAAACCCAAAGTTAACTAGACCGTTTTCGCTACCGAAAAGCGAAAATTGTAAATAAATACGATTTTGATTTTCAGAATAGCCCGGAACTGGGAGGTCAAGGTCACCAAGGTACCTCTTACATATCGTCTTTTAGGCCCAAAGGGTAAAAAATAATCTCAAAATCTCTCACCAATTTCGATATAATGGCGAACCGTTCACTAAGGTCAAGGTAAAAAAAATTGCAAAGTTTAGGACGTCTCATTATTCTCTATCAGTGAAATTTTCTTTTCCTTTGTGAAAACGCGTAAACTAAAATATTTAAAACCAGTCACACTAACACTGGTTTTTAGCAAAAATGGTCCCCGTATTGCTGGAGGTATATATATATATATATATATATATATATATATATATATATATATATATATATATATATATATATATATATATATATATATATATATATATATATATATATATATGTACACACATGCTATAATCACTGTCATTGTGGACAGTTGGGCGATCAATATGCCTGTGTTTATATCATACCATGTGCCTTAACTGCTACATCAAAGCATTTGTCTGCCTTCAGTGGCTTCAAAGGCAAAATTTCAATGTCAATATTTGCATATAAACTGTTAACGAATTTCTAAAAACACTGAGCCGTGCTACTCAAAAATGCTACATTATGCCTCTGCAATTTGATCGTCCAAGGCTTAGCCGTATTTGAGGAGTTTAGTGACATGGTGTGGCAAAAAAAAAAAGAAATCATACGGAAACACTTTGCTGAATGGTGCAAATTTAATAAACTAGGATTGAAAATCCCGACTTGTAACAATTAGATCAGTGAATCGGGTTAGATTCTAAAGCAAAATATAGCATAATCAAAATACCAAATTTCACATGTTTAAGTATTTTTTTAAACTCGCTAATTCGGAATTTTTAAGAAAAATTAAAAAAGAACCACGGACAGTTTCTAAATATGATCCTTCTTTGTGAAAGGAAGAAATGAACTGATGAGATATGAAGCGTGCAAACTTATCACTATTAGTTGGGGACATATGAACGGACGCGTAGGGTTTCATAAGTACCTCGCTCCACGCCATCCGCTGCCGAGGGACTATAAACGAGATACAAAACATAAAAGTGTTTATGCTACGATAGCACGCCCAATCAAACAAATAAAGGCCATGAACGCTTACCCGATTCAAAGACTAGAGGATGGAAGGGATTTTATTCCATAACTGAAGGTAAATATTTCCAATATAAGCAAAGTTTTGTGAAAAGTAAAGGTTTATGTTGCGGGAAGAACACCTGAAAAACTTGAACTGTTTACCAAAATAAGCATCATGGATACTGCACTGCATATTTGGAAATCATTAGTGCACTCAGATATTAAACCGGTTGGGGCAATTGGAACAAACATAAATATAAAGTCATTCAAACCGATAGCACTGCAGTCTTTAAGAAGCAAAACAAAAGGTGCATAAAACAAAGTAGATCGGGAAACATTGGTTCACATTTTATTGACATGCAGTCTGACAGAACTTTGTTGCTGAAAAAGACATCTGATGATCTGTGTTTTTACCCAACAGAAATAAACTTGATTTATATGCAAAAATCGAAACATCTAAAAATTCAAATTATTGACAGTGTAACCGTAAAGATATCTTAGCTCCACTTCAACTGTCCAATAGCAGGTTACAGAGTGAATTGTCATATTATAACAAAAGAAATGACGCAATAACGTGGAATTGTAGGTTCTAATGTTGAAGACAATTGAATAGAGGTGAGTCATGAAATGCCATTTTAAGTAGTGCCAAAAGAGGTCATGATGCACACTGACAGGAAACAGATATGAATAATACCCGAACAAGGCGAAGATTCGAATTATTTTCAATTGCGAGGTGATAATGAAGGTGTTAATGATCCTTTTTATGGGAATCTAACGAATCTTAAACTGAAGTGCTGTATCGTTTAGGATTAAAACCAATACACTTGATGTGCGACATATTTAAATATCGATTCTTAATTCGCATATTTGGAACAATGTTCTTCACATGTTGAGTTAAAACACAACACGTTTTTCTGACATTTGAGAGATACAAACAGATACAAACAGAATTCCAGTAGAACACCAAGGCAAAGTGGATTTGTTTCAGTGGGGCTAGATAAGGTGTGTTATCATTACAACATAAGACCAACAGGCTTCGGAATTCCATTTCTCCTGCTGAGAAAACAGATACTGCGTGATCTCTGCGTTCAAAGAAACGCTGGGGTGATGAAATAAGTATTGAAATCAAATAACGATGGTCTGAATGGATTAAGACGGTAATAATTCTGCGTGGAGCTTACTATTGCAGATTGCAGGAAAATGTATTGCGGTTTAATTAATAATGACATCAAAACTGGACAGGGTGGAAATTTAATCTTGTTATTCAAGAACAAGTCTATCTGAAATTGTCTGAACATAGTAGGCAGGAAACTGCGATATACATTGCCATATTATATAACAGAGTGAAGCAATAGAGGTTCTTTAAATAAATATATTAAATCGTGTTTGTTATTTAAGTATTCAGAACAAAGTGAAATTTTACTGACTTTATGGTAACAGTTCGATGTATACTGCAAGTTTTCATTTATATGTGGAATTTATTTAACGTCGGTACGTATCAGGTGTCTGATAGTTACTTAGTGGGTTTGTCATTTGTATTTTAAATACATTCGTGAAGGTTTAGTGGTGTTAGTCAGAGATACTCTAGCAAATATATTTTATCACTTTTCTATTCAAACATTGTGTTCCTCATTTGAAATACAATTGAAGGTTATCAGATTTCATTATGGGGAAATAAATCATTTCATTTGATTTAACAAAGTTCATGGATAGAACTCCTTGAACAAAATAGACGAAACTTTCTAAAACAGCAAATAAAGTTTTCATATTTTTTATTATAAACAATATGTATTTTGATTGTTTTTCTAAATTGTGATTGCCAAAGTTTTCAGTTCATCCATGCGCGGATTGTAAATAAAAATATAATAATAGTATTATCCCAGCAGGCAAAATGACGTCTTTAAGACGTCTAAAAGACGTAATTTTTGGACCATCATGACGTCTTAAAGACGTCTGAAAAAGGTGGATTTTGCAACAAAAACGGACGTCCTTTTTGAGACGTAAAAAAGACGTCCTATTAAGACCTAAAAAGGACGTCCTGTTTGGACGTAAAAAAGACGTCGTTTTTGGACGTCTTTATGACGTCTATAAAAGGTCGATTTTGCAACAAAAAAAGACGTCTTTTGGAGGACGTGAAAAGACGTCGTTTTCGGACGTGACTACCACATCTGAAAAAGATCGATTCCGCAATTTTTTCTGATGTCAATTTTATAGAAATCTATTTGGAGAATAAACTAGATTAAACACAAGAAATACAATATTGTTGCTCTATACAATTGTATTGCTTTTTCTGTAAAATGAACATATAGAATACATAATCGCAACAACGCTTTAGCAATAAAAATCTTGTCCTTGAAGCTAACCTGAATCACCATTCTTTTGCCCGAGCACACAAATACATAAAAATGCACTCTGCTGTCTTACTAAATGAGCACTAAATCACAAGGTGCGCTGCGGAAAAGCGCTGAATCACAAATCGCAGTGAAGAAAGCGCACCGAATCACAAGGTGCGCTGTGGAAAAGCGCTGAATCACAAATCGCAGTGAAGAAAGCGCACCGAATCACAAGGCGCGCTGAACAAAGCAAGCTGTTGGTGGTCCGAACTATCTTTAGCGTGCCGAATAGTTCATCGTTTCGCTGTGGCAGTGCGTACATCAAACAGACGGATGGACGGGCAGACACACGGACCAGCCAGAATGAAAGAGGTTGCACCCGTTTATTTCTCCAAACCGAAGGATGAAACTGTATAAAAAAATATAAATTCATAGATACATATACTCAATCAAATTCGCTTGTCATGCACTTTAAATAAACAACATAAACCATTCAATTTAAGTAATTTCTCGCTGTAAATCCAGTTAAATAATGGTGCAGAATCTGTGATTAGGTTTACACCAGTAAGAAATTACTGAATAATTTCTCATAAATCCCATTAAACAATAAGGCATTGAAGTGAATACACTCACACCAACCTTTTGTTTATTGCTACAAATCAATACCAAATCACGCAAAGTTATTTTATATATATTTACCGATTAGGCCTCCTCACATTCATTTGACAGGCCCAGTACACAACGTAGACAGGCAGGAGAGCCGTAGAAAACCCTGAAATATACGTAATAAGGCCTTATCACACTTTGGGTGTTTCGAATAAAATTCGCAAAAACTTTGAATTTCGACTTTCATTTTTATTCCCAGTTATAGTTTGTATTCGAAGCGCAGAATTTTTGTGCATTTTATTCGAACACCAAAATGTGATTTGGCTTAGACCGGTAACAGACCGTATCACTTCTGTTGAAACGTATTGTAATTTCATTGTCATTCACTTCACCTCAACAAAACTGTCCTACAAAACTGTTGACAAACCTGTCAGGTAAAACAAAGCTGTCCGAGAAATATTTTATTTTGTTGTTTTAATAGAATCATATATTATCGCCCATTTAGAGCGCTGATTTTAAAATACACTTTACTTGACATAATAAGCAAATACATCAAACCATTTATATTAAAGCCAATAATAAACCTTACCTTTTAAATTGACAATAAATCCCAATTTCTTCAAAATATGAGATAAAAAATGGTGCGTGATATCGTAAATAACCGCCTTGTGTTCAACCGGATAACGTCGTTATAAAACAACTGACCTCTGATGAGATCTATTTGTTATGTATACGTTGTTGGTCAACAGACAACCTCTACGACGGTTCGGTATTTTGTGTCTAACACTTTTTTCGCAGACCCACTGGGATTCCGCGGAAAATAGTACTTATAAAACATATAATATATATATATATATATAGAACACAAAAATCTAAGTTGTAGATTTTGTGCGTATATATATTTAACAAGACTGGAAATACTAATAGTTGGCGTATTTTAAACAATTTCGATCTGTAACTTTTTAAAATCTTGTTTTTACCGGCGTCAGAGCAAAAAATATTTATTAATTATTGGATAAAACAAGCAAGGAATGCAACTTTGGATTGCAGACCTTATTTTGTGACCTCTTTGCGATGTGACCAAAATGAGACCTTTTTGGACCTGTCGAATATCCATATATGGTCTCAATTATGTCGCGACCAAAGTGGGACCTTTTTGGGATTTTCCTAATGTCCAGACTTGGTCTGAATCACGTCGTGACCATATTGTGACCTTTTTCAGACCATATTTTACGTCTTTTGCCTGCTGGGATGATAATGTGGAAATTGGTTGCCGTGCTATTAAACATTTTTCACATCCTTTTCATTAGCCACCAAGGCGACTTAAGTAACTTAAAGCCAAGTCAGTATGAAAATGTGAGTATTGCAATTAGATAAAATAGATATAAATTAATCCATACATGCACTTATCACTAAATCAACACTACTGCAATAGAATTGTGCCTTATTTTATTAAAATAATTATTACATTTTGTTTAACGCCAGACTGATTTTAGATTAAACTTGGAGATGCAAAATTACTGCAGAATAAAAATGTAATCCAGGCTCCTCATTTACGTTGCTTATGCCTACATCTTATAAAGAAAATTAATTTAGGAATAAATGGAAACCATGTATCTTTAAACGTATATTAAAGGCTGATTTATTTTCTACAGATCAGTAGAATAGATACTTGTTAAATTTTGATCATTCGCAAGGAAAAAGTCCGACACAAAATAAGAAAACTTAAACTCGGCATGTGAAGAGTACCGGCAAGAAGTGCTCTTTTCATCGTTGAAAACTTACGCGCTATAATTCCTCACATGCTGTAGATATTGGGCTGAGGTAGTTTCTACTATGCCTGCCTTATACATGGTTTCAATATCCCCTCTTGTGTAGTGAAAAAATGTGGAATATTAGGCATAATTAATGCAAAAAATCGTATTTCCACGTTACCAGAGAAGAAGCAAAAAGCTGAAAAACTCATGACAGGTGTAAATTTACTAAAAATGTTAATACAATATTCAGTTAATTAAGGCTTGAAAATGGACAACAAACACTTACCAAAGAATTTATGAACTTTTTCAAGTGACCCCCTGTGTGTTGAACCAAGCACAGCGACGACAATTGTGAACATACTTCTACACTTTACAATTTTGGTATGCCCAAATGATTACACAACAATTTAAAATACAATTTGTTATGGAGGGACTTTTAGTCGTGGTATACCAGGGTACTAAACAAAATATTCCAGTTTTTCAGAGCACTGCATATAAAGTGCAAATAAATGTCAAAACAAAGTGGAGGAGGATCAACCAGATACGAAAAAAGTATGTCTCTGCATAATTTGACAGTGTCAGACTATGTCGGTGAGAGGAAATCAGACTGAAACGAAGTAAAATCACTATGGGGATTGAAAACCCCCAAGTGTAATAGTGCCTCACTTTTGCGATTTTTAGAATCTGAAGGAAAGCTGTAATACCTTTAATCTGCCATATGAAAATATCATTCCTTGATGATTGTTTTACTTTAACATTCATCTAAATGGATGAGGTTTGTGTGGGTTTACGTAAAAACACATAAAATGAGGCAATGTTGAAGAATATGGGATCGGAATTCGTTTGGCTTAGAGCAATGTTTAATGCGTGCAGCGGGAATAGAACTGCCTGGCTCCTTAATAAATGCGACTTGGTGTAACAAATCCAGTGCTCATCAGGTAAACATGCGGCTATGAAAAACTCATGTTGGCCGTGATGCATTTATGATGCATATGTAGGAAAAGCTTTGTTATTCTGTGTTACTACTAGATAGTAATTTGAGTGTTATCATTCCAACCTGCAAACTTTATTGGCAACTAGGTATAAGTTTGTAGTTTTTCTCGAATTTCTGCCCTTTTTTCCTTCTTTTGGATGGTTTCCAAAAAAAAAAAAAACTCCTCCTACAGTATTTGACAGACGAAGATGCAACTTGGCACATGTATAGAAGCTGACGAAATCTCGGTGATTCCAAATTGTTTTTGACCTCAACGGTCAAGGTGAAGGTCAAATTGGGGTCAATATCTTTCCATGAAATGATTTCCAGAAAACGCTTGCATCAGCGGAGATTTATATTTGGTACACTTATAGACGGTCACTTGGTCTCGGCGAAACAGCAAATATTTTTTGAACTTGACCTCAAGGTCAAAGTGAGGTCAAAATATTTTCAAAACACCTATTAATCACGAAAAGTGTCCATAAGAGTGCTCAGATCCCAACTCGAATATGTAAAACGTACTCAGTTCCATCCTGAATCTTGATCTGGAGGGTCAAGGTGAAAGATCACCTGACTAGTGCCATTATTGATCGGCCGACTTATCTCGAACGGGTCTAGGCGGTCTCCCCCCCCCCCCGGCGGACTCCCCCCTGCCAACTCCCCCCTGGCGATCTCCCCCCCGTAGGCTGACTCCCCCCCGTCCTTCTCCCTCCATGGCAGATTTTTTTAGTTAGTAAAACTTAAATCAGCAAAACTTGTACATTTCATTCCTTTTTTAATTTTCAACCTCACCTTTCATCTACTTTTACATACTTATCACTAGGAAATTAATCTGCTTTAAAATAGAATTACGAAATTACAATCAAACACTTACTGTAAACTGATGTTTCAAATGTGATCACGAAATTTAATCTACAGATCACCAGCTTTACTGTGTCACCACCTTACTGCATTCCTCGTATAGTCGTAATGAATTCTCCGTTCTCCGGACGCAAATCTGATATCCATAAATAAACCAAACTACTCCGGAAAACATTATCATCAGTAGCCTACTCTGGCGATGAAGGCTAATAAACAATTGAAATTCTTGTGCATGCAATGAGCATAACAGTTGATCCGACGTTTCATTGATTCGGTCAAAAATTCAATATATCAATCACTTAATTAAACAGATTAAAGAAACATCAATAACCCTTTCTTCTTCATACATCAATAAGGAAAGCAAGTTTGAAGGGGGAGAAGGAAAGAAGGAGTGAAATGTACAAGTTTTGCTGATGTAAGTTTTAAAAAAATCTGCCGTGGGGGGGGGCGGGGGGGAGAAGGACAGGGGGAGACCGCCTAGGGGGGGGGGAGACCGCCAGGGGGGAAATCGCCGGGGGGAAACCGCCGGGGGGGAAAGCGCCAGGGGGGAGACCGCCTGTTCCCTCTCGAACACGGTTGGGGATAGAGCGATTTTGAGCTCATTTTCGACCCTTCGGGTCTAAACAACATTATATAAGAGGTACCTCGGTGACCTTGACACTCTCGGTCAGGTTTAGGTCAAAAACGGGAAGTTGACTAGAGATAGATAGATAGATATATAGATAGAGAGATAGAATTCTGAACTCATTCTCTACCGTTTGGCCTTACATGAGAAGTAACACGGTGACTTTGACGTTCTTGGTCACGGGCAAGATCAAAAACCGGAAGTTGACTATTATCTCGTAAACGGTTAGAGATAGAACGCTTTTCGACTCTTTGGGCCTAAACAACGTTACATAAGATCTACCTCGGTGACCTTGACCTTCTCTGTCACGGTCAAGGTAAAAACCGGAAGCGGACTGTTATCTCGAAAAGGGTTAGAGATGGAGCGCTTTTGACTTCATTTTCGACGCTCTGGGCTTAAATAACACTACATAAGAGGTACCACAGTGCCTCGACCTTCTCGATCACGGTCAAGATGAAAAATGGGAAGTTGACTATTATCTCGAAAACTATTAAATATAGAGTGATGTTGGGTTCATTTTTAACCCTGTGGGCCAAAACAATGACAAAGAAGGTGTACTGCGTGACTTTGAGCTTCTTGGTCATAATTTAATACAGATAATTTCTTTAGTGTTTTCTGCAAGTGGGCCAATCTCGCTATCTAGCGGAATTCTGTCCAGTTTAGTTTCATTTTCTGTTCCACATTCCGAGGAGTTTTAATTTCTAAGCCAATCAGATGCGATTAGACAAGCAGTAGAGTGTGGTAATTGTCACGGACACCACTTGTTTCCTGTATATAATGGCTTGCATCATGCATTTTGATCAGTCTTGTTTCCATTAGCGAAGACCTAGACGCTACCAATCAAACTATGCCATGGGTCGTTGCCAGAATCGCAGTTAGAGCAAAAACTTCTGGTCCGCCATTTAAAGGCAGATAATAGTTTCTAGGCCCTGGGGTCTAGAGTTAGTCATAGTTATGTTATGACATAAGGTTATAGTTTGGCTATAAGGCCCGGGCTTCAGACCGGTTCGAGTATTCGTTTTTAAACTCCAACCGGGCGAGCCCAGGGGGTCTATAGGATTGCCCTCTGTCCTCCCGTCCGTCTATCCGTTCGTCCGCCCGTCTGTCCGTCCCTCCGTCCGTCCGTGTGTGACACTTTGGATGCTTTTTGTTTCCACCCAAGTTCTCCGAAACTATTTACCGTAGGCATATGCAACCTTGCATAGTAAAAATATATATATTGAAGTTGTGCAGCGTCATGTTATTTTTCAACTCGGTAAAAAATTGCCAAAATGGTGACTTGTCAAAAATTGCCATTTTTTTATATAACTATAATGTAAGACTTACGCGATTTTCACGCGAGTTCTCCGAAACTTTTTACCCTAGGCATATGCAACCTTGCACAATAAAAATATATATATTGAAGTTGTACAACGTTGTGTTACTTTTCAACTCGGTAAAAAACTGCCAAAATGGCGACTTGCCAAAAATGCCAATTTTTTTACATAACTATAATGTAAGACTTAGGTGGTTTCCACGCGAGTTCTCCGAAACTAATTACCCTGATCACATGCAACCTTGTACAGTAAAAATATATATATTGAATATATATGAGTAACGTTGTGTTATTTTTCAAATCGGCCAAAAATTGCCAAAATGGCGACTTGTCAAAAATTGTGATTCTTGAGTTAACTGCAATGTTAGATTTGGGTGCTTTCCACGCGAGTTCTACGAAACTATTTATCCTAGTCATATTCTGCACAGTGAATATATATAAATTGAAGTTGTGCAATGTCGTATTATTTATCCGAATTGGTCAAAAATTGCCAAAATGGCGACTTGTTGTGTCCGGTTGGAGTCTACGCTTTCGATGATGGCTTGTTCTCTTTATTCTGGGCTTCATAACTGTCATCTAGTAGGGCTTGTTCCCTCAGTGGATGTGCTACTTGGATGTAGGGAACTTTTTAGTTTGACCCAATCGCGGAATCGCGCAGGATTCGTGCCGTTTGCGAGGGCTCAAGGATTTAAAGAAATCCAGTTGTTGCGTGTTCTTTATTTCTGTTCAAGAATGACATCACGTGGGAATGTGGGCCGTTGGCAACGAGGCTCTGGAATACGTTTGTATCTAGTTACACTTGGGGATCCGCAAAATCCCCCAAAACAAAAAACAATATCTCGAAAATGGTTAGAGATAGGACGAATTTGAGCTTATTTTCTACCCTTAGGGCCTACAAGACGACATGTAAGAGGTACCTCGGTGAATTTGACCTCGGCTATGGTAAAAGCCAAAAACCGGAAGTTGACCACTATCTCGAAAACTGTTAGAGAGAGAGAGAGAGAGAGAGAGAGAGAGAGAGAGAGAGAGAGAGAGAGAGAGAGAGAGAGAGAGAGAGAGAGAGAGAGAGAGAGAGAGAGAGAGGGAGAGCGATTTTGAGCTATTTTTTACTCTTTGGGCCTAAAATATGATGTGTAAGAGATTTCTCTGTGACCTTGACCTCCTAGGCCATTGTCAAAGCCCAAAATGGGAAGTTGACTGTTATCTCAAAAACGGTGAGAGATAGAGCAATTTTCAGGTTAAGAGTCCAGAATCGTGTTTTGTGACGCCCAACTTTAATTTTCGCTACTCGGTAGCGAAAAAGGTCTATTTTTATATCTAGTTTTCCTATTCTTTAGTTATGGGGAATTCTCGGTAGAAATTATGATTTTCATGGCATATTTCAAAGATCGGAGTTCCCAGTTTCCTTTCTATGCTGCTTAGAGGTAATATTGAGGGCATGTATACAGGATGAAGATCCCCATTTTATTGTTAATTGTAAGATGAATTCTATAGGAAAAATATAATAAAATTATGAATCTTTACTTCAGTAGTTAATTCCCCCATCTCCTAATGTCGAAAGTAGCTGTATAGGTCGAGCTTGCACAGTTCGGATTAAATACTTATAGTCATGAATGCCTAATTCCAAACAATAGATCAAAGTGTTTTTATAACACAGCGGATCAAAAAGTATTTGTGCTCAAAATGGCGATGCTAAAAGACAAACATGTGCAAACTGGGCGGCTCCCTAATTCAGACAAAATATTTCAGTTTCTTTCAATTTCCTATTGGTTTCTAAAACAGTATATAGAATCCGGATAGTTAGGACATGTCTCTATTCTGGACAATGGGCACAAGTGTTCATACCCAATTGTAGCTTTTACGGTTTAAATAACAAGCCTAATTGAAAGGCGTTGCCACGTTTTTAGAACTGGGGGCCAAACTTTCGTAACGATAATTGTACTATGCCCCCCCCCTGAAAAGTGAGGGGGGCTGAGGCCCCTGCACCCATCTCCCGGTGACTACGCCTATGTAATTCGTAGTAGCCAATGGCGCCATATATAAATAATATTTTTGCATGTGCCTGTCAGATAATATAAATAAGAACGTGCCGCAGTACATAGGACTACTTCTGTTTGCGAACTGTTTAATCACACAACACTTGTTAAGTCCCAAGTGGGTATAAATGTATGATATTGTTTATTCAAGTTGTCAGAAAATTTAACTGAATAACTTTATTGATTAAAACTGAAAATAGAGCGGCACTTCGTTTCTTGTAAGCGATACACTCAGAAACGTGCAAAATCTTTTACATTGTCAGCATTTACATAAATCAAAACATTTAACTGATCAATGCGAATGCTAATTCAGCGCAATAAACCATACTAGCAGGCGGGAGAAGGGGGGGGGGGTGCTCTCACAGTCTTCAAAGCAACAGGGATTCTCGCCTGAAGATCGCAAAGAATTAATTAGCCCCCTCCCCCAAATAATTTTCTTTTTCTCATTTCTTCTATCTGAATACCAGTTATCTGTTCTCACTTAATTCCTCACTTTTAGTGTCGTGTCTCGATCGAATTTTTCTGGGAGGGTGGAGTTACTCATCCAATAATAACGTTTTAATAGAACCAGACCTTACGGATCGTAGTGTTGGGTAGTCCGATAATTCTCTGTTTGCACTTAAAATGGACTAGTTTTCAACTTTTCACTCGCCCCAATGGATCGATTATTCAGTTAAATTAAATTTGCCCCCCCCCCCCTACCCAAAAAAATGGTTTGTGGTGGAATTAAAAGATAAAACTGAAGCCAGAATATTGGGAAACTGAGAGCTCAGAGCTCTGCACTTCCGAGGGCCACTCACGTACCAAGTGGTTACCGTACGTGTCTCTGACTTTTTAAAATCACTCCTAAATTCAAATGCAGTCCCCACCCTCACCTGTGTGGATAACGCGGGGTACTGAGTAAACATTACCCCCTTTCTCCGCGTTTTTTTTTTTTTGGGGGGGGGAGGGGGGGTGGTGGTGGTGTCACGCATGGTAGCACATATGATATCAAGTGACAGCCCTGGGCTTTACCAGATGTACAAATTTGATATGTAGAACACTGAGGACACTGCCGGGCGGGGGGGGGGGAGGGGTAGTGGGGGGTCGGCAGATTGCCTACATTACAGTCATCAATTGATTTTAAAAATCAAACCATTATATAATAACTTCAAAAATTTGGACACCTTGTTAATGACGACAAATTTGGCTAGTCTCAACGGTATACGGATTAGCCAGGTTTTCAGTACATTTTTTATTTCATTGACTAAGTAAATATTGCGATGTCTCGACGTCTGTAGACCAGTTTCCAACCTTTTTAAAAAGGCACACTTGGTTGTTGTTGTTGTTGCTGTTTTTTTTTTTTTGTTGTCGCGACCAGATCGCGATATCTATTTACCGTCTTTATTGCAACATTGGATAGACATCGGCATATTGGTTGTATGTAAAAGTCCAAACAATGTTTTTATCGAACGTCGTTAAGACGTTGGTAACACAACCAAAAACAATGTTATTATATTATCGCTCACTATAACAAGGGGCATCTGCTAGAGTTATTCAGAAAATAAGTAAAGTTGTGATTTTTAACGTGGCGGCGGCGCACGCACTTTTTTGTCGTTTTTCCTTTTGGAAAATAAACATGAAAAGTGACTTTGTGGGATTTTAGCACATGTTGGTGACTTAGTGGTGGTTAAATTTTAATCCATGGACACTATGTCCTTGGATTGGCAGGCTACTTACCAAAAGGCTTTGCGTGGAGTACTGTATCTTCTACACTGTTGATGTCCTGAAGTCCTGACGTCATGCTCCCAAGTGTAAGTTTCGCTGTTTGGTAGCAACATGAGTCTGTTTTAAGAAGACTCCGCAAATTCGCCTGCAGAAACTGTATTATTGCCATATATGTCATGGCTAAAAAGATTAAAAAACACGTATTCTATAGTCAGAAAATCCCGAGTTACGAGGGAACGGGGGTTTTCTGACAATAGACTACACAGTTTTGAATCTATTAACTGTCTTGAAACATTATTATGAAAAAAAATTATCGTGTGTTCTGAGCTACGATCCATGCTAATTATATTATAAATCTACGCTAAATATAACAGATTATTCATAACTATGCCATAAATTTGGCAGACTGTTTATAATGTGTCACAACAAACTGCTCATGTTATGTCATTCAATTCAAAGCTAAATATTGTGCGTCAATATTCTCCTTAAGTACTTCTGAGATTTTTGTCACTTTCTCAGAAAATGATCGCTTAACATTACTGTTTGGCATCCATATCTTAAAAATAAATACAAATAACAAACAACTGATGAATTGTCGCTAGATGAATAGTCGGGATACCTATTTTTTTCAAATGTTAAAGCAAAAAGAATTCAAAACACCATTTACAGAAATTGAAGGATCAGCTACCCCGGAGCTCATCCAAGACCAATCCATATGTAGCGACTTCACATTATTTATTGCTCTGCACGAAGGATAAGCCATTAAGTACTGTTAATGCCAAGGGCTGCTTCACCTGTCAGAGTAACAACAGTGGTGAATCCCTTGATTTAGCTACTACTTCGGAGTTCAGTTAAGATCCCACTACAGAGAGCAGAGATTTTATTGTACTACACATATGAAAATCCCCTTGATTTCTTTTAGGGCCATGGGCTGTCTTACTTATCACAGTTACTGGATCCTTGGGATTATACAAAAAATAGGATTCTGGGAATTTAGAACAGTTGTCGTACCCTGCCTATTTCAATTGTCGCTAGAGAAATTGTCGTTAGATCACTTGTCGTGGATTCAGAAAAAAAGCATTGAAAACAAGCTTTAACATTTTCACCAACCCTTAATGTCAAAGAACCCCTGTCTTTACATAAGTAACCATATGAAAGGGGCAACGAAATTCAATGAGACATAATTCCGATAGCGGTTAGTAGTATGCTCATAAGCGAGAAAACACGCTAAAGACAATGAAAAAAATCACCAACCATGTATCAGAAACATGCGGGGACTGAAACAAGACACAAAACAATTTTACAGCTGTATGAAATCGGAGCCGTATCATTCAAATGGCAAGCCCGGTATTCTGTGATTAGAAGTCGGGGAATTTTTTTATGCTTTTGAAAGACACAAGGTCGTTACACACAGTAATCAATGCACAAAAACTGATAAACAGCTTGACGTTTCTTTTCCTTGCAAGGCCGAGGGAAAAAGGCAAATACACAAAAACACTTCGGTATAATGTCATGGATACCAACAAAAAAGTACTCTGCGAATAAATATCCGAATTTATGCGCTGTTGTCTCCAGGCGTCGATGTAAATATTGACAGTCATAATAGTTCTTCTCATAAGTATATATGATTCAGTGCTATAGTCAGCATACTTCGCTTATTGATTCATCCATATCAGGTGAAGCGCTATATATTCCACACGAAGCCTAACAATACTTTGCGTCAAGATATGGCGTTTCGGATACTTTTTTTTAACCATGCGTACTAAATACAACACTATAACAACATATTAAAAGGTCATCGCTCTTGGATACTTTTCGTACATTTTCAGTGTTGTCAAAAAATATTTGGAGCAGACGAACATCGACCACCGCTTGTGTTATGGAATTAAAATATGTTCAGGCACAACGCCAGACGCTACACAGGCGGAATAACTTAATCGCAAAGCATAACAAGTAAAACGGACTGTATAACTATTGCAAAAAGGTTTGTCACATAATGTTTGTCACTATACTGCGCGTGTGTTCTCAAAGTGATTTATAATTATAAGGGTGATAAAGACTAAAAGAGACTCAAGCAATTACACTGGCCCCAAGGTCACGTGGCCAGTGTGTCCAGCGAAAAAAAGACCGGTTATTATTGAACAACAGAAATGGGGTGACTCATGTCAGGTCGAGGATTTTCTTGAGAAGGTTTGTGAAGGTGCTATGATAAAATCAAGGTGCTATGATAAAATCATTATGCTATACACGGGAATTTTCGAATCCATAGATAATGGCCCCAGAGGAAATGTAATAGCGGAATAAAGCACTCGCATATATGCCCGGATAAAACGGCCTCCGATGTGGCAGCAGACAAAACCATCCCAAGACCGACGAACTGGTGTGGCACGACACAGTGACATCGACAAGGAAGTAACTAGCAATATTTCTGGTTTTCAAAGAGGGGACAGACAATAAAATCATATATTCAGTAAACCGGCTAGGGTACAGAAAAGAAGACTTTACCAGTTTAGAGTGACTGGATATAGTGGTCAAACGGGACGATTTGGTTAACCATATGGCATGGTTAACCATTGGCCAGTAGCACAATTTGGTTAACAATACTGATTTCATTGACACATAATGAAAATTACCATTTTATTCTTAAAGGAAATATGCCAAAACATAATAAACCTTTTTGTTTAAAAGGTAAAGCAAATTTATAAGTACACTCCTATTTATAGCTTTAAGTCGAAAAGTGCTTGGGGCTGTTTTGTCTGCAATTTCACTTGAGTCGTTTTATCGGCTGACCTTGTATTCGGACACCTTATATCCTGGGACGTTTTATCCGTTATCCGTTCCGTTATTAGAGAACTTCACATAATGCCATGTACATGATTGGAAATGACCATAGTGCTCTCTTTATAAAAAGACTATTACGAAAGTGATTCAAATGCAAATGACTGAAATCGTAATAGTGAAAGAGTCCTGACAGAACTGCAGAGAAAACATATGCAGTTTAGGATCTAATTTAAAATCTTTTTTTTTCTTTTGAGTTGCAAACTCCAGTAAAAATCCTTTGGGTACTTTTTCCTTTTAGGTTTTCGAGTGCAGATTTTGTCAGATGTGATGTGTTGTTTAAATTGATAAGAGAACCGAGACATAGAAGTTTCTCACACACCCGAAAAACCCTCATTCTATTTTTGGATATTTTGCGGTCTTAAGAAGAAGTGGCAATGGAAAAATACGGGCATATCATTCAATACGGAAATTTTTGTCGCAGCAAAGGCCGTTATAAGTGCTAACGTATGACACGTGCTATGTACTCTTAATATCCTGCTAATTTGCAGTACCCCTGTTGCTGAGGCGAGGGAAAAATAAAACTTGTTGACTCTGCTGGGTCAAAAAAAAAAAAAAAAGGCGGAGACAGGGCGCCGCGCGCGGAGTGCCTATTTCGTTAAGAAAGGGGGTGGGGGTGTAATTTTCATTCAGTACTGTACTCCACGTTTGTCACGAAAAGAGGGGTTTTTTTCTGCACTCCGCGTTTTGGTTAAAAAAGGGGTATTATTTCACAATTAGCACTCCGCGTTTGCGAGTCGTTTTAAAAAGTCATGGGCACGCATGGCAACTAGTTGGTAGGTGAGTGGTCCTCGAGCTTTTCACAAATGGATTTTGCCCTCTACAGCAAAGCCATGCAAATCAAACGACAATCAAATGAAGATAGAATGATTTGAAGCATTTATTAACAGAGCTCTCCACACAAAAGACGACACAAAAAAAATGATAAGAAATAATTTGAATTGCAGCCTTAATCATCGCGCCTACGTCCCACCCGCTAAAATAGAACAAGAAATTTCCATTATGTATATTTACGTTTCTTTATACAGGTTTCAGGTTCTTTTGCTACTAGCTTACTTTCAATGAATAATCCTTGCAATCTGAAGTTTTGGAAAGCTCAAATTAGTAGGCATTTCATTAGATTTTCTTCAATACCAGTTGTAGTTGGATTTCTCGTTTAGGTTGCATTGTTGGTTCGATATTGGCACGTGCAGTGCAAGGATGTAAAACAAAACATCAACACTTAAGAGTTTTAATGATTATTTTGCCGTTTTGCATTAGTTTTTTTTAAAATGAAACTGAGTGTGAAACATTCGGGAAGACAGAGTATTAGCACAACTGACACAGGAAGGATTGGTTTTTTTTACAACAAGTAACCATTTGTCTTAAAAAAGATTTCCTGTTGGAATAGGCACATTACTCATGGTGCTAAAAACATTATATTTCATAATAGTTATTATTTTCTGGGATATTTTGTCAAATTACAATTTTCATAGAATTTTTCGGTATCAGTTTCAGTAATAATTAATTAGATATCTCGCATACTTGAAGCTCTGTGAATAGTTTTAGATGTATTTAAACATTAAGCGATATCTTGAAATATTACTGATATCAAAACTTTTTGTCCGGATGTCTTTCTTTTCGAGACTTAAATGTCGAATTATCCTTTTTACAAAATTTCTAAGGCAGTATTTATTTGTAAAATAACTGTTTGATTAGATATTTCTATTTAAATGAAAGAACTCCAAATAATTCTCAATACAGATAACTAAATATTATAGGAGGTATCATTAAGCCAATTAAAGATCCATCCAATCAATGCGGAAGTGTCAGGAGTTTGTATAAATTTGTATAAATATTAAATGGCCGGTAATATATCGACGTTTCCCACAAAAAGGGACGTTATTTCGGATTTTTCACTCCTCGTTTGGTTAAAAAAAGGGTGTATTATTTCAAAATTAGCGTTTTAAAAGTCCTGGACACACGTATGGTAACAAGTTGGTACGTGAGTGCGCCCCCCCCCCCCTCCCTAACCCCTCATGGGAGTCTGTGGCCTGTGTGAGCTATTGAACCGGTGTTTCCACAGTAACCAAACACAAGCTTCATAACGCCAACGATCGTTAAAAACACATAAATTTAGATATGATGATTTATCCAAATTCCATTTTGTCTTAACAACCCAAGTCTTCCGAAAGAGGCTCAAAAGTAATTAAAAGACTGGTCAGAATTGACCTATGTGGCTTAATTTAGAGGTGCGAAATACACTTTTTTTCACTTTCGATGAACTCCTGTAGCATACGATTATGAATTATTTTGCGCAGTCATTTATTGTTTTGTCTTAATCGGACAACTGTTTCGCTGCAATGAATAAGACTTTATGAGAAATGATGACCTTCTTCTGTGAGTACTCTTCCTAATATTTTAAAAGTATTATTTTCTGAGGGCAACTGAAAAAAATTTCAAAGCAATAAAAGGATCCGAATGCAAGTTCCCCCCCCTTTAACCCTTATCCCCAAATTTATGTTAAACTTTAGATTTAGTTGGATGCCCAACAAATCGAAGCAATGGGGTTTGAGGGGGGGGGGGGGCAGGGTGGGGGTGAGCCTTGGAATGACCGGGAAGAAAAAAGCTCAATTCGTAAAGATCCAATTTAACTGAAGTGGTTATCAAAAGAATGTCACCGAAAGAGTTCGATTCGAAAAGATCTAATTGAATTTATGACAGCAGTTCGAAAAGATGGACAATTTGTGACTTAATTAAGAAAGACCACTGTATGTTTTTTCTAGGTATTCCGAAAGAAACCGCATGTTTCACCCTAAAAAGAGGGACTCTTTCGGAATTGCACTCTGCGTCAACAAAATGGGTATTCAGTCATTGTGCGCATACACTTCTCAGTGAGTGCCTGTCTTGTTTTCGTTCTATAACGCAGTAACGTGCGTTATGGCTGCTGCGCCTGTGCTTATATAAATACATAATTTGGTGTAAAGGGTTTTCCAAAATTAAATTTGAAACTCCGCGTTCAAGAGGTGAAATTTACCAGGGTGCCCACGTTAGGTAAAAATGGGGTATTTTTCAAACTTAGTACTCAGCGTTTAGGGGTCGTTTTAAAAAGTCCATGACTAAAATGACCTCTAAAAGCGTTGTGTTGAATTTGAATTGATACCCCCTTGGACCGCGTCTGGCTAAAATTGCTCCCTTTTTCCGCATTTTTTTTTTTTGGACACGTATGGTAACACATAGGATGTCAAGTGCCCCCCCCCCCATCCCCACCTTGGGTCTGATGAATCTCGGGTTATGATGACAGTCGTCCTATTAACTACCGCCAGTTTAAATAAAAAGGAAAACCAAATACTTTCTTTGCTAAACCACTCTGTCGATTCTGTCGTAAAGAACGAAACAACGAAATGACAGCTGATATAGATGAATGTTCAAATTATAGTGTTGCTTGCTGAAGAAAAAAGATGCTTGATATGCGGTTATATTTATGTACTTAGTTTGACGTTGGTTCAGTTAAAGAAAGACCCCAAATAATATCTTCATGGCTGAATATAATTTTATGTTTGCCTACCACACGGTTGTGCGAACACTTTACGTGCAAAGCAGACATATTGTCGGTTGAACAGTGAAATTTCTACCCTGTGAATTTATCTAGAATTTTATGCAATCGTGGGCACTGGAAATTTGTGTATTGTGTCTACAAATATGCAATTATTTATGGTTTCAGTCACAGACGAGCACGTAACACTTTTTAGGGTCTTCGAAATGACGAAACAAAACACTTTGTAAATTGCTATAAAAGTGCTACGTTTGAATTGAAATAAGCGTACTTGATTTTCAAGTCAGAAAACGAAAGATATGAAACCCGAACACTCGCGTAACGTCGGGCCGACGTCGGAACGGTATAAACCAGGTCGGAAAACGTCGGCATCGGCTTCGATGCATCGGTAATGCATCGGTTATAGGTTGGCAATAGTCGAATTTCCATTTTTTTCTCATTCGTCGCAAGTTCATCGGTTACCGACGTTGGCCCGATGATTATTTTCCTCAGTTTAATAGATGTTGGCAAATATTCATCGGGCCGACATCTTTTTCCGACGAACTTCCGACGAATTGGGAATTTGTTTTTGCTAAAAATATTATATTCATATATTACACGTATTTCTCAATGCATATATTATACATATATTTTTATGCATTGGTTATACGTTGGAAATAGATTAACTTCCGACCAATGGTAAAAAAATTTAACGGATATTGCATACGTATATTCGATGTATTTAGTTATACATACATTATACATATATTTGTATATGTTGGCCCAACGTCTGACATAGACGTACTTCCGACGGAACAAAACTTAATTGTTTTTGAAAAAGATATTACTGATGTATAACCGACGGATTACAATAATCGTATAATATACAAATATATCACTGCATCGGCTATACGTCGGAAATATACCGAATTCCGACGAAAACTAATGTTTTTATTTGAGATATTACAAGCATGTAATATGCGTATAAAAATATACGCATATTATACATATAGTTATATTTGTCGGTGAAACGTCGGAAATATACCGATTTCCAATGGATCTCTAAATTTGTGTATTTCACGCATAACTTGAAATGAAAACTATATATATATATATATATATATATATATATATATATATATATATATATATATATATATATATATATATATATATATATATATATATATATATATATATATATATATATATATATATATATATATATATATATATATATATATATATATATATATTGCGTTGTGTTCGAGTGCTCCACATATTCCACAGCGTCGGAAAAAAGATGCCGATATTGCCAACGCGTATTATACGTATTTTTTTAAACGTCTTTAAAACGCATATTTTCCTATGTATAAACGACGTCGGAAATACATCGGAAAAAAGATGCCGATATTGCAATCGTATATTATACGTATTTTTTATACGTCTATAAAACGCATATTTTCCGATGCTTATTCGGCGTCGGAAATTTATCGATTGACGTTTTGTAGGGGACATTATGAAGAATCAATAGTGGTGCATTATGAATATACTTGAAAATTATCCTTTGCCTCAATAAACTAGCCCCAGCCGCCGTGGAGTAGAGGTATGTTCCGCGCCTAGGATGCAAGAGTCCCCGGTTCAAACCCGAGTAAGTACTAGTGTTCAGTTGCAAAATATAGATATGCTATGTTGTATATTGATATGCTATGGTGTATGTATGAATATGTGAATTATGAATGGTTGGTAAAGGTTCAATGGGTCAGTTAAGGTTAGAAACAATTTTTTTACGTATAAAAATCATCGGAAGTTCGTCGGAAATGCATCGGAATATAAACGTATAACCGACGTATAGCCGACGGTTGGTTTCCGACGTCGAAGAATTTGTAGGGATATTTCCGACGGTGGCCCGACGTATTAAAGATATATCGGCCCGATGTATATCCGATGTACGAAGCCGCTATATCTATTATGCGTCGGGCCATAGTTAATCCTATGTGCAACCGATACATCGGCCGACGAAGTTGCCGATATTGCCGATCTAGTATAGATGTATTTTAGACGTTACGCGAGTGTTCGGGAACTCGTTATGACCTTATCAGTCTAATAAACCTTTAAGAGCATGCACAAGCGGGGAAAGCTAATAGCAATCTCAAGGCAAGCGAAAACAAGTATCATTTCTGTGAAAAGCCATGATAAAGCTGGTAAAACAGAGAAGCTAACCAAACGCAATGAGAACATACATGAACATTTCTGCGCTGAGGTTTTTGAAAATGCGCACTTAAAGCAAGGGGATACAAATATCTTGGGGCAGAAAGATAGTTGCGAAGTAGCTACAAACGCCAAAACAAGTTCGGACGAGGCTGTACTTCGGCCCGGTAGTGATGGGGGAGGGTGCTCAGCTATAGCTGCAAGACTTCCCCGTGACCGGGACCAAGGAACGGGGACAGAGACTTCTGAACAATATGCTTCAAGGGCAGGTCAGACCCAAGTTGATATCTCTAGCACATGCTTCGTAAACAATGCTGAATGTGTTTGTGTACCGTCAAAACAAGAACGTCAGTCGATGGCTACAGATGAATCATCAGTACAACAAGTATTTACTTCTGATACTCGAACTACAAGTATAAGTGAAACACGAAATAGATCAGATAACGATGCAAAAAAACGACCAGGGACCCCGGAAGACTCAAAGTTTCAGTCGGATATATCAATGAAAACGGATGAAAAAACAGGTCTTTCGGATAAGCTGTTAGAAAATAAGACTGAAAATGGTGTTGGCAAGGGTATAAAGAGTGACGTTATTGCTGAAGGCTCGGATAGCAGCGATTCGGGTAAGCCTAAAACAAACGTAAAGATTGTTAGTATTCTCTCCCTCTGAATCTCTCCACCACCCCCCCCCCCCCACCGGGGAGGCGGCCACTTCGTATTAAACGTGTTACCATGGCTGTCAAGAAAAAAAAAAAACGCGTAGAAAAGGGGGTTGGTAATTTTGAGGCCAGAAACGGTCCGCGCGAAGTGCCAGTCTCATTAAAAATTACGATTTTCATTCAGGGCTCCGCGTTTCCCACAAAAAAGGGAGAGGGGGATTATTTCGAAGTTTCCGTGTTTGGTGAGAAAAAGGGGTATTATTTCAAAATTAGCACTCCGCGCTTAGGAGTCGTTTTGAAAAGTCATGGACACGCAGTTGGCCAGTTGTACGTGAGTGCCCCCTTCCCCCCGGGCTCTCTCTCTCTCTCTCTCTCTCTCTCTCTCTCTCTCTTTCTCTCTCTCTCTCTCTCTCTTTCTCTCTCTCTCTCTCCCTCTCTCTCTTACCTTCCCCTCCCTCCCGCCCTCCCTCCCTCCCACTTCCCCTCCCCTTCCTGATTCGTAGCCGGGCCGGGGTATCCACACTTTGCGTAATGGGGGTTAGGAGTGGGATTGTATACAGGGTAATTTATACCCCACAGGGGGAGAATATAAGCGATCGACCGCATGTGTCTGTCGGTCGGTCTGTCATCAAGAGCTTGTTAACACGATAACTTAAAAAACTCACGCAAGGATTTTAATGAAACTTGGTATGTAGCTTCTATGGGAACAAACACAGATCGGTATTGTAAATGGGCCAGGTTCGTCCAAGGAAAATGGACCAGCTGGACTTGGAAAATTTCAACCATTGGTGGCCGTGTTTAACTGATGGGGACCTGTGGGGTATATGTGGGCTTGCACACTGCTCTAGTCCCTTCATTTTGTTGTAAGGAGTTCGTATTACGTTCAAAACCGCGCCTATATTGGAGGGCTGGGTGGGATGGGGGTTGGTGGGTACAAATAATAGATAAATAAACAAACAAAACGCGTCAGCAATTTATATCATGACTGTATCAACACTTATATAACGAGGGCGAGGATATATGCAAGCCAATACCTTGAGTTTGGTCCGACGGATCCAAATTGAAGGGCGTGTGGGATTGGCGACCCCTAACATGACACAAAGGAATAGAGATTTGGGGAGGGAGGGGAGGGGGTTTCGAATTCCTCTCTCAATAAATCAGAAAGGAAACAGCTGTGCAAGGATGTGGGATTGAAGGTCCATGCAGCCGAATTCCGTGACTGGGTATAAAGTTTGTGTTTCATTCAGAGTCGCACCCAGATTGGTGGGCGATGGGGGGATTTTCGACTCCCAAAAATGACAAATATCCAGGTTTTTAGGGGGTACTCTAGGGGCCACTTACATACGAATTAGTTTCCACAAATTAGTGACTAAGTGTGAAACGTGAAGAACCAAGTGTGAAATAATACCTCCCGCTTTTAACAAAACGTGGAGTGCAGTTCCAAAAGTACCTCTGCCCTTTTTCTGTTGTAAACACGGGATACTGAATGAAAAATACCCCCCCTTCCCCTCGTTAACGAAATTAGCACTCCGCACGGACCGCGTCAGGCCTCAGAATGATGCCTATAAATTCTGGGTGTTTTTTTGTGCATGCATGGTAATCCATGTGATACACAAGTGCCCCCCCCCCCCTGGAATAAGCTCCCCTGGCAGTAAAGCAGGTATTTATTATTTTAAGTTAAAGTATTGTAATGTCTTGTTTTTTTTCAGATATAGATGTCGGGGTTGAAACCGTGGCAGATGTTATTGCTGTTTCTTATCACTACAGCATAACCCAGGAAACGGAGAAACGATATACGGAAGCAGGATCGAGAAAAGTGCACGCAACGACGTACACACCCGAAGTGGGCACACTGGCGAGTCCTTGTGACACCGCGTCATCGCCAACAAGCCCCGTTGCCATGACATCCGTATCGACTGGTCTTATTGCTGGGCAGCATTTTAGTATCTCATTCAGTAATACACACTGTGAACCAGCTTCTCAGAATGCCAGTCTTTCAGCTGTAAAGAGAGTGAAAAGTACTTTAGATAGTGCGGATTTGACGCATAATTCTGTTGCTGTGGAAACAAACTCAAGTGAAATCAATGATTACAAGGTTGAAAATGAAAATACTGTAGCGTTAGACCTCAGTCTGTCTCTCAAGGACAAGACTGAAAGCAACATGGATGATTCAAAGCAAAGAAGTGCGGCAAAACATAAGGATAAATCAAACAGTATTGGACTACATAGTGACGACAATGAAAATAGAAAAGCAAGTGTTGTTTCGCCCCCACAACTTGGGCCTATTGATCGCAATACGCCGAGTGAACACACGAGCAAAAGAAAGGCAGAATCGGCAACAGAGAAAAGCAATAGCAGCGCAGTGCCGGAAAATATACTCAGCTTGCGAGTACCGGAAAATGTACTTAGCGTTCGAGTACCGAGAACTGTGGACAGTACTCACATGGCAGCCCCGTTTGCCTCCTCAAGTCCATGTTATCTGTCTTTTGATCCAAGGCTGTTGCAATTTTACAGCGACGAAGACAAGAAAAAACTTGTAGAGTCTGGTTTCATCCCACCGGTTTATAGTCCAACTTCGTTGCCAAGAGAAAGTGTTTTATTTCCGGAAGCGTTGCACAATGTGGGGAACCACTTGGACCAAGATAATCGGCCTTTTTTCGCGGACACATTCCTTCAGGATATGTCGAATCAGAATATTCATGAAAGCCGTTTGTTAAGTTCGTTTTCAAAGAAAACTAAAGACGAGCCCTGCAGTTCTAAAGAAAGTCCCACTTCGGATAAAACAGCACGAAAATCGTGGGCGGGAGATGAAACCACGGCCTTCAGTCGACAGTGGGTGCCCATGGATACTGCAAAAAGCTTATCGCGACCGGAGCACAGTAGAAAGCCGAAGCTTTCCGATCGGGAGAGCGGTGGGCGAAATCGGGCAACACCACCCACACAACCAAGCGCTGGTAAGTTGTTGACTTCTTTGTTTGCTAAAAAATGTATCGAAACGACATTCGAGCTATATTTGAAAAGTTATATATGTTAACAGGCAATGTTGGAAACCCGCCATTTCACATAATGGCAAACCAGACTGGCACATTCGCGTAATGCCTAAAATCTTGTGCCATTTCACGAAATAACCTGTTCTTTTAGGTTATTTCATGAAATAGCCTGAAGTTTTGATATTTAGTTTCACAATGGGCAAATAACACTGTGGCAAATATTGGAAACATAGTCATGTTTGATATAATGTCATCTTTTGTGTAATTGATACAATTGGACCTTCATTTCAACACTGGAGATTGTCTCAGATCCTTTACAATTAGGAAAACCAATATTATAGATTGCAATTCAGGCCAATTCTTTGTTATGATTACAACATTACAGGTGGTGTTTAGTCACTTTAAACTCATGCAGTCTCGGCGATTGCCAATCTCTAAAATTAATAAGATAAAAATAACAGGAAAACCAACATTACAGATAGCAATTTTACACAATCGCAATTCCAGATCAGTTTAGATGATGTACTCGGGAGAGAAAAACTAATTGGTTCGTTAACTACTCTGGAAAGAAACAAATAACCTATAAAAATGTTTCATTTCATAAAGTGCTAATTATTGTTTAATCTATCGTTTTATTTCGTAAAACGAGCTTTTACGAGTAAAAGCGCAATTCGCGTTCTCCACTTTTAATGGGTTCCCTTCCAGTAATATTTACCACGCAATATAAAAAAGAACTTTTTGAGGTACTGTTCAAGATACTCTAACCCTTCCATCCATCCTATGGCCAATCAGAATGCCCGAGACGTCGTCTGCTAGTCTCGTATAAACGACATTCCCTTTTTAGCCCCAAAAGGCGGTAAAACACGCCCAGGCTAGTTGGGGATGGATGGGACGGGTTAAAATCAAAGTTAAAAGTGGAGAACGCGAATTGCGCTTTTACTCGTAAAAGCTCGTTTTACGAAATAAAACGATAGTTTTACTTCGCAAAAGCTTTGAATTCGCTTATCTCCACTTTTAATGGGACTTGAGTCCGGAGCAGGGGAGCCTGCCATTCTTGAACTGCCCAAAAAGGTCGCGAATTACACTATGGCTTGTAAAAGCTCATTGCATATAGGCGAGGAGTGCTGTGCACTCGACGCAAAGAAGAAATAAAACTTGTCAGCTAAGTTTCAATTCTTTTAATGATTTCCTAAATAAAGTCCGGAGGCGTACCATTCCGGTCTTTCAACATAAGGTAAATCGTAACAAAGTAAAAAATATCACAGCAACTGTCAGTTGAGATGAGAAGGCTTCCAACCATGCCATCATCTTTTTTGAGAACTATCACCATCCCCCTCCAACCGCCCACCGGATGGATCCCTTCCTCAAGTTCTCACTATTCACTTGCTATGTATTGATGAACAATTAGGTTTATTTAGAAGTACTACAAAACGATCGTAAATCCATAGGAATTACGCAAATAAACTCTTTGACACTTCTAGTAAAGTGACTGAAGTGTCTTACAAGACATGCAATTCAAACTTGAAAAAGAAAGCGAGTCCGCTGTCTAACTTTTCTTCTTCTCATTTGATAAATTACCACGTTTATTTGAAATAAACTCATAGCGATTGACTAGATAGTACTAAAACTACTGTAAATCGTCATAAAATGAAAAACAGAAAAAATTTTGCTTATTTATGACTGTTTTCCTATATGGGGCCGTTATGGTCCCATAAGCCCATAATGACACTATGGTACCTCATACCATGAACCATAAACCGGCTTTCGGCCTTCCGGCTACAACGGGTGTACGGTCACTGGGTACGTCTGGGACCGACATGGTCCCCCCCCTTTCTTTCTGAAAAACATGAAGAAAGGAGATCAAAACTTAAGCATCCGAGTAGCCGTAAGACCGAAGACTGGGCTGTACTCATTACACATGCGATCCTGAACACTTCGGAGTAAATAAATGCTTAATTAAACATAACCGTCCAGCGTTCGTCCGTAACTTAATATAAGCACGAACCGAAATGGTCCAAAGGACCTGAGCGAAAGGCGAAATGTTCAGAGTAAGAAGGAAAGACCTTCTTGTAGGTTGTTACTTTCGTGGCTTGTTGTTGTTGTTACTGTTCCCATTACGGCCCTTGGAGAAGTTACTCTTGTGCTTGCCCTTGTTCTTAAACTTGGGAGAAGCATTCCTACAACAGAAACACTCAGCCTGTAATGGTCGTTTCTGAAGCCACGAACGGTCCTAATGAATATAAGCCAGACAATTCATCTTGAGAAAAATCTTTCAGATAGTATTTAACAAACGAGTTGGGGGAAACCCAACAACCTGTTTTTAATATATCCGAAAGGGACACGTTGCGTACCGCCCTGAGGGAATTGGCTACTTGCCTTACCTGATGGGCTTTGATGTTTGATTCCCCTAACGGGTTAGGGTCGATTTGTGCATCGTCATAGGCTGCCAAAATGATCCTTTTAATATAATTTGAGATCGACTGTTTCGAAAGATCTTTGTTAAATTTCGGCATAAACGAAATGATGAGAGCCTTCTGATTATCTGATCGGTAGGCCTCTGACATTTCCAAATACTGTTGCAGCGCTTTGACGGGACACAAAGAGACCAGACCGTCTGAGTCGGGGTCATCTGGTAGGGATGGGAGAGTAATGTGATCGAACGTTCCCATCCCTTGGGTCATGATGTGGGTTTTTCCCATGAATCCTGCTCTAGGGACTAGGGTGACCTTCTCCCATGTACCCTTATCTTTATTTACCTTTCTGTCTAGGGCATGGATTTCGCCTCTTCTTTTGCCCGAAGCTAAGGCCAATAAAAACGTGAATCTTAATGTTGCGTTTTTTGCTGAAATCACGTCCTTACTAAATATATCTGGGCGCTGAAGATACTGTAAGACTATTGATAAATCCCACTGCGCTATGTTGGATGGGCAGGGTGGGGAGCTTACTTTAAAATGTCTTACTAGCTGTGATAGGGAAGTATCTTCGCCCGGGTCGTAGCCTGTAGACGCTTTGAGTCTTGACCCTATAGCGGCCCTATAGCCCTCGATGGAACTTACCTTTAATTTCACCTCCGTGAAAAGGTGATCGAGGAAATCCGCTACCACTGCTGGGCTAGCCTGAAACGGATCTAGCTTAGAAGTGCTACACCAAGCGGCAAATTTATTCCACTGCGACCTGTAAACTTTGGCCGTTGAACCCTTGTGACTGTTTACTATTTTCTCTCTCACCTGCTTAGAAAAACCCTTGTTTTTCAGAAAGGACTGGTCAGACACCATAGGTGGAGGTTCAGTAAGCGAGGGGAGGGGTGGAAGTGATGCCAATGGGGTTGTGATAGCAACTCGTTGTGGCATGGGATCGGTATCGACCTTACTACCTTGCAATGGAGTAGGAGGGCGAACCATGGGGCTTCCGGTGTCCATGGGGCAATGAGTAATAGGAACGGTGGTTTCAACTCGATTACTCTCTGCAGGACTTGCCCTAAGATTGCTTGTGGGGGAAAGGCATACAGTACCTCGTCCCGTGGCCACTGACAATTGAGAGCGTCTACTGCCCAAGCTGCTGGGTCCGGGCAAGGAGACACGTACCGGGGAAGTTGGGTGGTCATCGCGTTTGCAAACAGATCCAGAGTCGGGGCACCCCATGGGGATTGGTGTGTCACCCACTGAAAGGACCGAGGGGATAGGCACCACTCGGTGTTGATAACTTGACCCTGTCTGGAGGCTAAGTCCGCTAGGACGTTTAATTTCCCGGCCAGGTGACGGGCGGAAACGGTCACCTGTTCCTCCCTGGCCTTTGAAAGAATTTGGAATGCAAGTTTGGACAGGGATCGTGATTTGGTGCCCCCCTGCTTGTTGAGGTAAGCTATGGCTGTGGAGTTGTCTAACCGAAAAAGGACTGCCTTGTTTCTGAGTTGGTTGGTCAGCTTGATTAGGGCAATCCAGACCACCCGAAGCTCCAGCCAGTTTATGTGGTAGGACTGAAGCGAGGGTGGCCATTTGCCCTTCCATACCTGACCATTCCAATAAATTCCCCACCCCGCATGGGACGCATCGGTCTGAATCTCTATCTCCGGGGTGGGGGGCTGAAATGGCATTCCTTCGGACATAATTAGAACATCGCACCACCACTGTAGGGCTTGTAGGGTTACCTGTGAAACTTGCATCCTCGCTGCGGGTGAACGACCCTGATGCAACGCCCATCTTACCTGGCTTTGAAATGGCCTGTAATGGAGACGGCCCAGGGGGACTGTCTTCTCTGTTGCCACTAACAGGCCGAGGAGCGATTCCATGGCCTGTAATCTCACCTTCTTTCCTGGGGAAATACCTTTTATGGCATCTGCAATTCTCTGGCGGCGTTCTGGCGTAGGGAACGCCTTTGCTATTGCCAGATCCCAAAACTCCCCTAGAAAGGTAATGGACTGTTTGGGGGTTAGTTCGGACTTGGCTAGGTTTACTACTAGACCTACCTCTAGTGCCTTGCGAACTAAAGACATTGTATGATTCTCGGTTACCTGCCTGTCTTGATTCGCCAGAAACCAGTCGTCCAGATACTGAAAGACTAACATCCCTTCTAGCCGTGCCCATGTTTTCAGTACTTTCATGACCTTGGAGAAAACGTACGGGGCCGTAGCCAGACCGAAGGGAAGTGCCAGAAACCAAAATCGTCTTTTCCCTACTTGAAAGGCTAGAAATTTTCTTGCCGAGCGATGGAGAGGAATATGGAGGTAAGCATCGGAGAGATCTATGGAGGTACCCCACATCCCTTCCCGTAATGACCCTTTTATCACCTGGGCCGTGTCCATCTGAAAGGTGATCACTCGGAGAAAACCGTTTATGGGGGAAAGGTCGATTACCAGCCTCCACCCTCCGGATTTCTTGGGAACCAGAAAAACTCTGCTGAAAAAACCCATTTGATTTTCTGGCATTTCCTCTATCGCCTGTTTTTGAGACAAGCTCAGTAGCATTTCTTGGAGAGCTCGGTCTTTTTCTGACCCCTTGGCGTAAGAGGTGACTAGTTGTCTTGGCGCATGGGCGGTTAGGGGAATAGGGCACCTGAGCCCGTTCCGGTCTCGTTTGAAAGGTAGGGAGTAACCTCTCTTTAACCAACGTACTACCCTTCGAGACGCCCCCATTTCTGCCCATTGCTGCCAAAACTTTCCTAGTCTTCCTCCTACGGGCAAGGAGGCGTTTAAGGAAAGTAAATTTTCCAAGTCTCTTAAGTTTGCTAAAGTATCGCCAGGAGATAAGGGAATCTCGTGACGGTACTTTGGTTGGCTGCTACCTGAACGACTGTGGAGCCGGACCCTCTGTCTTGCTGCCGGGGCTGGGTTTCGGTTTCTTGACAGGGGGCTGTTGTGGTTGCGCACTCGGCTTAGACGGTGCTGGAGAGGACTGTTGTGGTCTCTTCCTCTTCAGTGGACGTTTGAAGGAGGAGCGAGACATCCTGGACATCAGGGCATAATCTTGCGAAAGCGAACGACTTTCCTGGTTCACCCTCTCTATCTCGGCGGGAGGAAATAGTTCTCGTTCCTCCAGGATAGGGGCATGACGCAGGTCCCGCAAACCTTTGACACTAGACCAGCAGTGCTGGAGAAAGGCATCTCGACGTAAGTAGACCATTGAAGTCATCAAAAAAGTGGAAAGTTTGACCACGTCTCGGGTAGCTAAGGCCAGGCATTCCATCAATTTAGCAGACACGGGATCACTAAGGCGAAGTTCTTCCCAACGCGACTTTAGTGCTTTAAGTGCATGATCTTGAAAAGACATAATGTTCAGGATGTGGCGAGAAGACGCCTCGATGGTCTTTGCGTCTTTCTCCACTAATGGAATGTCTGAGTCACTACGCACTGTGGGCATCCAGACTGTACGCTTCACGGGCTGCTCCAGTGCCTCTAGGGGAATTTTTTCATCCGCTGACCGATATGGTCCTGGTCGTACTGAGCAATGTTTAGATAAATGGAAACGCGACAACGTGCGACCCTCACCGGCGTCCATCTTCTTGAACTCTTTCGCGCGGACCGTGACAGCATGAGCAATGCCCTCACTGGTGGCTAGTGCGATAAACGAGTCCTGTTGTGGTGGAGCTGCCTGAGATGTCATCCGAATGGGCGGATCCTCCTTATCTAAATTTGGGGAGCCACAGGAGACCTCTGCTAAGCGGGCTATCTCTTGAATGGCATCCCTGAACGGCACGTCTTCTGGTGCAATCGTAGAAGCAGAACTCGAGGGGGCCGCGTCCTCGACCGATGGGGCAAGATCTGGTGGAGAGGGAGTACGGATGGGCCGTCTGCCCGCTGCCGCTGGATCTCTCCAAAGTCGATGCCCTTGGCCGGGAGAACGCACCTGCTCCACTGCCCGTAACGGTAAATGACAACGGGAATGTACTGACGTACCCTCGGATTCTTCTTCCCCGTCTTCCACCTCCGACTCCTGTTCATCAGATGCTGCTTCTGGGAGTTGGGATTGTGAAAAATGTGACATGTGGGGTTCCCCTACTGGGGTGTAAATTTCTTTCTCCCTGTTGCTTGGGACTGCTGCTAGGGGAGAATTTTCCATCGGCCCGATTTCCTCATCATCTTCCAGCAATGCGGAGACTTGGCCCGAAAGGGGCACGCCCACGGAATCCTCCTCGCTGATGGTGACCGTTTCGGGAATATCCACGTTAGAGTCCAGCGGGAGGTGAGGTACAGGCGAGCCCGATATCGCTGCCACTGACTGAATTTCCGGAGGAGGACGAGAAACCGTAGCTGATGGTTTAGGCTTTTGCCTTTGACTAAGCAGACTCTCCTGCTTCTGAACTTGACTCTGTAAATCCAAAAGTTGTTTTTGCAGTTGCGATTGCATCGACAAAAACGCTGAAAATTCACTCGGGAGACGCTGCAGCTGAGGAGGGGGGGATAAGTCCTCTCGCGGGGGAATGCCTAACTGGCCTGTAAACGCCGAAAGTACTGTTCCCGTATCCTTATGCGTTAAAGTCACTTGTTCCTCAGACGGGGACTTAAACGCCCCTCCTGGACTGCCACTGGGTTTCACTCTAGGAGGTGAGGCCCATGCCTCGCGGAGACGATCCCGTTCTTGCCCTTCCGGGATGTCCAATTCTGCTACAGTCTCAGAAAATGCACGTCCTTTACTCTTGGACTTTTTATGTCTCTTAACTGGCGTAGCGGATTCCGATTCTGCACCAGTGTCTACGTGTACGGGGGTGGAGACCTGGCCCAGAATAACGGAGCTAGCCTTCTTCATGGTATCACGAATAAATTCACGAGTAACAAACGAAGCTGACGAAAGGAATTTGCGCTTATCCCTCCTGCGCTCGTTCTTGGTCCTATTCCGTAATAGGACTTTCCAATCCTCTGGAGAAAGATGTAGACACTCGCCACACTGGCTGTCTGGCTCACACAGAGGTATTCCACTATTCCGTCTACAGCGGTCGCAGATGGAGTGGGGGTTACACGCGGTTGGAGGATGGATACACTGAGGCAGTAACGGTGGAGAATGTAGACTGGCCTCTGTCATATCTGAAATGCAAGCAGAGAAAAACAACGGTGAGAATATGTAGTATAAAACAACGCACAAAACTACATTTCTCCGTGCTTTGCTTCAACTGCAAGCTTTAACCTTCCAAGCTGTGTTTACAATTGCTTAAACACCGCAATAACTCGCTGGGTCTAAGGAAAGACGAAAAGAGATGCTTCCCGGAACGATAACGTTCCCGGGCCGTAACGGGCTGGACCGTAATGGCACCACCCGTGTCGGATATGGATCTCTCTTGCCTCAGATGCACCTGGGACCATCGGACCGTAACGGGTTTTGTGAATCCCGTTGGACCAGAATGGTCTTCTCGCACCCGTGACCGTAAGACCACAAAGGGAAAACGGTCCTGGCAAAGAAAATGACCCTCAGACGTCACAGAAAACGTCTCTTTTCGTCGGAGAACGCTGTCAGACTTGCAGAACCTGCTCTACAAAGACTGAGAAGCGACCCATGGAGTAAAGCTTAAGCAAAAACTGGCCATTTCCGCGATGACACAGCTGGCTGGTAAAGCTTGGAGTCTGATCAGGTCCAGCAGCCTGAAAAGATCCTACTCCTAGACGAACTGAGGTGGAACTGGTAAGTTCCTCGATCTGAATGAAAGTGGAGAAAGAGGCGCACTTCTCGGGACTAGGAAAGTGTCTCCGTGATCGTGCAAACTCAACCTAATCAGACCGAAGAGTAAGATGGCGAATAAACACACTTCGGCTCCATAAATTTATCCCAACGCACAATAATAGATAAAACAATCCATTAGGCAGTGAATTAAGTAAAAAATGAAGCAATTCGCACCTTAAACCAGTTCCCTTGCTGCAAAAAACCGGCAGCACACAGAATGGCGTGTTGTATCGACGCCACGCAAAAAGGGAATGTCGTTTATACGAGACTAGCAGACGACGTCTCGGGCATTCTGATTGGCCATAGGATGGATGGAAGGGTTAGAGTATCTTGAACAGTACCTCAAAAAGTTCTTTTTTATATTGCGTGGTAAATATTACTGGAAGGGAACCCATTAAAAGTGGAGATAAGCGAATTCAAAGCTTTTGCGAAGTAAAAGATTGGTTTTCACATATTTTCCGGAGAAAAAATATTTTGATATAAATTTCGTGGAATTCAAGAGGTTTTCATCACACTCCAAAATGGAAGAAACCAAAGAGGATAAATTCAAACGGGAGTTCTTTAAGCTGCATGAACAACACAAATCGGTCTTCATACCGAAAGAGCCTTACTTCTCTATTATAGAGGAATTGAAACTGTGCTCCGGAAACACCGCTAAAATAGCAGACGAGAATACTACATTTTAAACAAGTATGCAGTATTCACTATACTCTACAATATCATAGTCTTTTAGTTACAGTTTATACTATCGTTTTATTTTCGTAAAACGCGCTTTTACGAGTAAAAGCGCAGTTCGCGTTCTCCACTTTTATATGGGTTCCCTTCTGGATAATAATATCACGCAAATAGAAATGAAATTTTTCTAGTGAATAGAATGGTCCCTCTACTCTCCATCCTGTTTTCCCTCCAACTCCAGCCAATCAGCAAGCGAGAATGAGAAGACTTACGTCATTCGAAGACATCAATCATTCCCTTCAAGCCCAAAAATTGGTGACAACGCACCCAGGCTTGTTGCGGGCTGGCTGGGAGGGAAGATAGGATAAAAGTGGAGAACGCGAATTGCGCTTTTACTCGTAAAAGCGCGTTTTACGAAAATAAAACGATAGTTTTACTTCGTAAAAGCTTTGAATTCGCTTATCTCCACTTTTATATGGGACTAAAGTCCGGAGTAGGGGAGCCTGCCATTCTGTAAAATTGCATGAAAGTAAATCTGCGAATTACGCTGTAAAGCTCGTCAGAGCGCATGTCCTTGGACATTTAACGAAGTGAAATTGAGACGAATAAAAAGGCTCAAATTAAGTTCCACTTCTTTTAATTTTCTTCTAAGATATGGTCGGGGGGAACACTCCCGAACTGATGACAAAATCCAACAAAATAAATTGGAGATAACCGAATAGAGAGTTGTGGGTTGTACATAGTGACCACGTAGCCCACTCGACTGAGTATCCAATCCATCCCCCTCCTGCCTCCCACTGGATGGAGCCCAACCTGGGATACTCTACGTTACATCTAAAACGTACAATTCTAAGTGATAATAACATTTTATTATCTTGCAAAAGTTCAACCTAAAACATTAAATCTAAATGATTTATGTAAAAAGTAAAAACTGACACAGGAGAAATTAACTCTAGCTGTGTCCTTAAATGCATGCTGGCTAAACGAACCTGAGTAAGTACACATGGGACATATACTAAGGTGTTGCCCAGAACGAGACATAAAACGAAATACTGTTAAAAATCGTTACATCGTGGATAAAATGTTCTCCTACACTCACAGAGTGTAAAATTTATCACAGGAAACTAAAAATGCTGAGATTATCCGCAAATCAAGCACTTATGGGTACAGATCCCGAAAACGGTACCCTAACTACTCCTATATGGTCACTGCCGGATGGGCTCTCCTTCTCATGGGATCAGGTGGTGGTAAGACCTTGTCTATCGGATAAGACGAGAGACCGTACACCTGTCACTTCCCCCCCTTCTTTTTTCTAGAGGGAGTCTAGAAAAAGGCGAAACAACATGACTGTCTCTATGAGAAGGGGAGCTGCTGCAGTGACGGAACCTTACACAAAATAAAAACAGTACGGGACATAAACACGTCCTCAGACCCATACATTTGGATCTCAAAATACATTCGAAAAGACGAAAGATCTTGTTCATGGTTGCTGAGAAATAACCAGATCATTTCTTGAATTTGTGATGGTATCCACCACGGCCTTTGGATGAAGGGTCCTTCGGTTTGCCCTTGCCCTTAGGTCTGGGAGTAGAGGGCCTGTAAACAAAAATATTTAGGTTTTAATTGCTGCTTCCGCTGCAATGAAAGGACCTAAAGAATAAATACCCGAAATTTCGTCTTGGGAAAAATCTTTAAGGTAGTACTTAATAAACGCGTTAGGTGAAGCCCAACAACCCGTTTTGAGTATCTCTGATAATGACACGTTATGAATGGCCCTAAGGGAGTTAGCCACTTGCCTGACTTGATGGGCTTTGATGTTTAACTCTGTATGAAGGGACGTGTCTGACTGAGATTTTTCATAGGCCGTGACAATTATCTCTTTAATGTACCGGGAAATAGTTTGTTTCGAGAGATCTTTATTAAATCCCGGCATATAGGAGATGATTAGTGCATTTTGGTTAGAAGACCTATAAGCATCGGAAATCTCTAAGTATTGACGCAATGCTTTCACAGGACATAAAGAGATTAGTCCCGTGGGGACTTGTTCTTCTGGAAGGGATGGGAGTGCTATGTGATCAAATGTGCCCATCCCGTGGGTTTTGATGTGGGTTTTACCCATAAAGCCTGACCTGGGCACGAGGAAAACCTTATCCCAGGTCCCATTTTCCTTGCTCACTACTCTGTCCAGCGCGTGAATCTCGCTTCTCCTTTTGCCCGACGCCAGGGCCAAAAGGAAAGTAAACCTTAGAGTTGCATTCTTTGCAGATATCAAGGTTTCCCCAAATATATCCGGTCTTTGCAGGAAACGAAGCACTAAGGCCAGATCCCATTTGGCTATGTTGGGCGCACTCGGAGGAGAATTGACTTTAAAATGTCTAATTAATTGAGATAGGGCCGAATCTTCCCCTGGGTCGTACCCTATGGAAGCTTTGAGTTTAGAGCCTATGGCTGCTCTGTATCCCTCAATGGAGCTCACTTTCAAGTGTTCGTTAGAAAATAAGTGGTCCAGAAAGTCCGCTACTACAGGTGGGGACGCTTGGAATGGGTCTATTTTAGACTTACTGCACCATGAGGCAAATTTATTCCACTGGGCCCTGTATACCTTGGTTGTGGATTGTTTGTGGCTATTGACTATTTTATCCACTACCTTTTCCGAGAATCCTTTTTTCGTCAAGAAGGATTGGCCAGGCACCATAGATGCAGGTTCAGTAGGTGCGGGGCCGGGTGAAAGTGTTGCCAATGTGGTTGGGATAAAAGACCCTTGTGGCATGGGATCGGAAGTGACTTGACCACCGAGCATTGAAGTAACAGAGCAAACCATGGGGCTTCTGGTGTCCACGGAGCTACCAGGAGGAGAAATCGGGGTTTCAATTTGATTATTCTCTGGAGGACTTGGAGTAGGATTGCCTGTGGTGGGAAGGCGTACAGTACCTCCTGTAATGGCCATGGGCAATTGAGAGCGTCTACAGCCCATGCCGATGGGTCTGGGCAGGGAGAGACAAATTTGGGTAGTTGTGTCGTTCTGGAGTTTGCAAACAGGTCCAGGGTGGGAGGACCCCACGGTGACTGATTTACTACCCATCGGAAAGATGAGCGTGCTAGGCACCATTCCGTGTGGATTACTTGGCCTTCCCTGGAGGCTAGGTCTGCCAGAACATTGAGTTTTCCCGCCAAATGTTGGGCTATGAGGGTGATATGACATTGACGGGCTCGGTATAGGATCTTGAAAGCTAGTTTCGAGAGTGATAGGGATCTGGTCCCCCCCTGTTTGTTCAGGTATGCTATTGCTGTGGAATTGTCCAACAGAAATAGGACTGATTTGTTTCTGAGTAGATGGTTCAGTTTGTTTAGGGCTATCCAGACTACCCGTAACTCCAGCCAATTGATATGATGTTTGTTCAGAGAGGGAGACCATATCCCTTTCCATACTTGGCCCTGACAGTGTATCCCCCAACCTTTTTGTGACGAGTCCGTTTGAAGTTCTATTTCTGGGGCTGGGAAATGAAAAGGGACACCCTCGGTCATTACGATGGGATCGCACCACCATTGTAGAAGGGATTGTGCCTTCTCGGGAATTTCCGTTTTGGCTTGTGGGAACCTTCCTTGCCTCAGTGCAATCTTGACCCGTCTTTGGAAGGGTCTGTAGTGTAGGCGGCCCAGGGGGACCGTCTTTTCGGTTGCCACTAAAAGGCCTAGAAGGGATTCCATTGCCTACAAACGTACTTTTCGACCGATGGGAATTGCATTTATGGCTTGAGAAATTTTTAGGCACCTTTCTTCGGTGGGAAATGCTCTGGCATTTTTTAGATCCCATTTCTCCCCGAGAAATATGATGTTTTGCTTGGGAGAGAGTTCTGATTTGGGTAGATTGACCACCAGCCCGACTTGCAGGGCTTTTCGTACCAACCTTACCGTCTGTCGGTGGGCTATCTCCCTGTCCCGATGGGCTAACAGCCAGTCGTCCAGATATTGGAAGACTAGCATGCCTTCTAGACGAGCCCACGCTTTCAGAACTCTCATTACTTTTGAGAAAACGTATGGGGCTGTGGAGAGGCCGAAGGGAAGTGCCCGAAACCAGAAACGTTTTGTGCCCACTTGGAAGCCTAGAAATTTTTTGGCTGATTGATGTAATGGGATATGGAGGTAAGCGTCGGATAGATCTATCGAAGTACCCCACATCCCTGCTTGTAGGCTTTCTTTTATGATTTGGGCCGTGTCCATTTGAAATGTCGTTGTCAGAAGAAACTCGTTGAGGGTGGAGAGGTCTATGACTAGTCTCCACCCCCCTGATTTTTTGGGAACTAAGAAAACCCTGCTGAAGAAAGCTGTTTGAGCTTCGGGCATTTCCTCTATGGCTTCTTTTCTTAGTAGTGATAAAAGCATCTCTTGCAGAGCCAGATCCTTTTCTGAACCCTGGACGTAGGAGGTGGCAAGATTTTTTGGAGCCTGACTGGTGAGAGGTATGGGAACTTTGTGTCCCCTCTGATCCCGTTTGAATGGGAGGGAGTAGCCATTTTTTAGCCAACGGACTACCCGGCGGGAAGCCCCAATTTTCGCCCAATCTTGCCAAAATTTGCCTAGCCTTCCTCCTACGGGCCAGCCGTCGTTGTAGGATTGCAAATCTTTTAAGTTTTCTGCATTTATTAAAGTATCGCCAAGAGACCAAGGAATCTCTGGGCGGTACTTTGGTTGGCTGCTACCTGCTCTGCTGCGGCGATGGACCCTCCTGCCTGGTGCCGTAATTCTGTTTCGGCTTCTTGGCTGGGGGCGGCCGAGGCTGCGCGTTGGGCTTTGACTGCTCTGAGCTCTGGTGCTGGGACCTCTTGCGCTTGAATGGACGTCGGATAGAGGACCGAGACATTCTCGACATGAGTGCAAAGTCTTGCGACAGGGAACGGCTCTCCTGATTGACTTTCTCGATCTCAGCCGGGGGAAATAACTCCTTCTCGCCGAGGATGGGGGCGTGGCGTAACTCTCTTAGTCCTTTAACGCTGGACCAACAATGTTGTAGGAATGCGTCCCGTCTAAGAAAAACCATGGACGTCATCAAAAATGTTGCCAACTTGACCACGTCTCTAGTTGCCAGGGCCAAACATTCCAGTAGCTTGGAGGTCACCGGGTCACTGAAGCGTAAATCGTCCCATCGCGTTTTCAGAGCTTTTAAAGTATGGTCCTGAAAAGACATAATATTGAGAACGTGGCGGGAGGTTGTCTCAATAGTTTTGGCGTCCTTTTCCACCAGAGGTATGTCTGAGTCGTTACGGACGGACGGCATCCAGACTGTGCGTTTGGCGGGCTGCTCTAAAGCTTCTGTCGGCAACAAATCGTCCGATGGCCGATATGGGCCCGGTCTCACTGCGCAATGTCGTGAAGCGTGAAAACGGGACAAAGCACGCCCTTCCGCGTTGTCCATCTTCTTAAACTCTCTTGATCGCACTAATATGGCGTTGGCTATGCCCTCGCTAGTCGGAAGTGCGATGAATGGATCCTGATTCATGGGAGCTGTTTGGGAGGTCATCCGAATCGGGGGATCGTCCTTGTCGAGAACTGGAGAACCGACTGTAACGTTCGCCAGGCGAGCGATCTCCTGGATTACGTCTCGGAAAGGTACATCTTCCGGAGTCATCGTAGACGACGTGACTGAAGGCGTTGCATTCTCACTACGAGGCGCAAGGTCCGGTGGAGACGGGGTCCTAATTGGGCGTCTTCCAGCCGCTGCTGGATCTTTCCAGAGTTTTTGACCACTACTCGGAGACCTGACGTAATCCATCTCTCGGAGAGGAAGTCGAAACTGGGCTGATGGGAGCGCATCTCCCATTTCCTCATCCGGCCCCTCGTCCTCGGATTCCTGATCTTCCGAGCTTTGCGCTGACTCTTCCCTATTCTCCACAGCTTCCGAACGTGAGGGAGCTGCGCAGGTGGGAGTATAAATCTCCCGTTCTCGATTAAGTGGGATCGACGACAGAGGCGAGGTCACCGAAGGAAAAAAGTCGTCATCCTCTTCCCCGGCTAGGCCTGATACTTGACCTGACGGGGGAAACTCCGAAGAACCGGCGTCGCTAATAACTTCTACTTCCGGTGGCTGACTGTTCGGGCCCAAACCAGAAGGTGGTGAATGGGACGGAGATGGATGCGTCTCCGGAGGAGGGCGTGAAATCGTAGCCGATGGTTTACGTTTACGCCGCGATTCAGAGGTCTGCTTCTTGAACTGTTGTTGTAGTTCTTGGAGTTGTTTCTGTAATTGAGTCTGTAACGACAGAAACGCAGAAAATTCACTGGGCAAACGAGGAACCTGAGGAGTAGGGGGGGGTTCCATCTGAGATGGGATCCCCAGTTGACCCGACATCGTCGAGAAACTTGCACCCGAATCCGTGTGAGTAACCGTGACCGGCTCTGGTGTGGGTACTGTCTCCGAAACTGTTTCTTTTTTAGCACCTTCCGTAGGACTAAGAGCCCAAACCTTCCTCAAAGTCTCTTTTTCCTTACCCTCTGGTACGTCTAGTTCAGCTACCGTTTCCGAGTATGCTCTCCGCTTACGGGATTTTCTGCCTTTCTTATCCACTGCGAAGGCATCCGACTCAGAGCCTGTATCCATTCGCACCGGTGTGGAGACCTGTTCTAAGATCACTGAACTGGCCTTACGCATAGTCCCCTCTAAAAATTCTGGCGTGAGGAACGGTGCAGAAGATAAGGCTTTCCTTTTATCCCGCCTGCGGTCGTTGCGAACCCTGTTTCTGTAAATGAGTTTCCACTCCTTCCCCGAAAGGTGGTGACACTCAGCGCACGTATTCCACTCGTCGCAGAGGGGCAAGTTTGTTCTCCGTCTACAACGGTCGCAGACCGAATGAGGGTTAAGAGCTGAGGGCGGATGTGTACACTGCGGAAGCGTCGGTAGGTCCCGCAGACCGGCTTCTGTCATATCTGAAAAACAAGCAGAAGAAAAAACACTGATGAGTAAACTGTACATGTCCCCAGTAGACAGGTAAAGCATACAAGTAACAGATATTAATATTCTGGGCATTTAACGAGTGACAGTAGGCAGTACGACGACCACTCTCTTTCATCCAGACGTTACTAACGTATTTATTGGCGTTTCAGGAATTCAGAACCAGATAAAACGCGAAACGGGACACCTGGGCCCATTTTCGGGATCCTCGGTCGATCCCGAAAACGGGATCTGCCCATGAGCCCGAAAACGGTACCCGTCCTTGGTGCCTAAAGATGGGATCCTCTATGGATGGGATCCTAATCCCGACTTAGGCCCGTCCCCTACGTGGGGGGGGGGCATAAACGGGCTTCCAGATGCCATTTACGGCACCCTGGTGCCGTTTATGGGCTACAGCAGTCCCATAAACGGGCTAAAACTTAAAAATTCACCAAAATTCGCCAGAACGCCAAAAAACGTTGAAAGTCTGGACCAAAGAAAGTAGCGTCTAGAGGAAACTGGACGAAACTAACTGGTCTCATAGGAGTGTCTGATACAGCAAAAACGGGCCATAACGCGATGACACCTAAGCTGTAGCTGACTGGGAATCAAAGCAGGCAAAGTGGGCTGCAGAGACTCAACCAACTCCGAGGCGATGTGTGCACGAACTAGACTAAGAAGACACGTCCTGTAGCTTCCGAGTGGAGAAGAGAGGCACACTTCCCGGGACAAAAAGTCTCCGCTACGTGTAAACTCAACAACTACCAGACCGAAGTCACGAGTGCGACCGTATTGCTCTAATCCTGAATCAAATTAATCCAACATTACAGAGGATGAAGAATATCCTTAAATGCAATGAAATAGAAAGTTAAAAGCAAAATCGCACCTTGCCTAGTTCCCCTTTTTCAACGAAAAAGTGGAGCACACAGAATTGCGTGTGTTGTCAACACCACGCTTGAAGGGAATGGTTGATGTCTTCGAATGACGTAAGTCTTCTCATTCTCGCTTGCTGATTGGCTGGAGTTGGAGGGAAAACAGGATGGAGAGTAGAGGGACCATTCTATTCACTAGAAAAATTTCATTTCTATTTGCGTGATATTATTATCCAGAAGGGAACCCATATAAAAGTGGAGATAAGCGAATTCAAAGCTTTTACGAAGTAAAACGTGTAATTTCAATCTAAGTGCTCAAGTCGTTGTCATGGTAGTCTCGTTTGCAAAACAAGTAACACGTTTAGAATAAATGAATGCAGTACCACGGTACGTTGTTTTTTTTTTTTCGAAGTCAATTGAAGGAAACAAAAAAACACACGTTATCACTACCACATATGCCGTTTCACGTAATGGCAAACCGTGCAGACCGGTTATTTCACGAAATAACCTAAAAAGCGGGTTATTTCGTAAAATGGCAAAAGATTTTAGGCATTACGCGAATTTGCCAGTTTGGTTTGCCATTACATGAAATGGCCGGTTCCCTACATTGCCTGTAACATATATATATATATATATATATATATATATATATATATATATATATATATATATATATATATATATATATATATATATATATAAAATCTATATTTGCCTAAATGTTAAAGCTTCCTGCTTACATATTAGCCTGTTAAAGCCAAGGAAAAAAAATAAACTTGTTTCTCTTCCCCAGCTGGGACTCTTGATATCTGAAATAGAAAAGAAATGATCCGGCTGGGTCTAAAAGAGTTTAAGAGTAATAATAAAAACTGCAACAATAAAGGAATGGAGCTACCGGATAGTATATAAGATCTTAATGTAAAAATGCGGAAATGGCCTTATAGAAAAGCAGTTTATAATGAAATTTTGCGCTCGAGCCTTCGTCATTCACATTTTCATACAAGAAACACTTCAGACGTTTCAAAGTGGCAACTTATCAATTGATAATATAGGTGTTATCAAAGTTTATCAAACCATTAAACCACATTTTGTGAAAAACGCGAAGTATTTTAGCCCATGCCGGATAACCGAAATTTAAAAAAATAAGAAAGTATGGATAGTTGCTACATGTAATAACAGTGATGATCAATCGATTGGAAGATTTCCAAGGGTATTTTTTTGTCTAAATTTTTGACGAATTTGTAATACAAAAAGCTCGGTTTGTTTTTCAGCTGCAATTCCAGTGGGAATAGCTATAGCGAGAAAGAGGCCAGATACATCGGACAAGAAAGGTAAACATTTTCACGAGAGGTTCTACATATTACCGGATGACTCAAGGGTGGGGAGGGTGGGGGAAGGGGTACTTAGACGCGGGGTGACTACGACACCTCATCATTGCCGCTGCCTAGATCACGATTCTAGACTACTATTTTCTCGATGTCTATACAACGTCGCTCTCCCTAGGTCTTCCCAACGTTGAGAAATAGACGTTGCTTCGACTTCTGTTTGCAGCCTATTCGCAACGTTGATTAGACGTCGGATAATCGACATCTCTCCAACGTCCGCAGGTAGACGTTGTTTCGACTTCAATAATCAATCAAAATCCGCCGTTGATCCGATGTCGGGTGTGACGTCTGTCAAGCGTCACATTGTTTACCGGGATAGTTAGACGCCTATGTTGCCAGTATTGAGTATGACGGCTTTGAGGGTTCTGACAACAAAACAACAAAAATAGTCACTTTTAATCGATATTCTATTTTTACAACAGCGAAAGCTTTATTTTCGCATCGTTGTCATTACAAAGCGTAATCAATTGAATTGATGTTCTGCTTTCCAAATATCTCGTTACAAATTTCATAAGCAGGGGGAAGGTCATTATTATTGTCACTAACTGACAGCGTTGACTGCTCAGCTGGTTGCCATGCCAGCTGCCTGACGTTCATTTTATGTGGGCTGTGGTGTGTGACGCTGCACTGCTCTCATGTTGAATATCCTGCCCCCCCCCCCCCCTCCACCTAAATCGTACATTTCACTCTTCCTTGTATATATGAAGTGCTATCTGTCCAACGTCTTCGCAACGTCTGTTTGCCGACCGTTTATGATACTTCAGTGATAAACTTGCATTGGTGGATTGACTTCGCAACTTCACATAGACGTTGGACAGGTGCCTCTTGATACATTTCGCGTTGAGATTTGGATATTTTTGCCCTTTCTATTTTAAATAATCAATTTGGTGTTTTTTTTTTGTTTGTTATTTTTAGAAGCAGAAAGTCAACGCCGAGTTACGACATCTACGCAAGTAACAAGCGCACAGACACAGAGTCCAGACATCGGGGCCACTGCCAGGTAGGTTTTAGTTAAATTCATGTTTGGGTCGTGCAGCTGTTCGGAGACAGCTCTTGTGACAGACTTTAGATAGGGGTTTATATACACTTTAGTTTACACCTGTGACGATATCCCTTTGTTCTTACAATCCATTATTTTAATGTAATGGAAATGGACTGGTGGGAGTCCATTATTTTAAATAATGGACTCTTTGCTGTTGCGAGTCCATTATTTTAAAACAATGGATTCGCTGCTATTTGAAATGAAAAATAAACAACTGTCCATTTCTTTTTCGTTTAGAACGATTTGGCGTATCTAAAAAAATATTAAACAAGTATATCAGTAAGAAACTGATTATAGTCCCCGCCGAAAGATATCTGAATGTACACTTCTTCGGTCAAAAACTTACTGAAAGATCGTACGTAAAAAAGCAGGAGGGTGGTGGACGGAATTTTGGTCAGCGAACAAAAGTGAAAGCATCGTGCCTCCACAAACAAAAATTTTGGCTATGTTGGAAGTTTAATAGTTTCGTCAATTTGTGGTCAAATCAAAAACCAATCCCACGTCGCACAATCGTAATATATATTCCTTCGCTCCAAAAAAACTCAAAATGCTGTCGTGCAGAATAACTGAGAAATTGCGCGTACAAAAGTGCCCCCACATCACGCCCCCTACAAACAAAAAATTTGGTCAAGTTTGAAGCTTCTCAGTTTCGTCAATTTTTGGTGAAATTCTAAAATAACCACAGGTCGTCCAACACATGTTGTTACTTCCCACAAAAAATCAAAAGCCTGTGGTGAAACGTGAGTGAGTAATCGCGCGTACAAGAGTGGGAGCATTGGTGAGGGACAGATGGACGGACGGACAGACAGACAGACGAACAACGCGTGTTTTATAAGTCCCCCGCTCCGCACGTACCGCGGCGGCGGGGAAATAACAAGCTAAAAAACCACCGTTCCATGTGTTGACCAACCCCCCCCCCCGCCCCCGTTCCTCCATCCCGCCCCTCACCCTCCCCTCACCCCGTTGTTTATTTGTGTGTGTGTGTGTGTGTGTGTTTACTAAATTTTACGAAAGAATTTGCATCCAGTGTGCAATTCAGCTGGGCATTTTCATTAACGATATCCAAGAACTCTTTTTCCATGTCTACACTTCGCACACCACCCACTGAATGAAAGACTCGGAACTGTACATTATTTTTCTCACACGTTGTTTATTGATTTCAAACCAGACAGCGCGTGACAAAATGGGTCATAACAAAGTGGGCGACATAATTTCACACTAGACTTTTGTTAGGGACAGTCCATGGAATTGGTTGTGAATTGTGTAAACTAAGTCAGATACAGAACTCAGAGGGTCCAAGAGTTCAAATAATGGACAGTTCCTCGGCGTTGCCTCGGAACTGTCCATTATTTGAACTCTTGGACCCTCTTCGTACTGTATCCTATACGTAGTTTGGTTCTGTCACCTTGTCTATTCGTATGCCAATCAAATTCGTGTGCGCAACCTTAGTTTCTACGGAGATGTTTGTTTCGTTCAGAAAGACTTTTAATTTTTTATGATCGATCTAGGGTAATGCGACTGGGACTGTTACAGAACAGATTTTCCGATATTCACATCACGCTATAGGTGAAAATATAGAGGACTGCCTGTTGCTTTGTCAAGTAAAAGTCGCAGAATCGATACGATCCTAAAAGAAATGTTTAAAGTGTGATGTTAATGAGTATTATAAAGAGAATATATATATATATATATATATATATATATATATATATATATATATATATATATATATATATATATATATATATATATATATATATATATATACACACTGTAACTGCTGACAGACGAATTAATCATTCACATTGATTGGAAAGAATGTCAGTGGACATTGGGGAAGCTCTGTGCATGAACACGAAAGCAGTTCATTTTTAACCCTGAACGAGTGGGATGAAGGCCATTGCTATCGCCATCTTCTCCACCTGCCGTTCCGTCCATTAATAAATATCTGTGGTTTTATTTGCTTCGTAATTCTGATTTTAATATTGCAGTGTTGGTTATACACCAGATGTTACTGTAACAAAATCTTACTCTGTTGTATGTATATAGAAAGCTTAAACAATTATAAACAATTCCTCTTAAAACGTTAAATGTGAAGATATTGTGCACCACCCCGCCCCCACCCTACGCCACCCCCCCCCCCAAAAAAAAGGGGGGGGGGAGATTTATCGATAAGAGAAATTAACCTGGGATTTCTGTCCCAGATGCCCCAGTTTTCTTTCGTGGTTTTGGTAATCATTGGCTTGTCAATATTTCAGAGAAAGTTCACGAACAACCAGCAGTCATGGTGGGGCAGCGAGTGGTCTCACTTCCAACCTCATGCTTACAGGTAGGCTCACAATGCTTACAGGTGGGTTCACGATACTTAAAGGTAGGCTCACACTGCTTACAGGTAGGCTCACAACACCAAAAAGTCGTACTTTTTCTCATCCCCGATCCTACTCCTGGACCTGCCTACTTCATGTCGTTAGTGCTTGGAAGTGATGAAGTGATTCGAGCTCACGATAACTAAATCACAGAAGGCGACTGAGATAAGCTGTATCACATCAAAATTCACAGGTGGGATATGCCTTGGTGGCACTGGTTGTCAGTCTGGCTTGGGAAGGGGAATAGCGGTCGGAGCTTTACCATGGAGCCATCCGTACACTCCCCAGTCCTATAGCTGTGTCAGACCAAGGGAGGGGAGAACTGTAACCATGCTTAACTCAAAATACAACGTTCCACGATGGCGCCACCAATAATACGACTGAAAAGGGAAAAGTTTAAATTACGCGCGAATTTCAGTGAAATGTATGTCGCACCCCTAACCACAAAAACCTGCCCGTTAGATAATCCTGGATCTTGTACAATGGAACTGTGTCTGCTTCCATGGACCAGTTTGTGTATCTAATTCGTATTCTTTCCGTTTTTGTGACGTTCTTTTATTCTTTTTTAACAGGTGGGAACACAAGCGTGTTAAACCCACCGAGCAGCGAGCGGTGGGCGTCACAGAGGACAGCCGCGAGCGCCGCGTCACGACCTCAGAACGTCACGCAGGCGGGCGGCTACTGGCTGGGTAACGGTATCTACAGCCTGCCGCCGCCCAGCAGGCAGGGCGCACAACTACAGTACAACCCGCCGCCGGGCTATAAGATCACACAGGATCCAGTGACCAGACAGCTCTTTGTGATACCCGGTAAGGAGATTGAGACAGACAGACAGACAGACAGATAGATGCACAGAAAGAGAGTGTGTATAAGAGAGTGTGTGCGTGTGTGTGTGTGTGTGAGAGAGAGAAAGAGAGAGAGAGAGAGAGAGAGAGAGAGAGAGAGAGAGAGAGAGAGAGAGAGAGAGAGAGAGGGGGGGGAGAAACATGTTTTGGTTTATCCAAACAAAGAGCCTACAGTTGGCTAACAAAAGTGTATTGGTGTTTTCCTATTCAAGTGAGTACTGTATTTGTTGAGAGTACAGGGTCTCACAGAAGCCAGCGAGTAGTACGAGTAACGCACTGATTATCGTGAGACTTGTTTTTTTTTGTTTTTTTTTTGGATACCGTCCAATATTTATGTTGTTCATTGCAGACGTGAGCGGCGGTTACTATGGCTCCCTGTCTCCGCATCAAGCGTCGCCCGTCGCTCGTTCTCCAAGCGAGCGACCCGAGTCACGACGCACGCCCACTACACCCGGCTTGCTGAGCCCGCCACCCGACCCTCGACGAACGCCAACCAACCAACTTCTTAGCCCCACAACGGCAAAAACACCGCAGAAGACCGACTCCCTGCCTAAAAGTGGACTTGTATCTCCCGAAGGAAACATAAAAACATCCCTGCCTGACGGCGGGAGCAGTCGGCGCGATCTGCTCTCACCGGCATTATCAAGCGGACGTAAAACACCGACAAATGCGTCGTCGACGTCCGTGACCTCGCCGGCTCTGATGCCGCCCCATCCCTACATCCCGAGCGTGCCCATCACTCCGGCCGCCCACCCCTTTCCCTATCCGTATCCATATTCCCCGTACTACTGGCCACCCAGTGCCTACCCGCCTCAATCCACGCGAGCGTCCGCTAAATGGCCACCGCCATCAGCGCAAGCCGTCAACCGCGGTACGTCTCCTGTCGATTTTACTGTAAGAACTAGCGTGACGTCATCGGCCATCTCTAAAGAAACTAGAGAGGCCAGCGCGCAGACGACAAAGGCTGGTGTTATTGAGGCATGTGTGCAGACGATCGAAAGCCCCACAGGAAGCGCGCGAAAAGCGGACAAGGTCGATACACCAGTGTCAGGCAATAAGGCGGTCACGGACAATTCATCTCAGACTGATCAAAGTTTAAATGAACTTACGAGCGATAACGCAACTAAATGTCTCCTATGCCATTGCTCATCTCAAACGGATAAATCTAAGTCAGGGGTCAAAGAGGAAAATCTCACAATAAAAACGATGTCCAATGCCACAAATTCTTCTAGTCAAAGTGATGATCTACATTGTGATTTAATTCAAAGTGGTACCAAGGCCGATTTCGAGGGTGATTCCATGGATGGATTGCATATTCTCAGCACACTTGCTTTACATTCTACAGCTCCGATTCCAGGAACGACGCACTCACGCAATATCAAGGATCTAACCCGACCATTGTCCATTGACACGAACATGGATTACCCTCTTCCGCCTCTCTACGGCATGGCACCACTGTCGCCAGATTTGTCTAGTGACTATAATGTGCCAAAGTCGATCTATTTCAGCGATGATTTCATGCGTCGGCGGCCGTCCAAGGCGTCGTCGCTGTCGGAAGATGACGTTAGCAGCGTGTTCAAAATTGGTACCGGTGAGTTCACATGTTTTCGCGCAAAAAACTGAAAAACAAAATCAAATTTTTGGGAATACAGATGAAGTGTTGTACGTTATTTCGTAACATTATCCCCTTTTGCAGGCCAACCGACTGTGCTGGACGTCTGTAGTCACATCAAGCGGGGGGGGGGGGGGGGGGGGAGGGGATATCTATTGCCTTTGTTTATGTATACACGCGAAGTACATGCAAACTTTAACTAATATTGGTGTGTGCGAAGTACAAACTATCGTTTTAGTCTCAAGACCATAAGATGAGTAAAATATAGGTGGGGTTTTTGCTGCCCAGCCAGAGTCTATTTTCTAATAAGCCTAGGGCACCTCGGTTCTTATGGGAATAAATTATGCCTGTTGTGACGCTTTCAACTATCTTTGCATTGGCTGAAACCAAGTTAAGGCGAGTGAAAAATTTTAGTTTCGAAATAACGCAGTTTAATTCAAATCTAGGTAGAACCCATGCGAGAGTGCAGAAGGCGCCCTAAATTTTACTAGTTATTTTTGCGAGACACCATTGAAAGGGACAATATTGAAAAGGACAACATTGAAAAGGACAACATTGAAAGATAACTGACGTTACTCGACGGTTTCGTCGATACATTGAAAGCGATTTCAAATAAATCTTTTTGGGTTTATGGTGAAAATAAAATTGAGCGAAAAAAGAAGTCTTCATAACTTCTTGATTGACAGGGCCAGAAAATATGGACCCGAAAGAAGTGGAGGTGCGCAGCAAACTGGCGGAGCTCCAGCGCCAGTATAAAGAGAAACAGAAACAGCTCGCGAAACTGAAACCTAAATCTAAAGAGTAAGCATGACCCGGAAATGGCTAGTCCACTAGTCCACTGTTACATGTATCAAACCCACTTCTGCATTTTTAAGGGTCCAATAAACTTTCCGACGTTGATCCAACGTCAATTTGAGGTTGAGACATCGGCCCGACCAAATATCAACATTGAGTCTGGTTGTAATTTGCATGCGACGAAAGATCACCGTTTAATCAATCCCTTTGATACAACGTTGAATAGACGCTGATAAAGCAACGTTGGTTATACCCCACTCTCTCCGACGTCTAATCAACATCTTTGGTGCAGCGTTGTATAGACGTCGGAAAATTGGCGTTGTATAGATCTTATTCGCATTTGTATGCAAGTTCGATAAATTGCAAGATGGCGACGTTGTACATATGTGTCTGCTTTTATGTTTTCTAGAGGAGATGGGAAAAAATGTGCTGCTAAAATCCGTAAGCGGCGTGACTCATCCAAATCTCAGACCAAGGACGAGAAATCAGTGCATGCACCAAGTATTCCGACGTCATCAAATAAGCAGGTCAAAGTCGAAAATACTGACGCCAAGCCAGTGTCGTGTCCGAGAACGAAGGCGCAGCTGAAATGTAAGCAGCCTGTTTGTTTAGAATGGTCACAATGCGTAAAAAGCGTTAATCTGGTTTGGCGTATAAGCTGTATAATTTCAGAGGTAAGGTGAGTTATCGTGGTTGGATAGCACCTCCGGGAGGTTCAGCGATGATGACGTCAGAGATGATGAAACGTATGAACAATATTTCCGAAATAAGTGACTGCATGTATCGACATCACACGCAATGGACTTCAGTCGTATTAGACAAACAGTACTGATGGATTTGTCACTTACCAGGGGGAAATGGCAAGAGGGAGTGCTCCAGTAATCTTGTAAGGTCGGTGCGTGCGGCGAAACACACACCCCAAAGCCATATGCGACTGAAGCCAGCTCATTTCGAAAATGACCAAAAATGTTAAACCAAATCTTAAATCACCGATGTGTTCACCGATTTGCGACCCCCACCCAAACAACGACAAATAAACGGAGGGACGTTGGGGTTGTGTTGCATTCAGAGCCGTGTCACGATTTCTGGGTTGGGGGATGGGGAGGGGAGGGCGTGGGGAGTAGGACTCTCCTTCCATATAAATCAGAAATGAAACGACTGAGCAAGGTATACCACGGACGCATCCATACTTTATGTAATGGGAGAGCACATACATGTCCATACCGTGATTTTGTGTAAAGGTGTCGAAGTTACGTATGGAGCCTTACTCAGACTGAGGGGTGGAGAGGCGGTTGCGTACCTTTCCCAACAAAAAAGTCATAAGTAGAGTGGAAATTGGGTTTCGGGGTCACGGTTACGAATCCTCGTCCCAGAAAATCAGAAATAAAACGACTTTGCACTTTGCACTGGATTGGCGTGGGGGAAGGACGGGAGGGGGCAGGGGTGGAGTTATGGACAAGGAAATATGGCACAATATACAAGCAAAACCACTTCGCATCTAAGTTTTATGTAATTGGGATGTGGGTACATGTAGGCCGAAGCCCTAGACTTTGAATACCCCCAAAAAGCTTAATTTTTACCAAATTTGTAACTAATTTACAGTTATATTATAAGTACCCCAAAAAGTTTCAGAACATTTAAACGTACTTTACAATCACAGTTTATGTCTGTAAATTGTAACAAATTTATTGTTCCAATTACTTATATAATTTATAATAAGTTTATACCTAGTTTATAGTCAAAATTTATACCCAGTTTCTAACTGTTTAATTGTTTAACTTGTATTCAATTGACACCTAGAAATTTGGTGTATTTCGCGTACCCAAATCTCCTGTTGTCTCCCATTCAAAGTCACGATATATTTTTACGTTGTTATGGTCTTATACGACTGAAATTTTCCTTGCTGAAGCGTTTCAGTCTTAACTAGATCTAGTTAATATTTAAAAAGGTGACAGTTGACACTTGAATTTTTGTTGGCAACTTACCTTTAAAGCGCAAAATTGGGTATTCACGAAGGCGTTCACGTTAAATTAAATATATGTATATATATATATTTCAACTGGGTAGTCAGAGCTCGTGGTGTGGAGTTGTGCAGTTTGTTGTTTGTCAGACATGCAGCCAAGCAGTGGCACGACGGCGTCCACAAGCGAGACGAGCCATAAGCCACGGCACAGCATCTCTGACGAGCCGAGCCGTAAGCAGACGACACGCCACAGCATCTCCGACGAGCCGAGCCGTAAGCAGACGACACGGAACAGCCTCCCCGACGAGCCGAACCGTCAGAGGACGACACGACACAGCATTACTGACGAGCCGAGCCGTAAGCAGACGACACAACAAAACCTGTCCGACGAACCAAGTCGTAAGCAGACGACACGGCACAGCCTCTCTGACGACTCCGATATGGGTGAGCACAAAGCACTAGCCGCATACACAGCAAATGTTCGTACTAAAAACCGGGCTAATATCAGGTGATTTAACAGTTAAAAATCAGTGTTTTCCACGCAGACAGATTCTACGGTATCGCCCCAGCCAGGTCTCAGTCTGCCAGTACCCACTCTTCATACTGAGGTACTAAGCCAGGGTGCCAGCTAATGTCTATACACTCCTTCGACCTTCAGTTGACGAATTCAGGTTTTGGTAGCCCATACACTATGTAACCTTTCCGTTCGTCTGCACCAACATTGTGCAACTAGCCATTCCTAATTTGAAAGAGATATCATGGCTGCTTTTAACATTCTCTAAGTGCTCTTCTCTTTCTCAAGATTAAACGGGTTCCCTATATATTTTCCGTTACTTGTTTAGCATTATTGCTATCTATGTTAAGTTTTATTTTGTCAAAGCGTCCGATGTTCAGGCCGTACTTGGAAAAAATCTCTTAGAAATCGTATCTTTCTGTCGCCATTTAGAATTTCTTAGAGGTTACAAACTAATCTTTTAATGCTCAGGCATTCTCGCTGAATCAGATTTGGTTCCTATCCCTGACGCTATTTCCATTTCCTTTTCTACTGAGTGACTTTTTTCAAAATTAGATTCATTTTCATGCTTGCCATCGTGATGGGTTGCTTTGCTTTTTGTGTAATCGATATCTTCAGATATTTTCTGAACGTCAACAGGAGTGCCAGTAACCTAACTTAGTTCAAATGAAGACATCTATCTGTATCATCTGATCGCTTATTGGGCAACAGCTGTGTCAATGTGGAAACCAAAAATGTCTTTGCATTGCGTATCAATTTCTTACAGAATGATTGATTGTCCACTGGTTCTTGAACTGTTTTGTGTGAATTTGAAAGATTTTCCAAATTCGTAAGACCTCTTCACCCAGAACCGAATTTTGTGCACCACTTTCAAACTCGCCTTTTAAAAGAGTCAAAACTTAGAGTTACAACACTATGTCTCTCTTCTTTCTTTTAAGCAATGGTAAATTTAATTTTAACTTTGGATTTGCCGGTAATGGGCCTTTGGAGGCCAAGTTTGATATGGATAACACTCGTACACTCTGGGCTCTTCTATTATGCCCATGATACGGGCAACACTGTACCCTCTGGGCTCCTCTATGATGCCCATGATACGGGCAACACTGTACACTGTGGGAGCCTCTATTATGCCCGGGCAACACTCTACGTTTTCATCCCGCTGTCCATCTCTTGTAGTATAAAATGTTCCACGCTGATCCCGAAATTTGGGGCGTTGTTCAGTGAAATTCCTTCGAATTCGTTCCATTCTAATTTCGCCAGATCCTATGTTTGTTTTGTTTTTTCTTGTGTACATAGTAAATAAGTTTTCATTAAAATATGTATTAAAATGAGTTTTTTATTAATATGGGCAGACAATGTCAATAGTCTAAACCCATAAACACGAAATTAAAGACCTTTACCAGGCGTGTGGATACGTTGCAGGTGAATTAAGTTCCATGTTAGAAGACACATTTCTGGAAGGAAATGGCAGTAAAACACGTCGGAGCGCCAAAAAGAAGCTGCCCTTTTCAGCCGGTTTTCAAGATTTTTCACCAGGTAAAACAGGCAGTCGATATAAAGATCTTGCGGTTCTTTGTTTCTCCGCTATCATGTTTGGCATTTATTATAATGGAGTCGGATCTGCATCAAGTGTGATGTAAGTGCTGTGTATGATGGTCTAAAGATTTTACTTGTTTTGATATAACACGCATAGAGCAATAGATATTAATATTGGGTTGTTGCAAAGGATCCTTTTTTAGTGCTTTTGTTTGATGAGACCGTGTCAAGGAAATGAATATTTGGGCAACATCTACACTTATGGCGAATATGCATTTCCTCACCCAACAATGTTTCCATTCAGTGCACATATCTGTCTAAAAATAGTTGATAAATACTAAACACACTATTTTATAGGGCTATGTATTGTCCTATTTTTCTTGGGAAGTCAATGATTGCAGTAATGAAAAACGCCTAATGAAAACTGGAAATTTTAATAGTAATAATAATAATAATAATAATAATAATAATAATAATAATAATAATAGAAGAACACAATCATCAGTACAAAATATTTCATATCTTTCTGTGTACTGGAGTCTGTGTGCATTGGTCGTTTTAGTCTTTGGAGATAGTGAAATGTGTAAGTTTTTTGTCTTCCTAATTCAAAATTTTAATGTGAATGACGGCATGCAAAACTCTTAATTTATCTTATTTGAGTGAAGAGTACTACAAAAGTAATAATTTAAACAATTGGTAAATTTATCGGAAACTTTATTCGAAAAGGGTGAAGAAAGTGGGGTTTTGAAATGTTCATAAACAAAAGAAAACAGGAATACAGGCTTCATGTAGCTAAGATTTCTTTCTCTTCAGGTATGTCGGGGAAAAGGCTGAACACTTCGACATCAAGTTTAGGTATTTTAGCTCAATATGCCTCGTCTCAAATTGAGGTCAACCAGGATGGGTCAGCAAAGCTGAAGAAGAAACGTAAACCATCAACGAAAAGTGATGAATCCAACTATATTCCGTCGAAAAAACGCAAGCCCGGGCGACCTAAAAAGTACAGCAAAGACCAAGCCGTAACCCAGACCTTGGTGTCGAAATCCAGCAAGAATTTCTCGTTCTTCAACATTGGAAAAGCTGTAAAACGGATGAAAGCGTTAAAGGAAGGCAACAAGGTACAGAGATTTATTTGTTACCGTGCAGAGGGGTGCGGGGGGGGGGGGGGGGTATTGAATCTTCGTCTGCATATATGTATGTGTGTGTGTATGTATGTAAACTAAAATTTCGGATGATTTTCTGCACGACCCTAAGCCAGGCGCCCATTCTGATTTTTCGATGTCCCACATTGGATTCGCTGCTTTACACACATTTCAGGCATCAGATGATTTTATGTCGTTTCTTGTTCAATTATTTTGAAATTTGGCATGAACGTTCCCTGGGAAGTTCTCCAATCACCTTATATTTTTATTCGCGATTTGGCCAAAATTGCCATAAACAGCCCAATTTCATTAAACACCAAAATACTGCTTTTCCACTAAATTCAGTCCGATCTCTTTGAAATTTGGCAGAAAAGTTTCCCCAGCACGTCCACTACCCAATTTTATCAAAACTTTGTAGATTTCTCGTTTCAGCTTTTTTATGTCTTCGATTATACGGCCTTTACGGCTGCTGAAATTAAAAATTCTTTCGGGTAATTTTTGAGCACTGCTTATTTGTGATAACGACTGCTAATTCATACGAGGAACTTAAAAAATGGTTACCGAGCTCGTAACCAGTTTAACAACTAACCACTGAGATGATATTTTTGCTTTTTTATATATCATTATATATAACAGGTGTGTAAAGAGCTAACCAGTGCCACTTAGTTATGAAATATGTACACCTGCCGCTCTAGTTTGTTTGGGAATTATCTTGTTTGGTATATTACAGGGCAGCTTATTACAAGCAATAGGCGAGTGGAGCCGCCGGCGTTCGGAGCGTATTTTCCTCAGCGATGCCGTGTCACCTGCGAAGAGCACGTCCTCCTCCACCTCGTCGTGCCCGGTGTCCGAAAGCCCCTCTTCGTCTTCCGCTCGTATCAAAGCATCGACACTGTCGCTTCCTCAGATGGCGCAGGAGGGTGCTGGGAGTGTGGGCGGCAAGGCTAGGGTCCCTACTCTAGCGGAAAGGGTCCTCAAGCCTGGCATCATGGCGAGTGCTCATAAACCTGCTCAAAGCATGACGCCTTTCAAAGCAGATAGCTCTCAACAGGTAGGATCGTTACTACAAATAACCAAATACGGTGATACAAGCCCTGGGAATAGACAGTGTAAAACCCGAAATATTCATTGTCTGTCAGATAGTAAAGCTGATCTGCCGTTAATAAGAAATCGTTGGTTACGTTTACCAAAACTGCTTTATATCAACCTTTAGTTCACCAGATATTCACAAGTTCCTCGCTTGACAAGCGTGGCACACAACTCTTACAGGTAAGAACTCATGGATAAACACTAACAACAGAGGTATTTCTTTTCATGTCACCAGAAGCCGTCTGTGACCGAAGCAAGGGAAAGGTACAGCATTCGTAGCAACTCGTCCGAGTTTGATTCGGATTCCGACGACAATTCGTCCGATTCCGATGAGGTGTTGCCGGAAGTGGGAAAAGACGAAACGGCAGCGGTGTGGGAGCAGACGGACGACACTCGCTCGACGTCGCCAGCTCCAGGTAAGGCTGTCTCGTGCCGGCGAGATCACATGCCTTACACGTGGGCAGCGAATGTGAACACGACGGCTCACGTAGTGGTGACGTAGTGCGCAGAGGTCTCTATCACGTGATGTTAATTTAACCAAGAAACCCAAATAAGAGAGTATTCGTTGTATTCAAGTAAGCCTCGTAACGGATTGGGGAGCTGGAGGAATGTTTTAGGATAGACTTCACCATTCTGCAGTTAATAACAAGTACAAGTGTGGGTGGGGGAAGACATGTCCTTCCACACTGATCTTGCCATTCTAGTTGTTGATGTTTTACAGATGTGAAGTCGAGTGTTCTGACCCAGGCTGAGTTGTTTTACAGATGTGAGGTCCAGTGTTCTGACCCAGGCTGACTTGTTTTACAGCTGTGAGGTCCAGTGTTCTGACCCAGGCTGACTTGTTTTACAGATGTGAGGTCCAGTGTTCTGACCCAGGCTGACTTGTTTTACAGATGTGAGGTCCAGTGTTCTGACCCAGGCTGACTTGTTTTACAGATGTGAGGTCCAGTGTTCTGACCCAGGCTGACTTGTTTTACAGATGTGAGGTCCAGTGTTCTGACCCAGGCTGACTTGTTTTACAGATGTGAGGTCCAGTGTTCTGACCCAGGCTGACTTGTTTTACAGATGTGAGGTCCAGTGTTCTGACCCAGGCTGACTTGTTTTACAGATGTGAGGTCCAGTGTTCTGACCCAGGCTGACTTGTTTTACAGATGTGAGGTCCAGTGTTCTGACCCAGGCTGACTTGTTTTACAGATGTGAGGTCCAGTGTTCTGACCCAGGCTGACTTGTTTTACAGCTGTGAGGTCCAGTGTTCTGACCCAGGCTGACTTGTTTTACAGATGTGAGGTCCAGTGTTCTGACCCAGGCTGACTTGTTTTACAGATGTGAGGTCCAGTGTTCTGACCCAGGCTGACTTGTTTTACAGATGTGAGGTCCAGTGTTCTGACCCAGGCTGACTTGTTTTACAGATGTGAGGTCCAGTGTTCTGACCCAGGCTGACTTGTTTTACAGATGTGAGGTCCAGTGTTCTGACCCAGGCTGACTTGTTTTACAGATGTGAGGTCCAGTGTTCTGACCCAGGTTGACTTGTTTTACAGATGTGAGGTCCAGTGTTCTGACCCAGGCTGACTTGTTTTACAGATGTGAGGTCCAGTGTTCTGACCCAGGCTGACTTGTTTTACAGCTGTGAGGTCCAGTGTTCTGACCCAGGCTGACTTGTTTTACAGATGTGAGGTCCAGTGTTCTGACCCAGGCTGACTTGTTTTACAGATGTGAGGTCCAGTGTTCTGACCCAGGCTGACTTGTCGGATGGCCTGAAGATCCTTTACTTCATGGAGGGACTATTTTATGAGGCGCGCGTGAAGGAAATCCAGCCGCCGGATGTGTATGGAGTAATGGTGAAGGGTGAGCGTGGCAACAGGCCGCACATATTATCCAGGGAAGAGCTACTCAATGATGCGGTAGGTTTCCATGGCAACGAGACTATACTATGATTATGTAGTGGCTTTATTTTAAAAAAGTAGCAATGAAAATTTTGACGATTTAACAGTTTAACCAACGATTATGACTGACGTGCACGTTTCAAATATAACTATCATTTTCTCATAAACAATTTGAGAAATTTTGGTAGTTAAGAAGGAGTGGTATGAGTTTTTTATTTTTTGGCCTGAGTAGGCCATTATGAGGGTTTACGAGATCATTTGAAATGGAACCATACAGCATAGTGTGCTGTTAGACGATATGCCGACACGGATCCAGAAGGCACCTCAGTTGTAAGATATTCCATTGGTTTAGGTCATGGACATACAACCACCGTCGCTTGGCAACGTACCGGTAGGCCGCCGCGTGTGCGCGTATTGGAGCCAGCAATTCAGCTGCCTCTACCCGGGCATGATCGTCAAGGCAACCCCCGTGACGAAGGGCGGAGGCAGTAAGAGTCACAAGCTTGTTAATGTAGAATTTGATGATGGCGATGATGGGAGAATCCCCCTGGAACACGTCAGGCTGTTGCCGCAGGACTTCCCTGTACAAAGTTAGTATCCGTTCCTCACCATGTTGTCTTCTTCAGCTGGTATTTTATTAGACAGTTATGTTTTCATCTGATTTTGTACGCTACCAGATCTATACTTTTAAGCCGTGCTATAACGATGTTTGGGCTTGTCACCGTGTGCCCCAACAAGCTTGCAATGTTATTTTTGTGCAAAGATTAAACAGAAGAGTTGCAGAACCGGACCAAAACATAACACGCAGAGAACATTATTACTTGAATAAAACCTTGCAGTGATTTTTTAATCCCCACAGGGGGAATATAGGCGATCAACCGCGTGTCGGTCTGTCGGTCGGTCGGTCTGTCATCAAGAGCTTGTTAACCCGATAACCGTAAAAACTGCTGCAAGGTTTTTAATGAAACTTGGTTTGTAGCTTCTATGGGAACAAACACAGATCGGTATTGTAAATGGGCCAGGTTCGTCCAAGGAAAATGGACCAGCTGGACTTGGAAAATTTCAGCTCTTGATTGACTATTGATTGCCGTGTTTAACGGATGGGGGTGCCTGTGGGGAATATGTGGGTTGTGCACAGTGCTCTAGTTTCATCATGTTTCCCTTCTCATTTCAGCCTACGATGACGACCCACCCTCACCGGCTGCCGGCAAGCGCAAGAAGCGGAGCATATCGGAAGACTTACTAGCGGATAGCTGGCGGGAGCGCAAGCCTTCCATGTCCGACGCTCTGACGCGCTACCAGGTCATGGAGCGGCTCAAGGCGGAAGCCAAGCGCAAGATGGAGCGCTTCAACGAGGAGCAGCGCCGGCGCGGGCTGGCGGGTGCTGGCGACGGGCCGTCGGGCCGCAGCGACAGCGGCAAGTCCGGGGCTGACTCAGCAGCTGCGGCGCGCCATTCGTCGCTGTCACCCGCACGGCGCGCGGCAGGCAGCCGCCAGAACACATTCCATAGATCACTCTCCGTTGGTGCTAAAAGTAAATCTAAATCAAATATGGCTAGTCCTGCGAAGAAGTCGAAAAAAGAGGAGTCGAAATGGCCGTCTGATTGTGAGAGCGACTGCAGCAGCCGTTCTGCGGAGCGGAGCGATGCTCTCAGCGACGCTGACGTGGCAGGGACAAGCGGTAACAAGAAACCTGCCAATCAGCTGAAATCCAGGAAGAAGTCCGTATCCAAGGCCACGGCTCCGAGGCGGAAGTCGGAGAGCGCCAAAGCGAAATCCCCATCGGGCTCATCCGCAAAGAAAAGGAGAACAGCGTCTGCGACGGCGGCATGTGAGTGCTGCGCGTGCGCCCCCCTCCCCTCCCCTCCACTCCAATCCCCTTCCCTTCCCTTCCCTTCCCCCCTCCCCTTGTTATCTCTGACCCGGGAACGGGAGCACGGTTTTTTTTTCGACGCCAACTTATGTTCATTCGGTGGCCAAGCTGTACCATATTTGGGACTCTCTGTCTCCCCTCCCCTCCCCTCCCCTCTCCTCCCCTCCATTCTTGTTTATTTTTGAATGTTGACAATGAATTATTATTAAGTTTGCAGAAATTCATCTTTTATTTCATTGAAAAGAAAAAAAAAGAAAAAGAAAATAGTTATTTGGGAATTATGGGGTTAGTGGGGAAGACATTTGTTTTTGTTCACAAAAACAAGAAACTAAAAAGGTGTCGATTAAAAGTGTGTGATATAAATGGGCACTTTCATGTTTTGTGTGCACTGGCCTCTTTAATTTCACAACTCAAGTTTAAATAAAGTGATGTCATTCTTTTTGTTTGCAGCTATACTTCCCGCGCACCAGATCTGGACTTGGATGGGGCCGGGTACAAAGCGCCCCAAGAAGACGTTCTACAAGGCCATCAAGCGCGGCAAGGAAATCCTACGCTTGGGTGATTGCGCCGTTTTCCTCACGGTTGGCCGACCCAACCTGCCGTACATTGGGCGGATTGAGAGTCTGTTTGAGACGCGTGGGGGAAACCTGACGGTCAGGGTGAAATGGTTTTACCATCCCGAGGAGACGAAAGGTGGCAGAAGACTGGCGCAGATCAAGGTGAGTTGTGCAGTCCCGCCTCACCGTGTCACCCTCACGTCTGTTCATACGTGGCAGGCTCTGCAGGGCTTTCAAACACATCACCCTTTAAGCCTAATCACACTCACGTTCTTCGCGATGATTTCGCCAATATTTTCGGGCCGTTTAAAAATTGTGCCCATATATTTTAACCTGTTTGAAAAATGTGCAGGGCAGTTTATAAATTTTCCCCTAGAAACTGTGTTTAAGAACGCGAGGCAGTTGTAACGTTTGTAACATTTAAAAACTATGCGGAATGATTTACAAGTTATCAAAATAAAAAAAAAAGATAAATGTTTTGAGAAGCATCGGTGATTTGACTTATTATTTCAAATCTGAATTTTAGGTAATTTTACGTTCCTCCTAACCCATAGGACATATCGACATAGAATATATGAATATGCTATAGGGAATCTGTCAAATATGAAACTGATACAGTACATCCTGTTGTTTGCAGTTGAAACAATATGCAAATAATTTCATAAATGTGATCCGAGATATTTGCAGTTTTATGCTTTTGAAGTTTTTAGATATATCCTTTGCTAGTCGCACGACGTCAGTTTTTTTTATATATTAAACATATCTAAAACACAGCCAGAAAAACTTGTTGTGTAGTCAAATCAACTGAGAAACTTATCTGTAAGGTTGTTGTATATTAAATCGGTGTGACGTAATGTCTATGCTCTATGGCACATTTGACTTCAACCTTCAACGTACCATTGTTGTTCGACCGATTGACTCAAAATTTCAGTGCCTTCATACTATCACTGATTTGACAGATCCACTATGACATATATATATATAGCCTGTTTTCCAAAGAATGCTATACATTTGTCCGGTGTATTCGATTATCCGGTATATTTTTAACACGAAACAACGACAACAGATATTTAAAACGCTATGCAGTTAAGCAGTTTATGTGGTTATCCGTTATGCGATTAGCCGATTTCATCTGTACGTTAGTTGACCATACTCATGAACCGTGTTGTTGCTGTTGTATGGGCAGGGCGCGCTGTATGAGAGCCCCCACGGAGACGAGAACGACGTGCAGACGATCTCACACAAGTGTGACGTCATGTCGTACACGCGCTACAAGGCGTACAAGGCCCAGCAGACGACCGGAGAGGCGGACAACGTGTATTATCTCGCAGGCTTCTACGACCCCACCAGTAACCTTCTCAAGTTTGAAGGCGATGTTAAGGTGCAGGGCAAGAACTGGTAGAACGAGTTCCCAAACCCAATTAATAACCGATAACTGGAAAGAATTTCTGTCAAAGCAAGAACAATGGATGGTGGTTTGGTTTAAAGTGTTCATAAATAAATAATTTACAGATATTGGCTTATTTAGAGTTAACATAAAGTGTTATTGACCAAAAAGACAATGTTGTTCTTAAGATCAACATTTTCGTAACTGGTCAACGATACCTTCATGTTGACTCGAAATAAGTCAATAGCTGCTTTGTTGCATGAATTATTTGTTGTTTTAATTGTAAATAACTGCAATATTTATCGACTTTTTGCGTCCCGGTCAACAGTGAAAAATTGTTGACTTGGGAATCGACCATTCAGATTACAGCATTTACCCAAGTCATATGAAAGATACATTTGTTAATCGGTTCGGAAGTAAGCTGCGAATTGTGTAAAACTGTAAAGCCAGTAGGGTAAGCAACTGTGGACACAAGATGGCGTAGTCAAGCGGACGGCTGCCCCAGTGGGGGAGCTAGCCTGGGCTCTGTCCTTAGGGGAGGGGGGGGGAGGGGGGGGGCGGGAGTAGAGAAGCTATTCAGGGATTGGGGAGGTAGATTGTTACACCGGCGCTCTGTTACTGCCAACCAACACGTCCGCCAAAGAAAGTACTGAACGGCCCAGACTAGTACTGAACGGCGCGGACTAAGTACTGAACGGCCTGGACTAGTACTGAACGACCTGGACGAGTACTGAACGGCCAGGACTAGTATTGAACGGCCCGGGCTAGTACTGAACGGCCCGGACTAGTGCTGAACGGCCTGGACTAGTACTGAACGGCCCGGGCTAGTACTGAACGGCCCGTACTAGTGCTGAACGGCCCAGACTAGTACTGAACGGCCCGGACTAGTACTGAACGACCTGGACGAGTACTGAACGGCCCGAACTAGTACTGAACGGCCAGGACTAGTACTGAACGGCCCGGGCTAGTACTGAACGGCCAGGACTAGTATTGACAGACCGAGGGATTTAGATTCTTAATCCCTCGCTTGTGTCATTGTAAAATCGTTTTCGGCAGTCTTCGGTGGACCTCTCATCTGTTAACCGCAGGCAGCTTTTATTCAAATGGCCACAACCAACAAACAGATGTAGCAAATTGAGGACGGAATGAAAGGGTGTACTGGAAAAAAAAGGGCATTGAACTTGGGGAAAAATAAATGTAGCCAAGAGACTTGACACATGCGGCTTCTATAACGACGAAGAGCTGTCATTAGTGAAAACAATAGGCCAGAGAGACTGTGGAGAAGTTCGAAGCTGTTGTTTTTTGTTTGTTTTTTTCTTTGTGTTCACATTGTATTTAAGTAATATACCCGATGTGTTTGCTTCATGCCGCTTGTTTTGGTCGTATTGGACAGACATACATAATGTTGGTTTTTGTGTTATATATGTAGACACTAAGGGTTGTTAGGTTTGTCCCGGTCCCTGGCTTGCTACCGAGATAAAACGGTGGCTTGATTCGTTTTCTCGTCTCGGTTTCAGGGACTCCTTGGGACCACTTATAAGGGTATATTCTGTACTTCAGGTGGCCGTAGATAGTCAAGTAATGATAACCTAATATCCATTAACCACGTTCCATAATTTACTGTACGTTCACTGCATGATGAGTGTTTGCTGACCGCCTGATGACCACCTGCTGGCTGTGTGATCAATGTATGATAAGTGTAAGAGGCGCGTACGGTCACTGTATGGTCAGTGTATCATCAGTGTAGGGGCCGTGTACGGTCACTGTGTGATCAACGCGTCATCAGTGTAGCGGCCGTGTACGGTCACTGTGTGATCAACGCGTCATCAGTGTAGCGGCCGTGTACGGTCACTGTATGATCAACGCGTCATCAGTGTAGCGGCCGTGTACGGTCACTGTATGATCAACGCGTCATCAGTGTAGAGGCCGTGTACGGTCACTGTATGATCAACGCGTCATCAGTGTAGGGGCCGTGTACGGTCACTGTATGATCAACGCGTCATCAGTGTAGAGGCCGTGTACGGTCACTGTATGATCAACGCGTCATCAGTGTAGGAGCCGTGTAAGGTCACTATGTGGTCATTGTAGCCATGCACGGTCATTGTATGATCAATGCGTCATCAGTGTTGGAGCCGTGTACGGTCACTGTATGATCAATGCTGGGCTAGTGTAGGTCACTATATGATCAGTGTTGGAGCCGTCTACGGTCACTGTATGATCAATGCGTGGCTAGTGTGGGGGCCGTGTACGGTCACTATATGATCAGTGTCGGAGCCGTGTACGGTCACTGTATAATCAGTGTAGGGGACGTGTACGGTCACTGTATGATCAGTGTATGAGTCATGCACGGTCACTGCCTGATGAGTGCAGGGCGTGTAGGGTGGAGACGTGTAGGTGGAAGCGTGTAGGGTCACTGTGTGAGCATTGCTAGATTACAACAGTCACAGTGCGATACCTTAAGATGAGTGCACTTTGCAGATATTGACTTATGTTGAGTCAACCTATTGACCAGTAAGAAAATGTTGACAATCAGATTACAGCATTTACTAAGTCATGTAATACTAACAATTGTGGAGGGATCGTTCGTATGCGATGGTGGCGTTGTCTTACACCTCCGGGGTAAACAATTTTTGTACTTGATCTGCTATGAGAATGTCATGCTGCTCAGCTGCACTTCACAGCTTCAGATTATGAAATGTCGTTTTCACATTTATTCTTATTTATTCGTATAAGTAATTAATTAAATTTTTAATATTCAAACCAGTTAGCGATCAACTGAATTTGTGATATGAATGATTCAGTGCTTGATGCCAGTGTGTTTTTTAATGTCCGTAATGTTACTGTCGATATAAGTAAGACAAGTTCTGGTATCAATGCGGTAAACTGATTTCTTATATCAATAATGGTCATTTTTGAATTTTTTTTATAAAAAAGCATACTAATTAAAACGTCAGTCATCGAATTAACACATCTTTCATCTAATTAACACATCAGTCATTTGTTTATGGTTCCTCCGTAGAGGGGAAACATTTTGTTTTTGTACTTTCTGTGTGTATGTTTGTGTATGCGTCTGTTGTAGACACCTGATTTTGTCAACACGATAACTTTCGAACGAAAACCGCGGATCAACTTCAGACTTGTGGGATTATGCCTTGGGTTGGTCCGCTAGCTGAGATTGTATTTGAAATATGTTGGAGAACCGCGTGACGTCATAGGACGTCAAGACGCGACAGTTGTGTCATTATTGTAATTACAGAACGAAACCTTGGATGAGCTTCAAGTAGACACTTGACACTGTTAACATAATAACTCTGTGACGACAGGTCGGATCAGCTTCGAACTTGTTGGGAATGTGCCGTACGTGGATTTTTGGGTAAGGGAGGTTTGGTGGCATCGACACTGATGAGGGGTTGGGGCTGGGGGTACCGATGCAGAGCCGTTCCGAGATGAGAGGACGAGCGTGTGGGGTTTGGGGTGTGATGAGGGGGGGGGAGGGGGGGGGCAGGCGGTAACGTTGTTAACCATTGCACAAGTTGTTGCGATTGGCTGGATATAGCATGACACAGCATTTTCTGAGGACTCGCTGTTGATTTTGGTGAATTGATAGCAAAATTGTTTTCACTTCCAAGCTGTTCCACATATAGGAGCGGTTATGTAACCTAAGAATTTGCTTGGAATTATTTTTCACTTATGTAATGGGATATGACAAGTAGTGGGTGAGTGACAAGCAACTCAGCAGTTTGGTATAAATATGTCCCCTCTCCCGACTCCCATTCCCAACTCCCCACCTCATCTACTGTGCAGTAATGAAAGATGCCTTTCTTGTGCTTTTTAGCCCATGATAATGTATGGAAATAAGATAGATATCATGGGTCTTAGTACACTTTGGGTGCAGACCCACAAAGTGAAAATGGTAACAGGATAAGGGTTGCGTTCAGACCCGTACTTACATTAGATGGCCGGGGGGGGGGCGGGTGGAGGAGGTGACTGTAAACATAAAAAAAACAAAAACAAAAAAAAAAACAAAAAAAAACAAACAAGGAAATAGGGAATTGGTGGTGCAGCGACCAGCTTCCAGACCCGGATAAAAAAAGGCTGCAGTTAAACCTGCTTGTAGCAACCACCTTCATGACCCGGATAAAGGACGTACACAAAGACCTGTTTGTAGTTCCCACCTCCGTAGAGACGAACAGTTAAATCTGTTTTTAGCGACCACTTTCCAGAATCGTATAAAAAAAAGACAAATAGTAAAAACTGCTGTCGTGACCAGGATAAAAAAGCGTACAGTGAAACCTCTGTAGTGACCATCTTCCAGACCCGGATTAAAAAGACGTTTGTAGTTTCCGCCTCCTCTACCTAGATAAGAGACCAGTTAAACCTGTTTTAGCGAGCAACTTCCAGAATCGGATGAAAAAAAAACGACAAACGGAAAACCTGCCTCTGGCGACTCGGATAAAAAGACCTACCAACAGATCACAACCTGTGTTGTGACCATCTTCCAGACCCGAATAAAAAATACGTCGAGCTTTTATATTGACCACATTTCACATTGCTAAACTTGTACCTAGTTGTATTTAGAAATTAAGGATTAAGACACTCAAAAGCCAGGTTACATGCCCCCCCCCCCCCATTCAAGAATGTATATATATATCTATGTTCAGATGTATTTAAAAAGGTAAAATAGTAAATAAAATAAAATAAAATTTCGTAAACCGGAGGCGGGGCAAGCGATGGAAAAGGATGAGGGAGGGAGGAGGGTGGCGGGGAAAACATTTATTTTTGCTTATACAAAAACAAAACGCCAGTGGCTGGCTATAAAAAGTGTTTGGCATGTTCGGGTGCACTGATTTTGGTGTGCACTGGCCGCTCTAGTTAATGGTATTGAAAAGTAATTTTCAAAAATGTTGAATAATATCGGTAAATATTTTTGACATCAAAAATTCATTTGCTGATATTAAATCTCATATTTATGATGTCAGTACTCATTAAGTGAATTTTTATGAACGAATTTGTATATCGGAAATTCAATAACTGGTATTGCTAAATTTCTGATATCGAAAAATAATTTGTGATAGCTTTATTGCAATTGCTTGTGCCAGCACCAGATGGCTGTACAGCAATTCAGAAGCAGACGCAATGTTGCCGACTTTGTAAGCTATAATTCTCATACAACAAAGTCCGTGTGAAATTACAACGAAAATTGACATAAATTACTTTACGAGTTACCACAATTGTTAAGAAGATTTCTGTGATTTTTCGTGATTTGGGTGATTTTTTGGTCTTCTCATGGTCTGAAGTTCTAATTCCGAAAATTAAGCACTACGAGAACATATATTGATGGAGGTGTGTTCAAATCGAGGGGTGGATTTTCATAAAACTGGGCGTAGATGTTGTGACGTCACTACACTTTGTAGTAGATGCATTCCCTTGTAAAGACTGTTGGAATGGTCCCCTAAACCAAAGTGCAGCGGTATCCGAGACCGAACTTCCTCGAAAACTTGGAGCTGCTACGCTCAGTGTTGTTTAAAGCGGGGAGTGTTAGCATACCATTACGCCGAGATGTGTATAACATATACAGTACCACGTGACTTGTTGGCTCGATATGCGAGAGGCAGTATCATTGTCAAAACGCGCTGTTTCTTGTATGTTTACTGGATTACTTGTGATAACTAGTCACTAATTAATGTGTACTTTTTAAAAAATACTGTTTTTCCAGGCGTGCTTATAAAACCCATTCTTTGAATTAAAAACAAAACAATATTGCATTTCTTCAAAGGAAAACAGTGACGTGATCACGTGTGTGTCACGTGTGTTTCCCGGTGATGTGTGCACGGCGCACTATGTAATATAGTGGCTTATTTTTGCATTTAATGGCCTGTGTACATAGTTGATGAATTGGAAACATAACTTATTTGAAATAAGTGAGAATACAATTTAAATATGTGGTTGTGTAGTGAGAATGTGCTTTTATTTTGTAAATGTTCAGAGAAAGCTTTTATGTGTGGGACAGAAGCGGAAATGGTTCTGTGTATTTCGCAGCAAAGTACTCTGTGTGGGGGCGGTAGAATAAGTATGGGAAGCGGGCCTGGACGTTCAACGGTGCAGTTGGTTTAAATTTAAAAAGAAGAAACCAATAAATATTGGTCCTGTATTTAAGTTACTGCAGAAATCAAGATTTATGTGGGTCAAATATAACGAGTCCTCAGTGTGTTAGTTTTACTACAAATTGGAAAAAAATTCGTGTTATTAATTAAAATAAAATATCTTGAAGCACATTTCAGTGAAATCGTAGCCTGCAGTTTCATATTGTATTTTGTTGTTTTTTGTGTTGCCTATGGAACAAAATTTTCCCTTACAGAAATTTTGTGAAACATTTTTAAAATGATTATGAATTAAGTTTACTGTTTTAAATAAATACTGTTTTAAATAAATTGTACCATATTTTAGTGTATGTTAGGTGTTTGTGTGTACGTTGTTGTATCTTGTTTATTTTGTTAGCCGAGTAGTAAATTTTTGGTTGTTAAAATAGACACCATTTTTGCGTAGATGGGATCCCTGGCTGTTAGCCAGTCACGGGGTACAACTGTTAGAAGTGCGCTCGCTCTCACGTATCTTTTCTAAGTAAAACTGGTTTGGTTAAGTTGGTGCTGGTCATGGAAAACTAACCCCTCCCCCCCCCCCCAAAAAAAAAAAAAAATAAATAAAAAAATATATATATATATATATATATATATATATTATTTCATAGTTCTGTATCTCACATAGAGGGGGGCCATTTTATTTTTGTACGTTCTTGTGTGTGTGTGTATGATTTTTTTAGTTAGGAACCGGTACCCCTTAAGACACGAATGAAAAATCGAAACTCTTTCAAACTCTTTTCCCATAATTGATCCCATCATATGTAAATAATAAATAAATAAATAATTTTTCAAGCCTCAGCAATTACAATACCCTTGGCGAATTGACAATAGGCATTGGCTATAAGAGAACGCAAGAAAGACTGTTGTTGAATATGACGATCCAGTGAAAAGTTCCCGAACCTTTGTGTTTAAAATCTTAGATGTGGAACTTTCGCTATTCTGTTCGGTCGCCGAAGTGCTCTAACTTAGTACAGGGTACTCGAGAAGCTCAAATTCAGTACCGATTCAACCTAAAGGTCTCAGAGCTTCAACATTATTAAAAGTTCCTCTTTGATTTATTTTAAGTCACATCATTGCGTAACCTGTTGGTATATTTACTTGCCTAATAGCTGATCATCTCCCAAGAATATTCCAATTACTTTTTGACGGTAAAATAACGGCTTTTTAGGGAGCCAGTCTGGAAAACATACGCAGACTATTATAACGATAAGGGAAGACGCTAGAAACAGCAGGATTTAACAAAAATCGTATCCAGAGTCGAGGGCGGAGGCGATTCGCAACAACCCAGCCCCGCCCCCTACCCCGAAAAAAAAATCAAATAAAAAAAGACGTGCAGTAAAACCGGCTACTAGTGTAAAACCTTCCAGGTATGAAGAAAAAACGCACAGTAAAACCTAGTGACGATCGGGGGGAGTTCCAAACCTCATCAGCAAAATTTAAGAAAATAAAATCACTAATAAAGATAGGGCTGGGTTGTGATGCATTTCGAGCTTTGTCAAGAGTTTTCGGTGGCAGTGAAGAGTTCAGAAACCCCTGCCAATATATCATAAATCAGACAAACGACTGAGTAGGATGTAGTATGGTCGTATTTACACTTTGCGCAATGCCAGACAGAAAGGGAGTTAAGGGCAGCTCACATATATGAATCAGATATATATCAGATAAAGAATCTTGTTTTAAAAAAATAGGTTTCCGATCAAAAGTTTGTAAAGGGGAGGAGAGGCGTGCGTTAGAAAAGAAAGAATTTGGGGGGAGGGGGGTAGCTTCGTGTTCAAAGCGAAAAAGTCCACGGCTGGCTAATGAAAATGTTAAGCTTGTTCGGGTACATGGTTGGTAGTATGCACTGGTTTAATGTACATGTTTATGGACGGTGTGTCTCCAAACGTGGTCAAAAGTTGCCCTCACAGAGTTCCCAACCTGGCTGATACTTTTTGTCCAGCTTCTGTAAAATATGATTTTTTTTCGAATTTGTGGGTTGCACTTTATGTCGAAAGTTTCGATATTGGAAAAAGTGAAAACAATGAAAAATAATGCTGCATTTTTTTACCCCCCCCCCCCGACCCCGTCTCCAAATGGGCTAGAGGCTTCACGAGAGATTTCTCAACCTGGCCCATACTTTTTGTGAACTCTAAAAAATCAATTTTTGCCTATTCTTTCGACTCGTTGGAAAATTTTGTAATACAGTAAAGTTGAAACTTTAATTGCATTTCCTCTACAGGTATGACTGAATCGCTTTGAAACAGAGCTGCCGTTCCCATGTGCAGAATAACTTGGGTTGTGTGTAATATCAAAGTTCATGGATATTCTGATATAATCCCCCACTGTCTTCGATAGCGTTTGATAAATTGCGTGGGAATTAGATTCCGATGCTGCCGGGATGCTGCTGAATTCTACAGTGGTCCCGTTTATTGTTATCCATTTTATCCATGTTATCCAATTTTTCCAAGTTGGATCAAGAATTTTTTTTAATCGCGCAAAAATTTGTGCTTTTTGGCATTTCTTCGGTTTGCTGCAATTTCGGTTTAGTTCACGTTTGGCACGTGCATGGCTGGCAGGTGGGTAAACATTACATCAGGCTGTTCTTGTGTATGGTCTGTTAGGTCCGAAATATTGCTAGAACTGGACTCATTGTCCCTGGACATGTTATCCGGAACTGAGGGCACCTAACGACCCCCAAAATTCATCATTGTCTAACAGCTAGTTTGGAATGTGAACCATATGTTCCTAATATGCAGCTGCTCTTTTTTTCAGCCAGCTGCTTCAGCCAATACAATGAACTAGTCCTTAAATTTGCAAGCTAGTACGTAAATAGTTAAAAAAAATCAACTTTAAAAGCGTTTTACAGTATTTCTGCTCGCCTTTTATTTAAATGTGTATATGGAATAAGATGATAAGTATTTATATTTTAATAAACAAAAATCAGAAGTGTGGCAAACGGCGAGTATATTGAGAGGAACGTGTTGTAAATTAAACATGTTTGTTTTTACATGCTGTATGTATGGAAATTAAATTGTTTTTTAAATATTTGTTAAAACAAAGAAATTTCATGTTTTAGATATTTTGACTGGTTTTTACCGTTATATTGACATGTGTTCCTTCTTCTATGTATAAGTATAGCTAGCCGATCTGCTAGGTGTTACACAGTCAGTTGCTTGGGTTTGCTTAATAGATGACAAAGTGAAAGCTATTCTTGATCTGTTACCCCTGGAATCTGTTCCTTTTGCTAGCTAGGTTTCATTAAGGAACACATATGCCAAGCTTGTGTGGACAGGTGGCGTTGTGTAGAACTGCCTACTTTTTCGCCTTGAACTGTCTTAGTCGTGTATTGCAGTTTTATTGTTAAAAAAATACCTTACCGACTCCTTTTAGTACACGAGTGGTCTGCTGTACACTCCGTAACTTGACGTTTTTTTTTTGGCATTTACCGGTTACATACAGGAGAGATCTGCATGTGCTTATCAGGGGGTCCGGTAATAAACATCGCTTACGAACGGCGAATCAAATATTTGGCAGTATTGGTGTAGTATAGACATTACAGAGCGTGTTGAAGACAAGTGCACAGCTTGAATACCAACGCATGCGTCTGTGACAAGTATTGGGAAAAAGAAAACCAAAAAGGTGCATTTGTCGGAAAAAGAGATCGGGGATCATCAAAATGCAATACAGATGAATCAAAACATTTAAAAAGTACTGTATTACAAAATAACAAAGGACTGTTACTGGACGTTTTAGCGGTCCGTTAATGAGCGCGTGCAGGCCTCTCGTGTATATGTCTGGTACTACCGATCTCCTAATGAGCGCGTGCAGGCCTCTCGTGTATATGTCTGGTACTACCGATCTCCTAATGAGCGCGTGCAGGCCTCTCGTGTATATGTCTGGTACTACCGATCTCCTAATGAGCGCGTGCAGGCCTCTCGTGTATATGTCTGGTACTACCGATCTCCTAATGAGCGCGTGCAGGCCTCTTCTGTGTCTACCTGGTACTACAGGGTCCTAATGAGAACGTGCAGACCTCTCCTATATCCATCTGGTATTAGAGGGTTCTAATGAACGCGTGCAGGCCTCTCCTATATTTCACTGGTACTTTCTATTTACCTCCACTTAAAAAAATTATCCTTTGAGCCAAGGAACTTGTTGATCTGTCCTGTGGGAAGGGGGGAAGGGGGCACTAGGTGTCGTATGTGTTACCATGTGTGTCTAAAAACGCGGAGAAAGGGTGGTATCTTTGAGGCCAGACGCGCTCCGCGCGGAGTGCCAACTTCATTTAGAAAAGGGGGAGTGTAATTTAGATTCAGTACTCCTCGTTTCGCATTAAAGTGTTTGGTGAATAAGGCGGGTATTATTTCAAAATTAGTACTCCACATTCAGGGGGTCGTCTTAGAAAGTTACACACATGGGTAACCAGTTGGTACGTGAGTGCCACCCGGGCTGTGCCTTACCTTAATATTGTACACAAAATTTCACAAAGTCCACAGCCTAGTACAGTGTTTCTGGAACACACATACCAGTAATCTTTGCTCAGTGTTTAAGCTGTTGTGCGAAAAGAATAAGGCTAAGAACTTAAATTAGACTGGTTGAAGAGTGAGGATATAACAGTGCTGTCAAGGACGAGTGTCTTTGTTCTCTGTTGAAATTGCATTTATTTTAAATTGGCTTTATTGAACAATAAAAAATAACTTGATTTTTGTACGTTGTCTTGTTTTAATTATTGTACCGACTGAAATAGGTGCATTTCCTCGTGTGCCTTGAATGTTTGTTTGACTGTTGGGCTCTGCAAAATACCCAAAATCAAAACATATTATGGTCGCGGTATGACATGTGACAGTTTCTAACTGCAATGTTGTCCCCAAGTGATTTGCAAATCGTTGACAACTTTCCGTAATTAGAGCAGTTATACCTAATATGTTACTTTCCCCAAGCGATCTTTATACCTAATATGTACACAGACCGTATTCCACTTATTTTATTTGAGCGATCTCGTGTCACGCTTTCATCTGTCCTTGCAATTAAACTGCTCTTAACTTATTACAATACAGTTATGAGGCCCCCACCCCCCCCTATGGTGGATATAGAAAGAGTTCCGTCTGTCTGTCGTTCCGTCCGTCCGTCCGGGTGCCTCCATTTTGTGTGTGTTGTGTGTATTCAGAGCTAGATCTCCAGCACTACTGGGAGGAATCTTTTGAAACCTTACACAGTGAAAGAACATATAGTGTAGTTTTACACCTGTTTGTATCCGATTTTATTTTCTTTGACTAACAACGGACATACAAGACTTGAACAAAAATTATAGATATGAACTTATGCCGATCTGGGTTGGAATAACTTGAAACGCGACTTATTAAAAAACCTTAATACTGTAGTGCACGTGGGTATTCATGTTTTCTATAGACGAGCCTACAGGATTACAGACAAATTGTAGAAGAACAGTTCGTGGAGAAATTTGCTTTGAAAAATGGATGTTGTTGAGTACCTTTTCGTAATTTTACTGACACCCGTTACACCACACCACAACACTTTTCAATATGTAACTGAAAAACAGGGATTTTTGTGGCGATGGCGATCAGAACATAACAAGACAAGTGCTGCAAACTATGCAAATATTAATAGACTTTGCAAGAGGCTACTTGAAATTTAGAAGCTCGACGTCCCGTTCACAAGATGTACGATGCAAGAAAGACATTATAAAGGATAACAAGCCATAGTCAAAATCGCAGACCCCAAAAGGACACAACAAGTCGCCATTTTCGCAATTTTTTACCGATTTGAAAAATAGCACGACGCTGCAAAACTTCAATATATATATTTTCACTTTGCAAAGTTGCACATGCCTAGGATTAATAGTTTCGGAGATCTCGCGTAGAAAGCACCCAAGTCTTACATTGCAGTTATCTAAAAAAAATCACATTTTTGACAAGTCGCCATTTTGGCATTTTTACCCATTTGAAAAATAAAACGACGTTGCACAAATTCAATATATACATTTTCACTGTGCAAGGTAGCATATGCCTAGGATAAATGATTTCGGAGAACTCGCATGGAAAGCACCCAAGTGTTACATTGCAGTTATCTCAAGAGATCACAATTTTTGACAAGTCGCCATTTTGTCAATTTTTGGCTGATTTGAAAAATAACACGAAGTTGCACAACTTCAATATATATATTTTCACTGTGCAAGGTTGCATATGCCTAGGGTAAATAGTTTCGGAGAACTTGCGTGGGAACAAAACAGCATCCAAACGTATAAACCTCGTAGAGGATTTTTAGTACACCATAAACATATAACGAGAACACAAAAACTTTGAAAACAGGTCTTACGTGATTTGTGTTTGAACATAGTCTATTGTTTTAAATTCAGGTTGAGGCAAAATGTCCGTGTCAATTTGAGTTACATTTTATTGACAGCATTTATTCTGTGGTGAAGAGTTCAAATAAATAACTGTGTATTTGACTACATCACAAGTGTTTTAACTGTAAAAACTGATTAACTGCATTCAGTTACGCTTATAAGAGAAATGTTCACTTCACTTAGCAAAGTTACTTGACGTTTTTCTCAGCTGTTACATCTGTCGACGTTTTGACCGTCGACGTTTTATGCGGAATTCATTTTATGGGTGACGAGGACTCCAGAAGAGTGCAGACGCCAACACACTCAGTGCGCAAACCAGGATTGCCACAATCGTGCAAGATTGCAACAATCTCCATGTGCTTGACGTTTGGCGGGTTAGTTAAACATGGTCAAGCGTGCTTAGAAGAGAAGTAGAAAATATTCTTTGGCATTTTGTAAAAACCTCCCTTCAGCTTAGCCTGGCATTTTACCCCAGTCCTTTTTTTTTTTTTTTTACCTACAACGACTTAGCCATATTTTAACTTATTTAAAAAAGAAAAGACATCACGTTACAACTTGTGTTTTGAGGGGGAGCGGGGCAGGTGGAGACTCATTTAGTTATTTAGTGGTGAGTTAATAAGATAGTTCGATCACTTCTAAACTTCATGTCCCAGGAGATTGCTTATATTACTTGTGTGTGTGGGTTTTGGTGACTTGTCGAAATTTGGGCGAAGCATCAGAGATTACGCAATTTCTTCAGAAATATATCTTTTGGTGTTTTATGATCGTGCTGAAATTTTTATATACACATATATTGTACTTGTAGCCATCCTGGTTTGTGCGATTTCGCAACTGAATTAATTGTTTTTGGGATTGCCAACATGCAACGTTTGCCAATTTTAACTTAAGCAGATATATTTCTGCATCATTCTTGTATTGTCAGGAAATTGTCAACACCATGGCACCAAAAAAATACTAATAGAAGTTTGGGGATTTTGTGTATAGTATGGTAACGTGGCCAGATTTTGGGGACTTCGCGTATACAACATTAAAATGCTCAGTACAGTAACACAATGGGTACACTTTAACAGTACAGTCACATACTTTGTGTGCTCTGACAGTATAATCATACACTGAGTGCGCTCTGACAGTATAGTCACACACTGACGTTCTGACAGCACAGTCGCACACTGACGTTCTGACAGTACAGTCACACACTGACGTTCTGACAGCACAGCTGCACACACTGGGTACGTTCTGATAGTACAGTCATACATGAGGCCGTTCTGAGAGTACAGTTACACACTGAGTGCCCTCTGAAAGTACAGTCACACACGGGACCATTCTGGCGGTAGTCACACACAGTACCACTCTCACAGTAAGGTTGCACACTGTGCATAGACTTGCAAAACTGACATTTGCGCTATTTTTTCTACACAGCACGTGTAATTCTTTACTCTATTCCTCTAATTCACCTGAGCTATATAAGGCAGCTAATTAAGTAAAAGGGGTGGAGCGAATTACTCTGTCGTTTCTGAGCGGATAATGCTGTATACAGTTCCCAATAACAAAAGTACTTGTATCAAGAGAAATTTATTTTAATTATTCTTTCCAAACAATTTAATTTCTGGTGAGAGACCAGCAAAAACTGAGGTCAGCCTTTGGATTGAATTTTACTCGTAGCGTTGAAGCAAATAGCCAGAAAAGTGTGACAAAGGCGAACCTGTCATGACACTGGCCACATTGGTCCGGGCGTAGATGGTCTCACCTGGCAAGCATTCTGTTATGACAAAGGCGCTTGCATGATTGTACAAATTTGGGACAGCCCCCGCCCACGCTCTTACTAAAGTAGTACCATTACGGAGTACATCCAGGTCTACCTCCTCTTCCCAGTATGCACAGAAATTAATACTGAACATATAAGTGCCGTAATATGGGCAATGAAAGTGACCGGTGCTGTTGTTATAGTGGTTTCCAAGGTTAGTGATAACGTCCGGGAACTGGACAATTGCACCCAACGGATAAGGTCGGATTTCTTCAGTGTAGGCAGAAAATCCAATTGCCTCCGATTCAACGTCTGTAAGAAATCAAACACTTACGGTCCATGAAAAACATAAGGTTAAATAAATAAGATTAAAGAAAATATACAAATGAAATAAATATAAATTAAGGATTTCTCTGATCTGTATTATCGATACTGTTTTATATTAGTTGGTTTTGGTATCTACTTATTTAAGACAAAAACAAGAATTAAGCCAAACGAAAAGCAAAACAAATAGATAAAAATAACATTGATAAAAAGTTATTTTAAAATACAACCTTTGGCTGAACCTAAATCCCATGGTAAGACCAGGAAAATAACACCTAAGTACAATACGCTTTTTATGTATGTTCCCATCCAACCGGAAAAGGGACCAATGTTCGCCAATTCCTCATATAGTTTTACTCCCGGTCTCACGGCCTAAAAACATCACCTGGCAGGCAGTTGAAATAGATCTGCATATAATCGGCAAGATAATTCTCCTGGCAGCTGTCAATAATAGCTCCGGAATACTGATAGCTGCAGCTGGTTGAGTTATCGCACTGGAGTTTGAGGCCAACCCAGTCACTAGGTTTATTCTCTGCCACATCTTCCGTGCAGTCTGACGGCTGGGTCGTACAGCAGTCCTCGCCAGGACACTCGGGGTTGTACATACCATACACTGCGCTGGTCACGCTAATGACTCGCTCGTTGGGACAAAACAGAGAGATGACGTCAGCAAGGCACCCAGTGACTGTATACTCGTCTGAAAAAATAATACGTGGCCTAGATGAAGTTAATAAGTGAATCCTTAGAAATAAAATAAAACTTGATTAAAGATGATTTTTTTGAGGATAATTTCTTTCATGCGAAAGGAAAAGAAACGCTCCCATTTGTGGAAATGGCCTTTTATTTCACAGGTACGAAAATTTAGAACAGTTAGGAAATGAAACCGAAGTTTAAGACATGCATATGTCACCCTGTACATATAACAAAAATGGTTAAAATACAAAACGCCACACTAAACGAAGCAGTAGAATGCAACACGATAAACAAGACCGGTAGAATCTGGACATGTGTACATAGAAACGTACGATTTTAGAGATATGGATTTTATCAGTTTTAATGCTTAAACACAATGTATTATTAATGCAAAATATCTAACCAATCAGAGTATCTGGTGTGGAGATCTGCGCCACCACTCGCTCTAGTTTTCCAATGGTTGTGCCCTGTTGCTGGACCAGCCTCTCCAGCGCCCCGATGGTTTCCCCTTGTTGCCTAATGGTGTGCTCCTGCTCCGCCTTATCATGCTCTATCCGCGCCAATGTCTTCTGGACTTCGGAAATCACGTGACTATGCTGCGCAACTAAATCCTGTTGTGCTTGCAGCTGTTCTCGTACACCCGAGAGTTCAGACTGACTCGCTGCCACCTGGGTAATGAAGAATGGCATGCTTTTGACAATGTCCTACTTAATAATACGATCACTACCAAGGATGTAACCACATGGTTGTAAATTGGCGATTGTTAAGCATAAGGGGCCGCAAAGAATTCATCAAACCTTTCGTAATTACTTTAAGAATTCCAGAAATCATTAGGATTAGGCTGAATCAAAATTTTGGCCAATAGCAAAAAACTTAAATTGTTGTTTGCCTGTGAATTATATGAAAGCAGTATTACCTGATTAGAGTAAGCAGATTCCATAAGGCAGAATATGAAAGCAGATAAACAGATCAAGATCGCCATGATGGGTTCCGAAAGCTGCGGCTGGGACACTGATTCGGTGGGAAATGACACTGCATTTTCGTATCGCCGAGCTTTATATCTGGGTTATCTGCTCCGTGAGAAATGACACAATGTTACCCCGATTGCCAGTTTCTTATATCTCACCTCACTCTCGGCATTAGCAACGCCTCTGTTAATGACCTATCAGGGAGCGGCTCTTCACCAGGAGACGGGCGCAGATTATATAGAACTATGATCCCTTCCTCTTCACCAGCTCCCCCCCCCCCCCCCCCCCCCCAAGAGAAAAGCAGAGAACTTTGTGATCAAGGATGCCTTTTTTACTTTTGTTTGAATTATGCTTAATTTGGTCAATAAAGGTAGTTTCAGATAGTTCTATACAGTTTAAGTGAGTCCATTATTTACCTGAACAAATATTATCAAACCACATTCACAAGCAAAAAAGTTCGTGGGGTTGAGGTGAATTTTCTGGATGAGGGGGGGGGGGGGGGGGGCGCGAAGCTGTTCAGGGGGGAGTGAGATAGCCTGTTACATCTGGCCTACACTGTTGATGTATAACTGAATATAACTGTTAATTTGTCACTTACCAACCACATCCAGTAAACTTAATGTTTTTTTTTTTGGCCACTGCTGGCCGCTGGTAAAGACTATGGTAACGGTACACACAGTACGCCAGCACGGGGTCAAGGGTGGGGAGGGGGGTCAAGTCAAGGGAGCATGCAGAGGGTGTGGAGGGGGGGGGGGGGCAGGGCTCGAAATTAGCGGGAGCCCGGGAGCCCGAGGCTCCCAGATTTCGCGCCGGGCTCCGAGATTTTTGGATCTCGGAGCCCGGCTGGCTCCAGGAAAATCTGGTATTTTTTTTTACAATACTGAAATCGGATTTTATTTATTGTGACGTCAGAAACTTACCAATGAACTTAATTATTTTAATTATTTTATGAGAAATCCATGCTTTGAAAACTGCACACTAGAGCACATCAGGTTTCTCCACAATGAAATTGTTCATAATTGATAAGAAATCAGCTTTGAAAAATTTCAAGACTACATTGTGGAACTAGAGCAGTGTGCATAGCTCACATATTCCCCACAGGCTCCCCATCAATTAAACACGGCCATCAATAGTCAATCAAGAGCTGGATTTTTCCAAGTCCAGTTCGTGCATTTTCCTTCGACGAACCTGGCCCATTTACAGTACCTATCTCTGTTTGTTCCCATATAAGCCACATACCAAGTTTCATTAAAATTCCTGCAGTTGTTCTTGAGATATCATGTTAACAAACTCATTCCGATGCTGAATAATTTCCAGGATTTGGTAAATTTCAAAGTGCATTTGGATCATTTTCCTTGGGCCAACCTAACCCATTTACCAGACAGACCCACTACTTCAGTGACCATCTACAACATAGGGTCTTTCTTCCTGCTAGATTTGATTAAAATCGAATTAGCTGTCTCTGATATACCGTGTGCACATAGTCAAAAACACACCAAAGTGAAATTTTAAAAAATCGTTCAAAATACAATTTTTAATCAGAATCAACCTTAGTTATGATGTGCACTATCTGGTCTTTCTAATTCCATATAGAGATATAGAGATATCGCGTGAACAAAGTCATAAACAGTTAAAAACAAACCAAAGTGAAAGCACCAAAGGTTCGTCAAAATTCAGTTTTTGACAAAAGTAAAAAATAACCCTTTAGAAATGATCGTCACAGTATGGTCTTTCTTTCTAAAAGGTTTGATGAAGATCTGATGAAAATTTTTTAGAGATATCGCGTAAACAAAGTCCAAAACAGTTAAAAAAACACCTAAGTGAAAAATTTCAAAACTTCGTCAAAAATTCAATTTAAAAAAAAATTAAAATAACTCCTCAGTGCAACTCTGCACTATATGGTCTTTCTTTCTCTAAGGTATGGTGAAGAGCTGATGGGCTATTTTTGAGATATCGCACAAACAAAGCCTAAAAACAGTACTGAAAGCACTAAAAGTAAAAAAAATTATCGGACCGCCAAAAAAAACATTGGTGTGCATCAAGCTACGACCATGGGGGTGACTCCTGTAAACTTTCAGACCAACTGGCATACACATCTAAGAGGAATTAGTGGTAACGGATGGAAAGACGGACGGACAGACAGAGCCCAATCCATAAGCCCCTTCCGAGGCATAAAGCCCCGGTTGGGGGGCTAAAAAACGAAAAGTGATTGGCGGTCCTGCCTAAGTGATCATGATGATTCGACTGGAATCAGAAGAAATATTTAGCTTTGACCCTAGCCTTGCTATTGATCTTTGGGTCTGGTGGTAATTGTTTTCTTGTTAAACTGGGTGCTAGAACATTTTGGTTCGGAAAACTATGAAAATTGTGCTTGGAATACATATATATTACAGGTAAACTGTCAAATCGTTGCAATAGCTGTGATACTGAAGGCAAAATAGTCCAGAAATACTTGTGCATCCACAGGTTACTGTGCGAAGCAGATGTAGAGCCTGATACTCAAGTGTCCTTTCCTCAGGCTGTTCAAATTAAAACAAATTGTGGGCAATTAGATGATCGCATTAAAGCAGGTTGAATCTACTTCATATTACTCCTGTCCGTGTAATCTAACAAGTCAATTGCAATGCAAAGTTTATTAACAATTCAAGTGACCCCATTCGTAGCACTGGTTAGAGAAGTTGTCATGTTTCACCTTCACAATTTTGCCAAGAACTTCTTGCTTATGAGGAGTTTATGCTTATGTCTGTCAAAATGAACAGTTTATTAAAGTGCCTGAAATATTTCAGGCACTTTACAAACTTCCTGACTGAGATGTATACATGTATGTACCTGTGTCTTGGGCTGCTGGGGTGGTTGAGGGAGTGGCGCCAAGGCAAACGCGAGCCTCAAAAATAGGTGAACAATTCAAGGATGTCCCGTTACGACCTGAATTGACAGGTCAGGTACTAGGCAACGTTCTCAACGAACGAGATCGTATTCGTATCTCGAGCGGTCGCTGTGATAAGTACGATCCAAATTGATCTTAGCCTCGTCCGATTTTTTTAATTGACAGGTCAGAAATCTGTCAAACACATTTCATTAAAAAGAACAACGGGTCCCCAAACCAGGCCACACGGCAGGACAACTGACTTATTGTGCTATGACGTACATATATTTGCCATTTTTTCCGTTGCCATTATTTCCGTTGAGATTTTTTCCGTTGCCATTTTTTTCGCACCCCATATTTATACATGAATTACTTATACTACGTCATCGCTGCTTGAATATTCAAATAAAATACAGTAAAACGAATTTTCTTGCCAAAGGAACTACAAAACAAAGGTCAAGCCCACGCAAATACAACATCAACATACTATTTTGTCAGCTTCTATTGAAAATAGGAGTTTATTGAACAAAAATGACCGTGGCGTGAACGGGTCGAAATTTGATGAAAATATGTTTTCGAGGAGCTATGTTAAAGAACGAGCACTATGAAGATTTCCACTTCTGCGTAAAACAGTCATATTTGGTTTTTAATTTAGATTATTATGAGAAAACCTGTTGCCGACACTGATAACTTTAATGATATTATCAAAGGAAGGGCCAAACGACATAATCTATATATCTAAGGCGCGGAATGGTATTTTAACTGCCCATCATTCTCTTAATCGGTTCAACTGACCTTTTGACTGTGATTGATGTCACGTTTTCCGTAATGAACACTTGAAACATGCACGCCTTTGGAATTTATGGTAACAACGGTGTGGGATGGGCCTCCAGTCGAAGATTTCTTATACAGCTGCATACTCATTTGGGACAGGAAATAACTCCCGGACTAAAGAGGGCGGGGCTACGTATGGCATGACTGACGTGAAATCAATACAGAAGCGGAAAGGGCGGAGCTTGTGTGTAATTCATAGATATTCAGACCTTTATCCCCAGTCCTGCAGCACGGCGGAGCAGAGCAAGTTTATTTTCTTAAAGACTTGAGAAAAAAAAAACAATAATAAAAAACTAGGGAAATATTTTCCTGGTGTAAAATAGACTTAGGTGAAGTGTAAAACTTTATGAATTCGTGTGAATTAAACCATCATATGATACATTGTTAATCGGCTTTGTGATAAATTATTGCTATTTTAACTGCTTGGTTATACAATACAAACTCATAAAAAGAACTGCTGTAAAATTCCAGCGTTAACATTGCTTGCAATAACGTTTTATTGAGCTTATTACAAAAATCGTCTTCTTTAAACAAACGTTAAAAATAAGCACAAAAAATAAGCCTCGAAAGCTCAAGAAAATAAATAGTCACTGTATTATTTGGTTTCTACTTTTTATTTTTTCAGCCTTTTGTAATTTAAATAAGAAATGAGTAGAAGCTTGTTGCTGGTTTCTGTTCTGCTTTGTGTCGTCATGGCAATGGTAGAAGCCACGTATTATCCTTATGCTGGTGAGTCACTGAGTACCAGTTGGCACTTCATAAGAAAACGGCTAACCTGTAGAAAATGCATAATGACTTCAGGAACTTAAGAGAAAGTTTCCGGAATATGACAATAGCCGACGATAAGTTTATGGAACACCATTTTCAAATTTGTTGGACAATTATTGGTCTCAAGAATTAATTTTTGATATCAAAATTTCAATTTTGGATACTAAGAATTAATTTTTTCTATCTGTAATTATATTTTTTATATCTCTTAATGTATTTTTGTTCTTTAAAAAATAGCATAAAAATGATTTAATGATCTCTAAAATTGATTTTTAGAGATCAAAAATTCAATTCTTGATAGCAAAAATAAAATATTTGATTGCAGAATTTTACTTTTGATCTAAATCATTTATTTTGTTTTTATTGATAACAAGACTTTATTTTAGATAAAATTATTTCAGATTGGGATTTTTTAAATTTATATTTTGAAATCTGCAAATGATTTTTTTATCTCAAAAATTAATTTCAGATGTCAAAATATCAGTTTATTTTTATGTCTAAGATTTAAAGGCAAACATCTGTGAATGAAATAATGATTGGCCCCTATATTCAGAATTTTTGTTATATTTTTTTTACTGCAATTCTTGAGCTGAAAAATTGTGTTGTTATTATTGAGATCATCAATTTTTCAAAATATGTTCAAAATATTGATAGCAAAATATAAACTGATGAGATATACATTGATTTATTGATATCTTTAATCATATTTTGATTTAAAAAATTAGCATTAAAAGTTAAAATGCCATTTCATATAAAACAACAGTTTTAAATTATTTGTTAGAGGGGTATGTTGTTAGTATATAAAATTAAAAGATTTTAGCTGAAGTTATTGAGTCTTTTTCGAAAAAAAACACCACAAAAGGTTATGACTACGTTGAATTCGAACTGCATTATATTTGGTGCAGAAAAGCATAAACGAAAATCAGTTACTATCATGTTTCCAGATTATCTTCTCAAAGGACAGAAATGGGCTTACTTTGTTACGCAGAGAGAATAAGTGTCGTTTTCACGACTTGTATGTTTTCTACTGGTTTCCTTAACGCTTGAATAGCCAATTAAACATCTTTCGATGGCTATTTTCTTATGTTATTTGAGCAGTGGTATTATTGTTTCTCAATGTGTTTTACACCGCATTTCTTTTTTAAACTGCGTTTTTGCCCCTTCAGGAGGCAGATCGAAAGGGCGCATTGGCAGTACCCACAGTAGTAGAGGTACCAGCAGCGAGTACTCAGACTCTCGCTCCAGGAGTGTCTTCTCACGGATATCTGACAGACGGACCAATCCCATCAGTAAGATCCTAAAATGCTATTCTTTTCACTCCGTACCCAGTTCTTTTAGACTATCTCAATGCACCTGGGCAGCAGAATTAATGCTTGCACTTAATCTTTTTTCTATAATGTAAATAATATGTGACTTGTTTAAAGTTTCACGGAAAGTAAGATTTGTAAAATAAAATGTTACCATATCACCATTACCTTATTACCATTACCATACTGCCATTGCCATTTGGGGAAACATTGCTATTGGCAGAAAAGCACAGGCCGCAGCCATCACCGTGTGTGGATGAGAGCATCAAACATAAGTGTGTCTGCAACTGTAACTGCAGGGATCTCGTCTGTCGTAAGTGCTACGTCACTTCCTGCTTACTTCGGGTTATAGCACTTCGGGTTATAACTGAGCACTTGCTTGAGTAATTATTTGTGTATATTTGACACGTGCGAGGTCAGCCAGGGCAGTCCCTGGATAATGCCATATCGGGATCAAATTAGGTGTGAATTCCCACTCTTTCTGTTCGCAGCACTCTTTTGAGTGGCCGCCATTGAGAGTAGCCTATTTCTAATGTTCAAAAGGGGTCTAAAATATACCACGGTACCTCAAGGAAAATTACTATGAATTTTTTTTTTTTGAAGGGGCGGGGGTGTCGCCCAAACCCCGTCCCCTCGTTCTGATTAATCGATTACCTAAATGAACTCGTGGTGCAGCCAGCAATGTTGATCTATTAACTGTCATGTATTGTATCATTTTCACCCATGAATTTACATAAAATCGCCCGCTCCTATCATTTAAATGATATTTTTACATATAATACAATCAGCTAGTAAAATGTCAAAAGAGTGACAATAATAGTGGGTGAAATAACCAATGCACCGATTTCTTTGTTGTAGATTAAATTGATTAATCGACTGATTATACGGATCGGTGAACGATGGCATCTGTTTAAACTCCAGAGATCTGCTGTTGAATGTTTCCCTTGCCAGAATGCTTGCTACTTGTTACTGTCGTGAAGTAAAAAATATCATCTGAGACTGCGCAAAATCTCTTTAAAAATCTTAAAGTAATCATTGTAAAAAAACTGTTCAAGCTTTGCAATAAATTAAATGTATTAAATTTCCTAGCCTTCTTTTTTTACGACTGTAAGCCAGCAATCGCGCAAGATATTAACCAATTTCGGAATATTCTAGAATAGTAGACGGCAAAGAAAGCGTACTAACACGCGGTAAGCACTGTATTTTAAGGGGTCATATACACAGACACGATAAGCGTTGTATTTTTAGGGGTCGTATACATAGAATGTACGGGGTGAATTCATGTCACTGTTGTGTACTTCAAGATATCCAGAAGAGAATTGTTTCGTTTTTCTCGCTTAATTCAAATATACTGCTAGCATTATATTTTGGGCATGTCGTTAGATTGGAGAGTGGTTGCATTTTTCATTAGAAGTTTGGGCGGGAGGGGGAGGGAAGGTATGTGCGGATGGTGCAGTGATTACAGCTTCCTGCAAACACGCAATCCAGCCACAGTTAATTGATTCTCACCACCGGGAGCGTATCGATTGGAATTGAACATTTATCTTGGGAATTCAAAACACATTCAATTGAGCGGGGTGTGAACAACCCGGTGCTGTCCTAATGTATTTATGCACTTCACAAATATTCGTATTTTACCTCTCCAGGATTCGAATTTTTCCTTGATCGCGTGAAATCGCTTCATGGTTCTGATCTCGTCTTAGATTTTTCCTGTTTTTTGATAACTTATGGTTTTAAATATCTTGCTGTTGCTGTGCCTAGTGAGAAAAAATTTCAACCCCACATCCCTTAACAACACCATACTACACTGTAACAAGTATACGACCCCCGTATTTTGACACTTAAACGTGCCAGTCGGCCGATAATTATAGCGTCAACAACAGTTGTATCATCCAAAATGGTGGTCGTATACTTTTGACACTTCACAGAGATGTTTTTCTGAAATAAAAAAAATTCAGCAGGACAAACAACAACAAAATGCTTAAAATGTAAATTCGTTGAAAAGAGAAAAAATCTGAGACGTTAGCAGTAGGTAAATTGTAGGAATGCATATCTGACAGGTTTATTTTGTTTTTACGTCAATAGCGTAATAATATAGAAATTTCATTTGATGGAATTTTTCGTATTGGAGACCTTTTGCAAGAAGTTAACTTTTCATATTTTGCGTATTAGAAGAGTTCTGAAATGAGAAGTAAAATCTTCTTAGATTATAGTATGTTCTTATTTCAAACATGACATAATTTGAGTCAGTTACCCAAAACATACCGGTATATATTAATCCAAGTTGTATTTTGATCAGTCGAAAGGAAGTATAGCTGTCGAAAGAAGAATAATAAGATTATATTACATTCTTATTTCAGTCAGAACCCAAGCCCTAAATATGAATCGATGCTGTGTTTGATCAGTCGAAGAAAGTATATGTGTGCAAATTCATGAAGAATTGTTCTATCTTAATCTTAATTTATCTTAATTAAAACATTTAACATGTGTACACGGAATTCAAGAATATAATTAATTATATTATTTGAAAAGTAATGTTTACTTCTGAATCGTTTTTCCCAAGAAACGTTTCATTTTGCACACGGCACGCACAAGAAGTAAAATGGGACGTAAAATGCGACGTTTTTACTTCCCGCAGAAAGGTCTCTATTCATAAGGAATTTTATATCATTCAAAATGTGTACAATGTGTGCAAAGGAAGCGACCAAGCTTTTTATACTAAACGTTTTGGAAGGGAACAGGACAATTCCCCCTAGACAATTCCCCCCAGGCAATTCCTCCCCATGCAATTCCCCCCTGACAACCCCCTCCCCCCGAACAATTCCTCCCGTAGGACAATCCCCCCGAGGACTGTTCCTCCAATTTATTTTTATTTTTCTTATTTTGTTTTCTTTTCTTTGTATTTCTCTCTCTCTCTCTCTCTCTCTCTCTCTCTCTCTCTCTCTCTCTCTCTCTCTCTCTCTCTCTCTCTCTCTCTCTCTCTCTCTCTCTCTCTTATATTTTGTTTTACAAATTATTGTCCTTTTATCTCCTAATTGGAGGCCCTGTAATTGTCCTTTCAACATTGTCACAATTGCAATTTACATGCCTTATCCAAACCAATGAACTTTAAAATGGCCAGCTCAGGGCCAGCAAAAACGAATCAAAGCTGGAAATTCCGGAGTCATTGGTTTTTACGTGTACACCGATCGGATCCGCCGTAATGTTCGCGGTGCACCTGGTAAAATTATGGGTGGCCGCTTGCCCGAGTCACCAACTTAAAGACCTCCATGATTAAGGTGGTTTTCAACATCGATTTGCCGACCTTGTAATTTTTTTGAGGGAAGGGGGTATAATAAAAAATTTGGCTGCCCCCTTCCCTTTCAAAGTGCGTCGACCTACCAGGAGAAAAAGCACTGTGTATAGATCGTTTAGATCGTATAGAAAGTACCAGAAACAGTAATGTTTCACCATATACATCCACGAGCCGCACTCCCCTCAACGATATGCTCAAACCTTTTTCGAGACAATGGTAAACTTCCGGTTTTTGACCTTGACCATGGCGGAGGAGGTCAAGGTCACCGAGGTACCTCTCATATAACGTCTTTTAGGCCGAAAGGGTTTGTACTTGTCATGACATTTCAGAAGGTTTAATTAAGTTTATGATTTTTTATTTGTACCGTTCTCTGACGATATTTGACCATTAAACATTTTCAACGCACGGATGCCTCATTTCCAGCCTTGATACAAGTAACTTTTTTTCACCGTCATTTCACCGCACGTTAACAGCGGTGTTATTGTACTCAAAATTATAACAATGCACTCTCGTATCAATAAAGTAGTTTAAGATAGTTTAAACAGTTTAACTGAGTCCTTTTATTTATATGAAGAAATATTATCGAAATACATTTACACGCAAAAAGGTTCGCGCGTGGGGGAGAAGTAAATATACTGGAAGGGGGAAGATAGCCTAGTATGGCCTCCCCCGGGGGAAGGGGGAAGCTGTACAGGGGGGGGGGGGGGGGGGTAACATAGCCTGTTACACTGGCACTCGAGTCGCGTATGAACTTTTTGTCAGTGATTTGACTGTAGCTGTATTAGTTTCTGTCTGTTCAAATGCAGTTTTCGAATCTGAAATACACCCGTGCCACCCTCCGGCAAAAATGTTTAAATAAATTTTGTCGTTAATCCCGACAATTATCTATAAATTCTCCCCATCTACCCTTCTCCGATTTCTTGTATGAAAAAATGTTAGGTGAAGAGTGTGAAGGTGAATTCTAGCAAAGATTCTCGGTATTTCAACTATTTTTTCTCTGTTGGCTTGTGCATCTTGTTGTATTGACACTGATCAAATTTAACCAAAATAAGAGTTTTCTGCATTGTTGCATGATGTTGATATCAATCCCACGACGCCCAATGCATTGAATATGATCTTACAAGGAGCGTTTTATTACCATCTCGAATACGCTTCAGCACACAACTTCGTGTGTTGAAAGGGTAAAATATAGAACAAGTGCTTTTTTTAAAATTAGAATAGAATAACAAGGAAGAAAATATTGCGTTTTCATAAAAAAAAACAATATATTGTTTTGATAGCTACAACACGAATGTTCAAATTTGGCTTGAATGTTATTTTTGTCAAATGGAAAGCACTGAACGATAAGTCAGATTTATATCTAGATTTCTTTTTTAGTTATCAAAGTTATCAATATTACAGCCACTTAGAGAGAGTTTTTTCACAAATGTTTTGCATGCCATTTTCATACCACCTCTGTCCTAGGAACGTCCTTTCCACATTACGGATGGCTGTGTCTTTATTATTTTTTTATGTGCATACATATTGATCTAAATGAAGGGTATGGTTTCTTTAATTTATCATTAAAATATTTTAGGTGGCACCGTTAAAACTGGAGCTTATCTGCAAAAGAAAATTTAAATATGGCGCAAATAAACTATTGCTTACCGAAGTCATTAGTTTTTAATAGAAATGGCACAATTCAAACTGATTTCAACATTGGCCTAAACGGCACATAAGAAATCTAAACCATATAATAAAGGAATACGATATGGTCAAGAGGAATGTACCGGAAAATACACCCCTCAGTCAAAAGTGCACATTGACTTCACCCTACGGTCAATGTGCACTTTTGACTGAGGGATGTGTTTCGCTGTACGTCCCTCTTGACTGCGTAGTATTCCTGAATCTGGGACTATTGAGACTGGGACAATTAGGACTGGGACTATTGGGAGTGGGACAATTGTGACTGAAGATTAATTATATGATCTATTTAGGTAACACAGCTTTATTAATTAACTGCGTCCTAAATGCACTTTTTCTCTGGGTCGTTCACTGTGCACTGTTTTTCAATGATGAATGTTAACCAGCATAAAGCAAAATTTTGGCATGTCTGTCTTAATTCACATTATAAATCTTATTGTGAATCTTATATTTCATTATTTTTCATGTGTTTCACCACATCTTACGATAATACATTGAGCTTTGTATTTACTAAATGAAACGAGAAAAAATCATACTTAAAACTTTATTTACATTCAGTCAAACGTATGGATGAGTACTCATACATAAGACTTACTATCATGTTCAAACAAACAATTTCCTTGCAATTTTAGCATTATTTCCAATATTGATAAGGTCACATTTCTATTCGCTAGACAAATATCCTAAAAAAATCACTACTTTATGTTTTTCAGCACGGATCAATCACACTGTCATGAAAAAATCATATAAATGCAAATTAAAGTGTAAATATAAGTGTAAATTTTCCTATTAGTATGACCTAGAACGGTGAGGAACGATATCATCTAGTTCATTACACACTCTCCCTTTTTCTCGGCTGCTAACCCTAATGTCTAGTTAACCGGTGAAAAAAACTCCTTTGAATGTATAACTCAATTAGCCTGTCGCCTTACACTACTGCAAACAGATCTGGGTAACGCAACACAAACGCAACACAAAACAGCAGTGGAGTTGGACGACGCCCGGTCGCGCAGCGAACAGTCAAACATCTGACGAAAATAGAGCACTTAAACCAAACATTCAACAATACGCAATGGTCTGTGATGTCTGAGTACTTTATGAGCTTAAAACCGTCCGTCATTACACAACATCCCCTGTCATGACGGTGCTGAAATAGGTAAATGCTGACAAGATTGTCATGACAAGTCTGTTCGCCTCTGTGCGAGATAACTGTGCTGCCGACGACTTGGGAGCCTGTTTCGCGCGGCCTTTTCCGTTGTAACGATTCTTGCCAGCGTGTTTGCTTGGCTTCCTGTACAAATCGATAAAGAAAATAACCACTCATTATTCATCAGGCAGTGAAACTCTGTTCCCCGACACAAAAGGTCCCAGTCTGTGTAAACCCGAGGAAGAGTCGATGGAAAAGCTTGTAGGTAGCGCGAAATGAATGTATTAGGTGACTTCCATGAGTCCGCCCGGAGTATTTCTTCTAGCGATGACCCTTTACAAAATGCCAGTGAATTAGCGACGTGTCGGACCTCATGGGCTTTCACGTTTGGGGCCTGTAGCGTAACAAGCTGGTGTTTCTTATGTAATTTGAGATCGTCTGTTTCCCTACGTCGGGATCGGCCAGCCACGCAGGAGATTATGAGGCGTTTTGGCTCGGAGTGTCTGTACTTGCTTGAAGTCTCTAAATAGCATCGTAGGATGCATAATGGACACACTCCTTTCTCAGCTGTATCGTCGGGAGAGTATACGTCGTCCAGCGCCTCCAGTGTGATCTCTTTTAAGGCACCTGCCCCGTTAGTGATCAAGTGAGTTTTACTGAGGAATCCAGCTCGCGGGACGAGTGTAATCCGCCTCCAGGTGTCTTGGATGTAGAGCAACTTGTTTTCCAGAACGTGTATCTCGCCTCGCCGCTTGCCTGTGGCCAGGGCGAGTACGAAGGTACATTTCAACGCGATTTCTTTAGCTGAGAGCTCTTTCACATGTAGGAAAGGATCTTTTTACAAAAAATCCAGTACGGGACCTATGTCCCACTTAACGATAGTGCGCAGGAGTAGAGATGTTGGAGGAAAAGCATACAGGATTTCGTCCGGCCAGTCCCACTGCAGTGTGTCCACTACTGTCGCTTGTTCGTCTGGACAGGGAGATACGTAGCGTAGGAGTTGGGTTATGAGGCTGTTCACAAGCAGATCCAGCTGCGGAAAACCACATGGGCCTGTGTCTGTATCCACCAGAAAGTCTGTCGAGCATATGTAAATTCTGTTGCTACCACAGTTCATCCTGCTTGAGGCTAAGTCTGCCACCACATTGAACAGGCCCCGAATGTGCCGGGCAACAATCTGGAATTGGTGTCGCTGAGCAAACAGTAGTATGTCTCCGGTCAGTGATATTAGTTCGCTGCAGCGCGTGCCTCCTTGGTGTTTCAAAGAGGCAACAGTCGTTGAGTTGATCAGATCAGAAATAGCCCGGTCTGTTTGTGTAGTTGTCGATACAGCAGTGAGCAGGCATGCTGGACAGCCAACATCTCTTTGACGTTTATATGTGCTTCGCGGAGATTATCGTCACAGAGTCCTGACCACGGTTGACCGTTGAAAAATTACCCCCGCCCCTTCATCGACGCATCGGTTTGAACCTGGCAGTCGATTGTTGGCGTGGTGAGTGGTGCTTCGGCCAGCAGGTTGTGACGGTTGCTCCACCATATCAGGTCGACTTTCGCTTCATTCGTCAGACGAATCCGGCGTCCTCTAGTACCTCTCGTAATAATGTTCGACGGATGAAAATCTAAAATTCCCTGAAGTGAAGGCGGCCCAGAGTTACAATCTTCTTTGTGGCTGTGAGTAGGCCTAGTAGGCTTTCGAGCCTTTCCAGAGACGGCTGATCGAGTACTGTCCCGATTTGCACTGTCAACTTCTGTATTTGATCTTCTGTTGGGAAACACGTACTCCGTTGAAACTCGAATACATCCTCTAGAAAGGTGAAGATCTGCGTGGATTGTAATTTTGATTGCCCAGGTTCAATTGCTGCTCTGCTTCCAGACATTGCCTGACGGCGGCTTGAATTTGCTGCGCGACCACTTCGCGGGGCAGTGCTGCGAGGAGCCAGTCGTTGATGTACTGGAACAGCAGAATAGACCACTTCCGACGACACTTTCTCAGCGCAGTCATGACCATTGTAAAGACCCATGGCGCTAGAGCTAGGCCAAATGGAAGGGCGAGAAACCAGTAGTTTTTCCAGCGACGCTGAAGCAGAGGTACCACCAGCTGTTGCGATATATGGGCATGTAGAAATTTGCGTCTGTGAGATCGATTGACGTCCCCCACATTACTTCTCGTAGCGCTTCGCGAATGATTGGTGTGATTGGTGTCCATCCAAAACGGACGTAGGAACACTCGGCTGTAGAAACCTGGCTCTGAGTTCGGCACTTCTGCAATAGCCCTCCTTGCTCAAGGAGTAGAAGTGTGAGAGACGGACAGATATTTATCCCCTCGACTGAGCGTCGAAAAGGAAGAGGGAACCCATAACGAAGCCATTTTACTACTCTCATGACTGCCCCCATGACTTTCCATTTCGCCCTGAAATTCTTCATTCTTTCCCCCATGGGCCAGGTATCTGTGCAGGGTTTGGGTGGAGCGGAGACGGAAGGAGAAGCTACTGAATCGCCGTGCGAGTGATCGCGAGTGCGATGTGAACAGTAGTTGCTACATGCTCTGGTTGGCGTCGTGCAGCTTGCTCGACTCGTCCTGGTGTTGCTTAATTGCTTGTGACGTTGCCGTACATTTTGGTTGTTCTCTGCTGTGGACTTCCCTCTCTGCTGGTGGATGGCCTGTTGCATGAATTATCCTTGTGTGAATCCTTGAATTCATTCGTCAGACGAACTTCTGCGTTAGGTGGAAAAGTTCTGTTGGCCCCGCGACGGGCTGATCTCGCAGTGCCGCGGCGTCTTCTACTGGCAGCAGGGAGTGGTGGAACAAAGCGTCTCGTCGTAGTCCTAACATGTCCACCTCTGCTACGCTCTGCAATTTTGCAATGTTGCATGATCTGCGATGGAGTGAATGAGGGTCTCCACAATCGGGACATCGTCGGCTGGTATTGCTTGCATGACTATGTCTCGCAGTGCCACCAGAGCAAAGTCCTGGAAAGACGTGCCCATTCCTCAAATTTCCGGGCATCGGCGTCGACTAGTGGCACATCCGTGTCGGTGTGACCCCGCTGGATGCATGGCATGCATTGTTTCAGGGGTTGTGATGGGTAGGAATTGGTGGTGGGTGACGTGATGTGCAGTCTTCACGTCAAGCAAACGACAAGTAGAGATCCTGTGATATGCATGGTTCCATTGAAAAATTTTCTCAGCACGATCCTCTGTTTTCGAGATAAATATTTGCTTAATACAATCCGCCGTAGACAGAGCTAATCGTGCGGGGCGGGGTTCGACCTTCCTCTGCGATGCGAACCGAAAGTGGTGTCGCGTAACATTAGACTGCAGCGGCTCCAGTTAGATACCAGTTATATCATGAGCGACGATCATGCGCAATCAGTGGGCGAACCGCATATCTGTAGGATGCCCCGACGACGAGGAATCATTATCGTCTGCCCCCGCTTCCGGTTCGGTGTTTGATTCAAAGTAGTCGGGCGGGGAGGGTATGCGCACTCGTCGGCATCCGGCAAAGTCGCGTGGGGTGAGAGACTGGGCCTTGTCGGATGAGCGCGCTACATCCGGGTGCGTACGGCAGGAAAGAGTGTCGCCATGCCGTGACGGGATGGTAGGCGAGGTATCATGTACGTGCCCAAATCGCTCCGTGTGAAGTGGTTGGATGTGTTTGCTGCTCAGATGAATCTTCAGCATAGGATGCATCCTGGCAGGGACCATAGTCAGTGTTACTTTAACTATCACCATCGTGCCCGGATGTATAGACCTCGGTGATAGGGCGATGGGGATCCTTTGGCCGGCAAGATTGTTGAGCGACGGATATAGGGTTTTGGTTGGACGAAGTTCGATCTCTCACCTGCTCGCCCCGTGGTGGTGCTGGTGCACTGGCAGCACGGGATGGCTGGACCGTAAGCGAATCGTGTATCTAGACACTGCCGGACTCGGCGTCCGACCTATTTCCGGTTTTCTTGTCCGACGACTGTTTGGGTTCGCGGGGCGGTGGTGAGAATGTTCGCGTGACAGAGTCACGTGACTTGAAAGTAACTTTTTCCAGTTGCCAGCGCTGAAAGCGGTGCTTTCCTGGGGGAGGCCTGGTTCGGTGACTCCACTGACTGGCGAGTCAGCCCATCCCTGGGCAGCCTGTGCAGACGAGGTAGATGCTCCCTTGTTATCCCTTTGCTGTCTTTTGTCCTGACTTGACTTTCGCGCGGTTATTGTGTTTGCTGCGGTGTCTGCTTGTGTGGTATCCGCAACCATTAAACTGTCCATGCCTGCCTGTATGGCAGGTTGCTGAAGCAACGACGTGAATACATTCCTGTTCCTGACCAAATCCCTGGGTGGCAACACTGTAGTAACAGGGAGTAGCTCCGTTTTACCAGGTGTAGGGAGAAGCGTGGCCATAGCTGGGGCTGGATCCGGCTGGGTGAGGTCTTGCAGGGACTCTGACGTCGTCACCGTGTCAGCGTCCAGTATGAAGGCGTTCGCTAATGGCGTCGCCGTCTCTTTCAGCACTCCCAATTCTTCCATTGGTAAGGCGAGTTCAGCAATGGAGTGTGTACTGACAACAGAGTCTGTCTCACGAGCGCTGCATCTACCTGCATTATGTTGTCGTACTTTGAACAACGCGTGCCATTGCCCTGTCATGAGCCCGCTGCCCTCGTCGTACGTACGTTGAGGAGTACGCGGTGGCAAACCATCCGAAACACGCTCACGCCACTTGGGTTACGAGCTGTGTGGGTCGATGTGCGACATGCGATGTCCACATACTGATCCCACGTAATAAGATTTCTTTCCTATCTGCGACCTGAATTTTAAGCATGGGTTGCCCTCGGTGAATTTCAAATTGCAGCTACATCTGCTTTGTCATGACCAAAATCGTTGCCGTGCGAACTTGGTTTTTATGAAGAAAGGAAAACGGCTGCTTTGCAGGGTTCCGAAATGTCAATTCCAATCAGTTAAGTGCTAAGGAATTAATGAAAAGAAAACACACAGCACAACAAAGTCCGGATGTGAGAGCAGCCGCAGTCGCAAAGACTAGAGGTCGCCTGAAGACACCAGATGCTCTGTCACGCGAATATCCTCACCACCGCCTCGAAAAGCCACGCAGTCGTCGGACAAGGAAACCGGAAATAGGTCGGACGCCGAGTCCGGCAGTGTCAAGACACACGATTGGGGGTGGATTCGGTTACGGTCCAGCAATCCCGCGCTGCCAATCAGCACCACCACAGGGCGAGCAGGTGAGAGATGGGACTACGTAAAACCAAATCAGTACATCCGTCGCTCAACAATCTTGCCGGCCAGAGGATCCTCATCGCCCTATCACCGAGGTCTATACATCCGGGCACGATGGTGATAGTTAAAGTAACACTGACTATGGTCCCTGCCAGGATGCATCCTATGCTGAAGATTCATCTGAGCAGCAAACACATCCAACCACCTCACACGGAGCGATTTGGGCACGTACATGATACCTCGCCTACCATCCCGTCACGGCATGGCGACACTCTTTCCTGCCGTACGCACCCGGATGTAGCGCGCTCATCCGACAAGGCCCAGTCTCTCACCCCACGCGACTTTGCCGGATGCCGACGAGTGCGCATACCCTCCCCGCCCGACTACTTTGAATGAAACACCGAACCGGAAGCGGGAGCCGACTATAATGATTCCTCGTAGTCGGGAAAGCATACAGATATGCAGTTAATCCACTTATTGCGCATGATCATCGCTCATGATATAACTGGTGCCTAACTGGAGCTGCTGCAGTCTAATGTTACGCGACACCACTTTCGGTTCGCATCGCAGAGGGAAGTCCAACCCCCGCCCCGCACGGCATGGTAGGACTAGGACGAGACGCTTTGCTCCATCATTCCCTGCTGCCAGCGGAAGACGCCGCGGCGCTGTGAGGTCAGCCCCGTCGCGGGGCCAACAGAACTTTTCCTACCTGACGAATGAATTCAAGGATTCCCACAAGGATAAATTCATGCAACAGGCCATCCGCCAGCAGAGAGGGAAGTCCACAGCAGGGGACAACCAAAATAAATGGCCGGCCCCACAGGGAAACGGTAACAGTCACAAGCAAAGAAACAGCACCAAGACGAGTCGAGCAAGCTGCACGATGCCAACCAGAGCATGTAGCAACTGCTGTTCACATCGCATTCTCGATCACTCGCACGGCGATTAAGTAGCTTCTCCTTCCGTCTCCGCTCTACCCACACCCTGCACAGACAACTGGCCCGTTGGGGGAAGACTGAAGAATTTCAGGGCGAAATGGAAATTCATGGGGGCAGTCATGGGAGTGGTAAAATGGCTTCGTTACGGGTTTCCTCTCCCTTTTCGACGTTCAGTCGAGGGGATAAACACCTGTCCGTCTCCTACACTTCTATACCCTACCTGTCTGGATAAACACCTGTCCGTCTCCTACACTTCTATACCCTACCTGTCTGACGACCATGTACCCGCTCGGGAGCGAAAAAGACATTGCCCTGAACATAATGATTCAGGCATTGTTGAGCAAAGGGGCTATTGCAGAAGTGCCGAACTCCGAGCCAGGTTTCTACAGCCGAGTGTTCCTACGTCCGTTTCGGATGGACACCAATCACGCCTTTCGCGAGGCGCTACGAGAAGGTATGTGGGTGACGTCAATCGATGTAGATATACATAGCTTCAGCCGTGACACTTCTCAGTGGACTTTACTTTGTATTTAATTAAGTAAACCCTTTTAAATGGACCTGATTGAACTCTGGAGTATTTTTTCTTCATGTTGTGCAGAATATAACTAGTTTTGATTAGGTTACACACACAGACTTTTAAAGACAGTATTAAAGCAGAATTTGAATGTAATGAAAAAGAATCGAGCCTATAAACTGTATAAAATATCACTAATTCATTCTAATTAAAATTAAAACATTTTGGTAATATTTTTAATTTATTTATTTTTCCTGGTACTTGTAATCAGGTTAGTCTCGTTTGCAAATGGAAAGGCATTTCTCATTTGTGTTCAAATTTTGAACTGGGTCGCTTATTTGCAAACCCAGTTACAAATTCGTTATTGGCCCTGGCTTGTTTGGTAATCGAGCCGGATTGGTAATTAGTCAGTTAGAAACACATGAATTACATGACTATTTCGTTGACACGTACAGCTCGTACACGCATCGGCTAAAAAAATCAGTCAATGCACGACTAAATACACTGACTAGACTGACTATATATATATATATATATATATATATATATATATATATATATATATATATATATATATATATATATATATATATATATATATATATATATATATATATATATATATATAGCGGTGTACATTCAACTCCGCTCAGCTTGCATGCTTTGCCGCCATGTTGCGTGGCTAGATCAATAACTGGTCTCCTCTTCCTTTGTCATTATTTCTGCTATCATTCCCCAGCCACACCCTTTCTTTTATTTAGAAAATGTTACTGACCATTATCTTAAACCTTCATTGTTAATTACTGCTATTCATCAATATAAGGGTACACACCTTGCAATTATTTGGTTTGTGACACGAAAGATTAATCATCAACATAAATATTGGCAATTGATTATTTAATTGCTTTAATAATTAAATGATTAGGGTTATCGCTTATTGAAAAAAAGGCCCTGCCCGTTATTAACAAAACAATTTCTTTAATAGATAGTTAACCATAGCGTCGCTAGATGGAGCACCTTTCTTTTAATGGAAACTAAAGTGCCAGTTTGACTGATTTCGCGGCGTGACGCAAAAGACATTCAAGCACCTTTCCGTAGACTGTAAAGGTAAGACCTGTTTTACTATTAGTGAAACTAAATATGGCTTAAAAAGGAAACTATTATTAACTACAGCATCTATACTTTTTTATAGAGAAGTGTAGAAAAAAACACATTTTTAGTGAGTTTACGAAGAGTTCTTTGGTGTCTGCCTACTTTTTATTTCGCAATAAAATTCGGAAATTTCCAAAGTGTAGATATGAACTAGAAATCTCAGGCACAGAGTTAATAAGCACCAAATGGAAACATTTCTAAAATAAAAACCTTCAGTTCATTATTTAATATTAAATGAATGAATTAGAATTACAAACTAACAACGTTTATCTGGGAAAGTTTAATGAATGATTAATTCATTTGTCTTAAAATGCATCAAAATAAATATCCCATATGAAAAAAATCTATCTAACTCGAATTAAGCATTTTTCTAAAGAAGATTAATCTACTAACAAAAAGAAAGAACAAACACTGTATGTTAAATATAGTGACAATCTAAACGCAAAGCAAGTATTTTAACACAAAACAGATGTATAGTAGTTTTTTTTTTAAGTTATTGTCCTTCCAAATTGGACGGACTTTCAAACTGGGCAGGGGTACAATTTCATTGATATATATCAGTAGATTAGATATAATTTGATTAAGATAACTGGTAATTTAGATAGTTCATGTGTTCAGTCCTACTCTACAATGTATTTATAGTATCATCCATGTTATTTTAGCTGAAGGTACTGAAAAATGGCTGTGCGACTGTTAGGGCTACTAGTAACTGGCTGTGTACTGGTCTCAGTCACTCAACAGCATGGGATGTATACCCGAGATACCCAGCCGACTACCTTGACAGACGTATGTATTGCAGAATGTACTGCACTCCCTCCACAACACAAAATACTTTTTCTTAGAGGACAGAAGTACCGAACTTTTCTGTTTTTAGCCTGTGCTTTATTTGGACATCTTTATTTATTCTCATTCTCATTTTCATTCAGAACTCCTCGTTCCCCACAAAAAAAGAGGGAAGGGGGGGGGGGGTGTTCTTTCGAAAATTCACTCCGCATTTGGTTAAAAAAGCAATATTGTTTCAAACATAACATTCAGCGTTTTAAAAAGTTATGGACGCATATGGCAAACGTCCCTTAATCCTTCCATCTTATGCCAATATTGAAATGAGTTTATTTGCAAGAAAGTAAAATCATGTACTGTATACATTTATTCATAAGCCATAAAATAGTCATTAGCGATAAAATATTCAACTTTTGACTTAAAAAAAACTGCTTCCATATTTACGCAGACTAGATGCATTTAAAGAAGAAAACTACACTTGTATTTATTTCATTCTGTCATGTCCCATCGTATTTCTCCGGTTTTACAAATCCAAGATGTGTTGTAAATTGACGCTTGAGAAAACGGGAGATTAGTTATCGGCTTTATATGCTGTTAAAAAAAAATAACTTAACGATTTAATCTCTATAGGATTTGTGGATTCACAGTTTTCTGCAATGATCTCGGGAAAAATAAACTGTTAGATGCATTATGAATATTTAAATTAACGGCATAAACTGCACGGGATTAATGGTTTCGCAGCCGTTAATAATCTCTGGGAAACAGGCTCTTCAAAGGATTAAGTAATGTATTTGTGCATGGCATAATATCGGAGGTTCAATTCAATGAGATAATGGAGAATTCATAACTTTCCGAAAAACTCCGTGAAGGCAAAGTCTCTCCCCCCTTTTAAAACCAAAACCCCTGTTTCGTAGGAACGTATAGTAAAGGCACGTTTGCCGTCACAGAAGTTTGTCTGCATGCAACACCGACAAATGGGAGAATCACACCCCTCTCCCCCCATGCGGGGTCTAAGGACCGGAGGACCACTGTAAGTTTAAGTGATGTCCGCCCGTCTGTCCGTCCACCGCTGGCTGTTACTCCCACATTGATATCCCGTTTCTTGTGATATTGAGTGTTCAGACGATCTATCATTTTTACTTTCACATTGACCCAATACCAAGGTCACGGACACAATCCATTCCGTTTTTTAGCCGAACCCTCTAAGCCTTCTAGTTATAGTTATTTTTAGTGTGTGTTTTGTTTTACTATTTTGATTGACAGGTCTGTGAAGGAAACAATCAAACCTATGGAACTCAGTGCGAGTGCAGTTGCAACTGTCCGACACATCAAGATGTTTGTCAATGCGGTCATCACCGCTGCCCAGGTGGTGAGTGCCTTTTAAAAAATCTGTGAAAAGTTACTACTTCTTACGAACTTATAACTTACATTTCACAAAAAAGTTGATTCTTTCAGATGATGAGGTAACTGTTAGCCATTTTTTTTTCTCAAACTTTTCAACGAATTAAAAAAATTTGTTGTGTGAATATATGTTATAGTGAATCTGTCAAAATAGTGACTTTACAAAGTCTTTCAAATTGGGAGAGCCTGTGGGAAATTAAACATTTAAAGGTGCAGTGTTCAGAAAATAATGTTTGCAATATGAACAAAAATAGAAATTCTCCACCTTGAAGAACATTTTGTTATTTTAACACAAATATAAACCAAGCAGCAAGTTTTGTACGCATCAACCTTGCAGAGAAGTTACACGATTAATTTTGAGACGATTGTCACAACACAAATGGATAAAGTCACAAAATTAGTATTATCAAGTCATTGACTTGACAGATTCACTGTAACATATACACCGGAACAGTGTCATAAATTTATACCCCACACTACCGGTAGCATCCAATCCATCCAATCCAATCCAAGTAGATCATTTGCCTTGTCCCCATCGGGATATCCCGCAAATGATTGGTGTATGTTGCCTCAGTCTTGCTGTCTATTTCCACGATCAAATGATTCTGTGATTCGAATTTTGTAAAATATTAAATAATTATTATTCAATAATAATAATAATAATAATAATAATAATAATAATAATAATAATAATAATAATAATAATAATAATAATAATAATAATAATAATAATAATAATAATAATAATACCTTAGGAAAATGCCGACAGTGTGTTGTTTGTGACTGGGCAAGGAATGAAACTGAATGTAATGTGATTGGTCATCCAGTCGAATGTTGCAGTGATCAGGTTTTATTTTATGAAGTCTTCCTTGTATTTTTTCTTCTTATTAATCTATACTTTAAATATTAAAATGTTGTTTTTGCTAATGATAGATTCAACGTATTGCTCAAACATTATATTCAGTTTCAAAATACCACGACTATAATCTTGCAGCTATTCCATTCTTATCTTTATTTAAATAACCCAATACTGGGTTCAGACAACCCAGTAAAAAGCGTTTCATTTCCTCACAGTATATGTGTAAGAGCGAGATCCTGCCCAACAGCCCGGAGGGAGAGACTCGTTTCCGGCGCTCGTGTGCGCGTGTGTCCGACTGTCCGAACGCGAAGAAAAACCGGTGGGAGAACTGCAACGCCGATGCCACTGTCTGGTGTCAACTGGCTACCTGTAGTAAGCTTAATTACTGTTTTCTAAAATCCATCGGGGTGGGGGGGGGGGAGGTGAGTGCAGGGAATTGAGTTTTTTCGGATGATGTGATGCAAGTTTGATGTGATGCAAGTTGTTTTGGAGTTATTGAAAGGAAATAGGAATTAATATGAAATACATAAGGACCATCTAGCATAAATCGATCCTGTGTATACGGTCGCTGTCTCGTTGGTTCAAGAGGTATAAACAAAATAAAATATTTATCTGTCAATATATATATATATATATATATATATATATATATATATATATATATATATATATATATATATATATATATATATATATATATATATATATACATACATATATATATATATATATATATATATATATATATATATATATATATATATATATATATATATATATATATATATATATATATATATATATATATACGAAAAATGTAAAAAAGTGTAAAATGTGAAATATATATTGATTTCTGTCTTTTATTGATTTTATTATGAGTATTTTATGATAAGTAAATAGTAAATATTTTAGCATTTTACAACTGATACCCAGTCACATACTAATGGACACTGTCACCACCGTGTTAAATAATCTACTTTTCTCGTATTTTCAACAGATGTTTGTTCCTAAGTAACGGTTGTTAAATTGATTGAAAAGTACCACAGCAAAATTTCTTTGACCCATGGCGCTGGGTGAGGGTACCTCATGATGGCGGAGAAGCTGCGCTGTTTTTTATATTATTATTATTATTATTATTATTATTATTATTATTATTATTATTATTATTATTATTATTATTATTATTATTATTATTATTATTATTATTATTATTGTAGACCCATTCGGATGCGCAGCTTATGTAAACAAGGACTGGTACACGAGTAAACACTGTTCTGACGATATCAACCAAAACCCAAAGGTCTATGTGCCCTACAGATTTCCCGGCACCTATGCTCAAGGTAATCTCAAGGATGGACCAAACTTAAGAGGCCACAGTAAATGCACATACAGATACACACACACAAACACACACACGTACACACATACGCACACACAAACACATAACACACACATACGCACGCACGCACTCACACACACACGCGCGCGCGCGCACACACTCAACCGAAATAAGAGGGGGGGGGGGGGGCTGTCCATTCGCTGATTCCAGATGCTTAGAGCACGAGGATGTGATTCCAGGAAACTGCCGCTGTGACGCGTGGTGTTGGGAGGGCGGTAATGGCGGCGGCTACTGTGACTGCTGTCCTGACTACTTCGATCAAGGCTGTGCGCGACCCACCTACTACTACAGGCGCTGTACCACCGAAACCACCACTATACGCGAGCGTGACCTTCAGAAGGTCAAACGTGAGGAAATGTTACCCAAGATGTAACTGGGTAAGTCAGGACTTTTTCTAAATATTATAAAACATAATAGATTTTTTTTCAAAACTAAAGCTTAAAAAATAATCAAATCAAATGTTCAAAAGATGCAGAAATTTTTAAAGCATGAGGTAAATTTTCATACATTTCATTTGTTGGGACAGAGTAACAGAATGCATTTTAATGTGTGTGCGTGTACCTGTTTTATTTGTAAAAAAATAAATAAATAAATAAATAAAAAACAAAAAAAAAATAGAATGCATTTTAATGTTTAAACGATGCAGTAGAAATTTAAAAGAATTTGTTCTTTATCTTGCAGAAGTTCCTATGACACTGAAGTGGACGTTTACATCATTAAGGGTGATGAGAAACGCATGTGGATTAATTACTGACAAATTGTGCCATTTTCATGATAATAAAAGATTGCTTTAAAAAGTACTTATTACAACATTGCAGTAAAAGTAATCAGCAGTAAACACACGGCATGTGGACATAAGCGTATTGATATAAGGTTCGTTTGCTGAGTATTTTCCTTCAAATTATAGTTCCCCCATGCTTGGGAATTAATTAATTATATCTTTCGAATTATATGTTTCGTGAATGAATAAACACTTGATATCAGTTGCTTTAGTATTGCTTAAATTTGAACCACCCTTCCCTACACACATATTTTGCGACGTCACTCATTCACAAAAACATTGGCGTGTGCAACCACCAGACCCTCCCCCGCCCCCCAAGTCCTTACCCTGTCTGTAACCATGCGTACACCCTGTGTTGACTACCCTTTACCATACATGGGATACCGTATATTAACCATTTATGGCAACCCCCCCCCCCCCCCCCACACCGTCGCATATGCGGTAACTACATTCTTGTCATATGTTAAAATGCCACAATAGAGCAAGTTGGGTGGCAAAAGGTTAAGCATAACAAAATTAAAGAGCAAAGATTTTGCAAAATCTTTTTATTCATAAGTTTGAAGCCACTACTTAGATGGCAAACTGGTTCATTTCACATCAAATACAGCATGATATCGGCAAGAAAATGCAACACGGAACCGAAACTGATAGCCTTTCAATTCGACAGCGTTCCTTACATCATAAACTGTGGGAAAAAAACCTTTTCCATGTAAAATAAAAAAGATAAGCCTTTCTGTGAATATTGTGGCAGTGATACGGAAGACGCATGCTTGCGCTCACTTATTGACTGTAAAACTACTAAATCTTGGATAAAAGACACATTTGTTTTTATCTCTGACTTATTAAATTATATATAATATATGACAGACATACCTTCCTTTATTTCTTAAGCCAAAAAAATCAAACATTGAATGTTATATGTTTGATTCTTAAGCATGCTATTTGAAACGCAAGAGGAGATAACAAATTTTCGTGACTGCTGTCGTGGAACGAAAAGTATTCAGTGTCGCGCGAAAGTTGTCAAAACAAATAGTTTTCGTATAGAAAAGTTTTGGAGCAAATGCTGAATTACGAGAAAGCTGATAACGACTAAGTGTTATATTTCGCATAGGTCAAGCCCCTGTAGGATAGTACGCTGTTTTATTTATTGGTTTGTGCGTTTTTTTGTTCGAGGCGTTATCTTCGGCTTTATAAACATTCTGTAATATTGCTTAATGTAAGAAATGTAAGATGGAAGAAATTTAATACACAATTCAAAATATGTAAACAATACAACCCAAGCAGTTAGTCCTTATTATTTAAATATTCAAACGACTGTTAGTCAAATATAAAAAGAATGCTGTGCCATCTAGTGCGATGTTATCTATATGTAAAACTTACGTTTTATTTCGTAAAAACGAGCTTTTACGAGTAAACGCGCAATTCCCGTTCTCCACTTTTAATGAGTTCCCTTTCGGTTATATTTACCACGCAACTATAAAAAAGAATTTTTTGTGTTACTATTTGAAAGCACCTATCCCGCCATCTTTCCCTCGACCAATCAGAATGACTGAGACATCGTCTGCTGGTCTTTGTGTGTATAGCCATTCCCTTTTTAGCCCTAAACGGCGGTACAACATGCCCAGGCTAGGATGGGATGATATAGATTAAGTTAAAAGTGGAGAACGTGCATTGCGCTTTTACTCGTAAAAGCTTCGAATTCACTTATCTCCACTTTTAATGGGACTTAAGTCCGGAGCAGGGGAGCCTGCCATTCTTTTGAACTGCCCAAAAAGGTCGCGAATTACACTATGGCTTGAAAAGCTTGTAGTTAAATAAAAGAAGTGCTGGGCACTTGCTGTACAAGAAGAAATAAAACTTGTCAGCTAAGTCTCAATCCTTCTAATGATTTCCCAAGTAAAGTCCGGAAGAGTACCATTTCGGTCTTGTAACATAAGATAAAATCAGAAACAATGTAAAATATCACAGCAACTGTAAGTCGAGATGAGAAAGGCTTCCAGCCATGAGTTAATCTTTGAGAACTATTACCACCTCCCTCCAATAGCCCACCGGATGGAACCCTACCTAAGGTTCTCACCATTCACTTGCTAGGTATTCTTGTACAATTATGTTTATTAGCAATTCTACAATAAGATCGTAAATCCATAGGATTTAGGCAAAATAAAGACCTTCGACATTTCGAGTAACGAGACTGAATGCCTTGACAAAACATGCTGCTAATACTTGGAAGAAGAGACTCTGTTACTTAAACTTTCTTTCCCCAAGAAATTTTCTGAATTTACCATGTTTATTCGAAATAAACCTGTAAAGATTGACTAGATTGCTCTAAGACTACTGAGAATCGGTAAAAAATGAAATACAGACAAATCCTAGCTAATTTGTGACTGTTTTCCATGGGCCCATGACACATGGTACCCTGTATCATGATTAAGAGGTCGGTCTTATGGTCGCTGCGGCACGTTTGGGGCCGTAATTGTCCCCCCTTTCTTTCTGAAAGACTTTATAAGAAAGGAGTTCAGTATTTAAAATACCCGAAGACTGGGCTGCAACAATTACACATACTACAATAAACACCTCGGAATATATAGGATGCTTAATTAAGTAATAAACGTCCCTCGATTGCCCACAGCTTAATACAAGCACGGGCCCGGTTCGATAGGACTCGAGCAAAAGAAGAAATGTCCAGAGTAAGAAGGGGAAACCCTTCTTGCGGGTTGTTATTTTCGTGGCTTGTTGTTGTTGCTTCTGTCCTCGTTGCGGCCCTTGGAGAAGTTGCCCTTCTGCTTGCCCTTGTTTTTGAACTTGGGGGACGCAGATCTACAACAGAAACCATCAGTCTGTAATGGTCGTTTCTACATGCCACGAACGGTCCCAAAGAGTAGAGAACGGACAATTCATCCTGAGAAAAATCTTTCAGATAATATTTCACGACAGAGTTGGGGGAAGACCAACAACCTGTTTTTAATATATCTGAAAGAGACACATAACGTACGGCCCTCAGGGAATCAGCTACTTACCTTACCTGATGGGCTTTGACTTTTTGTTCTCCAGACGGGATCGGATCAATTTGTGCCTCGTCATAGACTGTCAAGATGATCTTTTTAATGTAATTTGAGATAGATTGTTTCGAAAGACCGTGATGAATTTCGGCATGAAAGAAATGATTAGTGCCTTCTGGTTTTTCGTTCTGTAGGCCTCTGACTTTTCCAAATATTGGGTAAGGCCTTGACGGGACACAGAGAGACTAAGCCGTCGGTATCGGGGTCGTCTGGCAGGGATGGAAGGGTTATGTGATCGAACGTTCCCATTCTTTGGGTCATAATATTGGTTTTGCACATGAATCCTACCCTGGGGACTAGGGTGACCTTCTCCCTGGAGCTCTTATCTTTATTTACCTTTCTGTCCAGTGCATGAATCTCACTTCTTCTTTTGCCCGACGCTAATGCCGATAAAAACGTAAACCTTAGTGTTGCGTTTTTAGCCGAAATGACATCTTCACTAAAAAATATCTGGGCGTTGGAGATACCGCAAGACTAAAGATAAGTCCCACTGCGCTATGTTGGACGGGCAGGGTGGGGAGTTTACCTTAAAATGTCTTACCAGCTGTGAGAGGGCTGCATCTTCGCCCGGATCATACCCTGTTGACGCTTTGAATCTTGACCCTATAGCGGCCCTATAGCCCTCGATGGAACCTACCTTCAACTTCTCATCCGTGAATAGGTGATCGAGGAGGTCCACTACCACTACTGGGCTAGCCTGAAACGGGTCCATCTTAGAGCTGCTACACCAGCTGGCAAACTTATTCCACTGAGACCTGTAAACCTTAGCCGTGGAGTCCTTATGACTGTTTACTATCTTTTCTCTCACCTGTTTGGAGAAGCCGTTGTTCTTCAAGAAGGACTGGTCAGACACCAAATGTGTAGGTTCAGTAAGTGAGGGGAGGGGTGGAAGTGTTGCCAGTGGGGCTGTGACAGCAATTCCTTGTGGCATGGGATCTGTATCGACCTAACTATCTTGCAATGGAGTAGGAAGGCGAACCATGGAGCTTCCCATGAGGCAATGAGTAGTAGATACGGTGGTTTCAACTCGATTAATCTTTGCAGAACTTGCCCTAAGATTGTCTGTGGAAGAAAGGCATACAGGACTTCGCCCAGTGGCCATTGACAATTGAGGGAGTCCACTGCCCAGGCTGCTTGATCTGGGCAAGGCGACACGTAACGGGGAAGTTGGGCTGTCATAGCATTTGCAAACAGATCCAGCGTTGGGGAACCCCATGGTAACTGAAATATTACCCATTGTAAAGATTGCGGGGATAGGCACCATTCGATGTTGATTACTTGACCCTGTCTGGAAGCTAAGTCCGCAAGCAAATTTAGTTTCCCGGCCAGGTAACGGGCTTAAACTGTTACCCGTTTAACTCGGGCCCTGGTGAGAATCTGATATGCTAGTTTGGAAAGGGACCCTGATTTGGTACCTCCCTGCTTGTTCAGATAAGCTATGGCTGTGGAATTGTCTAACCGAAACAGGACTGCCTTGTTTCTGAGTTGGTTGGCCAATTTGGTCAGGGCAATTCAGACTACCCGGAGTTCCAGACAGTTTATGTGATAAGCCTGGAGAGAGGGAGGCCACTTGCCCTTTCTTAACTGACCGTGCCAATAAATTCCCGAGTGGGATGCGTCTGTTTGAATTCCTACCTCTGGGGTGGGGGGCTGAAAAGGCATCCCTTCGCAAATGACCTGCATATCGCACCATCACTGTAGGGCTTGTAGGGCTACCTGTGAAACTTGCATCTTGGCTGTGGTTGAACGTCCCTGATACAATGCCCATCTCACTTGGCTTTGGAATGGTCTGTAATGGAGACGACACAGAGGGACCGTCTTTTCTGTTGCCACTAACAGACCTAAAAGAGACTCCATGGCCTGTAATCTTACATTCTTTCCCGAGGAGATATCCATTATGGCCTTTGCAATTCCCTGGCAACGCCCTTGCTATGGCTAGGTTTCAAGATTCCCCTAGAAAAGTAATTAACTGTTTGGGGATTAGTTCGGTTTAGTAGTTCGGATTTTACTACTAAACCTACCTGTAGTGCTTTGCGAACTAATGTCATAGTTTAGTTCTCGGTTACCTGCCTGTCTTGGTTTCCCAAGAACCAATTGTCCAGGTACTGAAAGACTAACATCCCGTCTAGGCGTGCCCATGTTTTCAACACTTTCATGACCTTTGACAATACGTACGGGGTCGTAGCCAGACCGAAAGGAAGTGCCAGAAACCAAAAACGTCTTTTCCTTACTTGAAAGGCTAGGAACTTTCTTGCCGAGTGGTGAAGAGGGATATGGAGGTAGGCATCGGAGAGATCTATGGAGGTACCCCACATCCCTTCCCGTAATGACCCCTTTATCACCTGGACCGTGTCCATCTGAAAGGTGACCACTAGGAGAAAACCGTTTATGGGGGAGAAATCGATTACTAACCTCCAGGACTTCTCGGGAACCAGAAAAACCATACTGAAAAAGTCCATTTGATTTTCTGGCATTTCCTCGATTGCCTCTTTTTATGTCAAGCTCATCAACATTTCGTGGAGAGCTAAGTCTTATTCCGACCCCTTGGGGTAAGAGGTGACCAAATGCTGTGGCGCATGGGTCGCTAGGGAAATAGGACTCCTGAGCCCGTTTTGGTCTCGTTTGAAAGGTAGGGAGTAATCCCTCTTCAACCAACGCAATACCCTTCGAGAAGCCCCCATCTGTTCCCATTGCTGCCAAAACTTTCCTAGTCTCCCTCCTACGGGCAAGGAGGCGGTTAAGGAGAGTAAACTTTCCAAATCTTTTAGGTTTGTTAAAGTATCGCCAGGAGATAAGAGAATCTCGTGACGGTACTTTGATTGGTTGCTACCTGAACGACTGAGGAGACAAGCCCTGTTTTGCTGCTGGTGTGGGGTTTCGGTCTCTTAACAGGGGGCTGTTGTGGTTGAGCACTCGGTTTGGTCTGTGTCGGCGAGGACTTCTGTGGCCGTTTCCTCTTCAGAGGTCGCTTGAACGAGGATCGAGACATCCTGGACATGAGGGCATAATCCTGGGAAAGTGAGCGACTTTCCTGGTTCACCCTCTCGACCTCGGCGGGAAAGCAGTTCTCGTTCCCCCAGGATGGGGGCGTGGCGTAGATCCCGTAAACCTTTGACACTGGACCATCAGTGCTGGAGAAAGGCGTCTCGACGTAGGTAGACCATTGACGTCAACAAAAAGGTCGAAAGCGTGACCACGTCTCGGGTAGCTAAGGCCAGGCATTCCATCAGTTTAGAAGACACCTGAGTACTGAGGCACCTGAGTACTGGATCTTCCAAACGGGTCTTCGGTGCCTTGGGTGTGTGATCCTGAAATGACATAATGTTCAGGATGTGACGGGAAGACGCTTCAATGGTCTTGGCGTCTTTCTCCACTAATGGAATGTCCGAGTCACTAGACACTGTAGGCATTCAGACTGTACGCTTCACGGACTGTTCCAGAGCCTGCAGGGGGATTTGTTCATCTGCTGACCGATACGGGCCTGGTCATACTGGTCATGCTTAGATAAGTGGAACCGTGACAGTGTGCGACCCTCACCGGCGTCCATCTTCTTGAATTCCTTCGCGCGAACCGTGACAGCATGAGCTACGCCCTCGCTGGTGGCTAGTGCAATGAAGGAGTTCTTTTGTGGTGGAGCGGCCTGAGATGTCATACGAATAAGGGATCCTCTTTATCTAAACGTGGGGAGCCACAGGAGAACTCTGCCAAGCGCTATCTCTAGAATGACATCTCTGAACGGTACGTCTTCCGGTGCGATCGTGGAAGCGGTACACGTGGGGGTTGCATCTTCGACCGGAGGAGCAAGGTCTGGTGGAGAGGGAGTTCTGATAGGGCCTCTGCCCGCTGCCGCTGGTTCTCTCCAAAGTCTTTGCCACAGCCTGGGGACCGTACCTGGTCCATTGCTCGTAGTGGGAGGTGGAAACGAGAATGCACTGATGTACCCTCGGATTCTTCTTCCACGTCCTGCCCTTCCGAATCCCGCTCATCAGATACTGCTTCTGGGAGCTGAGATTGTTGTAGTTGTGACACTTGGGGTTCCCAAGATGGTGTGTAAATTTCCCTCTCTCTATTGCTTGGAACTGTAGCGAGAGGGAAAGTATCCATCGGCCCGATTCCCTCGTCCTCCTCTGGCAAAGCAGAGGCTTGGCCCGAGGGGGCACGCCCACGGAACCCTCTTCACTGATAATGACCGTCTCGGGAATATCCGTGTTGGGGTCCACTGGGAAGTGTGGTGGAGGCGAGCCCGACATCGCTGCCACTGACTGATCCTCCGGAGGAGGGCGAGAAATAGTAACTGACGATCTGGGCTTTTGTTTTTGACTAAGCAGAGTTTTCTGCTTCTGCACTTGATGTTGTAAGTTCAAAAGTTGCTTTTGCAGCTGCGACTGCATGGGTAGAAAAGCTGAAAAGTCACTAGGGAGACGTTGTAGCTGGGGAAGGGGTCAACTCTTCTCGAGGGGGAATGCCTTGCTGGCCTGCCCCCGCTGAGAATACTGTCCCCGTATCCTTGTGTGTAACAGTCACTTGCTCCGTGGAAGGAGTCTTGAATGCACTCTCCGGACTGCCGACTGGGGGATGATGCCCAAGCCTCTCGGAGGAAATCCCGTTCCTTCCCTTCTGGGATATCTACTTCTGGTACAGTCTCAGAAAAGGCACGTCCCCTATTCATGGATTGTTTATGCCTCTTAATTGAAGACGTCGCATCCGATTCTGCTCCAGTGTCTACGTGTACTGTCGTGGAGAACTGGCCCAGAATAACAGAGCTCGCCTTTTTCATGGTATCCCGATTAAGCTCACGAGTAACAAATGTGGCTGAAGAAAGGAATCTGCGCCTATCCCGCCTGCGCTCGTTCTTTTCCCTATTCCGTAAGAGGGTTTTCCAATCCTCTGGGGTGAGGTGTAGACACTCCACGCACGGGTTGTCTTGCTCACACAGAGGCATTCCGTGGTTTCGTCTCCAGCGATCGCAGATGGAGTGAGGGTTACATGAAGTGGGGGGATGAATACACTGAAGCAGCACCGGTGGAGAGTGTAGACTAGCCTCTGTCATATCTGAAAAGTAAGCAGAGGCAACGACCATAAGAACATGTAGAAAGCGTGTACAAATTACTACATTTTCTAGGCGTTCTGCTCTAAACTGCAAGCTTTACCCCTCCAAACTGTATATACAATCGCCGAATCACTGCAATGACTCGATGGGGCGATTCCGGACGAAAAGAGATGTTTCCTGGAACGATTAGCGTACCAGGGCCGTAACGGGACGGACCGTAATGGACTTTTACCGCTTCAGGCATGGTCCGGTCTTGCCTCGGATAGTACCCGTGGACCATCGGAACGTAACGGTGAAATGGTCTCGTAAAGCCCACGATGGTCGTCACGTACCTGAGACAGTATTACCACAACGGAAAAACGGTCCTGGCAAAAAAAAAGACCCTCAGATGTCGCAAAAACGTCTCTTTTCGTCGGAAAACGCTGTCAGACTTGCAGAACCTGCTCTACGAAGGCTGAGAAACGTCCCATGGAGTAAAGCTTAAGCAAAATTGGCCATTTACTTAAAGCTTGGAGTCTAAGCAGGCACAGCAGCTTGAAAAGAACATACTCCTAGACGAAACGAGGTGGAACTGGTAAGTTCCTCGATCTAAAAGATAGTGGAGAAAGAGGCGCACTTCTCGGTTCCGAAAACGTCACCGTGATCGTGCAAACTCAACCTAACTTGACCGAAGAATAAAGTGTCGAATTTATGTCACTTAAACTCCATAAATTTATCTCAACGCACAGTAATGGATAAAATAATCCATTAGGCAGTGAATTAAGTAAAATATGAAGCAATTTGCACCTTAACCCAGTTCCCTTGCTGCAAAAACCCGGCAGCACACAGAATGGCGTGTTGTAGTAACGCCACGCAAAAAGGGAATGGCTATACACACAAAGACTAGCAGACGATGTCTCAGTCATTCTGATTGGTCGAGGGAAGGATGGCGGGATAGGTGCTTTCGAACTGCAACGCAAAAAGTTCTTTTTTATAGTTGCGTGGTAAATATAACCGGAAGGGAACCCATTAAAAGTGGAGATAAGCGAATTCGAAGCTTTTGCGAAGTAAAAGGAGAGCAATCAGTGTGTAATTGTCCGTGAAAGAGAATGTGGGGTTAGCTAAAAGATTGATTGGAAATAAAAGAAATCTTTTGAAAAGTAATTAAAACATATAATGTAATTGATAATTTAGTAAAAATCTTTCGCGCTCCTTAAATTGCATCAGCCTGGAAGTTAGTTGGAAAAATATCCGGTTGAAAAGTGTCCAGTTGGTAATTCTCAGTTAGAAAGTGTCCGATTGGTAAATGTCAATTAGAAAGTTTTCGGTTTGAAAATGTCCAGTTGGAAAGTATCTCAGTACCAGTATACCCATATACCCGTATACCCATATGCTAACAGTATCTTAAATAAACATTGCATCGCTCCGTAAATAAAAAGTACGTTTAAAAAACAATAAAATTATTTATTTATTAAACCTTTGAAATTTCAAGTGCGAATACAGCGGCCTCGTCCTTAGAAATTAAAAAAAAAAAAACAAAAAAAAAAAAAACAAAAAAAAAAAACAAAAAAAAAAAAAAAGAAACAAAAAAAACGAGATACTGTTTCATAGGTAATGGTTAGAATTTGAAGAGTTTCCTACTGGCATTCCAGTGGCCAAGCAGCTGGGTCACCGCTTTGCCTGATAGATATCTGCGATCTTCCCAGTCATGCCTTTTCTGAAGCTGTGACAGTATCACCGCCCAGGCGCCACAAGCTTCTTTGTCTTTCTTCATTAACGCTTCTCGACAACCCAATTGTATGGAAGTTTGAAGATTTCTAAATATGTCTACGAACATCAATGCGGTATGCACGAAGAAGTCAATCCTATCATAAATGCCGGGGTTGTTACATATTGCATCATATATATCAGAGCACATTTCATCTACCAGTTTGCAGATTTGTCGGCGGAGTAGGGTCACCAGGTAAGTCATCGCATTTATGGCGTCATTAAACATGTTTTGGGGACCTTTTATTAATTTATATACTTCATTAAAATCACTTGTTGTAGGCAAAAAATTCTCAGTATTTGTTATGATATACGTAAGTTTGTATAAAAGTTTTTCCCGTAATGTGTTCATGCCTCTTAAGTCTGACAAGAGAGAAACTGATGGAATGAAATAATGGGGCAGTTTCCATTTCATGATCATAAGATGAAAGGTTTCAAAGAAAAGTTTCACGCTCTCAATTATGTTATGATCCCTCCAAATTTCATGTTCACTGTCATAGTCTTCTGCCAACCACAACATCACTGTTTTTACCCAATAAGATCGAATATTCGTATTATCCAATGGTATCACATGTTGATAAAAAATAATTTTGACAAGAAAATAGCTGCGTCTTTGATTTTCTGATAACCAGCTCATGAGTTTCTCTTCATTTCGAGAAAAAGACCAGCGCCATTCTGTGGTGGTGTTATCATGGGCTGGTGATTTCGGTACAAGCTCACATCCCATTCCTAGAAGTGAGTATCGGTATTCCGTCGATGGCCACTTCGGTTTATCAAATTTGTTTGTTCTTGATGACCGTGTAGGGTAGTCATTCAGTGCTAAACAAGACCATGCTTTTATGGCGACTACTTCGACTACACGGACAATCATAAACATCCTTTTATATTGACTGTATAACTCTGTTTTTGTGGTCAACGCAAGGGTTGATGTTGACTCAAATTGTTTGATATTTTCTATATTCACCAACATGAGCTGATTGGGTGGTTTTTCAAATAAGTGTTTTAGTTTAAACCCCCTATAATACTGTGCGTTGAGATATTCTTCACCTATAGACAAATGCTCCCTTTTAATATCCAAATTGTGTCCGACCTTCAGCTCCCAGAATGCCACTTTCTCCTTCCAAATCTTTGCATATTCCGGTTTATCTGGAACAGCCTCAATGAACTTGGAATTATAATGGTATATTTGTCCAATGATATACTGAACATCCGATTCAATTTCATGTCTATTGTCATCCGGATGGAACCATTTGGCTAGGAAGGTACCGTCCGCTCCGCTTCCAACTGGGACATCGTCAGGGCTGTTCCCTAAAGGCGAGTCATTAAAGTGCGTTAATTTCTTTACCGCACCAGACACATTTTTATCCAGGTTCATTAAATAGTCCATGTTGTATGTAAGCATTTCTGTCTGACTTATTTGCAAAATGGAGTGATATGAGCTTTGCTCTTTAAAATGAACTTGTCGGTTTGCGACATACAGAGTAGACACAATGCCAAATACCTCTCTGGCAATCTTCAGTTTCCGGCGCAGTTCAAAACGCCTTGTAAACAGGAAAATGCAACGCACACTCGTGTAGACTGCGTGTCTAAAGCGTTGCCAAGGAGTCACGTGATTAGCAACTGGGTTATTGTTCTCATCATTGGTATTCAATAGCAGCTGTAGTCGCCATTCAATATGGATAAGTAAGATCGGCAATAAAATGAACAACTGTAGTGCAGTTGCTATATAAACCCAAACCGGTTGTTTATGCACAAGATTATTGGGGTAAAGAAGCGGATTCCAAGTAAATAACCTGTGAAACCAACTGAATCTTGTATTTTGAGCATCACTATCCTTTTATGTATTATTTAGGCCTGTTAAGCTTGATATAAGGAATAGGTGAAATGTAGCTATAAAGAGAATTGTTCCATTGATCCTATTAAACAGTCGTATCCACTCTATGACATATCGAAATAGGCTCCATACCGGCCATCGTAGCTCCAAACGATGATGCATGACATGATAGAAGAGACCGGAGTGTCCATTACGATCCATCTATAAGGTCTAAAATTTATTGAGTTTTCCACAAAAGGACTTTTTTCACAACCGTTCCACAAGCTTTCCATTAAGAAGAATGCCACATATAGCACAGACTTAAGGGTGGACTGCTTTAGTTAATTCTCACAGATAATCCTAATTCCGCGGTTCTGATGTATTTGCTAACAGTAGGGGGGGGGGGAATGGGGGTTTAAAAACACTTTTAAAGTATTTTAGAACCACCATGGGGGTTTGAAAACACTTTTGAAGTGCTTTAGAACTCCCATGGGGGTTATGGCCCAGATGGCTATTTATAGAGCAGACTGAGCGCGCACCCGTCATAATGACGTCATAATGACGTCATAATGACGTCATAATGACGTCAGACTCCCCTAGGAGACATAACCCTAACCCTAACATCCACCACACCTGTCAATCATCGTATCGTCATCAGTCACGTGACCTGTCAATCATCGTGACGTCATCAGTCACGTAATCTGTCAATCATCATGACATCATCAGTCAAGTGACCCTAACCCTATATGAGGAATGTTTTCCAGAACATTATCCTTACGTCCCGAGGAGCTCACCTGGTAAAGCATGGGACTCGTGGGCGGAAGAATGGTCATTAAATCCTACCCATTGGCAACACTTCTACCATCTGTCTATCATACCGTCATAATGACGTCAGACCCTCCTCCCCAAGGGCATACCATGGGCCCCCCAGGCGGCACTTCTACCATCTGTCTATCATACCATCATAATGACGTCAGACCCCCCTCCCCCAAGGGCATACCATGGGACCCCCCCCTCCCCCACAGGCGGCAGTTCTACCATCTGCCTATCATACCGTCATAATGACGTCAGACCTCCCCCTCAGCTAGAGCATACCATGGGACCCCCCTAGCACGAGATTCATCACCCTTTATAAGCACATTGTGTGTGCACAAGCGTCATTGTTGCTGTTAGATGCACATGGAGAAGAAGTGAAAGATTTGCTGTTCTTGGAATACACATGGAGACGAAGTGACAGATTGGCTGTTGGTGGAAAACACATGAGGGAGGAAGTGGCAAAAGATTCGTGGTAAGTGACTTTTTTGCGTTATGTTTTCCACGTCATTTACCAGACCTGTAGCTCACCTGATAATGCGTTGGACTCGTGGGAGGACGATTGGTGGTTCGAGCCCACCTATGGGCAAACATTTTATTTTGGGGACAGGGATGAAGAGCACACGGCATTGACAGGAACATATTTCAATGGCACGCGCACCATTCACACAAGAACGTGTTTGAATGACAAGCTTCTCCCATTCACAAGATGTGTTCAAATGGGACGACCAGCTACCCTCCATTCAAAGACGTGATCAGCCCACATACTATGTGACTATGTGACATTATATGACTATGTGACATTATGTGACTGTGTGACATTATGTGACAATGTGAAATTATGTGACTATGTGATATCATGTGACTATGTGACATCATATGACTATATGACTATGTGACACCATGTGAGGACTATGCAATGGCTATGTGAGGACAATTAGTCCAACTATGTATGTAGCATGTAATCGTTCGCCAGACCTACTCTGTAGCTCACCTGGGAATCATGGGCGGAAGATTGGTGGTTCGAACCCACCTCTTGGCAAACATGACTTTTTTTTTTCTTTTTTTTTTAAACATAGTGGCCATATTTCTATGACTATTTCCACTAGTAATATTTAATTAGTCATATTTCAGTGGTTCATTTACAGTAACCACTCACACACAGCGTAGGAATAAGTATATGAAAGACCTCAGAGCATGGGAACGATCAATAAATTTGAGAGTGAAAGACGTCAGAGCGTGAGAACGATCAATGAATTTGAGAACATCAAACACCTCAGAGTGTGGGAACGATCAATAAATTTGAAAACATCAAAGGCCTAGAGCGTGGGAACGATCAATAAATTTGAGAGCGAAATACTTCAGAGCGTGGGAACGATCAATGAATTTGAGAAGGAATGAGATTTTCCCCACGCTAAGTCTAATGTTATGTTTTATGCTATAGTAGTGGGAAAATGGACGTTCTAAAGCACATTTAAAAAATTTAGGTTTTAGAAAACATATGATGTATAAAATAAGTTTTAGCATTTGACCATGCAACTAATTCGAATGCTTTGAAGTCATAGTAAGGGAGAAACGATGCTTCTAGACCGACTTTAACAAATTTAGTTTTTAGTTTTTAGTTGACAACATATGGTGTATAGAAAAAGGTCTGAACATTTTACCAAGCTACTTATTCCAATGCTTTGAAGTCATAGTAGTGGGAAAATCAGGGTTCTAAACCAACTTTAACGAATTTAGTTTTTGAAAACATATAATCAACCAACCAACCAGCAACCAAGTGGTAGAATTGTCTGAAACGTGTAAATATACAAAAATCTCAAATTTAACCGCGTACCATGGCATAATATGTTTTCAAAAACTAACTTTGTTAAAGTTGGTCTGGAACCATGATTTTCCCACTACTATGACTTCAGAGTATTCGAATAAGTAGCATGGCAAAATGCTAAAACTTATTTTATACATAATATATTTTCAAAAACTAAATTTGTTAAAGTTGGTTTAGAACCACTACTATAGCATAAAACATAACATTCGACTTAGCGTGGGAAAAATCTCATTCCTTCTCAGATTTATTGATCCTTCCCACGCTCTGAAGTCTTTCGCTCTCAAATTTATTGATCGTTCCCACGCTCTAGGCCTTTGATGTTTTCAAATTTATTGATCGTTCCACACTCTGAAGTGTTTGATGTTCTCAAATTTATTGATCGTTTTCACGCTCTGAGGTCTTTCACTCTCAAATTTAATGATCGTTCCCATGCTCTGAGGTTTTTCATATACTTATTCCAATGCTGTGTGTGTGAGTGGTTACTGTAAATGAACCACTGAAATATATCTAGTTAGATATTGCCAGTGAAAATAGTTATACAAATATTGACACTGTGTAAAAAACAAAAAGCAAACAAACAAAAAGTTATGTTTGCCCATAGGTGGGCTCGAACCACCAATCTTGCGGCCACGAGTCCCAGGTGAGCTACAGAGCAGGTCTGGTAAACGATCTGATAATTACTTACTACATCCATAGTTAGACTAATTGTTAGACATAGCCCTTGCATAGTCCTCACATGGTGTCACATAGTCATATGATGTCACATAGTCACATGATATCACATAGTCACATAATGTCACATTGTCACATAGTGTCACATAGTATCACATAGTCACATAATGCTACATAGTCACATAGTATGTGGGCTGATCACGTCTTTGAATGGAGGGGAGCTGGTCCTCCCATTTGAACACATCTTGTGAATGGGAGAAGCTTATCATTTAAGCACATCTTCTGAATGGGAGAAGCTTGTCATTCAAACACGTTCTTGTGTGAATGGTGCGCGTGCCATTCAAATACGTTCCTATTAATGGCATGTGCTCTTCACCCCCGTCCCCCCCCAAAAATGTTTGCCCATAGGTGGGCTCGAACCACCAGTCTTCCGTTCACGAGTCCAACGCCTTATCAGGTGAGCTACAGAGCAGGTCTGGTGAATGATGTGGAAAACATAACGCAAAAAATGTCACTTACCACGAGTGTTTTGCCACTTCTTCCCTCATGTGTTTTCCACCAACAGCCAGTCATTCACTTCGTCTCCATGTGTATTCCAAGAACAGCAAATCTTTCACTTTTCTCCATGTGCATCCAACAGCAACAATGACGCTTGTGCACACACAATGTGCTTATAAAGGCTGATGAATCACGTGCTAGTGACTGATGATGTCACGATGATTGACAGGTCACGTGACTGATGGCGTTACGATGATTGACAGGTGTGATGGATGTTAGGGTTAGGGTTATGTCTTCTAGGGGAGTCTGACGTCATTATGACGTCATTATGACGGGCGCGTGCTCAGCCTCTATAAATAGGCATCTGGGCCAAAACCCCCATCGGGGTTTTTTAAAACACTTCAAAAGTGTTTTTTAACCCCCATGAGGGTTCCAAACACTTTAAAAGTGTTTTTAAACCCCATTTTACCCCTACTGCTAATGTTATTGTCTTTCTTATAACTTTTAAAATGTATCTGCTGACATAATTTAAGGTTTGATCGACAACGCTATTAGCGCTCTATGTTTAAAAGACATTGATTACTGTAACACAATCTTCGAAGATACAAACTGAATCCAGAGTGAAAGGAAGGCAAAAATGTGGTTAATGTCTTAGATCCAACATGTAATAATTCAGTATCTGTGCAATATCTCCTAAATCTCTAAATACCTAGATAACATTCCTGAAGGCACACATTTACAGCTATATATAACTCATCAGCTCCTAGAAAAGGGGGTATGGATCAACGTTTTTCGCCTTAACCTTAAAATCAAGTTAGTTTAAATGATTAACAGTGCGAGTTGCCTTTACTATTATATATCCTACCAGTACTTTATCCAAGGTTGCCACGTCAGGATTCAACTGTATAAGTTCCCATGTAATTATGCGATTTAACACACTGCCGCTTGTCATAATCTCATTAAAATTAAAATGAAAAAGAATTTATAAATAATATGTACCATTAAGCAATGCCAGTTGATTAGACGTGTGTCTTCAATGTATGTGAGCACATGCTACAGGAGAACGAATCATTAGAAAGCTATCATACAAAAATATACAAATATACAAATATACAAAAATCTCAAATTTTCCCGCGTACCGTGGCATGACATGTTTTCAAAAACTAACTTTGTTAAAGTTGGTCTGGAACCCTGATTTTCCCACTACTATGACTTCAGAGTATTCGAATAAGTAGCATGGCAAAATGCTAAAACTTATTTAATACATAATATGTTTTCAAAAACTAAATTTGTTAAAGTTGGTTTAGAACCACTACTATAGCATAAAACATAACATTCGACTTAGCGTGGGAAAAATCTCATTCCTTCTCAGATTTATTGATCCTTCCCACGCTCTGAAGTCTTTCGCTGTCAAATTTATTGATCGTTCCCACGCTCTAGGCCTTGGATGTTTTCAAATTTATTGATCGTTCCACACTCTGAAGTGTTTGATGTTCTCAAATTTATTGATCGTTTTCACGCTCTGAGGTCTTTCACTCTCAAATTTAATGATCGTTCCCATGCTCTGAGGTTTTTCATATACTTATTCCAATGCTGTGTGTGTGAGTGGTTACTGTAAATGAACCACTGAAATATATCTAGTTAGATATTGCCAGTGAAAATAGTTATACAAATATTGACACTGTGTAAAAAACAAAAAGCAAACAAACAAACAAAAAGTTATGTTTGCCCATAGGTGGGCTCGAACCACCAATCTTGCGGCCACGAGTCCCAGGTGAGCTACAGAGCAGGTCTGGTAAACGATCTGATAATTACTTACTACATCCATAGTTAGACTAATTGTTAGACATAGCCCTTGCATAGTCCTCACATGGTGTCACATAGTCATATGATGTCACATAGTCACATGATATCACATAGTCACATAATGTCACATTGTCACATAGTGTCACATAGTATCACATAGTCACATAATGCTACATAGTCACATAGTATGTGGGCTGATCACGTCTTTGAATGGAGGGGAGCTGGTCCTCCCATTTGAACACATCTGGTGAATGGGAGAAGCTTATCATTTAAGCACATCTTCTGAATGGGAGAAGCTTGTCATTCAAACACGTTCTTGTGTGAATGGTGCGCGTGCCATTCAAATACGTTCCTATTAATGGCATGTGCTCTTCACCCCCGTCCCCCCCCAAAAATGTTTGCCAATAGGTGGGCTCGAACCACCAGTCTTCCGTTCACGAGTCCAACGCCTTATCAGGTGAGCTACAGAGCAGGTCTGGTGAATGATGTGGAAAACATAACGCAAAAAATGTCACTTACCACGAGTGTTTTGCCACTTCTTCCCTCATGTGTTTTCCACCAACAGCCAGTCATTCACTTCGTCTCCATGTGTATTCCAAGAACAGCAAATCTTTCACTTTTCTCCATGTGCATCCAACAGCAACAATGACGCTTGTGCACACACAATGTGCTTATAAAGGCTGATGAATCACGTGCTAGTGACTGATGATGTCACGATGATTGACAGGTCACGTGACTGATGGCGTTACGATGATTGACAGGTGTGATGGATGTTAGGGTTAGGGTTATGTCTTCTAGGGGAGTCTGACGTCATTATGACGTCATTATGACGGGCGCGTGCTCAGCCTCTATAAATAGGCATCTGGGCCAAAACCCCCATCGGGGTTTTTTAAAACACTTCAAAAGTGTTTTTTAACCCCCATGAGGGTTCCAAACACTTTAAAGTGTTTTTAAACCCCCATTTTACCCCTACTGCTAATGTTATTGTCTTTCTTATAACTTTTAAAATGTATCTGCTGACATAATTTAAGGTTTGATCGACAACGCTATTAGCGCTCTATGTTTAAAAGACATTGATTACTGTAACACAATCTTCGAAGATACAAACTGAATCCAGAGTGAAAGGAAGGCAAAAATGTGGTTAATGTCTTAGATCCAACATGTAATAATTCAGTATCTGTGCAATATCTCCTAAATCTCTAAATACCTAGATAACATTCCTGAAGGCACACATTTACAGCTATATATAACTCATCAGCTCCTAGAAAAGGGGGTATGGATCAACGTTTTTCGCCTTAACCTTAAAATCAAGTTAGTTCAAATGATTAACAGTGCGATTTGCCTTTATTATTATATATCCTACCAGTACTTTATCCAAGGTTGCCACGTCAGGATTCAACTGTATAAGTTCCCATGTAATTATGCGATTTAACACACTGCCGCTTGTCATAATCTCATTAAAATTAAAATGAAAAAGAATTTATAAATAATATGTACCATTAAGCAATGCCAGTTGATTAGACGTGTGTCTTCAATGTATGTGAGCACATGCTACAGGAGGACGAATCATTAGAAAGCTATCATACACACACTTGCAATTAAGAAACGGTTTGCTGCCTCTTGTATAGAGAATTCTGTTTGCTGACCCATATAAGTATAGTAAAGCATATAGAACAGATTTCATTGATTACTGGTCGCGTTATTAATGCAATATCAAGATGTACCTGGTCCTAGCTCCGATAGTCATTAATGGGTTTACTACACTTTATATCACGTAGTTTGTTGTCTGTTTTTAGCTGTCTGCATCAAACTACATTTAAAAAAGCAACGAATTGGTTTCACCTTTACGCAAATACAATTGGACCTATTTATATTTAATGAATACAGGAAATCGTGACGTATCGGCATGCTCACAGCTATAGTCACTGCATTGATCTCCAAATGCATTGACGAAGCGTTTATTGATCTGTGACTATTTCAACAACACATATCAACTGAATGCTATACTTTAGACTGGCATGTTGAACTCGAGATCTGTTATTCATCAGGGTGCATTTTCTGCGCTTGGCAATTATTTTGATCCATTTATAATCTTTTAAAATCATGTTTTCAGCAGCATCATCTACACAGGTTATCCTATTTAACCCTTCTCAGTTATTGCCTGACAAAATGTAATCATAATAAAGAAAATATGCATTTTGCACCTGAGTTTGGGACATTTCCTCGATCTATTTAGGCTCAGTTGGCAACAATTTTCTTTTACAAGAAATATCTATAACTTTGCTCCGGTCTTTTTCAAGTAATACATTGATATTTGTGTGTCCGAATAGCTACGTAAATAGAAACGCGATCCAGTTTATCATTCATAACACGCAATTTTGACACTTTCCTCCGTGTTTTCTTCAACTCCCTGGGAATCAGTTCTTTTAATATTTTGCCTATTTATAGGTGTGGTAGGCACGACACTACGCAATAGAAACTATTTTGTTCATTTATTTACTCAGTGCTCTATATAACTTTAAATATTGTCCTTTTGCAAACTGGCTGTTTTAATTCACCATCCCCTTAAAAATCAAATTATTAACGTTTCGAAAAATGTCACAAATATTGAGAACAGCATTGTGTATGGTGAGTTTTGTGTATATGTATAAAAATTGTGTTACATAGTTTGTAGCTGTTGAATTTAGGAATGTTAGCAAAAAGGTCATTTTAATGATGACCTGGAAATTTAATAATTAAAGAGTAACATCAAAGTAACAGGTTTTATCCTTAGTGTGAAAACAGTTTGTCATTAAATTGTACAAAAGAACGAACGAACATTACTCAATTCTACAAGATACTGTATGATGTCCAATGTCGCCAAGCAACGCAGTACATCCAACTACAGCAGAGCTAGTTCGTTTGGGTCTCACATAATCGGCACTATGTTTCTAGCGGTCAATAATATTTTATTTAGACACATAACGAATGCATATATAAAGCCAGTTATTAGCTGGGATTGTGTCACACAACGGAATTTATTTATATTCTAAATACGCGAACTAAATTTTTCTTCAGGTCGAAAGTCCTGGGATTGTTGCAGATGTTCTCAATTTTTAAGGGAGAGGTGGATTTACCGGATTGGATTTCTTCCAAAGTCGAACTTTGAAGAATGCGTTGGGTGAAGTTGAGCTCTAGTGGAGCTTGACCTTCTCTAAAGCGGCCACAAGCAGTATTCGTATTTTTGTTCCAAAGGTGTAGGTATAAATAGAGGCAAAATTCTGATATCAAAATGATTTTAAGGTAAATAAAGGCCAAGGATAAGGACCTGTTGTATTTTTATTTGGACAAGGTCCTGCCTTTTCAAATAGTAAAAATTAATAGTCCTGCAGATAAAGTTAGCACCCCTACCACATACTAATTCCACACTCTTAATTGTAAAACACTTTAATATATGTTTCACTGACATATCTTATTGTATACTATCTAACCGTATTTTGCTGGGAAGATACCTTTATTCTTGCAGAGGGTGCTAAATTGGAACAACAGTTTGTCTATTTCCTTATGTTTGACATAACATAAGTTACACCTAGAATAGAAGATAAGATCATTTTATAGACTGCTTCATTCTCCATACACACACCTATATATGGTCAAGATTTCAAAAGAATCCATTTCCAGAATATTATAGAAAATACAGAGAAACGTGGGAAAAATACCTTTTAAAAAAGTGGTAAATTGGTTCCGCGCTATATGCTGTACACAGGCATACGTAACCAAAGTAGAAACGGAATATATGTTTATAAATGTATCATACATATGGCAAGCACAGGAATGCCAATGAGAAACACGTCGGTGGCCTTCACAAACCCTTCACACACTGTTGTATAGGGTGCTACTATATTATGGCTTGTGAAGTATATCATTAACACTTGAGAAGCCTTTGGCTTGCTTGTGACGTATATTATAAACACTTGGCAAGCCTTTGGCTTGCAAGGGCTTTTTGAATGTGTGCGAGCAGGTGTTGGTATCTTTTTTTCTTGACAGTGATCGGATTTCCTGCGTCATCTCCTCCACTGGCACTACGGGCCCTAGGGCCACGAAACTTAGGACTTGATATGAACGTGTGCATGACACTTTTTATTTTCGCCTTCGATTTGGTTTTCTTGTTTAAAACGCCATGTAAAAAAGTGCATTTTTTGCAAGTAAATGCGGATCATTTGACGCACAGCACAGAACACACAGTTGCTCAGCTTTGTGCGAGCTCTCACTGCGTAAATAGATAACACGGCGTATGTCTGATCAGTTAATAAAACTTTAAGTCAGTAAAAACCAAACACTACTCGGCTTATAAGACGTATTCAAGCTGTGTTGTTTGCAATATATTATTCAAGACATAACCCATTGAAGGAAGTATTTTTGCGTTTTAATTTTTGTTAAGTGTTTAACATTTCGCTAGCGAAATGAGGTTCTAGTTTATAATAAATTTAATTATTCTCTTTAAATCTTGATGGGGAAAAGGTAGTTGCGCTTTCATGATTCACATAATTATAAGAAATATATATCTGTGAGGTTAGAGGGACACACAGATATACTTGTATCATATGAACAGACAAAAAGGAAAAGAATGCATGTATATATTTCAACTGATCAAGGAAATGATCCAGGTGCATTATGCCATTAAACTCCAATTTGTTGAAATCCAACAGGAACTACAACAGATTAAAGGGAACGGACCAATATAGAAAAGTTTGCTGGAAACACAATTTTTTAAAGAGATGAAAAGAGAATTTCGTGGTCCAAAACAGAGAATGCACCCATGAATAGATGTCATTTCTACACCGATAATAAAGAAAGTATAGTACTGGTTTCTCCAATAACACGGTTACATAGACGATACCAGCAACGCGCTTACTCACGGACGATGTCAAATCCATGGGACCACACCTGTATCTTTATGGCTCCAGGTGAGACGTATTCTTACCTCTAGTCTGTCATATGTGATAAGGATTTAAATTGATGAACCAGGAATTATTTAGTCCTAATGTAAATGTACCAAAATGAAACAAAATCACCTCTATCTGAAGTGCTTCTATATGGTCGAGGATCCATTCAGCTTTGCTCATGCCTACTCTAAAGTATGTTCAGATAAGAGGTTGAGCGGGGCTCCCTGCTGCTGGTCACTGCATATGCTGCTGGTCACTGGCATATCGCAGAGTCACCTCTTTTTGATGCATTTCCATAAGATTGGGAGCTGGCGTGAGATTCTCTGTCATTAAGTATGCACTGACGCATTTGCAAACCTCTTGGATCTTGTATGTAGGTGTACACTGCAGAAAGCGGTGGCCCATCAAGTTGTCGTGATATCTCCTAGTAATGCTATTTAAATGAATTAGTATTTTTTAAAAGACTGATGTAAATCAGACTTCTATCATTGATTGAAGTCTATGAATGACATTAAGCTAAGATGAATTCATACAGAAAAGTGCATGTGGTTACACATGGCTTGAATTACTTCTTAACTTGTGTTCATACAGAAAGATGTGTGTGTTGCTTTACGTGGTTTGCATTACATCTTCACATGCACCCGAGAGAAATATCATCTAGAATGGCCTACATTACACTTTAAATGTTAATTTAAAGAGAGGCGTGGCCTGTCTCTAAATCCATGTTTTTTTCATGCTAATGATTAGTAGCCGGTACGCGCCCTTACTGCGATTTGGTCAGGCTAAACTAAGCCACATAGAAGTAGTAAATTCCCAGTGTGAACTATATAAAATCAATACATCTAATAGAACTAAACCAGTGACAATATTTTTAATCATCTCTTCAAGTTCGGATTCAAGTAATGGGAATAATTTTGTCACGTTTAAAGTACATTGTGAAAGGAAAACACAAAATATGCATATTGCTGTTTATCTGCATAAAATCACAACTGACGAGAATGAAATCGTAGTGTTACTTTCATTTACAGTGCAATGGTGGTTTCCACGAGAAAGAGAACTAGTCATCATATTTTTCTTACTGATCCTACGTTGAAGAATATATACAAAATATAAGTATTGATCTGTGCCTTACTTGATGCACAATAGCATTATAATTCCTTGTTTTGGATTCATTGGTTGACAGTGGATTTTCATAGACAGGCTTTGTGTCTCTCTTGAAACCGATCTTGCAGTCATTCGAATAGGTAAACATATATGCTACCAGACTAATCCCAGTGACCAGCTTTTAACAGAAAAACGTGTGTATGTGATATCGACAACATTATAAAAGTAATCCATGCAATAACGATTTGGTATTAAATAAAAGCAACACCGTGTTAAAATCATAACTTATATGCTATGAGAATACAGTTGTGCTTAGAGTTTTTATAGATGTAATGCGTAATAATCATAACATTTTCATCAGTACAAAGTGTGTGATGTATAACGTTTCTTCTGTACGAGGCGTACTGGTATATAACACCTTTACAACGTTTATGGAACATAGCGTTTTATCAGTACAACACTTACAGGCATAAAGCACTTTTGTCAGTACAAAACGTGTGGTAATTTACGTTTTATCAGTACAACACTTACAGGCATAAAGCACTTTTGTCAGTACAAAACGTGTGGTATGTAACGTTTTATCAGTACAACGCGTACTAGCGCATAAGAATTTTATCAGCATAAAGAGAGGAGGCTCATGGTGTTTATCATTAAAAACAATTGTATGCAATTTTTTCATAACAAAGAGTACATAAAGTTAGAGTGATTAGAAATATGCACCATTACGCCAGACACCGCAAGAATAACACGACCTTTGACTCCTAGTCTGTGCAATGCTTCCAACCAATCGCAGGTAATATCCAGGCAGTCATCCAGCTCTCGACATGAATCAGTCGCGCATTTGCTTGTACTGAAATGCGTATTACATACATCATTCATCAAAGGAATAATTTTTCACTAATTTATTCCAGAATAACTACTGGAAAGACGAGCAGTATTTTTTTATTTTGAAGAACGTATTTGATACTTTTTGGCTGTATTTGTTTTATTCACTATTTGTTTTATTCAGTATTTGTTTTATTTAGGGAGAATGTTGATACAGTTTGGTTTGATAAAATATGAAGTATGTACTAGGAAGTCAACACTGCAACTTCGTCTTCATGTAGCGTAAACTTTGACTCAAATTTAAACTTCTTACTCATCTCTTGTCTCAGCGATTAGTAGCAAGAAAACTCCTAGAAAGAGACTTTGTACTCCAGCAACAAGAGAAGTAATTGCGACAATCTGAATACACATCCACTTGGCATCATTAAATAAGCTCCTTTTCTGTCTTGTTTCCATCTGGGCTTTAAACAGTGACGAATGTATACCAGTAGCAAATCCCTGCAGATATTATCCTGTACCTGCAACCGATATTTTGGTACTAAAATTGAAAGATCAGTCATGTACCGAGTTAAAACAACCCCCACTGGGAACAACATTAACCTGCTCTCCCTTACAAGTGATATCTAAGGACCCCTCTAAATTAAGGGTGGTAGTGGATGCTAGTTTTCCCGAAGAATTATCTCTTAATGATGGAATTCCCACAGACGACTTCTTAGGGCAACCATTTAAGTTATCGTATCCATCAGTGGAAATATTTGCAGAAATGGTGCGAAAAAAGGGCAAATACACATTCCCTTGGCATCATTAAATAAGCTCCTTTTCTGTCTTGTTTCCATCTGGGCATTAAACAGTGACGAATGTATACCAGTAGCAAATCCCTGCAGATAGTATCCTGTACATGTAACCGATATTTTCCAAGAGTATGGTAATAAAATTGAAAGATCAGTCATGTACTGAATTAAACTACTTTCATTAATAATTGTAATTATTGTCGTGACAACGAGCAAACAGAAAAAATTAATCCAAGTATATTTTTAGGACTGTGATTTTCTTTTAATTCAAACATGCCTTTTTCAAGGTTTTGTATAGTATGTTTGTTATCAAGAAATGTTACAAGTACGTACATAAAATGGGTCTCTGATATTAATATTGGAGTTAATATTAAGGACGTGTTTTGAGCTAAAAAAGAGTGATGATTTCTTTGAATTAATCAGAAGCCATTGACGATGCACAGCAATGAGAACCAACAACACATTAATTTTATTTTGGGCCATTTTGCACGAGACTAGTTTGTTTTGAACAAAGTTTACAGTTCCAGTTGGAGTTATTGTTATTCAAGCAAAAAGCTAAAAAGCCACAATATAGCCAAAATATTAAGTACAAAACGATTATGTAAATGTTAAATGAAGGTTCTCTTAAATGTGATGTGTTGGTAAAAATAAATTTATCGCGTACCTACAGGAAAGCATATACGTTGTTATATTGCAAGAGTCCATTTATTTAAAGTGACAAAGCGTATATAGGTAAAATATAACTTTATTTTATAGTTAGAATCCCATAAAGAAATGACAGCGAAACGAAAGATGTGGTATTTTTTACGCATTGCACCCCAGGTCACTAAGTGTGGCACTCTAGTCGCGTATGAATTTTCTGTCAGTGATTCTACTTAACGTCCTTTTGCTGTAGTTATATTAGGTTTTTGCCATTCAGAGACAGTTGTCTGGTACGAAATACACCCTACCCTCCCTTTCCCCGGCAAAAACATGTAATTAAAATCTAATCCCAGTAATAACCCATTCATTCTCCCCACTTGCCATTCTTACGTGTTAAACGAAAATAAAGTTTATTTACTGCGTTGTTGTGTAATATTGATATCAATATCATGATATCCAAACGCATCATGTTATGACATTACGAGGAAAGTGTAATCAAAACATGTGATCATCTCGAATATGCTTCAGCATGAAAATTCACTAGCTGAAGGGGTTAAAATATAAAACAGCTGATGTTTTGAAATTTACACCTGCTTTAATAGAGCAGTAATGGCATGAAAAGCTTTTACAAAATTTGCATATTAAATTGAAACATAAACATAATAACAAATGGAATGCGGCATATTCAGGAGGGTTCGGTCAATATTCACTTTTGACTTCGGGATGTATTATTCTGTACTTCAATCTTGACCATGTAGTATCCCTATTATATAGACTTACTTGACTAATATTCACAACATGCAAGCAGAATGTGCAAAATTTGATTTTATCCTAGAATGGAAGTCCCATTAAAAATGGTTTTTACTTTTCTTGTATCCTGTATTATGCCCTTAAACTTGTTTCATAATGTTTCTAATAAAAAGTCTTTATATTGCATGCTACTGGGGTAGCAACACACACTTGGTTAACACTTGGTTAAGAGAGGAAATAAGCCTAGTTTAGCTATAAAAAGATTGCTTCTCAGTCAATAGCTTACAGCTAACGTTAATGCGAACAGTGCTCTTTCCATACCAAAACTAGACACAGAATTTACAGTGGCTATTTATATGTTTTTTTTAATTCATGAATTTCATTTAAATTCATTCCTCTTTTCTTTCAAAATGTTAAAACAGGACAATGAATAATTACAATGAATAACTAGGCTGGCCAGTGTTTTTGTTAAAACAAAAACGGATATGTGTACCCCGCCCCAATCAATCACGTGGAAAAAAATCGCTCAAAAGTACAACATTAGTGAGTTAATAAATTTTAAAAAATCCCCAAAACTACATTTTTGCAGAAAATGAAGAAAAACTTTGCAGTAAACATTTGCACTATATGTGGGTTCTTCTTGTCACGTTTCAGGTTAATCCACAAACTGTTTCGGAGATATCGCAACAATATCTTCATAAAACTTAAAAATCAGAAATCTAAAAAATCGCCAAAATACATTTTCAAAGAAACTGAAGAAAAACTTTGCAGTAAACATTTGCGCTTTATGTGTGTTCTTCTTGTGACTTCTGAACCTTATACAACGAACTGTTTTGGAGATTTAGCCTGCAAAAGTGCAAAAATACACGAAACCCCATGTTCAAAAATTTGCCATAAATAGAATTTTTGAAGGAACGAAAAAATGAATAACACGGGCATCATTTAGACATGTACCCCAATATGTATGTATGTTTTTAGAAAAATCGACTTGTTAATTTCATAAGAACTCACTGCGGACAGATAGGACGGACGGACGGACGGACGGACGGGCAGACCAACTAGAGGTATCTTATGTGGTGGCTGTATTATGTGGTAGCATTTGATATGCCTGAAATGCATTTAAGTGGTAGGTCACGGACAAGATTATTTGGGAATAAAAATACTTACGTGGTGGTTTATATTTGCTCGTGCCCTTATTAGAGGTGTGACGGTTCACCTCTGGCTCGGTTCGATTCGGTTCGGTTCGGTTCAACAAAAATTTTCGGTTCGGTTCGGTTTTTTTCGGTTCGGTTAAGCAAAACCAACCGGTAGTTTTCTTTTCAAATATATATACAGATGAAATCACTTAATCGCATACCGGTTAAAAGCATAAATCGATTAACTGCATATTATTCGCAAATTCCAAACCATTTCCAATGCTATCTATTGGAAATTTAACCGGATAATTGCATACCGCTTAATCGCATAAACTGGATAAACGTATAGCTTTTACGCTTTAAAATGGGAAGCACACCGGTAAATTGCATAATTCTGGTTGACTATCCAAACAGTGCCACACTTAAAGCATACTAAGGGATTGAGCTGCTCCTCGTTTATTTATCTAATGCAGTGTTTCTGTTTACTTGACCCATTGTGTGCATGAACCAACCCCACTCGCGGTTGCTAACAGTGAATCTCGAACTCTTAAGCTCTCACCAGATAATGACCTTGATCCTAAATCCCCGCACTGCCTTAGCTGACGCTAAAAAATAGGCACGGCTAGAGTACTCCGGATAAACGCATATATCGGATAAACACATAACAGGGCTTGGCAAATTGGCTATGCGATTAACCGGTTTCGTCTGTATATATATATATATATGTCAGGGCTTGTAGAAATAATGACTTTTATTAAAAAAGTCATGATTTTTTACTTTTTTGATTTAAATTGACTTTTTTATTTATATCACGAAAAAAGTCAGAGAACATTTAAAAACATACAGAACTGATTTTTCACTACTTATTAGTCTAATGCTACTGCAGTTCTCAGCAATATCACATCGAATAACTGAACATCTCCAAAGAGGTTTTACGTTTCAACTATTTGTCGCATCTCTGTCGAAATATCTTTATATACGGGAACTAGACGTCTACCAGTCATTTTTTCAGATTTAGTGCACCACAAGTTTGCTGGGTTGACTCTTTGACTTTAAAATCAACAATGATAGTGACTCATAACTTGAGTACTTCTATTGACAGTTCTTATTTGTATAAGACAATAGTTTTGGCGCTGTTATTTACTAAGCAGTCTTGCTATCAGCAAGCAACTGTTTGGAAATTAGTACGGTCACCACAATGGAGAAATACCGTTAACTCAATGTGTACATAAGGCACAAAAGGTGTGGGGGTGTGGGTGACTGCGTCGCATGAGCAGCTTAAGTCGTTAATAACCTAACAATGCATCTTCACTGTGTACATTCAAAGGGCTTGTTCTAGCATTTTATTGACAAATATTACTCTGGAACAAAAAAAGTCAAAATCGTGACTTTTTTTACTTTTTTATAGTGATTTAAATCGCGAATTAAATCACTGATTTAAATCATACCAGCCCTGATATATATATGCCTGTTTATTTTTTATTTATTTATTTATAATTGCCTGCACTTAATCCGATAATCCGATATTTCTTTTTACCTTAGAACAGATACAAAACCTAACATATGACGGTAATCAGGGTTCGCATTGGCGGGGTTTTTGTCCACTTTGTGGGCATTTGTTTACGAAATGACTCACTTTTTCGGAATCCACCAAGTTTCTCTGGACCCCACTGAGTCACACTTTCCTTTTTTGACTCACTTTCCTGAGAACCCAGCGCGAATTTACATTGTTATTGACAGACAGACTCACATGTAGCCATAATAAACGCATAGAATTCCCATGGTTCCCATAAAAGTGTGTGAAATATGTTTGTTGATTTGTCCGATGTCATATATATATAGATATATATTAAAACTAAACTATACTAAAAGAACTAAAATAACATTACCAAATTAATGCATTATCTTGTTAAACATAGAAGGAAAAAAACCGAACCGAAACCGTGATTTGGCTTTTCGGTTTTCGGTTCGAACCGAACCGAAGCCTTTTCTCGGTTCTCGGTTTTCGGTACGAACCGTCACACCTCTAGCCCTTATGTGGTTCCCAGCAAGCGTCACTTCAGTGTCAATAATATTTTATGCTTTGTGTGTGTCATTTGTAAATCAACGGAATTCTATATGTGGTACTTTACTGTATAAAGATATTTCCCAACTTATCTTTCACAACTGATTTGTATAATTCCCACTTGCAGACTTCGTTCGCAACTGGGTATAAGTTTTTAACTTTTCTGGAAGTTTCTGCACTCTTTTCGTTTTTTCTCTCTTCCGTTTCCAGAAAACTCCTCCTACAGAGGAAGATGAAATTCGGTACACGTGTAGAGGGTGACGAGGTCTCCGTGAAATCGTAATTTTTTGTACCTCAGCGGTCAATGTCAAATTAAGGTCACTGACTATTATCTCGAAAACGATTAGACATTGAGCGATTCTGAGCTCATTTCCGAACACTTGGGCTCAAAATACCGTTACACAAGAAATGCTCGGTGAGAGATTATTGTGGACCACCTGGGCCTAAACAACGCTACATAAGAACTACCTCGGTGACCTTGACCTTCTCGGTCACGATCAAGGTCAAAGACTTGAAGTTGACTATTATCTCAATAACAGTTTGTGCATATATAACGTCACTTTAGAACTTCTTCGGTAACCTTGACCTTCTCGGTTGCGATCAAGGTCAAAGACTGGAAGTTGACTATTATCTCAAAAACAGTTAGAGATAAAAGCTATTCTCAGCTCATTTTCGACCCTTTGTGCGTAAATAACGTTACTTTAGAAATCCCTCGGTGACCTTGACATTCTCGGTCATGGTCAAGGCCAAAGACAAGAAGTCGACTATTATATCCAAAACGATTACAGATAGAGCGATTTTCAGTTCATTTTCGACCCTTTCCGCCAAAATAACGATACATAAGAAATTCCTAGGTGACCTTAATGTTCTCGGTCACGATCAAGGTAAAAATCCGGAAGTTGACTATAATCTCGAAAACGATTAGAGATAGAGCTTTTCTGAGGTTATTCTCGACCCTTTGTGCGCAAATAACGTTTCTTTAGAAATGCCTCGGTGATCTTGATGCTCTCGGTCACGGTCAAGGTCAAAAACCCAAAGTTGACTATTATTTCGAAAACGGTTAGAGAAAGAACGATTTCGAGCTGATTGTGGACCACTTCGGCCTAAACAACGTTACATAAGAACTAACTCGGTGACCTTGACATTCTCGGTCAGATCAAGGTCAAAGACTTGAAGTTGACTATTATCTCAAAAACAGTTTGTGCATAAATAGCGTCACTTTAGAAATGGCTCGGTGACGTTGATGTTCTCGTTCACGGTCAAGGCCAAAAACCGGATGTCGATTATTATCTCAAAAACGATTACAGATTTTGATGTCATTTTCGCCCCTTCAGCCTAAACAACACTACATAAGAGGAACCTCGGTGACCTTGTTCTCGGTCACGGTCAAGGTCAAAGACGGAAGATGACTATTTTCTCGAAAACGATTAGAGACAGAATTATTTTTTAGTTCATTTTCGACCCTTTCCGCCCAAATAACGTTTCATAAGAAATTCCACGATGACCTTGGTGTTCTCGGTCACGGTCAAGGTAAAAAATAACGTTATTTTAGAAATGGGTCGATGACCTTGATGTTCTCGGTCACGGTCAAGGTCAAAAACTGGAAGTTGACTATTATCTCGAAAACGATTACAGATAGAGCGATTTTTAGTTCATTTTCGACCCTTTCCACCCAAATAACGTCACATAAGATATTCCTCGGTGACCTTAATTTCATCGATCACGGTCAAGGTCAAAAACTGGAAGCTGAATATTATCTCAAACACGGTTAGAGATTTGAGCCTTAACAACATTTACATTATTTTTCTGCTTCACGGTAAAGGTCAAAACCCGGACGTTGACTTTTATCTCGAACAGGGTTATAGACAGAGGGATTTTGGGTTCATTTCTTTCTAGTTTTAAACAAATTGTTTGTCTGTTTGGTGTTTAATGTTTGTTTGATGTTTAACGTCCCATTCACCAACTAGGATGGGTATATCAGGATGCACTTGATAAAGAAACAAGTGGTGGAAAAAAGAAGGAAGAATAAAGAAATGCACGGAACAGAACGCAGTGGGTGTATTCTTAAGATTCGCCCCACCCCACAGCGGGATTTAAACAAATGTTGCTGTTCTTATTTGCTTTAGAAATTAGCTTTATAGTTACATTATTTACCAACAGATGGTGTTACAGGACAGTTGATCTACGGACTTTGACGGACTCCCTTATGTGGTTTGTTTTGTGCTCAATGGGTGCTTATGTGGCTACCTCCTAAGAACCATCACATAAAGAACAAGAACCACATAAGTGACAGATGTACCGAAAATCCACCACTTAACATAATCATTGTGGGCACGGACAGACAGACGGACGGACACACCAAATGCTACATATGTCTCCCTGAGGGGAAGACACCTAATTACAACATAGTGTTTCCACGGTTGCACAAAAAGCACGAAAAGTGGAAACTTAGATATGAGCTGCAGCTCTGCAATTTTTTGTTTACAAACATCGTCCTATTTAGAGGTCAGTGAGCTTCGGTGCTCGAGCATAAGCTATTTCTGTTCCACCACCACCTTTACTTTTTTGTTATTAATACTTCTGAAACATACACTTAAGACTTGAAAATTGTATCGTTAAATAAGTAAATGATTACTTCTTTTAAGGAGAAAGTTTCTATAACTTTTGATAAAAATTAACTGTTTTACGGCGAGTTAAACATGAAAAAGTGTTATTTTTTTTAAGAAAAACGGAGTGGCATTTTGTCCGTTGATGCCTATCTTTGCACAGAAAATAACTTAGAATGCACGAGTAGATCAATGTTAAAACTACACCACAAGAAAGCTCAATATCTTATCTATTTAATGAGCTTAACATGAAATGGATTCCTGTAGTTTTACTTTGTGAAAAGTTCAATGTTGTATACACACTGAAACTGCTAATTCACTCAAAACAACAAAACTAAATGCGTGTTGCCATGCCAACAGCATGTTTAGCGGCTGTTATCTGTGATTAATGAGCACATGTGTTTGTGTGCAGTTCAGTGGCGTGGCATTTTCTGGCTTACCGTAACCTCATTTCCTGGAAACACTTTCATATTGCTATAAAGCACAGTGAGAAACAAGAAATACTTAATAATATTGATACTAAAAAATACTAGAAAGAGTTGGACATTTTAAAATCGAGAACGCGGTATTATATAAAACATAAGTATGTCACTTTCAAAGCAAACCAGTGGATTTGAAATACATAAGCGTGCAATAAGTGAATTGTGCCGCATTTGTGGAAACCGAGCATTAACAGGAAAAGAAAAAAAAGCAAAACGCAGGCCTGCAAAATTGGTCAGTAATTATGTTTCCGACATAAAAAATGCTTTTAAAATCGATATAACCTGTGACGAAGAAGAAATTCACCCATCAAAAATGTGTTCTAAATGTTATAAAGTAATGTGGGATAGCAAAGTAAAACCGAAGAAAAAAAGAAAATCAGTTATCATGTTTCAGTGGTGTGCTCACAAAAGAGGAATACAAAAATGCCACGTTTGTGTTCAGTTCGAAAAAACGTCTAGCATACGTAATTACAAACATAATACGTGCACAATCAAACCAAAGCGAGCCACTGATTCAATCTCAACTGCGACAGCATTATCATTTGAAACAATTTCACTAACTTCTCCCCAAAAAAAAAATCGTCGAAACACCAGAACGTGTAAAAAACGTCGAGAACACGCCGGTTCGAAGAAGTCCGCGCCTTGTAAAAAAGACTGAGGCTGCCATCCAGACCTCTCCAACAAGTCCAACAATGACTAAAATATTGAAAGAAAACTTGCCAATTGATAGAGAATTAAAAATTAAACACACAGAACTGACGAAAAGAATATTGCAGTTTTCTCCCGATTCAGAAACACTAAAATTACAAACTCGTGGTCAGCCACTGGTATTTAAAAAAATCAGTAATGTCCGTGTCCAGACACACAAATCTTCAACGAAGACTAAGCGAAATAGGGTTAATTCTTTAGACAAGATTAGACTTTCATTGTCTCGGAGAGGTCGAGAATCAAAATGCCAGCTGTTTGGATGTGAACTAAAGTACTTGCGAAAATCTCAAAAGGACAAAGTACTAAAGAGAGCAGGACTTAAGTCACGTGTGTCCTTAAACACTAGAAAAATGCTTGCTATGAAAACATCAGTTGGATTAACGGGGAATCAAATGAGAAAAAGTGTCAGATATCTGAAAAGCATCGGGGCTGATATTGAGGGAGAAAATAAAATGCGACTGCTGAAGTCTAAAATTTTGGACAATTGTCTTAAAGCTAAGATGGTGACTTGTGTTCAGAAAGATGACAATTCTCCAAAAAGCATCAGTGGTTTCAGCAACATAGACACCCCTCATGTGTATGTTCACAATCTAGTAGATTTTACATCAAAACTGTTGCATGACTACCAGAAACAAAATAGACTAGAACATAAAACGGGGATGATACCAGATTATGAAATATGGATAAAACTTGGGGGAGATCATGGGGGGAACAGCTTTAAAATTTGCCTGCAGGTTCTGAACATTGATAAACCAAATTCAAGATATAACACTATAGTGATTAATGCTTTTTCTGGCAAAGACTTACATGAGAACATGAAAAGAGTTCTTGGAGAATATAAAGAGCAAGTGTGTCAATTGCAAAACATGACATGGCAAAACAAAACTATTAGAGTTTTTTTATGTGGTGATTACGCATTCTTATGTAATATGTACGGTTTGTCGGGAGCGAAGGGTACACACTGCTGTTTGTGGTGCAATATAAGTTCACAAGTTATGCAAATCGATCGAGAAAGTCGTGGACGTTGTGAAGAACGGACTCTTGAAAGCATATCACAGAATTATGCCAATTTCCTAGGTAAAGGGAATGGGAATAAGGCTGTTGCTTCCATGTATCAGAATGTAATCAATGCTCCTATATGGGGTGTTCACATTTCTCAGGTGGCTATTCCGTATCTTCATATATTACTAGGGGTAGTAAAAAAACATCATGACGTTTTAGAAGATGAGTGTCACAAAATCGACTTAGAAATTGCAAGCTATTTAGCACGAATAGGAAGTCATCTCAAAGACGTAAATCCATTCAACCGATATGTAAATTCTTTAATTGCAATTTTGAAGTTGGAAAAAGAAAAACAACAATTTGAGAAAACTAGTTCGGATGCTTTGGAATTGGAACAAAAAATTGAAGAAATGGAAAAGCGTACAAATTTATGCAAATACAGTGGACCGCTTGTGTGCCACTTAGAAAAAGTATTAAATAAACACAACATCAGAGTACAAGCATATCATTCTCGCAGCTTTGTAGGAAACCACTGTGCTAAATATCTGACGGAAAACGTCTACACTGAGCTGTGTGACAGTGTTGTAGAGCAATCAATTATTTTAGGAGAATGTGAACATAAAATTCAACAAATGGCAGAGGACACTGCGCAAAAATTTAAGATATTTAATTCATTATTTTCTCATGTGCACAATTCTATAGGCCACTCGAACCCCATTTCCTTGGAAGAAATACCGCAAATAGAAAATTCAATAGACCAATATTTAGTGTTTTATCGCAAAAACATCAGTGCAAATATTCTTCCAAAGCATCATTTTCTAGAAGACCATGCCATTCCATTTATAGAACAGTGGCAATTCGGGTTAGGGTTATTAGGAGAACAGGGAATAGAATCAATACATGCTGAAATAAATAGAATAACACGTTATATGTATTCAGTGAAAGATCCTTTAAAGAAACTCATGTATGTGATTAGTGAGCATCATGTAAAAGTTTCCCCAGAAATCAAATCCGCTATAGTGGACCCTGTTCAGCGCCGACATTAAAAGCATAACTTGTGGAATAATTGTTGTTTTATGTGAAGATTAGTTCAGGATACATGTTTCTATTTTTGGAGTAATTATGTGTTTATATATGTGCATCTTTCTAGTTCAATATTTTTTTTAATTGTTCCGATGAGTTTATAAGAACGCTGCTACAAATTTTTAAAGTTCTATGTGGATAGATATTCAGCCTCTGTGCCAATGGATCTGGATAACGTCCCTGAAATTTGAAGGTGTGTGACTAAAATAGCATGTATATTTAGCTGTGTGCATCCGTAGTAAAGTGAGAGTGGGGGGCTTTATAAAATGTCATTTTGTGTTAAGTTACTAACGGAAATCCAAAAATAAATTATTGAAAGTTGTGCTTAGATAATGTAAGAATACTCATGCAAATTATCACTTCATTTCAATCGGCTAGTTTTGAATAAAATGAACTCAAAATTTATGAAAAATGGTGCATTTTTGTGGGATTTTCCCGCGATTCAATGCTGCTAAGATGCAGAATCTGCTGGGAGAGGTTTGGGCGCTCTAGGAATAAAGCTGCAAGGCCATGTCAATGTAAACAAAAACAAAGTGGATCAGCTAAGTCTAAATTTCCCTGTCATAACAGCTGTGTTTCCAAATTTGCAAAAGAATACATAAAGTACAGTATGCGTGTGGCCAGTTCATCAGATGCCGGAACCAGTCACAAACACGTATATGAACCATTGTCCGTAAGAAACACAAACAAACAATAAAAGTGTCTCGTCTTTAACTTTTTGATTGATTGTATTGAAGTTTCACACCAGCTTTAAAGAGCCAAATAGTCACAACGTAAAATTTTTCATCTGGATGGTGCACACATAACGCTTTTGGATATATAGCCCAGTGAAATCTTTGCATCTACAAGCGTACATAGCGCCGTACACAATGTCTGCAATTCTTCTCTAATTTTAAGAGTCATCAAATTTGGATATTTCACGACATACCCCAAACATTTGTAGTGTTTTTAACTTTAAATAATGGGTAGTGGGAAAACGAGAATTTCGAATTGTCATCTAGAAGTATCATGAGACATCCAGATGTATATCCAAAAGTCCCCTTTTATATCTGGGATTCCCTGGGTGAAAAATTGCAAAATTGACTATTTCTATGATTCTTTGCAGTATTTTTTATTACATACCCATATATCAGTATTCATACATCATTACTCACACATCATCAGCATCAATAGGTATAAAACAACGATAGATTTAGCGTCCATTTTACATCAGTTTGTGGTCCTGGAAAGGACCGTGGCTTATTTTAGTTTGTTTTAGTTAAAAATGATTCTATGTTCGTGCGTTCTTCCGTCTTTGCATTGATCCCCATTGAAGATGTGGTGGATGTTCAAAACTCCGCACTCTGGGCAGTTGGAAAAGTAGTACCCGTTTCTTGCAGCATCCATGGTCGTTGTAGGCATCCATATGGAGTTGTAGGCATTGGCGTAGTATATGGCCCAAAACGAGTACTGCTCCTCTTCCTGCTACGATGGTCGACCACGTCTCAAGCATAAACTGTAGCATGTAGCCTGCTCCAACTGTGAAGATATCCAATAGATGGATGTTCCAAAGTATTTGCCATTTCCTTCTACTGCTAGAGCTGCGGATATCTTCATCAAGCATCATAGAGGGCTTATTACAGCAAAAATAATTCACACTGACCATGTTTGTGGTGTGATGCCGTTATACGTTATTGGCCAACGTCTTGTCACAGCTACAAGTTTCCGATGAGACCGTATAGCAACAGCCAGCACTGGAATGCAATAAAACGTCGCTGCAATGACCCGAATTAACGATATTGTGAATGATTCAGATGAAGAACTTATATTCTAACATAATAGCAGCATTAACCAAGGACAACATACCTGATACAGGAGATGAACAATACCCATTTGGCTAGTTGCACAATTTTTTAAAAATGATGCTATCATGATGCTATGATGTGACTACCACGAGCGCAACTGCAGCTACTACTACGATCACGACACAAAGCATGCCAGTTACAACTGTGAGTGTGACAGCAATTGAGGCAGTTACCAATGCAATTCCTGCTACTGCAAACACGGCAAGCACTGCAAGTGCGGCATATAGAGAAGTGAAAAAGAAGAGAAAGAGAAGCTTTAGAGTATCAATGAAAGGAGAACCCTAAAATTGAAAGAACATGGTGCACATGATAAAGAGAAGCAGGAGAAGTCGGATGCAGAACCAGAGTATATACTACAATATATACCACGAGATATATCCATTGTGACAACAGCGGTTAAAATTACACCAAGGTATCACGAAACATTGTAATGTGAAGATATATCAACCACATATGTATATATATAGAGAAATGCCATGCAATACTGCCAAACTAAGATCGATGTGAGACACATTTACGTAAAAAACTGATTATTTCGCATTTTCTTCAACAATTCTGAACAATATGCAGATCATATATGTGATGGTACTCATGTAACACAAATACAGAACATACGTATAAAAAGATTAGCTGATCAGTCAGATCAACCTCCTGCAAAGGAAAAAGAAGGACGTAATGCAAGTGGGTAAAGGTAGAAGAATAAGCCTTGGTGGGGAAACACATCAAGAAGTGTTTGAACCTGAAAATGAATCTACTTGCTGGTGGGAATGTGACAGCAAGAAAATCACATCCCACCACATTTAAAAATGGATTAGACAATAGAATAAAATATTATATTGTCGTTTTAGCCCGATTCAAGAAAATAACAACAAATGAACGTGTTGGTAGAGGGTGTAGATAATACTCCTCTGAGCACTCATACTTTTAGGACATTCAGTGAAAGAGATATTGATAGTGATTTGTCAAAGGCATTCTAGGATTTGTTCAACAAGTTTGATGAGCATGAACGTCATGGATCTGGATGGGTGTTGGATAAGATTCTACAGATTGAAGTTCATACAGCTACATTAGAACCCTTGCAAGCCTCCGGCTACACTGCGTTGCCAAAGAAGGTAAACAATATTAAGGGTGTATCAACATCAAGAACATAGACAACAACTTCCTATGGTCTCTATTAGTTCATCTTCATCCGATGAATGATAATGTAAGTTCAGTATACAAGTATCAACCGCTTGAATATAAGCTGAATGTGGAAGATATCCCATTTCCAACACCAATTCATCAAATTCCCTGAGAAGACGAACAATATTGCCATCAATATTTTTGGTTAGGAAAATCAAATTGTAGTACCCAGCCACATAAGTCGCATGAGTCAACATGAGAATGATCTTGAAATCAAATTACTGCCCATCAGTGACAATGAGAAGAGACATCGCTTGACTAAGAACTTTAGTAGACTCATGAAATGTCGTACAAAACACCGTGGTAAAAAGTTTCACTGCTTAAGTTGTCTGCATGGGGTCTATGCGATTCAACCTTTTGGAAAGACATCGTGAAGTACGTGGGAAGCATGGAGCACATCGATTATCAGTATACAATCATTCGATTCAAGGGCAATGCGAAATAGCAAAAGGCACATTTTGTCATGACTTTGAATGCTGTACAGAGTAGGAGGACTGATGGTTACCAACCGCACAAGGCTAAAAGTTTTGCCTATGTTGTCATCGGCGAATAGGAAAAGCGTAATCCTGTGCTTTACCGTGGATACAATGCTGTCCACAAGTTTCTACAGTATATTGTAGATGAACGTGATCACATTGTGAATAGATTGAGCAGTTGGAAACCCATGGAAATGATTGCTGAGGATAAGAAACAGTTTGCTCAAACTTCTTATTGCTACATTTGACATGAGTTGATGAGAGTAGATCGTCTGCGAGATCATGATCACATCAGTGGAAAATACTGCGGGGCAGCTCATGGTGGTGCAAACTACAGTTTCGCTTAAGAAAGGATCAGCAAGGAAAGTGGATTCATTGGTTATCCCTTTCCTATTCCACAACCTACGAGGATGTGGCAGTCATGTGGCTTATCGTATTTGGAAAGAACTTTAGTCTGAACTTTAAGTAAGATGGATATGTACAAGTACGTGGTTCAAAGAAAATAGACTTTAAGCGTGATATGTGGACTCGTGTAGTCAGTATGACTATGATAAAAACAATGTGAATAATATTGAAATTGTATTATCACATCATGTAGATGTGAAAGTGATTGGGTGGGATCAATGTTATGTCAGTTTTCATTGCATTTATAAACGGGGTGATAACATTTATGATACTTATATCAACTTCAGTTCTTGTGAGTAGACTAATATGCTACATGTGTCAGCATAATATGTATCTGAAATATTTTGTTGTCAATAACTGACTGTAGTTTCTTTTCTCATTCTCAATAATTGTAAATATTTGTGATTTATTAAGTCAATTGTAAATATTTATGACTTGTTATGTTAAATAAAAACACACATGTTAGCTTTCCAACTTTTTATTTTTTTTCTCTCTCTCCTAAACAATACATAAGAATAAAAAGGGTTTAAGGGTGACCCTCCATTTAAGATAAAAAAGGAGTTTTCGAGTGAATTAACACCTCGCTAGGGACCCTCCATTTAAAAGAAAGTTTTACTGGTGAATTAACACCTCGCCAGCTAATCTTTCTTAAGAATGATCTGGGTTTACGGGTGAATTAACACCACGCCAGGGACCTTATTAGATTGATATGATACTAGTGTGACATTGGTAACCATTTACAATATACATTATTGGATAACTACATTACTTAACTACATATTAAAAAGAAAATAAAAGTTAATAAATAAGTTTAATAGAACAATGATTTAAAGTCTATGTGCAAAGTCTTTGATTACAAAATCTCCATCACTTCTTTTTATCTACAATATCAAGCATGCTATGATCTCAAGCTTCATGCAATATATAATATACACCATAAAAACCACATGTTTTAGAAATTGGCTGCTGTAATGGTATGGAATTGTATAAGTACTCATTATTTAAACACTTCTCTAAACGATTATCTATAGGTGCAAGCCCGTAAGAGTCATAATATTCGACAACCTTGACAAACTATACGGCAGCCCAATTTTCCTCAGGTTCACCATGATTGTCTTTGTTGATGACATAGGCTCCTTGCTCTTATACTGGCAGTTGATCCACAGGGAAGACTCCGTGGAATAAATCTTTTGTCATAACATCATGGGTCAATATAACATCCATCTGCTTCGTGTTCATGATTGATAATCAAACTGAATACTGCGATTTGTATTAATTCCTATGATGTTGTCATATTCAGCATAGACTATGACATTAACTGCATTTTGCAAGGCATTGTTAAAATTCATCTCTTGCCGCAAGTTTCCATGCTTCATAAGGGTAAGGATATGCTTAACTTTTAGCTTGAGCTGTTTGGATGGAATTGGATCACACTCAGTATAAACTTGCATATAATTAATATCCAAATGTTGAAAATTGCATGGATTTCTCAACACAGTTCCAGCAAAGGATTCATTATGAACCATTCCAATTACAATACGTTTTGGCAATATACCCAAAAAGATATTATCTTTCACAAAAGCTTGAAATCCATCGGGAATGACTAAAATTTCATATTCTTCTCTGGCAATAGAAAAAATAGCAGGAGTTTTCATCAATGCGTCTGCATGTCCTAGCTGAATAACTGGACTAGCTCTCACTTCGCGAATGGTTAAAACACATATCTCACTTCTACCTTAGAGGTATTATTTGCAGCCATTAATAAATATTCATCTTTTTGTCTATGCAAACTCAATTTCTTACCCATGCCACTGGAAAGATAACAATCCTGTTCAAATAAATCTACTCTTAAGGCACCTGTGAGCATAAACTTGGCTTAGACGTGTATGGAAAGACTATGTAAACCATTATTTCCTACTACCATCAGCATTTACATCAAGCGTGTTATATACTTTGCATTACTGGTTAATTTCACCGCATGAGAATTCATCGATACAGCAGTACCCTTATAGATGAGACGTATAGAGCGTTCAGAATTAAGACTTTCTTCCGAATCATGGATAACATGTGAAATGATGTTGGCATAACCATGCGAATCATTACTATGTGAAATTAATCGATAATTCAGAAATAATTCAATACCGGATGATAAACCATTAAATAAATCATTAATAGATGTTACTTTATCATCTACAGCACAAACTGTTCCATCTCTCTTGATAGTAGTACACTACTACTCTTTGAATTTAAATATTCTTCTGTAATAGCAGGAATATAAAATTCTATTGGAGCACTATCTCTGATGGCAGTGAGTGTTGATAGTCTACACCATAACTCTTTCTACAGCAGTTTGTGTTGGTAGTATACAAAACCATTCCAATGGAGAAAGACCGCATTCGCATGAATGATTATGAATAATCGACATTTCTCTCTTTCTCTTTCCGAAATATATCTTTCTTTGATGTTACTCCTTTCACTTTCTTTCTTTGGTGTACTTTGCTTATCATAATACTTATTGCTTATCAATAACACCAACAACTTTTTGAACTACACGACCAGTCACGTCTTTGCTGCTTTCTTAAGATGTGATACAACAATTTTAGCCCCTGCTTTAATGAGTGGGATAGCTTAACTAGCCAATGCTTCACAGAATGAACATATACCATCTCCATATTGTATGCATGTACCTATAAATCCTAGCAAATCACAATCCAATTGATGAAGGAAATTGTTACTGTACGCGGAAGGATCGTGCCTATATGTTTTCATAATACTTTTTGTCGAAAATGAAGTTTAAAGATCACTTTTCCAGTTTGAAATGTAACATTATATTTATAAGCTTTCATAATAATCTCACAATCATGACCTTGAATGGAAACAGAACGTTGTAAAAGAACATAATAATCTCCAACTACTTGTGGTTCACAAATACTGCAGCATACATAAAGTGTATAAAATCCATGTTACACACTTTATGTTCACCAGGACCAGATTGTTTATACCATCGATCTGGTATAAATCCTAAAGTTTAGAGGTTTCATTAATAGCTATTGCCACTGCATCACTTACTGCAGTTCACATTTCAGGTATAGATCTACAGTAACCAGGGATGGTAACGTCATGCAAGGTATCATCTAATGATGCTCGATAAGCAAGAGTATTCCTTTTCTCATTGTGGCCCGCGTATGCGGATATTGAATTTCAGCTAAGGCTTTATTAGTAGGATTATAGTTCATGCTGGCATTGCTTGGTAAAGTAATATAAAAACTTGTTGAATGCATGATGACTAAATCGTATCTGCACATGGACATACTGGATATGTGTATACATTACGTAGTGCATGACGCATACCGTTCACACTACGAGCATTGCTCGCATTACGTTCGTTGCTGGCATTACGTGCGTTACGTTCATGGTCCATATCGTTGCTGTCTGTTACTTCTTCTTCACAACAAGCACTTGCACATCTTAATTTACAGGGATATGAATTGTACCTTCATTTTCTTGACAACAACATAACTCTTTAAACTGTGTGAAAAATTTTCCTTCTGGAAAAACTCTGTGTTGACGCTGTAACATTTCTTTTGTAATATCTTCAGGAATTGTCTTTTTACCAAAAACAGTTTTTGGAATATTAGCATCTACAGTTTTCCTGAAATAATTGCTTCCAGCCTCGTGGTGGTATTTGTCGTTCTTTTCTGATTGTCGCAGCCAATTTCAGTAAATCAGTAATGTTATTGTTATGTTAATGAATGTTATAATGAATTTTCAATAACATCTCCAGTGTTCAATACAAGTTCATTCTTATTTATCCATCATGTATCTTAAGCTCTGACAGAAGTTGTGTTACTTTCACATGATATATAAGTTGAAAATGGTTTCGAAATGATAACTGCTGTGACTTTTCTGATTTTTCTGCAGCAGGTATTGCCATAGACCTTTGTTGTTGTGATTGAATTGTTCGTAAATGACGACCAAGAAGTTGAGACATTTCTGTAGCAGTTTCTCGATTTTGTTTCTTTCTAAAAGTTTATTCACTTCAGCTTTAATACCAACACTTAAAGGTTGGCTTGATAGTAATTTTCTATATTCTGATTCAGGAATAAGGACCATATTCATTGTATGCTTCATTTTAATAACAATTGAGCTAATAATGGAAGTGCAATTCCTGTAACGGTTTTACAAATCCACCTTTCTGATGAATTAACTGCTTTGTACGCTTAAGGGAAATTTTCTTATCAGCGAGTTGTCCAATGGTTAGTTGTTTACGCTTTAAGTTTATACATATGTGACTTTAATGGTAAATGTCCATGTAATATGTTCAAATATATTTCAAATAAACTGGCCAATTTATCTTTTGTAGCTTTCTTCAATAAGGATTTACGTCGATTAGCACTGCTACGTGCTACCAAATGAAAAAAATGTTTGTTTCGTTCGAATTCGTCTAGACATCTTGACATTCAATATCAAACTGTTGTAATTCTTCTTCGCACACTATTTTATTCACATACACATAATGTGTATCATTTGGTAGAATACCTTGCGAATACGTAACTTATCTTTTTTCTTTGGTTTTAAATTAATTAAAAAATAACCATGAGGTTTGCTTGTGGCATCATGATATGCCTCAGTGAGAAACAGAGTTCCTTGGATACACTTGCCGAGCCAATGTACTAAGCTTTTGATTATCCCTTGGATTTTTAAAGAGAATATTGTATTGTGTATTTAAACTAATATTACATACTTCTTTTCCGTGATGAAATAGATTGTGTATGATGAAAATAATACGTAGATTTTTATGACTGCTTCCAACACTAAATAATCTGGTCATGCGTTCGTCACTATGGCATTTAGTCATGAGATCATCAATAATAAGTTATTCTGTTATAGACTGAAACGTTTTTTAACATCCTCTGGAACATTTTGATGAAATGGCACCCCTTTCATACCTATGTATAAAGGTTGATCTACAGCACAGGGCCATAAAGTATTATTAGGAAATGACTAAATGACTTTTTGTTCTATGATTGATTTCACAAACCAGACATGTGAATGGATGCATCATGGTGCTTGAATATCAGTTTCCTTAACACAAGTACTTCTTTGGCCAACCTAACCACTTGACAAATATTTTTTTCATACGTCATCTTTTTCTAAATTGTGTATACAGATTAAATATCTTTTGTAACGGCTTGTAATTTTTTTTTCATAGAAATGATCATCAGCATCTTCATCTAAGAAGTCTTTGATACGATACAAGTATATTCCTTGCTTCATGCATCTATGTGTGACAATGAATAGTTCTTGTGTCCATTTTATATGGCGATCCCTTTCGAAATACATGTTTAATCTGTGAAATGCGACCATGTTGACCAGTGTTAAACTTGTAAGGTTTTGGCTTTTTCTTTGATTTCAATTTCAATTTATCAATATACATTTATTGCCACACTTTGGATTCAATGTTCTTGGTATGTATACCGATACATTTGCCGATTAGAAAATAGCGATACATCATTTCTTTAAGAGTACGTATTACGCTTTCAGCAAAGTTAGCTTTCGTCTCATTCTTAGTGGTATATGCATGAATGCCTTCTTTCTTTAATTGCTTTAGTCATCTATTCTTAAATTCTGTTTCATTATCTGACCTCAATGTTCTAAGTCTTCTTGTTGTTTCTTGAAAACCCTTTTGAAAGGCTTGTATGGCACCGGGATGACTTTTGTTTGGGTTAGATTGTATCCACAAGTGTTTGGAAATCAAGTGTGTGGATTTACCACATCAATGACAATGAGTAGAAAGTGATTGCTTTCATTATGTTCTACAATGTTGGCCACATCTTGTAAATCCACATCTCACATATCATTAATGCCTTGGGGAATAATAAGTTGTCTTTTAAATCTATATTTCACTGGCTAAAGTAAACTAAAGGCATTTTGGTCTTGTAACCACTTTTTTACTTTGGAATAAGTTACAGGTTGTTTGTTTTGTTTTAGTACTTTGCATAACTTATTAGGTCATGCAAATGCGCCAGGGATTGCAGGCTAGTATTCGCCAAGCAGTCTTTCCACGTTACCATACTGACTTGAAATGAAACCAGTGATTCACATTGGAAAACTTTGACATGCAAATACAAATAACGTAACTGATACTTCAACAAATCAGAGAAAAAATCAGTTAAAAGATTATGTTATGCATTATAATTTATACATATAAACGTTATGCTCTTCAAACATTTTGCAAATGTCTATATTCACTTCAACTCGTCCATTATTGAACATGACAAGCTGTGATATGTCCGTTGACAGTGAAAAATCATTGTCGTAATGTAAAATCACTGTCATAGGTATTCCCTGGTAAATTAAGTTTTTCACATTCACTCATAAAAGATTTGATGAAACGATTTTTTAGAATTGTCCTTCCAACAATTTCCCAGTGTTTATGCATATTCCGGACTTCCAGTATCCAGGCGGATTCAAAATAAAGAAGCTTTGAAACTTTGAAAAAGAAGCTATACTGACACAGTCAGTATAGTTCCCTTTGAAGACATCATCCAATGTCTCTATACCTCTGTGAAGGAGTTGAAGTGTTGACATGGTTCACTGTTCTTCTATAAAGTGAAATAATCCACCACGCGAAAGTATACTTCTACATAAGTACGAACAAAGTGAAATGCAGAATCAAAATCAAAGTTCTCTGCGCCTTCTATTCCAGTTTCATAACACTTTTCAATAAACTTGTTGTGTAATTCAACTCTGTTAAGGTTGTAGTGCGCCAAGTCCCAAAAGTCTTCTAAGTGCCAAAGCTGTTCTTTCTCAGATAGAAAGCGAGTCAGTTCATCAAGCATAAACTCTACATAAATCCGTTTGAAAATAAGATCCATGCTCACAATGCACAAACTCGTCTTTACTGCTTGGATTCTACAGAATATATCATTATATACCTCATCTAAGGGTTCTTTTATAGTGTCACTCTTCCCAATACATAGGCCATTCCTCTATATGCATCTCATCTACCTTTAAAGCTTCAAATTTTCCGCAAAAGTTTTCAGGTTCACATGATTTGCAATCAAATCTGTGGCAGTGGCAATCATCATCTCCTACATATCCTCCAGCGCCGCAATGTGTACATGTAAGTCCAAACTGGTTCTGTGCATTTGCATTATGTAATTGCACCTAAGCTGTTTTTCATTTGTTTATCCTCAGTTAACTGGACTGATATCACCCAGCCATTGCATTCCGTTTACGTCTCATCAATAAAAAGGCTGGATGATGATGATGCTGCCAACTGTTTAAATAACACACTGTTTATCTGTGGCATTACCTTTACTAGCATTGTCCATTCGTTATCATTGAAGTTGATGCAGTAGGTCTAGTCTTCCCTTGATAGTGAGTGACGCGCACAAAGCTGACTTAGCGACAGTCATGGTGTCTAATCACTTCTAAGCGCTTTGATTGTGTTAAGTACAGTTTAAAGTTATTGTTGCGCAGCATCTCTAAGTTGTCACTTACTTTTTTCCAGAGGGAAAAACAAAATCCGATCCAATTATAATTTGGTCCAATTCTAATGAATCTACCATAATGTCCTTCTTCAACCTGCAAGATTAAGGTAACAATCATTTTGAATTGATTCTTCGTTTGTCTCCGTCTATTTTAGTTAGAAAGATGAAGTCTTGCTAAGCAATTTGGTGAACAATGGGTTGATTTGTTTTAGTGGCTGAGACGTTGTGAGCTTTTGGAGATGGCAGGAATTCCTTATACACCATGCAACTGCAAGCTAAAGAAGGGGGATGGTACGAGAGTAAAAAAATCAAATTTGTTCAGAATTGTCTTTGTAAAAATTTTAATTTGGGGGTAGGGGCGGGGGATCCGAGGGCAAAAAAAACAACAAAACTTGTTCCGAATTGTCTGAAACGTATAAATATGCAAAATTGCAATTTGGCGGGTTCAAGCAAAAAAAACCAAACTTGTCCTGAATTTCTAAAAAGAATAAATGTGCAAAAATCCCAATTTGGAGGGGCGTGGGTCCGAGAGTAAAAAGCAAACTTGTTCAGAATTGTCTGAAACGTATAAATATGCAAAATCCCAATTAGGAGGGGTGGGGGGGGGGGTGGGGGCGGTTTCGAGGGTAAAAAACCAAACTTATTCAGATATGTCTGAAACGTGTAAATATTCAAAAATCCCAATTTGGGGAGGGGGTTCCGAGAGCAAAAATACCAAACTTGTTCAGAGGCGGGGGTGGATGGTGGTGGGAGGTTGGCCCAACTAAACATACAGCTGCACACTTATACACACCCACACACTTGGTATGAACGTCTGGCGACAAACTATGTTATACTGTGTGAATGCCGGCAACGTCAAAGGTGAGAGCGTTGACTAAGTTTCATGGCCTAGAGCTGTCTCCTTATACAAGCACCGCTCTGTTCCATTCCCATTATCACTGTTCGCTTCACAGCCATGGACCCAACGATTAGTAAATGTCTAAGGGACGGCTTCTGTGCTCAGCATGGGCTCTCTCACCGGGATAAGGTCTTTTTATGCTTTAAACAGTCAATTTTACGGGTTTTTTGGCAATTGCTTTCCTCACCTAGGGGGGTGTCCGAGATAGAAAAGGACACTTTGGTTGGTCATCTAGAAGTAACATGAGACCTCTAGATGACCATCCAAAAGTCTCCTCACTACAAAGACCACAAACAAAAGGTAATTCCAGAAATTACATGTAAGATTGAAAACAAATAGATTTTTTTTTTCATTTTTATAGCCTAGTTTATTGTGATTTAGAAAAACCAACAACCACCAACCAACAAGCAAAAATTCCAGGTATTTATTTTAAATAGTACTAATATGAGTATATTAAACTACGTAAAAGCGATTGATTTCAGGCCAGAACAGGTGGCGCTTTTTCCGATGAGCAGGCGGTGTCGTGCCTATTTGCGTCACTTGTCCACGGTGTCGTGCCTATTTGCGTCACATCTCCACGATTGTATAGTCGTGTTGTTTTGCTGAAATCCAGTCCAATAGCGGCTGCAGTGGGACATATATTTAGCATTTGCCAAGTCGAAGACTTGCAAAGAATACATACGGGGCTGCTATTTCGCACCTTTTTTCTCTTTGCTGGTCCATCATTTTGTCTTTACTACTCCTCTAGCCAAACTTACTCCAGGATCACCAAATTTCGTACATATGTTCTATTTGATTTGAAGCTGTGCACCTTACTTTTTGTTGTTGCCTTTGTTTCCATTTTGTTATCAAAACACGAAACAAAAAAACACTGATTTTTTTATTAAGAAATGCAATGCGTAAGATCTGCAGCAGCATTGCGCACGAGCCTCTGGGATCTGCCAACAACCACACTATTTGCTGCGTAAGTTATGTATGTGTTGTTTTTTTTGTAAGAAGGACACATGGATGCAAAAATTTTACCTGGTCATTTTAAAAACAATGAATGTTTATATCATTTATTCATTTCAGTTACGCACTATTCTTCGTCAGGGTCGTGGAGAGGGAGACAATATTGTTGCATAGAGTTATAGACTAAATAGTGAACTTGTGTTTTTCTAGAAAGGTTTCGAGCTGACAAAAATGTTTCTTAGAAAGGTATTGGAATCTAAAAAAGTTGTCTTGTCCGTGAAGAAAAAGGAAATCAAAATCAGCTGAAAAGTTCTTTAAAATTCTACTATTTTTAAATTTTATTTTTGCCAATTATTTGATGTTTCACCTTTGAGAAAAGGTTCTCATTTATCATCAGTAGCGACGTGCAAGGGCTGCAGCGGCATTTGCACAATCTTCTCGCATGTGCCAACAGCCGCACAAATGATGTGTGCTTCATTTGCTTACGCAAAATATGCTGAACACTTTGTGGCATTTTTGTGTTAGTTTGATAAGAAAGACGCGTGAATGCAAAATCTTACTCTGGTCATTTTAGTTACACTGAATTTTCATATAAAGTACTAGCTCTAGTTACTAACTAGTCACGGTGAGGGTAGGGTGCAAAAGTTTCTTATAAAGGTTTCGAAATCTGGAAAAAAGACTTTGTTTGTCTGCAAAACAGAGGGACAATACTAAGGAGAAAAGTAAAACCTTATTATTTTGGCCGAGTTTTTTTCTATTTTGCTTTGAGATATAGGATTTTGTTTAAGGCTCAAAATAAAACCAAGCGAAGGGGATTTTAATCAAAGCTGGTGTTCATTCAGAGGTGATCTTATAATGAGATTCAGTGAAAATTGAATCTAAGAAAAACGTTCAAAACTTAGCGGTGGTCTTAATTTAGCGAGTGTCTGATGAAGGGATGTAAGACATTTAGCCGAGCGACATTGAAACCAAAATCGACATCTGCAACATTCAGTTTAAATTTATAATTGTTAACAATCACTCCTGGAAGAGTCAAATATAAAACCTTATTATGTCATATTCCGGCTTACCAATAAATAAGCCGGCGACATATAGTCAGCGACATATGTGCTAGCGAAATTTGGATACGACATTTACGCTAGTGAGATCACATGTTGCACTGCAGTAGCCTATGAATTTTCTGTCAGTTATATCAGCTGTTTCGCTTTTCGTGAGCAGTTTTCGAGTGTAAACTACAGTTTATACCCCTCTCCCCCGCAAAAATGTTGAAATAAAATTGTCATCAATCCCAACAATAATCCATAATTCTCTCCAACTACCCTTCTTTGATTTGTTGGGAGCACCAATACTAGATAAACGTTTGGTGGTGAATTCCAGCAAAGATTCTCGTTTTTAACCTATCTTTCTCTATTAAATAAGGTATCTGTTTGTATTGTCACTGAGCAGGTTTAATTCAAATAAAGTTTCATTACTGCATTGTTGTATATATTGATAACCATCTCAGGACATCGAAATGCATTGAATGCATGTTATGACCTTACAAGGAAATACCTGTTATGATCTTACAAGAAAATTGTAATCAAAAGATATGATCATCTCGAATACGTTTCAGCTTCAAAAGCGGTTAGTTCTTTTATCGCCAGAGATTTTAGATATATTTTCAAGGCCCCATCACGATTTCCTTTTTCGCTTTGTTTACCTGCAGGGCAGCGTCCTCCTTTGTAAGTTTTATTCTCGCCTCTGAGGAGTTAACCACAGTCACAGTTACACAAGCAATCGCTTGTAAGGTTGCGCTCGCAGAGTTGCGTAGCTGGCGGAGGAGATGGCGGTGGTGGTGGTGGTGGTGGTATGTTGCCTTACTATGATGACTTGACGTAATAGTGAAAATCAATATTCGAAACAACATGCTCCTTGAGAGTTGCTGAAAAGAATAATACCAGAAACCACAGACTTGTAAACGATAATTAATTTTAAAGACCTTAAAATCACAAATTATGTTTAGATAAGATTGCAGACAATGGTTATGGCAAAATCTGAACTAAAAGGTTACTGAGCAAAATAAATACATTTTTACGCGCAGTTTTTACATGTAGGTGATTTTAGGTGTCTAAACATTACTTCCACAGAAAAGGTTGTAAATCGTTTCAGCTTCGATATTTTAACTATTTGAAATGATGGCTGAAAGCTCAGACGGCGCGAACTTCATTCGAGTTCTGTGATAGGTGACATAACCAAATGCAATCCCCTACAATGAATACATGAAGTAACTTGGATTAAATGTTTCGTATGGCATCGTAAAACGAAATTTTCACGTGTAGCTACTTTTTAGGCTGCTAATACTTTTTTGACTAAAGGGTTGTTAATCGTTTCATCTTCAACATTTTCACTTTTTGCAGCGATGGCTGAAGATGGGCGTTGATTTGAATTCCGTGATAGGTGACATAACCAACAGCATTTGCAAACCTAAGGCATACCGAAGGGCACTTCTCATAACATACGATGAAATTTGAAATAAGCCACGTGTTGCCTACAGTATGACGCTTTGCTTACCCGCGATGGGAATTAGGATATTAGGCTACAACGGAAAAAATCAGTTTAACGGTCAGACACTAGACGACGAGCGTAGGCATGCAAATCATACTTATTTTTATACCGGAGTTGGATTAAGCTTCACCCTCGGCCAGTTTCAGGTGTTATTCTCCAAGTATTATGTGAAGAAAATATTATGATCATCATGGCATAAGCCTAATCAGAGTACCGTGCTTCTCGGTCGTCACATCACCGTCCTAACTGATAAGAACTATTGAAATTTTTTCGTTAATAAAAAGCTTTATCCCCTTTCTTTCCCCTATCAATGATGTAGGACGGTCATCCTACCCCCTCCCACAACATTTAGAAAAATATTGTAAAAGTGTTAGGGTAGATTTTGTATAAAAAATTTGTCCCGTTTTATACTGTATTTTAATTGTAATTCACTATCATATGCAATTACTTAGATTGCATTCAAATCTAATTAGTTTTGCTGATGACTGACGCCTTATACCGGAAGTAACAAATAGATCACCTATTTCTTTCAGTCGAGATCCTTTACGTCTCCTCTCATCAGCGATAGCGCATAGATCAATCCTTTCTCACATGTTTCTTACACTGTTAATTGTACATCGGTCAGCAATGCTCAATGAAAATGAATACATGGTTTCCTGCAGGGGGTGAGGTAGGGCAAAGGACCGCCCTACTACATTTGGAAGGTGGGAGCTGCCCGGGTTGTGTAATGGGAGAGGTGACCGGGGAAAGGGACTGATGAAAGGAGGCAGATGACTGTTTACCTTCTTCATCAATAACATATTTCTCCTAAAAATTCAGTGTGACTTTTACCCACTTCTTATGTGCGAAATTCTACTGAACCTACCCTTTCTTGTTTTGGTATAGTTTAGAACATGGTTTTTTTTTGCACGGATTGTAAAAAAAAACCAGAAAAATAAATCAATAGGATCCATTAACTGTGCTCAACTGTTTATGACTTAATAAATAAATAAATATAAATTATTGAAGTTCTAAGACTATTCATATCGATTCGTATAGACTGTTAATTGATTAAGAAGTATAGAAAAACAAATGGCATATGCACTATTTTTCTGTATCTTTCAGGTCTGGTTTCAAATTGAGAAAGTTGATTTCCATATATACTACATAAAAAGAAACAAACGGAAAATAAGTGAAAATTATTTGTGTTACTCGGAAGCGGCAGAGAGATTTTGCCTGTTTTTTTTTTAAATCGAAGAGTGGATAGGCTAGTTTGTTGGTAATCCAATCAACGTTTTTTTTCCCAATTACTCAGGTTATATTATGACTTTATTTGTTAACTGGTGACAACATCATTTAGTTTAGTTCCTTTAGGGTATAAATGAGCAAATATCAAAATCTTACGTAACTCAATTAGGGACATGATGCGCGCTTCAGAATTCAAACAGAAGCATCCATATTGGTTGCGCAAGACCTTGTCCAAATTTTAGCTGGTTGCTCATGCAGTAAAAACGTAAAATTTATTCTTAAACTGCCACTTAATAAATTAATTAAATCTCCATTGGCATGTGGAAATGGAATTCTGAATGTATTTCTAAACCGCAGTTAAGACATTTAAAATAAACGCATATTTTAATTCCAGGTTTATACACATATTAAATGTGTTAGTAGTAATAAGCATTTCAAATGTGTTTCAATTTATAGTTATAACTCAGCATGTATAAAATGCACCACTTATCACATTATCGGTGAACTTTCGTGGGAAATTGATCATTTGTGTCTTATCTGTTTCTGCTGGTATCTGTAGTATCTCGGACGATTCCATGTTATTTGCGGCTGTGACAATATACCTATATCTTTGAAAAATAATTGAAAAGATATAACGTAATTAATAATTTTATAACAATGTGAAATACCTGTTAAATTGTTTTAGAATAAAATGTGAGGTTGGAAGATGTCCGATTGGAAAAAGTTGGAAAGTGGCCGATTTGAAAATGTCCATTTGGAAAGTGTCTCGATATCCGTAGAGGCATATACTAGCAATATTTTAAATAAACACGATACCACTCCTTAAATAAAGATTACGTTAAAGGAAAAAACCCATTAAATTATTTATTTATGTGTCAATACAATCTTTGACATTTAAAATGAGAATACAGCGGATTCTTTTTTATTTGATAAATAAAAGGACAGCGCTTTGATGTAAAAAGATGAGATACTTCTGTTTAAATGGTAAAGTAATGTTTAAGTTTTGACGAATTTGCTGTTAGATTGCAAGCCTGTTTATCTTTCTTCAATAATACTTCCCAATGACTTAGTTGTATGGAAGTTTGAAGATTTTTAAATATGTCTAAATATGTCACGCATAGAGGCGTGCACGAACAGCCAATCTTGTCATCAACTTCGGTGTTGTTGAATATTATATCGAATATATCAGAGTGCATTTCATCTACTAGTTTAGAAAATAGTCTGCGGAGTAGGCTCACGAGGTAAGTCATTGCCTTTATAGCCTCATTAAAATACTTTGGAAACCTTTTATTACTTCATGTACCTCATCAAAATCCCGTGTTGTCGGTGAAAAACTCAACATTTCTTACAATGTCCGTAAGTTGTGCATGGAATTTTATCCTGCAATGTGTTCGTACCTCTTAAGTCTAAACTGATGGAATGAAATGATGGAAATACAAATAATGGGGTAGTTTCCATCATTTCATGATCATATGTCGAAAGATTTCGCAGAAAAGCTTCAAGCTTTTAATTATGTTATGTTCCCTGCAAATTTCATTTTCGTTTTATCCAATAAGATCGCATATTCATATTATCCAATGGTATCACATGGTGATAAAAAATAATTATGACAAGAAAATACTTTCTTTTCCTTTCTGTGATAACCAGTTCATGAGTTTCTATTTATTTCGAGCTAAGGCCCAGCGCCATTCTGTGGTGGCATTATCATAGAGTAGTGATTTCGGTACCATCTCACATCCCATATATAGAAGGGAGTATTGGTATTTAATCGTTCGATACTTTGATTTATCAACTTTGTTCATTCTTGTTGTTCGTGCAAAGAGTAATTTAATGCTAAACAAGACCACGCTTTTACCACAACTACTTCGTCTACACTGACAATCATGAATGTACTTTTATATTGACCATATGAGTCTGTTTTTTTGGGCAATGCAAGGATTGATGTTGGCTCGAATTGTTTAATATTTTCTATGTTCGCCAGCATGAGTTGATTCGGTGGTTTTACTTTTGTTTGTAAATGAGAAGTATTTTAGTTTAAAATCCCTATAATACTGGAACAGATAATATCTGGAACAGCCTCACTAAGCCTGAAATTATAATGGTATATTTGTCAAATGGTATACGAAACATCCGATTCCATTTCATGTCTGTTATCATGCAGATGGAACCATTGGGCTGGGAAGGTACCGTCCGCTCCGCTTCCAACTGGGACATAGTCAGGGTTATACCCCAAAGGCGAGTCATTAAAATGCGTTAATTTCTTTACTGTACGCGACACGTTCTTATCCATGCTCATTAAATTTCCATATTGTCTACAAGTATTTCTGTCTGACCCATTTACACATGAAGTAATTTGGGTTTCGTTTTTCAAAATGAACTACTCGATTTGCCACATAGTGAGCAGCCATAATAACAAAACACAACGTATATCTGCGTAGATTAGGTATCTAAGGCGTTGCCAAGGAGTTATTGTTCTCATCATCATTGACATTCAATAGCAACTGTAACCGCTACTTACTGTATATAAGTAAGATATGCAACAAAATGAAAAATGCTGTGTAATAGTTAAAGTAGATATTGCACTTTAATAATCATTTTTCATTTCTGTATAGAATCAAACTGTTTGCAAGCGTTGTTTGCAAAAGTTGCATTTTTTCAAGAGGCCGCTTATGCTTAGACCATTCGTTTTGCTCTGGTCTTCTTTTGCTTCACTTCTCGCAAAAAGTAAGTGCTCTATTGCTGCATATTCCACATAATTCAAATAATGCAGTCACATGTTTATCATAAGTATAGCTTTGTTTGGAGAACGACATTTTAAAATAGTATAATTTACAGTTAATAATTACTTTTTTGCATTTTTTGCATTAGTTTTAAACAGAGCAGTGGTATAAACACCGCACAGTTTGAAGCACTAATTTGTGTTAGATCCACTCAATTTGCACGTCATCAAGAAGATAAGAAAATAAGCTTTCCAATGATGTATTACTTGACACATTTTTCTGTGTGAAATCATGGTGTGAAGATAAGCTTTCTTTATAATTTTGGCAGTCAATTTTTTGCATAAAAATGTTGAATTTTTAAGTTTAAACAATTATTAACATGATTATCTATACTCTATTGTCAACCAAATTTCACATACTTTTACTTTTACTATTTTACTAAATCGCTAAGTTTCATTTCTTAAGTCAAAAAATCGCTTTAATAAACACGTAAAAAGTAAAGTATATACCAAATAATGAAAAGATAAAGTAAGCAAATACAGACTAACTGCGTGGGCGTGTGCAAACAAAAGCAGGTCTTGAACTAAATTTCCACTTTCGAGCATTTTATACAACTGTGAGGACCACCTACAAATAGGACCATTTCTTAACAACCGTTCCACAAGCTTTCCATTAAGAAGAATGAAAATGCAAAATGTGGGACCGACCCACAAATCGGATCGCTTTAGTTCAGCTCCACAATTGATCCTAATTCCGGGGTTCCACTGTATTTACTACTGCTATTGACTTTCTTGGAACTTCAGAAGTTTTTTCTGCCTAAATGATTTAAGATTTTATTGGGACGCTTTTAGCATTCTATGTTCTACAGACATTGATTACTATGGCATAATGTTCGACGATTCAACCTGAATCCAGAGTGAAAAGAAGGCAAAAATGTGGTTAATGTTTTATATCCAACATATAATAATTCAATATCTGTGCAATATCTCCTGAATATCTCAAATGTAACAGTCTTAAAAGCAAACACTCACAACAGTTATATATCACACATCAGGCCCGAAATATAGCAGTGTGGCTGGATCAACGTTATCTTATCTTTTTTCGGCTTAACTTTAAAATCAACTTAGTTTAAATCATTAACAGAAGGATTTGCATTTGTTATATAAACTGGCAACACCTTATCCGAAGTCACAATGCCCGAGTTCAACTGTTTAAGTTCCTATGTAATCATGTGATATATATATATAACAACAATATTTAATAGACTGCCGCTTGCCGTAATCTTACGAAACTGAAACAGAAGTAACCAAATGTTAAGCTCTGTTAAAGGAATTTATAAATAAACACACACTCGGAAATAAGAAAAAAGCTTTGTACCTGTTGTACTGGGCATACATAGCGTATTCCGTATGGCTGTCCTTATAATCAAACTATTTTAAACCATACATGAGAGAATTCATTGATTGACAGTCGTGTTTTCGAAAGTAAAAATTAAAATTAAAAAAAAAACAGATTTTTTGTTTGTTTGCCATTATAACTGGAGTACTGAAATACATAGATACTTATCTTACTTAGGCAAAAACCGACGTAGTTTACATAAATATTTCATTTAGACCATTTCTTGTCGTCATAATTTTTCTGTCGCTGCACTTTGATTACACAGAAATACTTGCAATAGGATACTTTACGACTCAACTACTGTTCAATATCTGTGAATATGGTGCGCTGGAATAACAGTGGATGTTGCACCTGACATGCAATCAACGGTGGATTTTAGTTGATTATGTAAGTTGAAGCAAAATACCTGTCGACGCTGAATAGAGATCGATCACCATAAGTCTAGAGTCATCATATAAACAGTGACAATCATGAGGTAAAAATATCCCTCCCCCGAATCACAACAAATAAGTAGAACCTCATTTCGCAAGCGAAATTTTAAACACTTGACAAAAATTAAAACGCAAAAATACTTCCTCCAATGGGTTATTTCTTGAATAATAAATATTTTTTGCGTTTTATTGCTAACAAAAAAGCTTGAATACGTCTTATAAGCGAGTAGTATTTGGTTTTTGCTGACTTAAGGTTTTATTGACTGATCAGGCATACGCCGTGTTATCTATTTACGCACTGAGAGCTCGCACTAAAGTTGTACAGCAGGAACTACAAAAGCTTAAGGGGAACTGACCAACATAAGCAATTCTGCTGAAAACATAATTTTATAAGAGATGGGTAAGAGTAGGTAAAATTCGCAATGAAACTCAGAGAATTCACATTTTTTATCCATAAATAGATATCGGCGACATCGAAAAAGTAGTTTGATTATTTCAACAACACGTTTACATCGTCGATTGTGTCAAGACTAAACGTCCACAGACGTCCACAGACTAAATGTCTAGCGACAAAACATCCACAGACAGGACATCCAAGGAAAGAACATCAACGGACAAAACGGGTATTGGATCATTCTGCCGAGACCGCATTCTTCCTGACGATACCCCCCCTCCCCCGAGACAGCACCCCAAGCGGAATTACACCGCATCAGTACCCCTGGGCTGATACTCCTTGGGATGTACCACGCCCACTCCCACTCCAACCATAGTAATATCATAGTCTTCTTCTAATTGTAGCAATTTAGTCTTTATCATTTCTAAATACACAATCAAACGTGCTAAATTCTTTATTAGAAGATTACAGATCTCTCATGTTTATTGTATATTGCACTTTAGCTGAACAATGATCTAGACTGCAACGCAGAACTGTGGATGAATCTTGTATAAGGCCTTGTATCCAGACTAAACGCCCGCGTACAGATAAAAGCAAAAATAAATATATAAATGGATTTTTCTTATATTTCAATGTGATAGGGAGGAGTATGCTTCTACTTCAAGATAAGGTATTGGCACGGGATATTGCACTAGGAGTATTATGTGGGAAGAGGTGCAGTGTTATTATTTACAGTCTGCCATCATTCAGTCACATATGTGAATCGTATATAAACTTGAAATTCGGGGAATTCCTCATATTTTAAATGTACTGATATGCAGCATAATCACTTCTATCTGAAGTACTTCTGTATGATCGGGAATCTATATTGTTTCGCCCATAACTACTTCCTGGTAAGCTTAGATATGAGGATGAACTAGCACGGGACTCTCTGTTGCTGGCTATATATTGGTACGTCGCCGAGTCACTTCCATAACGGCCCGATGTCGCACGGTTGGGCATGTACCTTCTATCTGGTATAAGATAAGACTGGGAGCTGGTGTGAGATTCTCTGCCATTAGATATGTACTGATACACTTGCGAATCTCTTGGATCTCGTATATGAGTATACGCTGCAGAACTCGGTGGCCCAGTAGGCTGGAGTGGTCTATCCTAGTAATGTTGTTAAAATTTATTACTATTACTTTATATAATAACTGCTTGGATCATTTAACAGACTGCCATCAATCAGGGATCCATCATTGATTGAAGTTCGCGACTGACATTGATCCTGAATCTCCATGCAGAAACGCACGTCTTAACTTGCATTCGTACAGAAAGATATGTGTGGCTATACGCGCTATGCATTACATTTTAACAGGCAACCCAACAGAAATATGCAACTAGTTAAGTTTGCATCACATTTAAGATGTTCATGTGTGAGGTGTGGCCTATTGTAATCGACGCTTTCTCACACTAATGATTAGTAGCCGGTAAGCATTCATCCTGCGGCTTTGTTCAAATTTAACAAAGTCGAACTGAATTAGTTGATTCCTTTTGTGATCTTTATGCAATAAATACATTTAAACATCGGTACAGTAACTTACTTGAATCACAACATCATAATGTCTTGTTTCGGATTCATTGGTTGGCAGTGGATTTTCATAGACAGGCTTTGGTGCCCTCTTGCAACAAATCTTACAGTCATTCGAATAGGTAAACATATACATTACCAGGCCGATCCCAGTAACCACCTTTTAAAGAAATACTTGTGTACGTCATATGGACTACATTATGAAACTGATCCATGCAATACAGATTAAATAAATGTAGCATTAGGTTTAAATCCAATGTTGCTTAAAGTTCGTATCAAACAAAGTGTGGTAGTCATGGTGTATTTATCAGTACGTAATGTATATAGCGTTTATCAGTACAACGCGTGATGGTACATAACCATTTTATCAGTACAAAGAGCGGATACACATAGCGTTTTATCATTAGAAGGCGTAGTTATATATAACTTTCTCAGCACAAAATGTGCATAAAAGTTTTCAATAAGAGTGATTGAAAATATGTACCATTACACCAGACACCGCCAGAATAACACGACTTGCGATTCCTAATTTGTATAATCCTTCTAACCAGTCGCAGGTATAATCCGGGCAGTCATCCAGTTCTCGACAGGAATCAGTTGCGCATTTGCTTGAACTGAATTACGTAACATACAGTATTTATCAAATTAATAATTTTCGGTAATTTATTCAACAATAACTACTTGAAAGAGTTAACAGTATATGTTTCATTTTAGGGAGCGTGTCTGATACTATTTGGCTGTATCTTTACAAGATTATTTTAGACAGTTATCATGTTATCAGCAACGTCGTCTTTGTGTTACGTGTACTGTTACTCAGATATAAACCTTTCCTTACTCATCTCTTGTCTCGGCGATTAGTAGCAAGATTATTCCCACAAAGAGAGTAGGTATTCCAACAGCAGCAGAACCAGCTATGACAATCTGAACGCACACTCCCTTGGCATCATTGAACAAGCCCTTTTTCTGCCTTATCTCCATCTTTGCAGAAGAATATTAACCATTGACGACTTTGTAGCAGTAGCAAATTCCAGAAAATAGTAGCCTGAGCCTGTAACCAATATTTTCCAAGATTATGTTAATCGAGAAGTCGGTCATGGTACAGAGTTAAACTACTTTCATTAATAATTGTAATGATTGTTGTGCAATAGCCTGCCTGTTCAGCATTACACCAAGTCTCTTGTGAGCATTTGTGCATAAACTGCATAATTTAAGGTTCAGCCCTTATGTCGTCGCAGTTTTTAAAATATGTAAATGAGGTGTTCAAAAGTCTAACTGAAAAAATAATGGTGAAAAATATTATGAGCGAACAGTAAAAAATCAACCCAAACATAATTTTAAGACTGTAGTTTTTTTCAATTCAAACATACAGAGAAGCCTGTTAACAAACCACACAATGAATTATAAACTGGTCTTCCACATGCTCCTGGTATATAAAGTGCGATCCGTACTAATTCTGTAACTTTATCTCTTGCTAATTTATATCATGATAGGATTGTCATTTTTAATATCTTAATCTAGGTTTTGTTTAATGTACTTGGTCTCAGGGAATATGGTACAATTACGTTTGTACAATGCGCCTTTGCTATTACTATTGTAGCTATTATTAATAAATTTTTATCTTTTAATTCCAATTAAATAATAAATAGTTTCCCCTTCATTAAGCTGCAAGTGCTGAGTAACAGTGATGGTTACTTTAAATTAATCAGAAGTTATTGTTTGTACATCCTATATCTTTATAGGATGGTCATAGTTGTGTACAAAGAGAACCAATAAAATATTACAATTTATTTTTGGACATTTTGTATTTAGAAGGGGTTGTTCAATAACTGATTGTTATTGAGGGAAAAATTATAAATATTCAATGCTTGCACCGTACGGCCAAGGTCGCACTAAAACATAACTTTTTAAAGGCATGACAGAACGACTCAATGGGCGATGACTTTGAATTCCGTGATGGTGATATGACCCATTGCATTCGCCTAGCCAAGGCAATTGGAGAGAAGGTCAAACTCCGCTTACAACTCCTATCCGGAATCGAACTAGCCAAATCGAAACAGGGACATTGGGATTACTGGACCAACGCTGTAATCAACTGAGCTAACCGTCACCGCCAAAAATATTTACAAAACGACAATGTAAAATATTTAAATGAAAGCCGCCTTGAATGTTACGTGTTATGCAACATACATTTATCCCCGCCCGACAGGAAAGGAAGCACTGTTATGTTGCGAGAGTCCATTTATTTAAAATGACAAATCACATATAGGTAAAACATAAATAATAAGAATTATACATTGCACAAGAGTCATCTTTAAAAAACAGGTCGTGGGGCAGTAAGCATAATGCTCCTTTTCTTTCTCAGGATTAGCTTAAGATTTTCATGTCGATCCCCTTGAAGTAAACAAAGCTAAATCTGCATTTTGCTTGTCGTACTGCGACTTAAAACTAGGCCTAACTAACACTGGGCTGTCTAAATCCATGCGTTTCATATTAATGATTAGTAGCCAGTGAGCATACTGTGGCTTTGCTCAGAATTAACTTAAACACACAGACTAAGTTAATTCCTAGTGTGTGCTTTCCATAGTGTGGATTTGCTTAGTATTTTAAGTTACTCCTCAGCAAATCCCCAGTGTAAAAAGAACAAAACAAAATATTATGAGGCATGAATAAAAAATAGGCGAAGAATATGTTTGGTTTGGTTTGGTTTATTGGTGTTTTAAGTCCCTTTCAGCGATCTCAGCGCTATATCAGGACTACCCTGCCACATTATACTGAAATGGGCCATTCCAGTTTGAATCCCTAGGGGGATCATAACTGAGTGCACAGCTAATGGGCACGAGCAGGATTCGAACCCGTACCGGCTATACACCCTAGATCTGAAGACCAGCGCTCTACCAACTGAGCTACCCGCCCCCCCCCCCCCCCCCGCGAAGAATATGAAATCGAAACAGATAAAGATGAGAAAAGATGGGATAATGTATGGCTAAATAAATAGATAAAGAACTTAAAACTGAAAACAGTTAAGATCCACTCGTAATCTGTGATTGTTGCCTAATAAATCTGGACAGAACCTTCCTTCTATCGCTCTCGATAAAAACAAAGTAAGCGCGGTGCTCCATACAGTGTGTGTTTTGATACTGCCCACGAACACTAGCAAACCACATGAATAGCAGCTCGTGTGGCCAGTGCAGTACGCGTCTTTGTGATGTGAGAGCAATGAAAACGGACAGTTTGCGCTCGCATACACAAGATCAGGTTTACTTGTTTTTGGTGATTACATGGGGGTTATATACTCTAATTTTAGTCTGAAAAATAGTATAATCGGAAATAATTGAGTTTAATTTTAATAAACTGCTATCGTCTACATTCCGTTCTGGCCCTCCCAGTCTACTTGATTATAAGAGCACTATATTAATGTTATGAGAACATCCTCCTGGTGTCTATGATTGTCACTAGTAACCTGCAATTTTTGGAGGTGCAGGAGATATGTTGTTCTAAACGCTGCATATATCGGGAAATCAATAGCTGAACGGTAAGGAAAAAAGTTATAATTTCGAGTACAATTTCATTTATCACATTTTCGAAGGTATGAAGTGTATGAGTGCATAGCTTTAATGATCAAACAGGTCTAGTCATATATTCCCTTTTCTCGAACAATTCACCTTTTAAGATCTTCAGTCGAATATCTCTATTAATTATAACCTACTGGGGTTCTAATTTATTGCATTAAACTATCTATTGTTACTCAGTTAGATAATTTTATCAATTTTTTTCGTTTTCAAGTTATCATAAGCGGCTCCACTTTTACTTTAGAAGAGTATCTTTCGATACAAAGAAAAATAAGACAAAAGTAAGGGCCACAAGAGAAAAGCGTGGAAACATATTTTAGTTTTATAAATTTGACGTAATGTCTATAACGTTCTTACTGACGATTTTAAAACGTTGCGGGATTATCCATTTTTTAAAAACCTGAAAGTTTTATGTAAAAGGAAATGTGTGTTTAAAAAGTTCAAATATGTAAACAAGGCATATCTGTTCAAATGTATTTTTATATTGCTTTAATTTTTCTTTGTTATTTTTTGCATCCCGCGATTTAATCAAGCAACTATTAGCTGAGCAACCTTTATTGTACTATTTAATTGCCCCTGTATTATTTAATTTCCCTTGTAAACTGCCATTGTGTTGTTGAAATTTCCCTGTATCATTGAATTGCGTTTGCTAGCCTTAATTTCGGATTTTAAAGATACCTTTGTAGTATTTTGATCATTTAAGCAATTATGTCATAAGGAACCTGAGGTGGTCGAAATCCATCGAAATTTACGATGTGCTTTATATTGTAATTCAGAGCTAAAATTTTTTTACGTCGTAAATGTTCTGAATTCGCTTATCACCACTTTTCTATGGGTTTTCTCGTAAACTGTAAGAATCACGCAATTGGGAACTAAGAATTTTTCTAGTGGCTCGAATAGTCCCAGCCTTGGTAACAGCCAATCAGCATTCTTGGTACTTTGAAACCAAGCCTCATTCTCGTATTGCGTGCAGCACCAACCAACGAGTTTTTCTAGAAAGATTTTTCTTTTATTTTGCTGCCTTTAGTCTAAGGTCAATTTCTCCGCATTTGTTATTAAACGTTGGACAGTACTTTCATTTTTATTGTGTTAACACGAGCGTTGTGGGCTCGCAAAATTTGGAGATTTTGCCTTCATACTCTTTCTACTAGTAATCTGAGTTCGCATAACGGAGGTTACCTTCCCCCGAAAAATGTAACTACTAGGTCTCCACCGTTTGCTAGTTTAGGCGTGCTAACAGACGACCCATCTAGGAGCCCGATCATGTTAGATTACTTCTCCACTTTGGTCACTTGTGACCAAGCTGCGTAGCTTGGTGCTTCTTAGCAGTCTACCGTAACTCCAGCGCAGTGCGGGGTCATTGGGAACCGCCTAAACGTGCAGCGTTGATTCTCAACCGTTGCAGTCGCCTGTTTTGGCTCGACAGACTTGGTATCTTCGAGCTGGCTTAGCCTTGGTTGCGCTCAGTACTTGCTGCTGAGGACCTGCCTTTGCGTTGCTTAGCTCAAGTGCCAAGTATCCACCGGGTACCTGGTTCTGAGCAAGGTGACTTGGCACCAAGGAACATCTGTGTGCTTGGCACCAACCAAGTACTAGGAGGTACCAAGACCCAGGTACGTTGCCAAGGCTTGGTACATCTTGGTCAGGTGACTTACCAAGGACCAAGCACCATCAGGGTTCTTCGTTCACTACTTCGTTCACTACCAAACTCTAGTGTGTTCTTGGTCGGTCCTGAATCACCCCCTGCGTTCTCTCGCGCTAGGAGTCATCAATATGATCCTTGCTGTAGCAAAGAGTTTGGTTCTGTGCAGACTTGAAAATCATGATGCCAAGATCGGTTTCACTGGTACTTGGCCAGGTTTCTTCTCAGGTGTGTAAAGACAGGAGTGCGGAATCTGACTTTGAATTACCCAGGAAGTGCAAGAAGCCTAAGCCCACGGCTACTTCTGAAATAGTGGCGGAGTTAGACTTACCCGCAGTGGGTGAGAGGGCCATCATTGACAAAGCCTGGTCAGCCCTCCACCAGGAAACGGATAAAGCCGAATAATCCAACTCTTAATCGCTACCGCATGTACCCACTCCAGCGAAAGACAGTGTGACAGTTACGCAAACGGGGTCAAGTGCGTGCTTTACCAGCCGTGTGGGTGAGTTTGGCATTCCTCCACGCCCGGACGTTCCTACGTTACAAACCATAGATACGCCCCGCTGTCCCAATTGGAGTCGCTGAACATTTCTTCGTTTTTAGCGATGCAGTCACAGCTCCAAAGGTAGATCAAAGAGATGTAAGAGACTCATTCGACAAGAACCGAAACACAAACACATACCTACCGCAACCATATCTCGCCCACAGGATGATTCCTCGGTGCTGACGGTGTCTACTCCTACCTCAACAGACAAATCCACCCTGCTTGTCAACCACAGGGTCTGAATGCCGGGGATACCTAGGAGGCGATTACCCTTAGCGAGAGTGAGCCTTGCATTTTACCTCCATCCGGCCAAGTTTCGTTAACACAACAGGTCAACGATGACAAAGAACTCGCCCCATTAGACACGTCTCCGCTATCTGCTCTCCTTAGAGGCAGGGAAAGGGCTATGCATTCGCCAGTCGCGGGCTTGTGTCCCACAGAGTAACCGGGCTTGTCGCACACCGAGGATCGTAGCTCGGACGAGAAGTCGGGTGCAGAAAAAGGCGAGAAAGGTGACCCATCCAGTAATTTCCCGCCTCGGTACAGTTTCTGCTCCGCTCGACGGACCTCATATTTCTTCCGGGCAAGGGACAGCAACTGTGGAAGGATCCATCGGCGGCGGAAAGACGGTCTATTCGCACCTCGTTTCCCCTGGCCTTCTCTCCCGTAACAGAGATACCGTTCTCTCCACCGCCGGAATCAGTGCCATACAGAAGATTGCCTGACTCGCTGGTATCGAGTGCGGATGTTTCAAAGAGGACGATCCTCCGATCCGTATGACATCGCAAGCTGCCATTCGTCAACCGGAAACCTTCGTCGCGTTGAGGACCAGCGAAGGGTTAACCAACGCCCTCTCGGTGCGGTGTCGAGAGTTCAGACGCCAGCGGGGGCGAGTGCTGTCACGTTTCCATCCCTCCAAGCACTGCGCAGTGAAACAAGGACATACCGTTCCTTTGACAACCTCATACCATTGGAAGCCATCGGCCCGCCAGGTCTGGTCGCGAGGGATGTGAAATCTAGTGAAAGCTCAGCTAGATACGTGCTAAACATCATGTCCTTCCAGGATAATACGCTGAGTGCGCTTAAAAGGCGCGTGGAGGATCTGCTGCTGATGGACCGGGTGGCATTCAAACTACTGGAGTGCTTGGCCTGGGCTACCAGGGATGTATTAAAGTTGACCCTAAACCAGTTCTTACAGGTCACACCCTTTCAGATGTACACGGCCCTTGTAATAAAGGGCTCACTTGAAGCGGGTATGTGGGGCAAGTCCATAGACCTGTCCGATGCGTACTTACACTATCATTGCATCCCGTGGCCAGGAAGTACCTGTTTTCAAACAGGGCAAAAAAAGTTTGGGTATCAGGCTCTTCCGTTCGGTCTCTCCACGGCACCCTATGTCTTCACGAAGATCATGAAAATTCTCAAGACGCCGGCCCAAATACAAGGTTTGTTGGTATTTCAGTATTTGTACGACTGGTTCCTGGCGCACCACGGCTAGGACACAGTAAAAGAGCAGACGAAGGCCTTGGTCAAGCAGGCAACAAATGTAGGTCTCCTGATGAACCTCGCCAAGTTCGAGCTCGTTCCAAAGCAAATGATGATATTCTTGGGAAAAAGGTGGGATTTAAGCCTAGCAAGGGCATACCAAACACCCGAGCGTCTGGAAAGAATTCGCACCTCTATTCAGGCCATAGAACAGCGTTCGAAGGTAAGTCTGGCGAAAATGGAATCCCTCTTGGGCTGCCTAGTAGCAACAGAGAAGACAGCTTCCCTAGAAAAAGGCAGAAATCAGAGGCGCCCTGTGGCGAGGGAGGTATCCCATTGCCACAATGTATGTTTTTAAGAAAGCACATCAGGTACTAGCTTGGTGGTGTGACAAAAGGTCATGCGCAAAGGGGTTCCCTTTTCGACCCCACCACAGGAAAAAATATGGCAGGGTTCGTGGCCGACGCAGGTTAGAAACCGTCACTTAAGTTGGCTGGAGTTGTAGGTGGTTTGACAACCGTGGTCACCCGACGCTCCTTGGTTCCCCATCCTAACAAAGTGCGTGAGATTACCGTGTCACCCTGAGATCTTGTCTCAGCCCCATTGGCTATGACCCCGACCGACTCCCACCTCCTTGACTTGCACCTGTGGCCTTTCCTTCATACAGAGGCTAGGCTTCTCCAGGGAAGTGTCAGAAACATTATTAATAACCATAGGAGCCCACAGCTAAGGTGTATCGGTCAAAGTGGAACAAATTTGCCAGTTGGTATGCTAAAGCCCAGTTAGGTCCATTTCAGGCTAGCAGTAGTGGCAGATTTCCTTGATCACCTGTTCACATCCGAACACCTGAAGGTGAGGTCGATCGAGGGCTATCGAGCGGCTATAGGTTCTAGATTGAAAGCCTCGATGGGTTATGACCAGGAGAGGACAGAGCACTGGCTATGTTATTCAGACACTTCATGATAAACTCTCCCCCATCAGTCACTAACATAGCACACTGGTAATTGTCCCTGGTCCTGCGCCATCCCCAAACAGCAGATATTTTTGGATACAAGATTATATCTCCCAAAAAATGCAACTAAGATTACCTTTCATTTAGCACTGGCCTCTGGCAAGAGAAGAGGAGAAATCCACGCCCTGGATCGCCAGATCATGAAGGAGAATGGTGAGTGGAAAAATCTTTCTAAGGCAGAGGGCAGGGTTCATGGGCAAGACCCACATTGCCACCGCAGGCCTTGGTGCCTTGGAGCAAATAACACTGTCGGCCTCAGCGGAGGGAAACACGGAGCCAGGCGCGGTATCTCTCTGTCCGGTTCAGGCCCTGCATAAGTATCTTCAACTGTCAGAGGCCTACAGAAAACAGGAGGGAAAGCGTTTCCTTCATGCCCAAGTTCAATAAAGATCTGTCCAAACAGACCATTTCCAAATGCGTCAAAAATGTAATTCTGGACGCATACAGTAAACTCCAAATAGAGGCAGTGTTCAGAAACCTGTGTAACGTTAAGGCAAGTCGCCAACTCAATAAAGGCTCTGATTGAGTTGGGGGAGACAGGGAGACATTCTGAAAACGGGTTTATGGTCAACAATAATTTATTCATTAAGTATTACCTAAAAACTGTTCCCAGTGCGAACTCTCCGCTTATTGTCAACAATAATTCATTCATTAAGTATTACCTAAGAACTGTTCCCAGTGCGAACTCTCCGCTTATGTTCGTTAGACCCTTTCGCAGCTGCTTAAGTAACTAACTCCTGCCTGTCGCAGTAAAACGACAATCAGGGGCAGAGGCAGACCAAGCAAATGGAAGCCTTTCAGCGCCCCGACAACGGCTCAGACAAATACAAGAGGGACCAGAACCAGCGCTGTATCGTGGCACCCACCAGTTTCCTTAGGACAGGAGCGTCTTGCGCTCTAGTTATGGCTCAGTGCCTGGGAGCGGAGCTACGGGAGCCCACACACCTGAACTTTGATTAGTGTTGGCTCTTGGAGTTTCACCCATGCGAGATCGGTACTCCATCTTCCCTTGGCAAAAGGGGGTGTGTACATGCACATAACGCATACTCCTCGGTGCGCCGGGCTCGCAGGAATCAAGTACCTAGACTATCCCAGTTCACTTAACTAGTGAGTTAAATCTTACATTAGCACATTATAGTGCGTTGTTTGTGAGTAATTAAGCACCCCTCAGTATTTCAATTATTTGGTCACATAGCTAACTACGCGGACTTGGCTCCGCGATCATGTTTGTAAAAAAACAAATAAAAAGAGATTACTATGCGTATTCTTAGGTCGACCTTTGTGATTAGGTTGGGCTACCATCTCGCTGGAGGACGGTAGCCAACCACATGCGTTTTTTTAAGGCTGGAAACAATTTTGTTTTTCCTACCGTCAGTTCAAGGTGAATTTCCCCCGAAATGTTTTCCCCCGAAAAGTGTTACTTGTAGGTCTCCACCGTTTACTAGTACGGGAGTACGCCCTTACGACCCATAGCGAAGCACAGATCATTTCAGTTTGCTGACTTCTGTTCTGATCTCTAGCCACAACTTGGTCGTCGGCAGACCGAGCGGCGTAGTTGATGCTTCCCAGTAGACTGCGAGCATCTCCAGAGCAGTGCGGGGTTGCTTGGAACTGCCTAGCGCAGAGGGGTTAAATTTTTACCTCTGGGTCGCCTATTCGCTCTCCCTATTACGTTCTGCGTTCTAGGTTAAGTTGAGTACGGAGTACCATCTCGGTACTCGGTTCTGAGTAAAGGCTTGGTTACCAAGGCCCATCTAGGGACTTGATAACTTCCAGGTACCAACGGGATACCAAGTCTGAGCGACGCACCTACGCTTGGTGGGGTCTGGGTTGGGACACCGAGGTCCAAGCACCATCAGGGTTCTTGGTGCATGACCAAGCTTGGTACGTCTTGTCTGCGCACTGTGTCACCCCTGTGTTTTTATGCGCTCGATTGCACCTATTTATTCGTTTCGGTTGTAAATAGCTTGGTTCAGTACAGATTTTAGCTTTCCAGAATGAGTGTAGTAATTGGTTGCGATTAAGTTACTTATACACTCTTGTCTTTGATTGGTTCCAGACATGATGGAGGCCAGTCTATACCATAGCAAGTTGCAGATCTCCTGCGTTCACCCAGCGTCAGCAGCCAACCCTCACTCCCTCTGCGATCGGTGGAGGAGGGATAGAGATATACCACTCAGCTACGCTTTGCACACTTGCAAGGAATGTGCGCATCTATCCTCTCAGGACTGGGATGCATTGGAGAAGGTACGCGCCAAGAACATTAAGCGGAGAGTGCGTCGTAAAGTTCAACCCCTGTCTCTGGATATGCCTAGAGCTGGTTCCCTAGTGGCTGGACAGGTGTCTTCTTCTGTGCGGGCGTACAGGAATGTGGAGTCTGACTTTGACTTACCCCGGAAGAGAAAGAAAGTCAAATCTTCAGCAACTTCCCGGACAGTGGCAGACCTAGACTTACATGAGGCGGGTGAGAGAGTTATTCTTGATAAGGCCTGATCAGTCCCTCACAAGGAGACGGAGAAAGCCATTTCGGAAGATTCGATCCTCACCTCTCCCCCATCCGTCCTCGCCGTGAAGGAGAGCGTGACTGCCATGCACGCAAAACCAGAGGCGTGTTTTACTAGCCGCGTGGGAGAGTTTGGAATCCCCTACCCCCAGACTCGACTCCAACACAGATTTTGGATACCCCTCCACTGCCTCAGACGGAGACATTGAACATTTCTTCGTTCCTGGCTATGCAATCCTAACTTCAGCGGCGAATCCAGTACCTTCAAGAAGCTCTGCTCTCAAGGCCGGAACCGAGACGCAGACACATCCCAACTGCGACTGTCTCCCGTCCATCAGACGATCCCGTGGCGCTGTCAATTTCTAGACCTCCGCCAGTGTCTACCCCCGCTCCCATTCACCAACAGCAGGAGTTAGACGCTAAGGATGCCCCGGAAGCTAACACCATCAGCGAGAGTGAGTCCGGAGATCTCCCCCATCGGACCAGATCTCACTAACACAGCACGTGGAAGAGGATGAGGATCTCGTCCCGCTGGATACGTCACCTCTGGAGGCGATCCCCAAGAATAGTGAGAGGGCTATTCACACCCCGTCTCAGGCACAGTCATGAAGAAAGAGCCTGGGTTAACGTGTCCGGAGGAAGGGCGCTCGGAGGACTCTGGTGCGGAAGGTGACGCTGAAGGTGACTCTCCAAGCAGCCTTTTCCCGTCAGTTTACTTCCCTCTCCGCTCCACAGACCCCATTTGTCCCTCAGCAAAGGACCCAGCAGCGGCGGGGAGGCGTCCGATTCGTATCCCGGATTTCTGCCCGGAGCCGGATGCACCTATCTCACCACCAGCAGATTCGGTAGCCCCCGAGGATGTACCATTTCGGGATGCCAGACAGGAGATCGCCAGGCTTGCAGGTATAGAGTGCGGGCGCCAAGTGTCAGACAGAGAGGACCCGCCCATCCGGATGACGTCGCAGGCAACTCTTCCCCAACCTGAGGCGTTTGTGGCTCTGGCGACCAGCGAGGGAGTAGCCCACGCCTTGTCGGTTCAAGCGCTTGGACGCAGCCGAGGGACGGGTCCTGTCACGTCTCCAGCCCTCCAGGCACTGCACGGTGAAACAAGGCCCATACCGTTTTTCGGATGACCTCATACCCCTGGAGCCTTTGAACAGCCCACCAAGCGTGCATTTGGATGCCCTCGATCCGACAGAACTCAGATATCTCTCTGGTAGAGAAGGACGCTAAAGCCATACAGCGTTCAGCAACACACATTTTGAACATCATGTCCTTCCAGGATCACACTCTGAGTGCCCTGAAGAAACTTTTGGATGATCTGAGAATGTCGGACCCGGTGGCACTCAAGCTGCTAGAGTGTCTGGCCTTAGCTATCAGAGATGTGGTGAAGCTGGCTACCTATCCGACCTCCTCGCTAGTGTACCTGCGACGCGACGCCTTGCTTCAGCACTGCTGGTCGAGCGTCAAAGGCCTCCGTGACCTGCGCCATGCTCCGATTCTGGGACAGAAGGAACTGTTTCTCCCGAGGAGATAGAGAGGGTTCACCAGGAGAGCAGATCCCTATCGCAGGACCTAGCGCTCATAGCCAGAGCACCGAGGCAGTTCGCACGCCGACAGAAACGCCAGTACTCACAGCCCCCTCGCCACGACAGGTCGAGGTCGAGCAGCAAGGCTAGGGCTTCTCCTCCGAAGAAGGCGAGGCAGCAGGGCAGCGGCACGACACCCCCCACGTGCCTCGCAGCAGTGCAGGTAGCAATCAACCAAAGTATCTCTCAGAGGGGAGCGCCTCGTCTCTTAGAAATACTTTAATCAGGTTAAAAGGCGAGGAGGGCTCGTAGGAGGCAGGCTAGGCAGATTCTGGCAGGCTTGGCGGAACATGGGTGCTCCGAAAAAGTAGTGTGTTGGCTAAGAGAGGGGTACGCACTCCCGTTCAGACGGGACCGACGAGGGCACGTTCCGCCCATACCTCTGCGCTACCAAGTCCCAAACAGCCTGATCGCCTCCTACGAGCAAAACTGGCCAAAGCACCGAGCTCTTCAGTCGATGCTCGAAGACTTAGTGAACAAGAGAGCCATAAGGGAGATGCCTGAGAGCCAAAAATGGTTTTTCAGCCGGGTCCTTTTGGTGCTAAAGAAATCTGTGGGGGGGGGGAGGTTGGCGGTTAGTCATAGATCTATTCTCTCTATATCCATTCCTCCACGTGACGCCTTTTCAGATGCACGCAGCCCAGATTATAAAAAGCCCTCTGGGCGGGGGGCAGTGGGCACGTCCATAGACCTATCCGACGCGTACCTGCACGTGCCTTTGCAGCCGTCGGCCAGAAAGTACCTGTGCTTCCGAATAGGGGAGAAAAAATTATGATTCCAGGCTCTCCCATTCGGCCTCTCTACGGCTCTCTTCGTCTTAACAAAAATCATGAGAGTGTTGAAGGCCGTCTCTTAGTAAACGTAGACAAGTCCAAGCTAACTCCAAAATAGATAATGGTGTTTTCGGGAGAAAATGGGATCTGAACCTTGCAAGGGTTTATCCCACCACCGAACGGAGAGAAAGGATCCGGGCGAGCGTAAGATCCGTAAAGCCAGGTTCGAGGGTGAGTTTGGCAAAATGGGCGCCAGGCTAGAGGCCCCAGAGCCGTAAGGTCCCTTTCAGTAGAGGTTCACCAAGCGATGGTGGTGCGACGGTCAGGTCATGAGCGAAGGGTTATCCTTTGCGGCACCACCCTCGGAACTAGAGGTGCAAACCGATGCGTCCCTAACCGGCTGGGGGATTCACTTCCAGGGCAGGATGTGGCAAGGTCAGTGGTCAGGACAAGTAAGAAACCGCCACATAAATTGGTTAGAGTTGCAGGTTGTGTGGATAGTCATAAACGGCCTTATCCACCTTCTAGAAGGGACATATGTGGAGTTGCACCTAGACATCTCCACAGCTGTAGCATACTTAAACAAGCAAGGTTGTACCAGGTCCCAGCAACTCACCAAGCTTACTGGCGACACCCTGAAGTTTGTCCGGGAGAGGAGGATGCATCTCTCAGTTTGGCACTTGGCGGGGTCGCTGAAGGTGTTGGCAAAGTTAGCTTCCAGGGGCGGTCAAGTCGTACACACGGAGTGGTGCCTGTCCCTCCGCGCTTTTGAGTGTTGCCAAGGTATGTCTCTCCATGCCCAGACGCCCGGGCTTAGGCAATCGACGCCTCAACTTGCTAATGGTTGAAAAAAGAAGTCCTATATGCCTTTCCCCCGCAACCCATCCTGCTACGCTCGGTGCAGAGTATAATGTTACGCAGGCCCTCACGCCTACTCCTGATAGCGCCGTGGTCGCCCCAGGCCCTTTGGTTCCCCCTCCTAATCAAGTGTGCGACCAATTCCGCCGTTAAGGCTACCTTAGCACCCGGAGATCCTAGCTCAGCCCCATTGGTTGTACTTCCACCGAGCCCCCACCTCCTTAACCTACACCTGTGATGCCTGTCCCTTCGCTGTGAATAGCCACAGGGAGTTCACTGCGAAGGTTTATCGGTCACAGTGGAACAATTTGCTAGTTGGTGCGCTAAAGCCAAATTAGATCCATTTAAGGCCACACCGGCAGTGGTAGCAGACTTTCTGGATCACCTGTTTACGACCGAGCACCTACAGGTAGGTTCGATCGAGGGCTATCGGCTCTAGGCTGAAAGCCTCAATGGGTTAGGATCCGGGGGAGGACCCAGCCCTTTCTATGCTGTTTAGGCACTTCAGAGTGAATTATACCCCATCAAACACCAATATAGCCCAGTGGGACCTGTTCTTGGTTCTGTGTTACCTTCAGAGAGCGGATATCTTCGGGGAGAACGCGATCACACCCAAAAGTGCAACGGTAAGATTCACGTTTCTATTGGCACTGGCGTCGGGCAAGAGAAGAGAGGAAATCCACGCCCTGGACCTGGATAATGAAGGAGAACGGTTAGTGGAGGAAAAGCCTTTCTCAGACCGAGGGCAGGCTTCATTGGTAAGAAATACATCGCCACCGCTGGCCTTGGTACCCTGGAGCAGATAACACTGCGAGCCCTGGAGGTAGGGGACGAGGACTCTCTCTCTCTCTGCCCCGTTCAGGCATTGCGTAAGTATCTCCAGGTATCGGAGAGCTACAGGCGCGACGGGCCAAAAAGCCTTGATCATTTCCTTCATGCCCAAGTTCAATGAGGAGCTATCTAAACAAACTATCTCAAGAACATTAAAAAAAAGGCTTATGAAAAGGCCGAGACAGAACCAGGGTTCGGAGATCTGTGTAAAGTTAAAGCCCATCACGTAAGGTAAGTGGCCAACTCAATAAGGGCACTGCGTAGCGCGTCTCTAACTGACATTTCAAAGAGTGGTTGTTGGTCTTCTCCTAATTCATTCATTAAATATTACCTGAAGGACTACTCTCAGTGCGAACTATTCGGCTTGTGCTCTTTAGGCCCCTTCGTGACTGTTGAGTCAGTAGTCTCCAACTAACCCTCGTTTTCGCAGTGAACCGTCAACCAAGGGCTATGGCAAGTTCAATCACAAGGAAACCATCTTCCAACGCTCTGGCAACGGCGCGGGCAAGTACGAGAAGGGCCAGAACCAAGGCCGCCGTTAACAACGTCGTGACACGCATCGGCGCCGTTGGAACAGGAGTACTTTGTGCTCTAGTTAAGGCTCAGTGCCCCGAGGACGGTGCTACGGGAGCCCACACACCTATATTTAGTCAACTCTGGGGAGCCCACACACCTATATTTAGTCAACTCTGGTCTCTGCATTTCACCCCTGCGAGACCGGCACTCCATCTTTCTTTGGCAAAAGGGGGTGTGCACTCGAACGCACTACGCATCCCCGTCGGTGCGTCTGTCATGGCCACTAGAGTAGGCCTCGCAGGGATTAGGTACCTAGACTAGCTGGTGTCACTTAACTAGTGACCGAGGTCTTACATTGGCACGTTGTAGTGCGTTCATTGTGTTCTAGTATGATATCTACATGTACTGAATGGGCACATGGTAGTGCGTCATCCGTCATAGACGCGTGCGACTACTTTCCGATCGGCGTTTTGACTGAGCGCATTGTAGTGGGTTCAAGGTCAGTCAATCGGTACGGTGGAATAGCGTTCTGTTAGAGTGCACGATAGAGCGTCGACCCGTATTATGCGAATTCTTTGTGTCACTTGCTTCCTATACTTTAACAAGAACACTGCGTTGGGTCTTTGCTTGGTTCTTGGTTAATTTTAAAAACCTAAACTGTCAATTTGTGTTGGATCATATTGATTTCACTTTTGTCCATAATAATGAATTTATGGATGTACAGTTCGTGAGTGACCCAGCTCGGTAAGCAATTGCTTCTTCACGTAGTTAAGTACGCGGACTTGGTTCCGCGATCAGGTTTGTGAAGAGTTCAAATAAAGGGGATTACTATGTGTAGTCTTAAATCAACCTTTCGATTAGGTTGGCTACCATCTCGTGGGAGGATGGAAGGAGATGATGTTAGCAATCGTGAGAACGGAGAAGAGCTTTCGTCTTCTTCTCTTCTTTGTTTCTGTGGTTCGTTCGTCCTTCCGTGTGCTAGAGTTGTTCACCAGCTCGATTATATTTTGATCCAAGGCACATTAAACATATTAACCATTCTCAGCAGTGTTTTATTTACGCCTTTCTACTCGGAAGACAGCGCGTTCTTTGGAGTAAAAGCTAAATTCTTTGGAAAATTTTTCTTGATTTGGCTCGCAACGGAGGTCACCCCGACTCCGGTATTAGTCCCGTATAAGTGGAGATAGGCGAATTCGGAGCTTTTACGAAGTATTTTATTTTCGTAAAACGCTCTTTTACCAGGAAATCGCGTTCTCCAGTTTTACCATAGTGTCCCTCCGAGCCACCCCACGGACCTAGGTGTGCTTATTGCAGGAGAACAGTACTCGAATGAGGCTTGGCACCAAGGTACAAAGAATGCTGATTGGCTGTTACCAAGGGTGGGACTATTCGAACCACCAGAAAAATTTTTAGTTCCCAATTGCTTGATTCTTAGATTTTACGAGAAAAATCGTATTGAAGTGGAGAATGCGAATTACGATGTTATTCGTAAAAGAGCGTTTTACGAAAATAAAACTTCAGAAGGCAAATGTGAAAAAATATATATTTAATATGTGTACAAAGGATTCAGGAACATGATTAACAAGGGCCAATATCGCTAGATAGTGGAATGACCCACTTGCAAAAACCACTAAAAATATTTGCATTAAATTATGACCAAGAAGCCCCAAGTGACGCAGCTCCCTTCTTTGTCGTCATTTTAACCATTGGGTTAAAAATGAACCCCAAATCGTTCTATATCTAACCGTTTTCAAGTTAACGGTTACCTTCCGGTTTTTCACTGTGAAGTTATAGTCGCCGGGGTACCTCTTATGTAATGTTGTAAAGGCGCAGATGTCGAAAATGAGCTCGAAATCGCACTGTCTCTAACCGCTTTCGAGATAATAGTCATTTTCAGCTTTTTGACCTTGAGCTGACCGAAAAGGCCAAAGTCACCGAGGTAGCTCTTATATAAACTTGTTTAGACCCAAAAGGTCGAAAATAAGGTCAAAATCGCTCTGTCTCTACCCGTTTTCGAGATAACAGTCAAATTCCGGTTTTTGATCTTGATCGTGATCGAGAAGGTGAAGGTCACCGAGGACTCTACTATGTAACGTTGTTTAGGCTCAAAGGGTGGAAATTGAACTCAAAATCGATCTTTCCCTAGCCGTTTTTGATCATTTGACCAAAGAAGTAAAGGTCAACGAGATGCCTCTTATGCAATGTTGTTTAGACCCAAAGGGTCGAAAATGAGCTCAAAATCGCTCTGTCTCCAACCATCTTAGAGATAACGCTGCGTGACGTTGTACAATGAGATTGAGCACACAGACAGAGGATGATGAGATGTCGTGAAATTTGCAAATTTGAATTGAAGTCATAGTATTTTTGACCTGAAAATGGTTTCCAAAGATGTAGAGTAATGAGTCGTGAAATCCGCAATTTCATTTACTTCGACCTTCAAAGTTAAAGTCGTATTGAGGTCAAATATTTTTAAAAACCCTATTCATCACGAAAAGTGGATAGAAATAGCGCTCAAATCCCTGTTTGAATACGTGCACAGTGTCAGTAGGGAGTGACCTCGTGGTCAGAATCTCGACATTCAGGGTCAAGGCCGTGTGACCTTTGTATATCGAAAAGCCTTAGAGAAAGACTCACCATTAACCCCAAAACGGTTAGACATTTTCAGCTATTTTAGACTGTTTGGGCCTAAAAGACGTTATATAAGAAGTGCCTCGGTGACGTTGCCCTCCTCGGTCATGGTCAAGGTCAAAAACCGGAAGCTCACTATTGTCTTGAATAAGGTTAGTGCGAATTTGAAATTTTGATCATTTTTGTCTAAAAGAGGTTTTGTTTTCTCGAAACATTGAGAGATTTATTTTTACAACATATATTATGTGTCTGGCCTTCTGCCATTGTGGGTGGGTGCCATTTCGCTACGTGCAGCGAAATTCAGTCTAGTTCCAAGTGGCACTTACCAATATTTGCAACGTGCTCTTTTATTCCTCTTTTGATCAATCAGTTAGTATGTCCCAAAATTTGATTTCATCCATGAACGGAAGTCTCACTTGAAACAATTAGTTTTTACTTGTCTTATATCCCTTGTCATGTCTTTAAACTTGTCTCATGATATTTCCAATAAAACACTTTCCCTCTTAGTGCCGCATATTACTGGCGTAGAAAAAAAAACAATCTTCAATGTGTGGCATAAGGAAGTACGCATAGCTTGAATGTTTATGTGTCAGTGGTTAACACCTGACATTAGGGTAAACAGAATTCAGAGAGCTTTCAAGGGTTTAAAAGCTCTCTGCAGCATTATTCTGCAGATCAATTCTAAAAATAGACACAGAAGGCGAAGAGGTAAACATGTCTTTCTTTAAATTCAGGATGAAAAGCTTAATTTGATAATATACTATTTATTGATTTGAAAGATGCTCCAAACTATCGTTTTATTTCGTAAAACGAGCTTTTACGAGTAAAAGCGCAATTCGCGTTCTCCACTTTTAATGGGTTCCCTTCCAGTAATATTTACCACGCAATATAAAAAAGAACTTTTTGAGGTACTGTTCAAGATACTCTAACCCTTCCATCCATCCTATGGCCAATCAGAATGCCCGAGACGTCGTCTGCTAGTCTCGTATAAACGACATTCCCTTTTTAGCCCCAAAAGGCGGTAAAACACGCCCAGGCTAGTTGGGGATGGATGGGACGGGTTAAAATCAAAGTTAAAAGTGGAGAACGCGAATTGCGCTTTTACTCGTAAAAGCTCGTTTTACGAAATAAAACGATAGTTTTACTTCGCAAAAGCTTTGAATTCGCTTATCTCCACTTTTAATGGGACTTGAGTCCGGAGCAGGGGAGCCTGCCATTCTTGAACTGCCCAAAAAGGTCGCGAATTACACTATGGCTTGTAAAAGCTCATTGCATATAGGCGAGGAGTGCTGTGCACTCGACGCAAAGAAGAAATAAAACTTGTCAGCTAAGTTTCAATTCTTTTAATGATTTCCTAAATAAAGTCCGGAGGCGTACCATTCCGGTCTTTCAACATAAGGTAAATCGTAACAAAGTAAAAAATATCACAGCAACTGTCAGTTGAGATGAGAAGGCTTCCAACCATGCCATCATCTTTTTTGAGAACTATCACCATCCCCCTCCAACCGCCCACCGGATGGATCCCTTCCTCAAGTTCTCACTATTCACTTGCTATGTATTGATGAACAATTAGGTTTATTTAGAAGTACTACAAAACGATCGTAAATCCATAGGAATTACGCAAATAAACTCTTTGACACTTCTAGTAAAGTGACTGAAGTGTCTTACAAGACATGCAATTCAAACTTGAAAAAGAAAGCGAGTCCGCTGTCTAACTTTTCTTCTTCTCATTTGATAAATTACCACGTTTATTTGAAATAAACTCACAGCGATTGACTAGATAGTACTAAAACTACTGTAAATCGTCATAAAATGAAAAACAGAAAAATTTTGCTTATTTATGACTGTTTTCCTATATGGGGCCGTTATGGTCCCATAAGCCCATAATGACACTATGGTACCTCATACCATGAACCATAAACCGGCTTTCGGCCTTCCGGCTACAACGGGTGTACGGTCACTGGGTACGTCTGGGACCGACATGGTCCCCCCCCCTTTCTTTCTGAAAAACATGAAGAAAGGAGATCAAAACTTAAGCATCCGAGTAGCCGTAAGACCGAAGACTGGGCTGTACTCATTACACATGCGATCCTGAACACTTCGGAGTAAATAAATGCTTAATTAAACATAACCGTCCAGCGTTCGTCCGTAACTTAATATAAGCACGAACCGAAATGGTCCAAAGGACCTGAGCGAAAGGCGAAATGTTCAGAGTAAGAAGGAAAGACCTTCTTGTAGGTTGTTACTTTCGTGGCTTGTTGTTGTTGTTACTGTTCCCATTACGGCCCTTGGAGAAGTTACTCTTGTGCTTGCCCTTGTTCTTAAACTTGGGAGAAGCATTCCTACAACAGAAACACTCAGCCTGTAATGGTCGTTTCTGAAGCCACGAACGGTCCTAATGAATATAAGCCAGACAATTCATCTTGAGAAAAATCTTTCAGATAGTATTTAACAAACGAGTTGGGGGAAACCCAACAACCTGTTTTTAATATATCCGAAAGGGACACGTTGCGTACCGCCCTGAGGGAATTGGCTACTTGCCTTACCTGATGGGCTTTGATGTTTGATTCCCCTAACGGGTTAGGGTCGATTTGTGCATCGTCATAGGCTGCCAAAATGATCCTCTTAATATAATTTGAGATCGACTGTTTCGAAAGATCTTTGTTAAATTTCGGCATAAACGAAATGATGAGAGCCTTCTGATTTTCTGATCGGTAGGCCTCTGACATTTCCAAATACTGTTGCAGCGCTTTGACGGGACACAAAGAGACCAGACCGTCTGAGTCGGGGTCATCTGGTAGGGATGGGAGAGTAATGTGATCGAACGTTCCCATCCCTTGGGTCATGATGTGGGTTTTTCCCATGAATCCTGCTCTAGGGACTAGGGTGACCTTCTCCCATGTACCCTTATCTTTATTTACCTTTCTGTCTAGGGCATGGATTTCGCCTCTTCTTTTGCCCGAAGCTAAGGCCAATAAAAACGTGAATCTTAATGTTGCGTTTTTTGCTGAAATCACGTCCTTACTAAATATATCTGGGCGCTGAAGATACTGTAAGACTAATGATAAATCCCACTGCGCTATGTTGGATGGGCAGGGTGGGGAGTTTACTTTAAAATGTCTTACTAGCTGTGATAGGGAAGTATCTTCGCCCGGGTCGTAGCCTGTAGACGCTTTGAGTCTTGACCCTATAGCGGCCCTATAGCCCTCGATGGAACTTACCTTTAATTTCACCTCCGTGAAAAGGTGATCGAGGAAATCCGCTACCACTGCTGGGCTAGCCTGAAACGGATCTAGCTTAGAAGTGCTACACCAAGCGGCAAATTTATTCCACTGCGACCTGTAAACTTTGGCCGTTGAACCCTTGTGACTGTTTACTATTTTCTCTCTCACCTGCTTAGAAAAACCCTTGTTTTTCAGAAAGGACTGGTCAGACACCATAGGTGGAGGTTCAGTAAGCGAGGGGAGGGGTGGAAGTGATGCCAATGGGGTTGTGATAGCAACTCGTTGTGGCATGGGATCGGTATCGACCTTACTACCTTGCAATGGAATAGGAGGGCGAACCATGGGGCTTCCGGTGTCCATGGGGCAATGAGTAATAGGAACGGTGGTTTCAACTCGATTACTCTCTGCAGGACTTGCCCTAAGATTGCTTGTGGGGGAAAGGCATACAGTACCTCGTCCCGTGGCCACTGACAATTGAGAGCGTCTACTGCCCAAGCTGCTGGGTCCGGGCAAGGAGACACGTACCGGGGAAGTTGGGTGGTCATCGCGTTTGCAAACAGATCCAGAGTCGGGGCACCCCATGGGGATTGGTGTGTCACCCACTGAAAGGACCGAGGGGATAGGCACCACTCGGTGTTGATAACTTGACCCTGTCTGGAGGCTACGTCCGCTAGGACGTTTAATTTCCCGGCCAGGTGACGGGCGGAAACGGTCACCTGTTCCTCCCTGGCCTTTGAAAGAATTTGGAATGCAAGTTTGGACAGGGATCGTGATTTGGTGCCCCCCTGCTTGTTGAGGTAAGCTATGGCTGTGGAGTTGTCTAACCGAAAAAGGACTGCCTTGTTTCTGAGTTGGTTGGTCAGCTTGATTAGGGCAATCCAGACCACCCGAAGCTCCAGCCAGTTTATGTGGTAGGACTGAAGCGAGGGTGGCCATTTGCCCTTCCATACCTGACCATTCCAATAAATTCCCCACCCCGCATGGGACGCATCGGTCTGAATCTCTATCTCCGGGGTGGGGGGCTGAAATGGCATTCCTTCGGACATAATTAGAACATCGCACCACCACTGTAGGGCTTGTAGGGTTACCTGTGAAACTTGCATCCTCGCTGCGGGTGAACGACCCTGATGCAACGCCCATCTTACCTGGCTTTGAAATGGCCTGTAATGGAGACGGCCCAGGGGGACTGTCTTCTCTGTTGCCACTAACAGGCCGAGGAGCGATTCCATGGCCTGTAATCTCACCTTCTTTCCTGGGGAAATACCTTTTATGGCATCTGCAATTCTCTGGCGGCGTTCTGGCGTAGGGAACGCCTTTGCTATTGCCAGATCCCAAAACTCCCCTAGAAAGGTAATGGACTGTTTGGGGGTTAGTTCGGACTTGGCTAGATTTACTACTAGACCTACCTCTAGTGCCTTGCGAACTAAAGACATTGTATGATTCTCGGTTACCTGCCTGTCTTGGTTCGCCAGAAACCAGTCGTCCAGATACTGAAAGACTAACATCCCTTCTAGCCGTGCCCATGTTTTCAGTACTTTCATGACCTTGGAGAAAACGTACGGGGCCGTAGCCAGACCGAAGGGAAGTGCCAGAAACCAAAATCGTCTTTTCCCTACTTGAAAGGCTAGAAATTTTCTTGCCGAGCGATGGAGAGGAATATGGAGGTAAGCATCGGAGAGATCTATGGAGGTACCCCACATCCCTTCCCGTAATGACCCTTTTATCACCTGGGCCGTGTCCATCTGAAAGGTGATCACTCGGAGAAAACCGTTTATGGGGGAAAGGTCGATTACCAGCCTCCACCCTCCGGATTTCTTGGGAACCAGAAAAACTCTGCTGAAAAAACCCATTTGATTTTCTGGCATTTCCTCTATCGCCTGTTTTTGAGACAAGCTCAGTAGCATTTCTTGGAGAGCTCGGTCTTTTTCTGACCCCTTGGCGTAAGAGGTGACTAGTTGTCTTGGCGCATGGGCGGTTAGGGGAATAGGGCACCTGAGCCCGTTCCGGTCTCGTTTGAAAGGTAGGGAGTAACCTCTCTTTAACCAACGTACTACCCTTCGAGACGCCCCCATTTCTGCCCATTGCTGCCAAAACTTTCCTAGTCTTCCTCCTACGGGCAAGGAGGCGTTTAAGGAAAGTAAATTTTCCAAGTCTCTTAAGTTTTGCTAAAGTATCGCCAGGAGATAAGGGAATCTCGTGACGGTACTTTGGTTGGCTGCTACCTGAACGACTGTGGAGCCGGACCCTCTGTCTTGCTGCCGGGGCTGGGTTTCGGTTTCTTGACAGGGGGCTGTTGTGGCTGCGCACTCGGCTTAGACGGTGCTGGAGAGGACTGTTGTGGTCTCTTCCTCTTCAGTGGACGTTTGAAGGAGGAGCGAGACATCCTGGACATCAGGGCATAATCTTGCGAAAGCGAACGACTTTCCTGGTTCACCCTCTCTATCTCGGCGGGAGGAAATAGTTCTCGTTCCTCCAGGATAGGGGCATGACGCAGGTCCCGCAAACCTTTGACACTAGACCAGCAGTGCTGGAGAAAGGCATCTCGACGTAAGTAGACCATTGAAGTCATCAAAAAAGTGGAAAGTTTGACCACGTCTCGGGTAGCTAAGGCCAGGCATTCCATCAATTTAGCAGACACGGGATCACTAAGGCGAAGTTCTTCCCAACGCGACTTTAGTGCTTTAAGTGCATGATCTTGAAAGGACATAATGTTCAGGATGTGGCGAGAAGACGCCTCGATGGTCTTTGCGTCTTTCTCCACTAATGGAATGTCTGAGTCACTACGTACTGTGGGCATCCAGACTGTACGCTTCACGGGCTGCTCCAGTGCCTCTAGGGGAATTTTTTCATCCGCTGACCGATATGGTCCTGGTCGTACTGAGCAATGTTTAGATAAATGGAAACGCGACAACGTGCGACCCTCACCGGCGTCCATCTTCTTGAACTCTTTCGCGCGGACCGTGACAGCATGAGCAATGCCCTCACTGGTGGCTAGTGCGATAAACGAGTCCTGTTGTGGTGGAGCGGCCTGAGATGTCATCCGAATGGGCGGATCCTCCTTATCTAAATTTGGGGAGCCACAGGAGACCTCTGCTAAGCGGGCTATCTCTTGAATGGCATCCCTGAACGGCACGTCTTCTGGTGCAATCGTAGAAGCAGAACTCGAGGGGGCCGCGTCCTCGACCGATGGGGCAAGATCTGGTGGAGAGGGAGTACGGATGGGCCGTCTGCCCGCTGCCGCTGGATCTCTCCAAAGTCGATGCCCTTGGCCGGGAGAACGCACCTGCTCCACTGCCCGTAACGGTAAATGACAACGGGAATGTACTGACGTACCCTCGGATTCTTCTTCCCCGTCTTCCACCTCCGACTCCTGTTCATCAGATGCTGCTTCTGGGAGTTGGGATTGTGAAAAATGTGACATGTGGGGTTCCCCTACTGGGGTGTAAATTTCTTTCTCCCTGTTGCTTGGGACTGCTGCTAGGGGAGAATTTTCCATCGGCCCGATTTCCTCATCATCTTCCAGCAATGCGGAGACTTGGCCCGAAAGGGGCACGCCCACGGAATCCTCCTCGCTGATGGTGACCGTTTCGGGAATATCCACGTTAGAGTCCAGCGGGAGGTGAGGTACAGGCGAGCCCGATATCGCTGCCACTGACTGAATTTCCGGAGGAGGACGAGAAACCGTAGCTGATGGTTTAGGCTTTTGCCTTTGACTAAGAAGACTCTCCTGCTTCTGAACTTGACTCTGTAAATCCAAAAGTTGTTTTTGCAGTTGCGATTGCATAGACAAAAACGCTGAAAATTCACTCGGGAGACGCTGCAGCTGAGGAGGGGGGGATAAGTCCTCTCGCGGGGGAATGCCTAACTGGCCTGTAACCGCCGAAAGTACTGTTCCCGTATCCTTATGCGTTAAAGTCACTTGTTCCTCAGACGGGGACTTAAACGCCCCTCCTGGACTGCCACTGGGTTTCACTCTAGGAGGTGAGGCCCATGCCTCGCGGAGACGATCCCGTTCTTGCCCTTCCGGGATGTCCAATTCTGCTACAGTCTCAGAAAATGCACGTCCTTTACTCTTGGACTTTTTATGTCTCTTAACTGGCGTAGCGGATTCCGATTCTGCACCAGTGTCTACGTGTACGGGGGTGGAGACCTGGCCAAGAATAACGGAGCTAGCCTTCTTCATGGTATCACGAATAAATTCACGAGTAACAAACGAAGCTGACGAAAGGAATTTGCGCTTATCCCTCCTGCGCTCGTTCTTGGTCCTATTCCGTAATAGGACTTTCCAATCCTCTGGAGAAAGATGTAGACACTCGCCACACTGGCTGTCTGGCTCACACAGAGGTATTCCACTACTCCGTCTACAGCGGTCGCAGATGGAGTGGGGGTTACACGCGGTTGGAGGATGGATACACTGAGGCAGTAACGGTGGAGAATGTAGACTGGCCTCTGTCATATCTGAAATGCAAGCAGAGAAAAACAACGGTGAGAATATGTAGTATAAAACAACGCACAAAACTACATTTCTCCGTGCTTTGCTTCAACTGCAAGCTTTAACCTTCCAAGCTGTGTTTACAATTGCTTAAACACCGCAATAACTCGCTGGGTCTAAGGAAAGACGAAAAGAGATGCTTCCCGGAACGATAACGTTCCCGGGCCGTAACGGGCTGGACCGTAATGGCACCACCCGTGTCGGATATGGATCTCTCTTGCCTCAGATGCACCTGGGACCATCGGACCGTAACGGGTTTTGTGAATCCCGTTGGACCAGAATGGTCTTCTCGCACCCGTGACCGTAAGACCACAAAGGGAAAACGGTCCTGGCAAAGAAAATGACCCTCAGACGTCACAGAAAACGTCTCTTTTCGTCGGAGAACGCTGTCAGACTTGCAGAACCTGCTCTACAAAGACTGAGAAGCGACCCATGGAGTAAAGCTTAAGCAAAAACTGGCCATTTCCGCGATGACACAGCTGGCTGGTAAACCTTGGAGTCTGATCAGGTCCAGCAGCCTGAAAAGATCCTACTCCTAGACGAACTGAGGTGGAACTGGTAAGTTCCTCGATCTGAAAGAAAGTGGAGAAAGAGGCGCACTTCTCGGGACTAGGAAAGTGTCTCCGTGATCGTGCAAACTCAACCTAATCAGACCGAAGAGTAAGATGGCGAATAAACACACTTCGGCTCCATAAACTTATCCCAACGCACAATAATAGATAAAACAATCCATTAGGCAGTGAATTAAGTAAAAAATGAAGCAATTCGCACCTTAAACCAGTTCCCTTGCTGCAAAAAACCGGCAGCACACAGAATGGCGTGTTGTAACGACGCCACGCAAAAAGGGAATGTCGTTTATACGAGACTAGCAGACGACGTCTCGGGCATTCTGATTGGCCATAGGATGGATGGAAGGGTTAGAGTATCTTGAACAGTACCTCAAAAAGTTCTTTTTTATATTGCGTGGTAAATATTACTGGAAGGGAACCCATTAAAAGTGGAGATAAGCGAATTCAAAGCTTTTGCGAAGTAAAAAGTAAAATTATCCAGCAGATAATTGATACGCTTTATACGTCATTCAGACGTCGTGCTGGTGACGTTGCTTGGTCGCGGTTCTAATAATTTTAATTCGGTGGGCATAAGATCTTACCTATGAGAAATCTGACTTCGTTGGGACGACACTTCTCCAACATGAAAACACAAGAATATTAATGTGACATCTGAAAACAGAATAGCGGAGACCCCCTCTTCCTCCCGGAAAACACGCCCCGGAGAAAATCTAGATTTTGGCAACTGCGAAAAAACTCCTCCTCCCCCTCCCCCTCTCCTTCCCCCTCTCCCCTTTAGGCACAAAAAATCCATTTGTCATGAAGAACAAAAAATAATTACAATACAGCTTTTCAAAATGTGCAAAACAGTACAAAAAATTACAATGTGCGAGTAGCCAATTCATTCACATATCGGTACCATTCGCAAATTTGACGCGTTGTTGTTAAGAAACACAAACAAACAATAAAAGTTGTTGGTCTTTAACTTGTTTATTAATTATTTTTGAATTTTCACACCAGTTTTAAAAAGCCAACAAGTCACAGTGCCAAAGTCTCTCATCTGGGTCCTGCGCACAAATTTCGGATGCTTTGGATATGTAGCCCAGTGACATCCTCGCATCTGCATACAAAATAGGCACATTTAACGCACACAACGCCTCCAATTCCCTCCTAATATCTGGTGCTGTGAATTTTGGATAGTTTACGAGATGCCGCAAAAAATTCTGTATTGTGTTTATCTTCAAATAATGCCCTTAAAATAAACTTAATTCCAGAAATGACATATAAGATTAAAACAAATAGATTTCTTTTCTTTTTTTCATTTTTAACAGAATGGTTTATTATTGAAAAAATCAATAACTTGAATTGTACTAATAACTTGAATTGTACTAAACCAAGGAAGCAAAATTCAGATATTTATTTTAAACAGTAATATTTTTTAGTAAATTTAACTTTCCTAGTTTCGGCGGTACGTAAACGCGATTCACCTCAAGCAAGTATAGGTGGTGCTGTTTCGGATAAGCATGCAGTGTCTTCGCTATTGATAGGCACGCAGTCAGTGAAACGCAAGTACTTGTTTCTATAGCGACCGTAAGTCTTGCCTATCGTAGGGTCGCATCTCCACGACTGTATAGTCATGTTGTTTTGCTGAAAATCAGACAAACAGCGGCTCCAATGGGATTTTTAAATTAAGGACAAAATAGGGGCCAAAGAAAGCGGATGTTAATCTCGCGATTGTGCTAATTTAGTGGTCCTTTTATAATGGGATCGAGTGATAACGGAGCCTAAGAATATCGTTCATAACTTAGAGGCGGTCTTAATTTAGAGGTGCTCATGTGAAGGAAAGACATTTACCGAGCGACATTCAACCGAAATCGACATTAATGCCATTTAGTCGAAATTTATAATTGTGGACAATCATTCATGAAAGAATCAAATGTGAAACCTTTGTTGTTGTTCAACAGCCAACCTTTTCGGCGGTTCAGTATGTTGTGTATAACACCTTTTTACTCTGCAGACCCACCGGGGATTCTGCGGAAATACTACTCGTAAAAAACAAAACCACTGTCTAAAATATCTTCAAACACCACGGCCGTTCGGTCTGTGGTGTTTATTTCGTTTTTATTCCGCAGACTCACTGGGGATTTCACAAAAATCATACTCATAAAAGAACGGAACTAGTTTTTAAAATATCCATCCGCTCTGTTTTTATACATAGCAGAAAGATCTTATCAGAGGTCAGCTGTATTTTGTAGCAACGGTAAAACCTTATTATGTCATATTTCATATCCCAGTAAATAAGCCCGCGACATTTAGGACACGATGTTTAAGCTGGCGACATTAACACCCAGTTTGCAATTGCGATATTCTCATTATCCGCTTGATTCAAATAAAGAGAGGTTTGCGTAAGATGCTTCTTATTGAGAAGCCAGTCGACTTGCAATGCAGAGATTACTGTACGTGATGCGGTCATTTACCCCGTATGCGTTATTTAGTTATTTTACCACTTACACTGCAAAAGGAAGCGGAGTGTTATCGTTATGGCTAAATTAACAACCTTTAAAAATCACTTCAAACGGTGACATCGACGGGACTTCACTAATTTGTCCAGTGTGGCGGATTTGTTTTTGGGTTTATCGATGGTGCCAAGACATATGGTTTTACTGTAGTTCTATGGCAGTGTGTCGTATGGGTCGTGAACACTTACGTTTATGGGGTCATTCACCAGTGACGTAAGCTGCTGGTAGATAAAAGAATCTCGGGCGCAGAAGCTAAAATAGTCCTCACAACAATCACACCTGCAGAACGAGACGGTGACGTAGAGAACAAATAGTTGCCGCTCGGAAAATCTACGTTCTTAGTTTCTCACACAAGGGCAAAATTAAACAAAAGGCAGTAAAAAATTCGGACATAGACCATCAGTTCCAGTAACTAAAACATTGGTTCTACCGTGTGACCCTCTTTGTAGAGTCTTCATAATGGAAAGCGATTAGAACACTGCTATTGAAAGTGGTCCTGTTTGTGAGGGGGTCCAATTTGTAGTGTGATATTTGTAACGTAATTTCTTACGACATACATAAGACGGCGTTGTTAAGGTAGAATATAACTTGGGATAGAATTGGCACAATACCTTGTTTTGTTGCTGTAGAATTCCACACACCAGCTGTCACAGCCACACAGCCCCAATCCTTTACCGGCAGGGACCCACTGTCTGCTACTCTGGTACTGGATAGAGCAGTGTGGATTCTTCGTCTCGGGATCATCAGGAGATTCTAATCCCAGGCACCCATACACCTCTAAACAAACCAAAACCGGAATTAATTCTGTCTCTTTTGAGATTGTTTAAGTACAACGTTTATAAGATAAACACGATTCTTCCATATTTATAACATTCCCAGTGATAGTTTCAGCGTTCCTGTTTCTGTGAATGTTTTCGGGATGTACGACTGTTAATTGTAGACACTATAGTTGTCGGCCGGCTAGCACGTCTAAGTGTCAAAGTATGGTGGTCGTATACTTTTTATAGTATATTGTGGTATTGTTAAGGGGTATCGTGTTGATATATTCTTTCACTAGCTATAGCATCAGCAAAATATTTAAAGTACAAAAATCACCAAAAAGAGGAAAAATCTAAATCTAGTTCATGCCCGACAGTTTTGCCTTTTATTGCTTTCAACGCCAATACGGTAAAATTTAAGGCACACACAGAAATACCAGTAGATGGAATCTTTGTGGTCAGAAGACAGGATAATATACCTGTGTCACTTTCAATAAGGGAGAGGGTTCGGGGAGTACTCGGTAGTATATGTGTTCTCATGCGTACCAAAAAACGCGAAGACTGGGGAGGACGGGAAGCAAATTTGGGTCCAGGCGCGGTCAGCGTGGATTGCCAATTTTGTTTACAAGGGGTAAATTCCATTCATTTTCATTCAGAACCCCCATAAAAGGTGGGAGGAAGGGGGAGTTCTTTCAGAACTGCACTCTGCGTCCAACAGACGACAATGCGTTAAGTACAGCTGGTCTGAATGTGTGTCCACAGGAAGCTGCAAACATTGGATGAACTACACGTAACCTCCCCCCCCCCCACCCCTGCCCCACCCTGCAATCCGAATAATCAACCCCCGACTCTCCAAGTAAGCGAGAAAAACTAAACAATCTTCTTCTGGTTGCCTTGAAGTGCATTTACACGAAGTCATAAAAACTATATATATATATATGGCCCCTAAAATATAGTGCCAACCGTGTCTATGATACGAATTAGTCGCAGCCGACTATTGTGCTATATCCCGATAATGCCTTATAATACTTACTTGTTTTGATTAATTTTTAGCTGAAGTACCATTTCAATTAAAATAACAACCAGTATTTGGTTGTGTTAACAACCAGCAGTACACACTTCAGCCGATTACTGACCACAGGTGGCGTTCTTGCAGCCATTTCCGTCCGCTTCCGGTCCCGCCACGAAGCGACCAGTGATAAAGCCCCTCCCGCTGTCTAAGCACTGTTGTTTCGTAGCGCAGCGACGGCTGTAGTTGTGTTCACCATGGTATTCACCCAAGCAGTATGTCTATGTATTAATTCAATTTATTGAAACTAAAATTAATTTTAAACATTAACAACTTCAAAGCATTAATAACAACGCAAGGCATTATTATAAACACTATGTTATATTTGTTTTTACAAGTCCGTAGTTTAAACGGTTTGCCGTCAGTTCGAAGTTGCTATGCCATTTAACCTATAATTACCTACTGTGGACTGCTAAGTGTTCATTGTTGCGGGGGTTGCCTCCTCCCCCTACCACCCCCCCCTATCTGAATGCTTCAAAACAACCCTCTACGGCAAGCCTATCCGCCTAGGTGGGGATAATACAGGTGGCATTATAGGTGGTAACCCCCCCCCCCCCACCTCTCCGCCTTTGCCCAAGCCCCAGCCTGGCCTCTCGTACGGCACATAACGAACCTCTCCGGCGGCCTCGTCGCACTCGGTCGGTTCTCCGTAAATATCACACTCCCAGTTGTTGTACATATTGGCACACGTGATGCACTTTACGTTCCTCTCTGCCACATGCAAAGTCAAATCAAAAGGATATCTTGGGATTGGGAGGAGGGTAATAAAACACTTTACAGAGAATAGTTTAAACCGCGACATAAAGCAATGTTGTTATTATAGCATCAAGTACAATTTGGTTTCTTTTTATAAAGTTCAGCCTCATTATACCACCAGAGATTTTATAGATTTTTCCAGGGCCTCTATCATCATTTCCTTTTTGTTTTGTTTACCTGCAGGGCAGCGTCCGCCTTTGCAGGTTTTATTCTCGCCTTTGACGATTTCTCCACAGTCACAGTTACACGTGCAATCGCTTGTGACGTTGCGCTCGCAGGGTGGCGTAGCTGGCGGGGGAGGTGGCGGTGGAGGTGGCCGGTATGTTGCCATGCTAAGCTGACTTGACCCAATAAGGGCAATAGCGATAAGCAATATTCGAAACAACATGCTTCTTGACATGTGCTGAAACGAACAATAATAACAGACTACAGACGTGTAAACAATAACTTATTTTAAAGACTTTAAAATCACAAAATAATTAAGCTAAGTTATTAAGCAAAATAAATACATGAAGCAACTTGGATTTAATTTTTCGTATGGCCTCGTAAAACTTTTACGTGCAATTGATTTTTAGACTGCTTATTTTTGACCGAAAGGCTTATTAACCCTTTCAGCCTCGAGGGATGTCTGAAAGCCTGAGTAGGCGTTAATTTGAATTCCGTGATAGCTGACATAGCCGACTGCATTTGCTTAGCAGCGGCAACTGGAGCGAACGTTAATCCCCCACTTATCACTCAGCGCGTTATCAGACCAAAAGCGATAACCACGCTTAACCGTCACCCCCCCCTCCCCCCTATAGTTTCACACTTTGCTTTTGTGGATAAGGCCACTACTCATAACATACGATGAAATTTGAAATGAACCACGTGTTGTCTACAATGTGCCGCTTTGTTGACCTACACCGGTGAGTATTTCTCTTACGATAAGTCATAAAAATGATACTTACTTTTTTTTTTTTTAAATCGGAGCTGGTTTAAACGTCACACTCTCCCAGCTTCAAATGTTTTTCTCCCAAGTGTTCGGTGAGGAAAGAAAATATGACACGTCATTTTTGTGGAAACCACGCCCCCTGTTCCTCCTTTCATTGACAGAACCCACTCCTTGGCACCGCATTTGTAATGCATATTACTGTCGCTGACACCTGCCCATCGATCAAAATGCCACATGCAAATTACATGTGGAAAACCTATTAAAATATAATCAATTAATTGTTTTTAAAATCAATAATTAAGAAAAAGAGACATGCTGCGTTGCAACAGCAGTGTTAAACCAATCCTTATGATAATTAATTTACAAAATAACTCATGAATCAAGCGTTTCGCTCTCAATCCTGCAATTAAATCAAGAGTTATTTTCACTCATTGAAAAACAGAAGGTTTATTACATTATCATATTTGCAATATCTGTATTTTTTTTTTTTATATTTTGCATTCGTTCGCCACTCAAGTAGAATGCATATTTTCAAATGGATTCTAATGCCACGTACGCAGCCCTGGCCCCAAGCATAGAATATCAGTGTTAGTTCTTTGTGTACCGGAGGTTGATAGTGTCCATACCACTGTTATTATTATTATTATTTTTATTATTGTTATTGTTGTTATTATTATTGTTATTGTGGTTATTATTATTTATTTATTTATTTTTATTATTATTGTTAGCGGTTGTGTAGTAACAGCAAAAGCAGTTGTAGTAGTTGTAGAAGTAGTTGTAGTAGTAGTAGTAGAAGTACTAGCAGTAGAAGTGGAAGTAACAACAGTAGCACTAAAGCTGCAATAGTAGAAGTCGTCACACCATCATCATAACAAAGTAGTTTAGTCGTCACATGATCATCATGATATACAGAAAACCTGAGGATCGGACACCCTTGATAGAACGGACAACTCCTCAAACCGAACAGATTTTCCCGATCCTGATTTTCTCCCATAGACTTCCATTATAACAAAACCTATGTAAATCAGACAACTCCTTATTCCGGACACCGAACACCAATCCTGGTCTCAAATGCAGGTTTTACTGTATGAAGAACACTGATACACCAGACAGTGATACGCAAACATGGCTTGTGTACAAAAGCCAGCATGAATAATTTGCCGAGAGATTTGCTGCAGCGGGGTTTTAATTGCAACGAGTTGCATTTATCGTCGTAATGCCACGGTATTTGCATATGTTTGGTTATGACTTGTGTTTTAAATAAACAATAGTGCAGTTCGGTGTTTGGACATCCCCTTTTGAGATGAGGCGTTTTCTATCTTTTTACACACCATTCAAGTGTTCGAAATAATTATCAGCTTAATTTGCCTTAATTTAACGGATAAAATAAATTGATAAAAATGAGTAATGAAAAGTCAGTCGTCAGATTAGTAGAAGAATTTGTGTTAGACAAGAAACACGGTGGCGGATATTTTGGATTAGTAGTATGAAAACGTTGGTTCTACCACACTTGTGGTAGAACCAACGTTGGTTCTACCACACTTGTGGTAGAACCAACGTTGGTTCTACCACAAGTGTGGTAGAACCAACGTTTGGTTCTGCTGCAGAACCAATGTTTTGCATTGCAGCAGAACCAACGTTGGTTCTGCTGCAGAATCGGCAGATGGTAGACAGACGGTCAGACGGACAGACGATAACTTTTTTTTTTTTTTTTTTTTTTTTTTTCCATTTCCCACACTCTCATGCATACACACATATACCAACACCATGATAAATTGTTTTGCTTATTTTGTAATAAGTGGCGGCCGCTCTGAAAAGAGCAGCCTGGAGTTGAAACTCCTCACTGTTAGTGCTGTTCAGCAAAAGGTGATAACATTTTGATATCGCCTGCCGCACTGAGTCATCTGCTGACCATTAAATATGAAGTGATTCGTCTTTGTCCCACAGCTTAAACACTTGAGGAGATACTCATGCCGTAAGGCTGCCTGATAGTCACGCGCGACAGAACAAGATATACATGCTTGATGACCGCAAGCGGCAGCAATGACCTTGTCTGCACCTATCAGACAGCCACACCCGCGACATAGATTGATGTGTTGAAGCATAAAGTATCCAGCCCAGGCCGGGTATTCCTCCTCTTCTAAATGGGATGGTGTTGCTTCCCCCAGGACGACTGATCTGATGTACGCCTCTTGGTATCTGCCCTGTTCAATATCACTAAGCCGCTTCCCAATCATAACATCCCTGTTGAGTAGAACTGGCATAGCGATGGCGACAGCACGAGCCGGATCTGGAAACAACTGCAAGAAGAATTCTCGCACCGCTTCATGCGCTGTAGGGTGGTACATTAAATCCACCTTTGTAATGTCTCGGATAACTAACGAATTCTCTAAAGCGAAACAGCACTCCATGATGGTATTCTGTGGAAGTTGTGAAGAGAGCACACCTATATATATATATATATATATATATATATATATATATATATATATATATATATATATATAGTAAAATGACATCATTGCAAAAATGATGTCGCATTGCAAAAATGACGTCACCCCCCCCCAGTGCATACTATGTACCGACCCCCCCCCCCACCCCCCAGGACAGACTATGTACCGACATCACTAGGACATACTATGTACCAACCCCCCCCCCCCGGGACATACTATGTACCGACCCCCCCCCCCCCAAGGACAGACTATGTACCGACATCACTAGGACATACTATGTACCGACCCCCCCCCAAGGACAGACTATGTACCGACATCACTAGGACATACTATGTACCGACCCCCCCCCCTCCAGGACATACTATGTACCGACCCCCCCCCCCCCGGGGCATACTATGTACCGACCCCCCCCCCCCCCAGGAGAACAAACTAAAAAAAAAAAAATTGTGCTGAATCAGCATGATGAAATCGTTGATTCAGCATGATAAAATCGTATATAAGTGTAGTGTCTCGAGGCTTAGGCATCGTCAGACACACCAGCTATCAACATAGACATGGATGACTTTGAAACAGTTACTTTTGATGATACATTATTATCGTTGGAAGAGATAGATGCGTTCTTTGAAGACGTTGAAACAGCTTTGAAGGAAGCGTTAGTTGCTCTGCCAGATGTCGCTACAGTGCAACAAGCAATGCCTCAGGAGGAAGCGTTAAATGCACCATCAGATGTCGCTACAGTGCAACAAGCAATGCCTCAGGAGGAAGCGTTAAATGCACCATCAGATGTCGCTACAGTGCAACAAGCAATGCCTCAGGAGGAAGCATTAAATGCACCATCAGATGTCGCTGCAGTGCAGCAAGAAATGCCAGATCCTGAGGGGTCTGACTACCCGTTCTGGGTTGCGAATAGACTTATCAATGGTGACAACTCACAACTAAGTGCAATGTTAAAAGCGCATCTAGCACATTATGAGGAAAACGAAGTGAGTGATGATGATGAGGATTCAGAATTGGACATGTCAAGCGATAATGAGGATTCAGAACTGGACATGTCAAGCGATGACGGAGAAGACAAACAGCTGAAATCTAAAATTGAATCGAGTAAGACCATACCTGTTACTGAGGAAGATGTTATAATGTTGAAACGGAACTTTCGAGCAGTACTTCCTCTGATTGATTGTAACATTTTATGGTGTTTATGTGAAGAAGGCTTTTTCAACAACCACACGTACATGTATCTAACGGAAGAAGTGAATACCGTCATTCAACTCATATACATGTTAGAAGGAAACACAGAACATGTTCCGGCGTCAGAGCCAAAGTTCTCCGAAGCTATGACTCAACGTTTCATTCAACTTATTAAAAGTCTTCATGAGGAACTTTTTAAGACTTTATCTCTACCGGCGCCAAAGTCTCTGGATGAGGATCGTGAATTCAAATGTGCAAAGGTCATGTTGCATGGTTTCAAATACCTTGAAGAACGCATTCATGTGTATGATATGATGGCTTACCTCTATGAAAAAGGACATTTCACTATGTCAATGCTGTTTCAATGGATACTAGGGCATCGGACCCCAGGAGACTTTTTAGTGATTGTCATGGTACAATCGCTAACAAACGGTTTACCAACAACCTTTCTCGACGGTTTCAATGACATGACTCCGCGATTTTACAAACATCTCATGAAAACCTACATGTAACATCTGTATAAAAGGAGGTAAAACCATCTACAATGTCAACATTGCTTCTTCATCGATGTGTAGAGACCATGGATGACGTCTTCAAAGTGAATTATGCTGACTATGTGTTTTCAAAGCTTCCTGCTTTTGAATCGGATTGGATGCTGCAAGTGAAGAATTTACATCAGCATTGGGAAGCTGTTGGAAAGACCATTCCAAGAGATTGTTTCATCCGCTCGTTTCTACGTGAATGTGAAGATCTACATTTACCGTTAACTTATGACATTGATTCAGCATTTATCAACGTGAATACAATTTGGGCAGTTGAGCTCATGTTAGATGTGGCTGCAAGAATCATTTTACATTATGATGATGATGTTCCATTGAAGACGAATGTATCAGAGCTTGTCCGATTCAACCATGGACGAGTTGAAGTGAATTCAAAACTTTGCAAGTTCTTTGAAAAGAAAGCTGACTCGGCAAACAGTTGGGTATAAAAGGGAGTGGACTCAGCAGAGTGAAGTCATTTCTCAGCAGACAGTTGGAGGGAGTGGATCATCAGTACATTGTAGCAGCCATGGAGAACAAGACAAGCAGCAGCAGCAGCTTTAAAATTAGTGCTAACTTAACCATTACTGTGGAGCATGGAGAATATGGGCCATTTCTACGCATCACGCGTGGAGAGAGATGGTGTGCTTATTCACCATCTTTGTGGAAGATTGTATGCCAAAACTTGAATAATTTACGCGACATTGGCTTCAAACTGTACTTAACGCAAACGAAGTGGCTTGAAGTCATTTCATACTTGGATATGCGCTATGTGAGTTTTGTGCGCACGTCACGGTTTGAAGGGAAAGAATACACACATCACATCAACATGAATGATGGTGAATGGGAGACACTGCTTCAGGAGATGGACAACATCAACTCAGCCCTATCACCATGTGAGGAATGTCATGACAAGAAAACGATCATCAAGCTGCAAAAGGATGGTCGGATGAAGTTGTCAAAGCTATCCAAGAAAAGGCTGGCTGAAGTTCAGTTGGAGAACATGAACGTACAAAATCAACTTGGACTTACCTGTGACTATTGCGGTGCTTGTGGATATGTGGAGGATTATCATTGCCACTGCCACAAGTATAATTGCAAGTTGTGTGAACCAAGCAACTTCTGCGGCAAGTGTGGAGTACTTAAAGTCAGTGAAGCAAAGTAAAAGCCCACAAGACACTGAAACAAGATGGACGCATGTTTTAAAAATGCTTATATTGACTTGATGATTGCTAAACTTGCTTGCTGTGGCACTCCAGACTATCAACTTTATCATTTGGATGCTTTTTGGGATGTTGTACATCATAGTCTTGATGTGATTGAACTGCATTCAAGATTTCTTGGAGAATGTCATAAAACTGGAATAGAAGAAGATCCTGACTTTGACTTTGATTCTGCACTTTATTCTGCTCGCACTGATGTGGAAGTATATTTCACCGTGGTTGATCATTTGAGAGATTGTTGTAAAGAAGAAGAGGAAACCGAGCAGCTTTATCAGGTAAGTTATAAAAACCTTTTTTAAACATGTTTATGACAACATAGTGAATTGTTTCTCAAAGACATAACAATGTTTTTCTTACTAGCAAATTTAGTTTTATGTGAGTGGTTTCAACGTAAACAAAGAAAGAATATGATAGAAGAGGTAGCAAATATATTAAAAGATATTTGATTACAGGAAGAAACCGACATGTCAGAATAAAACAGCAGAAGCAAAGTCAACATGGAGAATCTTGTACTATTCAGCGGTCATAAGGACGTTCTTTCAAATATGTTTCCAACACGACTTGAAAAGTATGGACATGTGTTCAACTCAAGTGAAGCGTTGTATCAATATGAGAAAGCAGTGTTTCATCACCGTCAAGATATTGCTTCAGCCATTGCTTCATGTAGAAATGGATATGAAGCAAAACGTATTGCTAAAGTGATAAAGCCATGTCCTTTATGGCATACAGTGAAGAGAAGCAAAATGCAAGATGTTTTACAAGTCAAACTGGATCAGTGTGTATTGTTTCGCAACAAGTTGAAAGAATGTAAAGACAAAACTTTAGTTGAAGCAACGTATGATCATTGGTGGGGAGCTGGTGTGAAACAAGTGTCATCTGGATATCCTGGTCAGAATATCATGGGAAAGTTGTTAGAACTGTTGTGTGAGGGTTAGAGACTTTTTCATTTGCTTGCCAACCGTCATGGTGTGCAGACGTGTGAACATGTAAATTTGAAGTATGTTTAACTTGTGTTGCATTGATTCAAGACTGCACAATGGCGGACATGACACTGAGACAATATATTGTGCAAAAAGCTTATTGTGAAGAAATGTTATCAGCTGTAAAAAAGTTTGCATATTTAGTCTGTCCTGCTTGTCAACATGAAGAGTGTCAAGAACATACTTGTCATTTTGCATCTGTTTATACATATTGGAATGAAGCTAAATATTACATGCATTTAGATAAAGTGTTAGAGAATGCAAATCAACGTTGTGAGAAATATGGTGTAGATGCTATTACATTGGATGAACTCAGTCATTGGTTAGTGTTCATTGAAGACCAATGGTCTCCAGTTATTCATACCATTGTATCTATACTTGATTTGTAAAAAACTTGTTAGTTAAGTTATAAATGCATGTTAGTTAAGTGATGTTGGTTGAGTTATAAAATAAAAGCTGTTCTGTTGAGAAGGTGGTTTTCATTCGGTGTGACCATGTCGACGTGGAAAGACTACTTGACCAATATTTACTTCAAACCTGGACAGCCTGGAGCATTTGCTGGTCCTTACAAACTGTATCACATCTTACGAAAACATAATCAACCAGTCACACAGTCACAAGTGAAGAAATGGTTGCAGGATCAAGATGCTTTTAGTTTACTCCAACCTGTCAAATACAGGTTCAAAAGACAACGTGTCATTACACGTGGTATTGATGACATGTGGGATATTGATTTGGCTGATATGGGAAACATAGCTCCCTATAATGATGACATACGCTTTTTACTCATTGTCATTGATGTGTTTTCCAAATATGTCTGGGTACAGCCAATACCTAATAAATCACATACCAGCGTCATACAAGCTTTCCAAAAGATTTTTCATGACACACGACGAAGACCGCGAACTCTAAGGTCTGATAAAGGAACAGAATTTAAAAACAGATGGGTAAAAGCATTTTTGAAGAAAGAAGGCATTCATGCTTATACCACAAAGAATGAAACCAAAGCCAACTTTGCTGAAAGAGTCATTCGTACTCTGAAGGGAATGATGTATCGGTATTTTCTACATAATCAAACTTACCGTTACTTAGACATTCTTCCAGACTTGGTGTACAATTACAACCATAGACCTCATGGTTCTCTTCCTAATAAATATGCTCCAGCCGAGATTCGTAAAGACAACGAATCAAAAGTGTGGAAGTATATGTATGTCGACAAACTGAAATTGAAACCTAAGAAGAAGAAGAAGAAGTACAAATTTAACATTGGTGATCATGTTCGCATTTCTCACATTAAATATGTGTTTCAACGGGATTATCACATCAAATGGACGCAAGAAGTCTTCATTGTCACACATCGTTGTAAGAAGCAAGGAATACATTTATATCGTGTGAAAGACTTTTTAGACGAAGATATTGATGGTCATTTCTATGAAGAAGAACTGCAGAAAGTGACTAAAGATATTGAATCTATTTATAGAATTGAAAAAGTCTTGAAAACACGTAAAAGACGAGGAGGAGGTGTGAAAGAATTATTTGTCAAGTGGTTAGGTTGGCCAAACAAGTTTAACAGTTGGGTGAAAGAAACAGACATTCAACAATGAAGCATCCATTTACATGTTTAGTCTCTGGACCTACAGGCAGTGGCAAAACGTCTCTGGTGAAGGAAATTCTAGAACAAAAGTTGATTAAACCCTCTCCAAAAAGCATTTTATGGCTCTATGCAGCAGATCAGCCTTTGTACAAGGGAATGAAAGGCGTGGAATTTTACCAAGGCATTCCAGATGACATTGAAGAGCGTTTTAACCCGAAGAAACCAAACTTACTTATCATTGATGACTTAATGACGAAATGTCATAGTGATGAGCGTATGACACGTCTCTTTAGTGTTGGCAGCAGTCATCAAAATCTAAGCATTATTTTTATTGTGCATAATTTATTCCATCATGGGAAAGAGATGCGAAATATTAGTTTGAATACACATTATATCATTCTGTTTAAAAATCCTAGAGACAGTCAGCAAATTAGTACATTGGCACGGCAAATGTATCCTGGAAGATCTCAATTTCTCATAGAAGCCTATCAAGATGCTACCAGCAAACCTCATGGTTATTTATTCATTGATTTAAAACCAAAGACAAATGATCAACTACGTATTCGTACAGGCATTTTACCAAAAGATACACATTATGTATATATTGATAAAGCAGTGTATGAACAAGAACCAAGTCATTTGACCATTCGCAGTCAAGATGTCTAAACGTATTCGAGCGAACCAACCGTTTCTTCACTTGCTTGCACGCAGTGGGCCTAAACGACGTAAATCCTTGCTACAGCAAGCTACAAAGGAGGAATTAACAAGCTTGTTTGAAATTTGTTTGAATATATTGCAAGGACATTTACCCTTAAGCTCAAAACGGTTTAAGGAATTTAAACGTGAACGTCATACGCTACGTACTCTAGCTGATAAGAAGATATCTCTTCGACGAAAAAAGAAGTTGATTAATCAGAAAGGAGGATTCATTGGAGCTATTGCTAGATTGGCATTACCTTTGTAAGCCAAACTACTGCTAAAATGAAACATACGATGAAAATGGTCCTCATTCCTGAATATGAATACAAACTGTTATTAGAAAAGAAACATGACATTAAAACAAAAGTCAATACACTTTTACGTGGGAAACGAACACGTGAAAAGGCTATAGAAATATCTCAACTTCTTGGTCGTCATTTACGAACAAGTCAGTCTAGGCAGCAAAAGCCCTCATCATCATCACCACCTGAAAAGCCAGAAAAGTTATTTTTAAGTCATTTTCAACCTATCTATCATGGAAAAGTAACACAACTTTTAGCAGAACTGAAGAAATATGGTACGACATGGTCAGAGAAGAATGAACTTGTGTTGAAAACGGGCGATATTATAGCAAATTCCAACATGGTTGATTTGATGAAAGAAGCATTGGTGGCGACAAGAAGAAAAGAACGAGCCATACCACCACATGGCTGGCATCCGTTTATCCAGGAAATTGTTGATGCTAATATTCCAAAAACAATGTTTAGTAAAAAGACCACTCGTGACGACATTACAACAGAAATGAAACAACGTCAACAAAGACGGTTTCCTGAAGGATGGGAAAATTTTTAACATGGCTGAAAGAGCTATGTTGTTGTTGTGAGGAAGATAAACCAACTATTCCTGTGAAGATCAGATGTACAATTGCTTGTTGTGAAGGAGAAGTCATAGATCATCTAGATCATCATCATGATGTAAAAGACCATTTGCATACTTGATCGAATGGCGCGCGCTATCGTGAAGTATATAGACAACGTCAACGCACCTATACCATTTAGTTCCCACCATCATGGAGTCGACAAGCTTTTACATCACTTTGCCTAGCAATGCGAGTATGAACTATTATCCCAACAACAAGGCTTCGAATTATCAAATTCGTATGCCTCGAACCATCTATCTGAATGGAAAATATGAAGTGGCTTTAGCTGAAATTCAATATCCACATACATGGACAACGATGAGACATGACATGGACTATTCTATTCAGTATCAACAACAACCACTGACAGAGACACTTGACACTATCAATATTCCCTATGGTTATTATAGATCCATACAAGAAATATGTCAGGCAGTGAATGAAGAAGCAACTCATTCTATGAAAGATGATCTTAAAGAAGCTATTCGGATAAAGTATGATAAAATTAGACGACGTGTGTTTCTATTTCTAAATTATGGTTGTCCTTTTCCGCTGGATTGGCTGAGATTTTAGGATTTATCCCAGAGCAATGGTATACTGAAACATGTACAGCTGAACATAAAGCGGATGTGAAACAGGGATTTTATACACTTTATGTGTATTGTAGCATTTGTGAACCACAAGTTGTTGGTGATTATTATGTGCCGTTACTACGTTCTGTTGGCATACAAGGCCATGATGGTGACATTATCATGAAAACGTACGGCGAACCGCATTATGTTCCTGTAAACACGTCCAAATTTGACGTGATAGAAATGAATATTAAGGACGACACAGGCTATAATGTTCCATTTCAAACTGGAAAGGTGATCTGTAAACTTCATTTTCGACCAAAAGCAATATGAAAGCTTATACACACGATCCGTCTGCATATCGCAACCATTTTCTTCGTCAAGTGGGCGGGGAATTACCAGGATTCAAAGGAGCGCGAATCCAATATGGTGATGGTATTGGTTCAATACTGGGATCATTGGCTCGCAAAGCTATTCCACTACTTAAGGCTGGGGCTAAGATCGTTGCGCCACATCTTAAGAAGGCTGCAAAGAATGTCGCGAAAGATGTGACGGGTCGAGTAGCAGAACGTGTGTTTGGTGAACAAAAGCGTATGCAACCGACGAAACGTGCCAGAAGACGAAAAACAGCCAGACGGATAACATCAAAATATCGCAAAGATATTTTTTAAAGAAAAAAAAATGTCTCTCATTCATAATCATTCGTGTGAATGTAGTCTTTCTCCATTGGAATGGTTTCACGTACCACCAACGCAAACTGCTGTAGAGAAAAGTTATAATGTTGACTATCAACCACTTACAAGCATTAGAGAAGGCGCTCCAATAGAATTCTACATTCCTGCGAGTACAGAAGAATATCTGGATTTAAAGAACAGCAAATTTCATATTGTATGTCGCATTCTAAAGGCTGATGGAACAGCGTGTGGCGCAGATGATAATGTCTCTTGCATCAATGATGTGTTTAATGGGTTATGGTCTAATATTGAATTGTTTCTGAATGATCGTTTGGTTTCGCATAGCAACAATACTCATGGTTATACCAGTATTATCTCTCATCCCATCCATGATTCGGAATAAAGTCTACATTCTGAGCGCTCTATGCGTCTCATGTATAAGGATACTGCTGGGTCAATGAATAGCTATGAGGTGAAAAGACCTAATCATGAACAATATGTATCCGGGTTTCATGTCAATGCCGACGGCGGTGACTTGGCTGAGCAAGGCAACAATGGCTTACATCATCGTTATTTGCATACACGTCTTAGCCGTGATGTTATGCTTACTGGCGGTTTAAGGATAGATTTGTTTGAGCAGGATCGTAATCTTCCGAATGGCATCAGTTTGAAATTGCGTTTCCATAGACAAAAAGATGACTATGTATTGATGGCTGCAGATAATACCTATAAGGTAGAAGTGAAAGAGGCATTTTTAACCATTCGCAAAGTGAGGGTGAGTCCAGGTATTCAGTTAGGACATACAGATGCATTGATGAAAAGTCCTGCCAAGATCATCATCACTAGAAAAGAATGTAAAGTCTTGGCTATTCCAGCAGGATTTCAGTCTTTTGTGAAAGATAACATCTTTTTGGGTCAATTACCAAATCGTATTGTCATTGGTCTGGTTCATAATGAAGCTTTTGGTGGATCAGTATTGAGGAATCCATATGATTTCAAACATTTTAATCTGGACTATATGCAACTGTACACGGATGGTGAACCAGTTCTATCCAAACCTCTCAAGCTTGACATTACACAGAACAAATACCTGGACGCTTTTGAAACGCTTTACAAATCGTTTGATCGGTTGAATGGTGAGAAAAGTTCCATTATAAAACGGGAAGATTGGCCTAGAGGTTATGCTTTATTTTCGTTTGACTTAACACCGGATTATGATGGCGATGATCATTTCCCCCTGATCAAGCATGGGAATTTGCGGCTAGAAATGAACTTTGCTACGGCTTTGCAACATACCATCAATGTCATTGTCTATGCTGAATTTGACAACATTATTGAGATCAGTGCAAATCGCAGCATCCAATTCGACTACCAGTCATGAACACGAAGCAGATTGATGCCATATTGAGTCATGATGTCATGACCAAAGACTTGTTTCAAGGCGTGTTTGCCATGGACCAGTTACCGTCTTTACAACGCGGTGCCTATGTGATCAACACAGACGATCAAGATGAACCAGGAGAACATTGGGTGGCAGTGTATTATGACAAAGACCCTGCAGAATATTTTGACTCTTATGGACTGTTCCCTCTCGATGATCGTTTAGATATGTTTTTAAGAAATGACTATATGTATAATTCTATATCATTACAAACGCCAATATCATCGTCATGTGGTTTTTATTGTGTCTATTATATATTACATAGAGCTCGAGGTCAGAGTATGTTTGATATTGTGAATATATTAAAAAGAAAGGATGGTGATTTTATTGTAAAGGATTTTGTATATAGACATTATAAACCATTGTTTTATTAATGTTGTTGTTGTTATATTAGTTAAGTTGTTGTTGTTATATTAGTTAAGTTGTTGTTGTTGTTGTTATATTAGTTAAGTTGTTGTTGTTGTTATATTAGTTAAGTTGTTGTTGTTAAATAAAACAAATCAAGTTTCAAACAACTGTCTTGTTTATTGTGTTGTACATACGTTTATTTTCAAATTCTTAACTACAAACACTATTTACAAAGTTTACAAACACTATTTACAAAGTTTACAAACACTATTTACAAACTCTTAACTACAAACGCTATTTACACTATTTACAAATTCTTAACTACAAATTCTATTTACACTATTTACAAACTTTTATTTACACTATTTACACTATTTACAAAATTCTTAACTACAAACTCTTAACTACAAAGTCTATTTACACTATTTACAAACTTTTTATTTACAAACACATTCATTTTTCAATACATTCATCAATGAATACCATTCATTAGAATCTAAATTGATATAGGTATCATAGACATTACATCCATGTTTGTAAATGCTATGAAAGCTTACATAACACACATCACCAAACTTTATCACTTTAACAGTTATATGTTCAGACAGTTTCAGTTCATATCCTTCTTCTAAGTCAATGTCCATCACACGCATAGGTTGTGTCAGCTCAATGGATTTGATGCCTCGTGTAAGCCATATTTCTGTTTCTTTGAATTCAAGCGTTAGGTTCTTTCCAATCCAATGCTTGTAACAACGCGTTCCATTCCACTGTGTTGAGGGTGATGTAGTCATAGTTTTCTGTAAGCTCGTCATATTGGCGAAATTGTACAAACACGTCTAAGCAGTTCTCAGTCACACGCACTTCTAATTCATTTGAGACTGCTAGGAGAAAGCCAGGTATCCTGAACTTCTCTAGATGGTCTTTCAACACGGATTGGTCATCAAGTGATAGGACGAGATACTGTCCAAAATGTCTTAGCACAATGTCATCATATTCGTTTCTCAGATATGAGAATCCATGCGTAATGGGTTTATATTCCGTTAAAAAGTCTTCCATCTCGTTCAACAGTCAGATGAACTATGAGCTGTCTCCTTGTCTGCAAAGACGTTTTTATGCTCGCAAGATGGTGAAGAGTGGATGTTGTATCGCTTCTAGGAATCGTAAGACTGCGCGCCAGTTCTTGATATTAAAGAGGATCAAATCTGTATATGGTGTATCTGGTACAACTCCCTTATAATCCTTTGGATAATCCTGTAAAAGATTTCTACAGATTTCTACACGTATGTTAGAATCATATTCAGCTACCGTCACTTCCACTTTATTTTCAAGTCTACGTTTAAACCCAGGTTCAAGTGGTATGTTTTTAAAGTCTTTCCACACTTCAGGTTTAAACCGATGATAACTTGTCTTAGAATCTAGTATCACTTCATTCCTCTCATTGACAGTAAGGTAAACACCACCGTTCAGCATGAGTGCATTCATGTTTTTACCTTGTTATGACTTGTCGTCTTGTCTGCGAAGCCTTTTATCCACTTCTTTCACCTGCTTCTTCATCATTTTCCATTCAGGTATTGTCAGCAAAATTCCCTTTTTCGTTGGACGGTTTTTTCCAGTCCCCTCATCTCTGAGGTATTTGCGAATGTTTACCACACCTTCATTACTTTGTTTCATAATCTTGATATACTTTCCATTGCCTAGAGAAAGCATTCCATCCCACGACTGTGGTGTTGGTACCGTCGTCTCCACTTTTAATTTCTTAATGGTAGTATCAGGATGTTTCACTTTCATGTCTTTGACTGTATCAGCAAGAGTATCCATATCCGTTGGTGCAGATCTTTTCCGATTCATGTTGACGCTTCAGTGTTCACACCACAACTAACTCTCAAGTTGAAGTGTCTCCCCCTTATATACTGTAATGTCCATGCGCCAAAGTGGAATAGCCATCACTCATCACATATCGCTTGTCATCAAAGGGAGAGAGAGCCACTTTCCTCAACTTCTCCGAGAAGATCTGGTGGTTATGACTTCGAATGATGTGTCCTGTAGTCATCGTTTGCGTTTGGTTGAACAAACTGTCTCTATACTGCTGATGTTTCATCCGTCTTTGACACGCGCGAGTGATGCCTTTAGCCGTACGTTTTTCTTTCCCACCATACATCATACTATACATTTTCGGCCGAAGTCCAACAAACTCTTCAATGGGAATGCCCGCCGTCTCATCTTTCATTTTCCCAAGCACTTTCTTGTTCACGTTGGAATGCAGGAAATGATCTGGGGGATAGTCACTTGTGTCGAACAAGTCGGCATCTTCCTGCATGTCTTTGTAGATATCGTCCGTTTCTATGTCATAACATAGACTGTCGGTGTCGCTGAACAAGAGTTTGGCGTTGGGATACTTGGTCATGATGTAGTTGTAATGAAAGTGGAACATGAGCACTTTGCTGAGGTCGAGAATGGTGAACCCAACTTGAATGGGTTTATCCAGAAGCAGATCCACTTTGCGTAAATGTACCGCGGTTAAATCTTCGTTGAAAATTCTAAATTTGTGGAAGGAAGGTTTGGCTACAAGTTTCTTGAACCGCTTTTCCTGGTGAACAAGTTCCACATTGATGCGTTTTCTTACATTTTCCATGGTTTTGCCAAACACCGAGTTGTTCATCAGTTTGAAGAAGTCTTTCTCAAACGGGTTCTTGGCCAACTTTCTCTTTTCCGTGTTCAAGGAGATGTATTTTGCCAACCATTTGCTCTGTGCAAACATGATGGCACGATGCACCTTCGTGACTTTCAATCCCAGTGAGACATATTGCTGTAAATTTCTATAATGAAGCACATATTTCTTCTTGTCGCATAAGTTGGGAATGAGCTTTTCACTAGACTTGCTTTTCATGTCTAGATCTTTCCGTAGCTTCTGACTATGTTTTGATAATTCTCCCACTTTCACACATTTCCGTTCTGGAGCCACTGGATAGTGATTATGATGATTATGAATGGATTGTGGGTATTCTAAATCCACTTCTAAAATGTAGCCAATCTCATCATCTTCATCCACATCCATAAAGTCAATGGATTCTGGCTCGCTCACCCACATAAATCCACTTTCTGGCATGCTTTGCGACATAGCCCAGCCATACAAGTTGTTTGCATCCAGGTACGTCAAGTAGTTGGTTGGTTTCAAGGGATCGTAATCTGCTACGTAGGGGTTATTTGCTTTCGCATACTTGTGTGTGATGACAGATATTCCCCCACGTAGGCCTTGTTCAACCATTTGGTACATGTCAATGTCGTTAATCAATTCTAATTTCACCTTTGTCGCTTTCAACATGGCATCCCACGACAGTCCTGGCGCTGTATAGTAGTGAGCAGGATCCAATTCATACGTGTTAAGACATACGTGACGAAAGTTTTCAAACACGTCAGCCAGCAGCAACACATCTGATTTCAGGTACAAGTCATGGTATTCGCCAAATGTAGTACAGTGGAATGTCTCCCACACCTTCTGCGCATGCGCATAATCCTCATCGCTAATGTCTTCTTCACTGAGCAGACTGTAAAACTTGTCCTTGGACGGCAGTTGTGTTTCAGCAAACTTGGATGGCTCATCCACGTAATCATAAGGATACACTCCCTTTCTCAACAGTAACTCTTGTTGGTCACTATCGTGAATGTGTGACGTCATGTTATAAAAGTTGTCTTTCCCTTCTGCTGCCAGGTTGGATACTAACTTCTGTAGAGAAGTACTCATGAACTGAAAGCTGTCTGTAAATTTCAGATTGCTCATGGTGAATGCAATATATTTCTCAACGGTGTTGGGAATGACTGTAATCCTTTCGTTTTTGAACTTTCCAATTTCTTCCATGATCAAATGACTGTCATAGCCTCGTAAATTGTGGAAAAAGACAGGAATGATGAAAGAATCTTCAACATCCTGCTGATCTTTTCGAAGTCGAAATTGTAAATTGCATTCATTATGTGCAGCTCCGCGGTATTTACCATTGATATGATCATGATCTCTCACACGATCTGCCCCTAGAGGCTCATGACAAATGTAGCAATCTGTGGCGTTCTTATAATGCTCTTCATCTTCACAAGTCATGACTATTTTCTTTTTCTGCTGTAGACCATGCACAATACGATCACGCTCATTCACCATATGGTCTAAAAAGACTTTCACAGCATTATCTCCTCGATATACGACTGGAGCACGTGTATCATACTGGCTCACAACCACGTAGGCAAAGCTGTTTGGACGATGATGTTGATACTTGTCTCCTTCATGCTTTTTCGTGAAACATTCAAAGTCTGCATAAATGACAAACGGCGCTCGCTGTTGTTTGGCTATATTCTTGAACTTGATGAAGGGTTCCTTGGGAAATGATAAACGTTGTGCGCCATGCTTGCCACACACTTCACGATGCTTGTCTAACAGATCTTGTCGCATAAACCCATGAAGACAGTTGAAACAATAAAATATTGCATTCTGACGCTTTGTTCGATAAGCCATCAGTCTGCTGAAATTCTTGATGAGGCAGTAATGTCTTGTCTTGTCATTGCTAATCAAAAGCAAGTTGATTTCTCTCGCACTGGTGTTTCGACTGAGTTGTATGGGAACAACGACATCATGTTCATATCCAAACACGTTAATGGACACATCATTCTCCTTTTCAAACTTTGGAATGTCTGTAATCGGTGTTGGAAATGTCATGCCTTCCACCTTCAATTCGTTCTCAAATGCTTTGTATTGAGGTACACGCTGTGGGTTATCGCTAGTTGAAGGGTGAAGGTGAGCCAATACAGACCATAAGAAACATTTGTTGTCTTTATTCTGAATGTTTAACACCGCCTTTGTACTCTTTACTTTCTTCGGTAGTGGGATAAAACTGCTTGCTTCCAATGGCGCTGACGTAGCTGTATGTACTTCAATGAATAATATGTTATCCAACACCCAGCCAGAGCCTTGTCGCTCATATTCATCAAACCTGGTAAACAATTCTTTATAGGCTTCTGGCAAGTCCTTCTCAATATCTGTTGGATTGTATGCTGCATACGTTGGACTACTGATGAAGGCATTATCCACTTGTTCTACCATCACGCCTTCAACATTTGGTGTCATTTTCTTGAAGCGTGCATGTACCACAATGTACCATTTCATGCCACGGTTTAACGTCTCTAGCAAATGTCTCTTGATTCTATTCTCTTGTTGTCGCATTTCAAGTAACAAATCCGATCCATCTTCAGGCTCAAACCGTCTTTCCTGCGCGTTTTCACCAAGACTCACTCTTCTGCCTCTGCCTATTTGTCCTGTCTCTTTCTTTCTTTGTTCTTCATGAGGTATGCATACATGTGTCTCAAACGCATCCAAAGATGAAAATATCTTGACGCATTTACAGCAGAGGACTGGATCAGGTCTGTCAACACCATCTTGTAACGCCTTTTGTCTCTTGGCTTGAATCTGCTCAACAAGCTCATCATGAGCACGTTTCATCCTAGTTTTCTTACATGTGTGTGTCACGAACAATTCCAGAGATGGAAATGTCACATCACAATCATGACAGTAGACTGCTGTCATCCTTGTTGTTTCTTCAACTGCTAGAACTGAAATGAAGTAAAATACACGTTTCACTCTTCCTTTTATACCACTTCAATGGTGTGTTAACTCAGCAGAATGTATCACTAGTTGACTAGTTGACATGTTTCACTCATGCTTTTATGCTACTTCCATGTAATCAAAATATGGTGTGTAACTTGTTTCAAAAATGTTAAAATTGCTGACTCAGCAGAATTTTACTTGTGTATATGAATGTCTCACTTACAGTTGTACAGCTGCACTGCTGCACAGCAGAGACATCTAGCGGTGAAGTCAAATGGTCTGCCAAATGGTATTCATCCGTCAAATGGTATTCATCCGCCAAATAGACCTGAAATGTGATAAAATGTATTCTCTCTCTCTCACACACACACACACACACACACACACACACACACACACACACACACACACACAGACATGTTTTGCTTCATTTCATAATATAGGATGGCCCTTAAAAGGGCTGAAAGATGTTAGTACTTCTTCACCAGCAAGTGGGATTTCCACAATCACACTGGTATCTGTAAAACTGCTCCATGGAGAAAGGCCTTCTCGAGCACTTGAACGGATGAAAGTTGTAATAGCCGAAGTTTTTCAGCGTCGCACCGCACCACCAGCAGTCCGTGCATGGCTCCGGTCCTGGCAATCTTGCAGTAAACTTATACCAGAGCAATCCACCACAAGTTTTGCAGCAGTAATGCCGTGGTGCGTTGTGGTGCACTGGACAGTTGTGTGGTTGACCTGGGTACTCCAACCACACCCAACACTTATAACATTCTGTCGTTAGTGTCACTACCCTGCCCTCTCGCATCACTTTCTTACTTGTCGTAGTAGCTGGTGTGTTGTCCATGATGTGTCTAATGATGTCTGTCTATGTCTGACGGTGTCTGAGCCTCGAGACACTACACTTATATACGATTTTATCATGCTGAATCAACGATTTCATCAAGCTGATTCAGCACAATTTTTTTTGCTCTCTTGGGGGGGGGGGGGTCGGTACATAGTCTGTCCTGGGGGGGGGTCGGTACATAGTCTGTCCTGGGGGGGGGGGTCGGTACATAGTCTGTCCTGGGGGGGGGGTCGGTACATAGTCTGTCCTGGGGGGGGGGGTTAGACGTTAACTTTTTTTCCATCTTTACATCATTTTGCAATGACGTCATTTTGGTTTTCTACCCTATATATATGTGCTATCTTCACAGCTTTCCACAGTTTACCACTGCCTGCTGACATGGAAGTTCTAGCCGCGATCGACGATTCACGCATAATAAGAGAGATTAGAGAGGTGGTTGTTCAAGTAACACCACCAATCTATCCGTCTGAGAGACAGTCGTTTTTACATCTGCTGCCGGATCCAGCTAAAGCCGCTGCGCTGTGCATTCCGATATACTTCCATAGAGGGGCTATGATTGGGCAACGCATTAGAGACATAGAAGACGGGTGTTACAGGCAGGCCTACTTCAGATCTGCTGTTCTAGGAGAAGACATTCCATCAAAGACTGAAGAGGATGAATACCCGGCCTGGGGTCGATACTTCCTACAGGAAGACATCCAATTTTGCATTGGATGTGGGTGCATGCTGTCCCCAGACCGGGTCATAGCAGCAGGATGTGGACATCAAACATGTCTCTTTTGCGCCTTCATCTGGACCTGCCACTCCGCGCTGAGAGACAGATATACGCTGAGATGTTTTACATGTGGTTTGACAACAGACCACTTCTTATTCAGCTCTCAGCAGATGACCTCATGTGCTAGACCAGTACAACAAACAGTAGTCTTCTACTAGACTGGAAGCAAAAAGAGTGAGGAGTTTCAACTCCAGGCTGCTCTTTTCAGAGCGGCCGCCACTTATTACAAAATAAGCAAAACAATTTATCATGGTGTTGGTATATGTGTGTATGCATGAGAGTGTGGGAAATGGGAAAAAAAAAAAAAAAAAAAAAAAAAAAAGTTATCGTCTGTCCGTCTGACCGTCTGTCTACCATCTGCCGATTCTGCAGCAGAACCAACGTTGGTTCTGCTGCAATGCAAAACATTGGTTCTGCAGCAGAACCAAACGTTGGTTCTACCACACTTGTGGTAGAACCAACGTTGGTTCTACCACAAGTGTGGTAGAACCAACGTTGGTTCTACCACAAGTGTGGTAGAACCAACGTTTTCATACTACTTGGATTGTTATTTGAAAGAGACTGAGGAATGTGAAAATCCTGGAATAAAAACCCATGTGTGTGTGGGGGGGGGGGGGCAGTTTTTTGGTACTTCTGAGTGGTATTGTACTTGGAAACATATCAAACATTTGCTGAGGAGTTCCCTGCTGAATCCCATGTTGAGTTTTTAAAATCTACGCTCTCCAATTATTTACCATAATCGCAGGTATTCCAGCCAACGAATCCCGGTCATCTGCCCCCCCCCCGGTCAACTGCCCCCCTGTCATCTGCCCCCCCCCCTTTTTGAAACCCGGTCGACTGCCCCCCCCCCCCCTTCAAAGTGGAGGGGTGGTCGCTTGCCCCCTCCATATACTATTTTTTCTTGGGGTCTTGGCTTACAAAGGCACAATAAATAAAATTGTATTTATTTTATCGATCGTATTGCACCTCGGTAAATTGCAATTCACCAATAGAAAAGTACAGTGTAATTGCAATTAGAATTGCAATTAGTCTACGGACCAGTCTCTCCTAAGATCAATGTTGGTGAAAAGATCAATGAAGATCGATTGTTTCAGAGACGAAGTAGACGGGGATATCACAATTGCCTAATTTTCGAAAAAAAAAATTCTACTAAAAAAAGGAGGGGGGCAGATGAAGACCCCGTCAAATTGCAGGAGGGGGGAGGGCAGTCGACCGGGTTGAAAAAGGGGGGGGGCAGTTGACTGGTGGGGCAGTTGACCGGGGGGCAGATGACCGTTTACCTCAGCCAACAATACATCATTCGCTTAAAAAATTTGCAATTGGGTATAGCCTGACCAACTGGGTGGCACTTGTCCTAGACTCGTGTAGAGTTGACAAAAGAATAAAAAAAAGATAACGGTGAGGGTGGTTTGTGAGGGTAAGAGGTCAGAATGTGCCGGTTTCTCTACCATTTTTGCAGAAAAAGCCAAATAGTTTGCATAACAATTAAACAATTAAACTTTGGCCTTAACGCATCAAACAGGTGGCTCAAAAATGTTCGTAAAAGGTTTAGCATCAAATTTCAAGCAATGTGTAGAGAGGGTGCAAGTGTTGATCTTGAAGTTATTTGTTATTTATTTTTATGCAATATAAGACACCTAATCTTGACCCCCCGATATACCGGAAACCTCCCTAAACCGGACAAATTAACTCTGTCCCAACGGTGTCCGGCTTAAGCAGGTTTTACTGTAGTAGCATAGGCGTCACATGATCATCAAAGCACAGTGGTGTAGTTGTCACAGGAACATAATGGCAAAGTAGTATAGTAGTCACTTGCTCATCATAACATGGTGGTATAGTCGTCACATGATAATCATAGCAAAGTAGTATAGTCTTCACATGATCATCATAGTATAGTAGAATAGTCACATGATCATCATGGTGCAGTAGTATAGTCATCATATGATCATCAGGGTATAGTAGAAGTCACATTATCATCATGTTACAGTAGTATAGTCGTCACATGATCATCATGGTATAGGAGTATGGTCGTCAGTCTCGTCACATGATCATCATAGCATAGTACAATAGTGATGATCATAACACAACTCTAATCATAGTATTGTGTTCCTCGATCATCTCGTCGGTGTCGACCAATCACAGTACGAATTAAAATCGGTCAAGCCATGAATTCTCCAGGTAAGCTAAGTTAAACGGGTAATTTCTGTATGCTCTATATAGGAAAAGATGCTGACATTCAACCAGCGTGTATTCATGAGCATGACCAAGTGTGATCTCGCTTATTATAGTTGTATAGTCCGTCACATCGCCGCCGTAGAGGCTAGGTTGTTGGAAAAATGTAGAAGTTTTCTTTTCGCCAATAGAAAGTTCTGTTCCCTTTCTTCTGAGTAGCTGGGAAAATTACAGAGTGGAACTATATGATGCACTGAAATACAATTTCCAGGACAAAAAATGAATTCTGTTATTTTTTTCGTTAGGTTTTGTGATTGTTTCAACCTCCCGGTTTCCTTTTTTCTGCTTTTATCAGTCCTACAACGTAAACATTCACGTTGTATTTCTGATTCAATGTCCAATATGTGCTCGTGCAATATCCACTATGTGCTCGCACAATGTCCACTTTGTGCTCGCGTTATCTCTGCATCGAATGCTGGCCATCTGTGCACGCCCTCGCACCCCCCCTGCCATCCTGCCCGGTCAACTGACCACCCAATTTGTTTAAACCCGGTCAGTATTCCCCCACCAATGCAGTAGGGCGATCATTCCCCCCCCCCCCCCCCGCACAAATTAGAAAGATATTGTAAGTGTGTTTCTCACAAGTTTTTAAAACTGTTAATTGCACAAAGTCAGCGATGCTGAACGAAAATGAATGAATAGTTTCTCGTAGTGCGGGTGGAGGAAGGGCGGGGGGGGGGGGGGGGTTAGGGGCTGGTGCAAATGACTGCCTTGCCATATTAGAGGAGGACACCTACTCGGGTGGCTCATACAGTAAAACCTACAATTTGGTCTTAAACTTGTGTCCGAATTTTCCAGATTCTGATTCTATAGAAATCAATGGATAATTAAAAGAGGCTGGAATATTTTGTCCGAATTAGGGAGTTATCCATATTATGAACGTTTGTCCGGAGGCATGTTTTACTATAGTTTGTAATTGCATATTAAATTAATTAAAATTTCAGTGTTTTGTATAACTGGATTTATTCTGGATTTATATCTGAACAGCAGCTGATAAATGCATATTTTAACACAAGCTTTATATACATATTAAATGTATGGAATACTATCTTAACATTTAATGATAAATTTTATCTTAAAATATAATTAAAGACATCAGTAAATCAATGTAGATCTCATTAATTTATATCTTTCTATCAATAATCGTATATTAGATTGCAAGCATTTATTTTTAAGATCAAAAAATCAATTTTTCAAACTTAAAAAATCTTAAGGGAGGCACACATATGTATAAAATTTAATGAATCGTCAATTAAACTTTGGAGAGAAAAACCCAAATTATTTATATCAATCATAACAACAGAATTTGAAAATATATGGACTGCTGTTTTAACATTTAATGCTTATTTTTGATATCAAAATTTAATTAAAAATATCAAGAAATCAATGTAGATCTCAATAATTTATATTTTGCTATCAATAATTGAATTTTAGATGGCAAAAATATTGTTGAGATCAAAAAATCAAATTTACAAACTTAAAAAATCTTAAGGGAGACACACATTTACATAAAATTTAACGAATCGTTATGGAATGCCGTTTTAACATTTAATGCTTATTTTTTATATCAAAATATAATTAAAGATATCAAGAAATCAATGTAGATCTCACTCATTTATATTTTGCTATCATTAATTGAATTTTAGATGGCAAAAATTTATTTTTGAGATCAAAAAATCAAATTTACAAACTTAAAAAATCTTAAGAGAGACACACATTCACATAAAATTTAACGAATCGTCAATTAAATTTTGGAGATGAAAACTTGAATTATTGAGATAAATAATAACAACACAATTTTTGTCCTCAAGAATTGCTTCTTTTTTATACAGTAAAAAATTTAAAGAAAGATTCTGTATACAAGGACCAGTCATTTTTAATTTACAGTGTACTTCTGATTTTTTATGTGTACTTCTGAATTTTTTATTTAAAAAAGTAGAGTGATATTTTGATATCAAAAATCAATTTCTGAGATCAAAAAATCATTTGCAGATTTCAAAATACAAATTAAAAAGTCTCCTTCTGAAATAATGATATCTGAAATAAATTCTTGATATCAATAAAAGGAAAATGAATTATTGAGCTCAAATTTGATATTTTGCTTTCAAATATTTCATTTTTGCTATCAAGAATTGAATTTTTGATCTCAAAAAAAATCAATTTTAGATAGCATTAAATCGTTTTTGATATCAATAAATATTTCTTGATATCTCTAAATATTTATTGATATAAGAAATTATTTTTGAGATCAAGAATACATTTAGAGATACCAAAAATACAATTACAGATAACAAAAATTAATTCTTGATATCAAAATATGGAATTTTTGAGATCAAAAATTTATTCTTCATATCAAAAAGCAATTTTTGAGATCAAAAATTAATTCTTGATATCAATAATTCCTTAATAAATGTGAAAATGGCATTCCATAAAAATATAAATTAAAAAGTCTCATTCTGAAATAGTGTTATCTAAAACAAATTCTTGACATCAGAAAAACAAAATAAACGATTGAGCTCAAAATTGAAGTTTTGTCATGAAACACTTCATTTTTGCTTTCATGAATTGAACTTTTGATCAGTAAAAATCAGTTTTAGAGATCATTACATCATTTTTAATATCAATATCTAAATATTTATTGATACTAAGAATTATTTTTTGAGATCAAGAATACATTTAGAACTATAAAAAATGCAATTGTAGAGAGCAAATATTAATTCTTGATTCAAAAAATCAATTTTTGACATCAAAAATTAATTCCTGATATCAATAATTGCCTAATAAATGTGAAAATTGCAGTCCATATAAATGTTTTAGTTTTTATAAGCACTTTCAATGTATTTAAACGTATAACTATAACTCTAACATAAATTTAATTTGTCATGATTTTTTCGTCGTTTTTTCTACATTTTCTATACTAATGATACCTTTTCATATTCTTGATGAACTTTCAACGCTACGCGGGGAAGTGATCATTTGTCTTTTCTCCTTCTCCTCGTGTCCGCAGTAACGAGACTGATTCCCTGTTGTTTGCGGCTTGCATATACATTTACGAGCAATGGAATCCATTTGTACCTTATGAATAGAAAGAATCCGCGACAATACGCCCGGCGATAATTCTCCCAATGACAATGCTATGGGGGACAAATCGTCTGCTGACAATATGCCTGGCGACAATTCGCCTAATGACAATACGCCTGGCAATAATGCGCATGGCGATAATTCGTCTGGCGACGATTGTCTGAAATGGAAAGCATGACAGTTTGCTGAATACGAGAATCAGACATCAGGGTGAGTTTTGTTTTTGTTTTTGCTTTTTGTTTTTGTTTTTTTTCTTTGTTTGTTTGTTAGTTTTTTTTTTTTTGCAAATAATTCAGAGATTTTTGTGGCCGGGGGAGGGGTTAGCTAATAAGATTAAGAGCTGTTTTTATTTCCACCTTTTTTGTTGTTTTTGTGGTTGTTGTTGTTGTTTTTTTTTTTTGTTTGTTTGTTTGTTGACAGTGATGGAATATCACTTTGTATATGCCCTTCATTTGTGGGGATATATGGAAGTCTTCTTGGGAATATGTGGAAGTCCCGAGCAGTTCTTCTTGTGCACAGCTAAGCATTGATTTGAGAGAAGTTTTTTTTCTTCTGTGCAGCAACTCCGAAGCATTTCACCTTTTGTGCAGATCTACACTGATTTGAATTGACAGAACTCCGGTGATTTTTTTTCTTTGGAAGAGTAACACTATGAGCATTTGAAAACAGTCGAAATTCAAAGTTAAAAAAAACTCAGGCGAATCGTTGCACTTAACATTTCAGGCTAGTCGACACGAGTCGTATTGTCGCACCATGCAAAAGGTTAGACCAACTGTCGCCGAGCGCATTGTCTCTGGGCGTATTGTCGCACCATGGAAAAAGTTACACTAACTGTCGATAGGCGTGTTGTCGGACTATGGAAAAAGGTACACCGGCTGTTGCCGGTCGTATTGCTGCAGAAAGTTAGACCAATTGTAGCTATACAAAATAGCTTAGCCTATAGTAACACGGATAATTCAGATCAACAGTATTTCCAACAGGACGTTTTACAAATAAATGATCTTTAATTTAGATTATATCTCCACCTGCACTAAACAAAGACCGTATGGGGGACTATGAAATGCCGAATGTCCATCTGTCTGTCTGACAAGGCATCAAAGATACAAGTAGACTGTTTTGTCCGAGTGAGTTGTCGAAAGCTGTTGCGCGTGGAGTTCTGAAATGTTATACAGTGCACACATGCTGCACATGTGCACTGCCATGTTTTTAATAGGCTAGAAATTAAATGACTCGGCACTGGATACAATTTTTTCTGTGGAAACTACCCTTTCAATTAAATAAGCAATATCTTGTGATCCTGCTTTACCTGTGGACACTAAAGCGTCTTCACTAGTTAACGCGTTTTCTGATATAAAATGGTGACATTACTTGAACCGAGACACATGATCTTTATAAGAGCGCTTTTGAACCGTTGATTTCTTCAATGTGATAGTAAAAAATCCGCTTGCGTCCAAATCGTTCCCTGATATATATTTAAGAGAAGCTTCAGGAGTTTTTAGAGAAACGTCTAAAATCCTCCATAAATGCCTATTTCACCGGATGGTGTATTCAATTCATTGGTAATAGCCCTCGTAAGTTTCTCAGTAAACACTGCAAAGTCCCATCAACGTTGGACAGACGTCCTACTCGGGATCAATGGCAGCTTTTGGCTGATTATAGAAGACGAAACAACGTTGTGAAAGGTTGCAAATGGAAGTCGAAATAACGCATATCTCCCGACGTTGTATAGACATCTGGACAGCAACGATGTATAGACGTCGAGAAAATGTTAATGTAGAATGGTCGTCTGGACAGTGGTAATCATGATCACCCCTGAATCAGAGCACCCCCACCCTTGGGTCATCCGTAAGAGATTGGCGGGGGGGGGGGGGGTTGGTTGCGAAAAAAAGCAACGTCTAAACATCGATGCTTATCTAATAAATGTCGAAGTCAAAGACGTTGAATAGACGTTGATCTGCGGTCGCGACCAATCACAACTAAAGTACAATCAGATTTAATGTCGCGATTTGGTCGCCAAATCAAATCAGCGTTGGATGGATGTCAGAGTGTTTACTTGGTTAGTTCTTGCAGCAGTCTTTCCATTTCATCTAATATTTGGTTATTGTTGGCGTTGCAGCTATGACTGGACAACTTCATTCGGTTTGAACAGCATACTGCGTTGTCATGGTGACAAACTTCACATCTGTTACGTAATGGCGTATCCATGCCAACACTGTCCACAACAATAGATGGTAGGAGTGTATAGTCGGGGTTGGATAATGAGTTGCTGATTGAATTATCGCCTCTACAAGGTGTGTTTTCTTTGAAACTCACATTCCGTTCACTGTTTTTGGGGCAAACACCGCGAATTTCGCTGTCATCAAATGCACGCTGTAATTCGATCGAATTCTGTCCTTTCCTTGATGGCCACTTCCGGTTTTTGAATCGCAAGGAATTCGAACTTCCGGTGCGGCAAAACAACTCAGCAAAGTTCTCCTCTTCCCCGGCAACTGTCCCGCGTCTTGGAGATTTACGCCACGAGACGCGATTTGCATTCAATGGACGGCATGTGCCTGCGTTACTGTGCACACTCGGAGTGTTCGTGATGGCATGCATTTGGTCGCTGACCGCTGTGCGTTGCATGCGTATGCTTTTGTCTTCTTCTACCAGCCAATATGTATGCATATCTGCCTTCCCCTGCAAAAGATCGTGAAATAAAACAACCCGTGGTACATGAAGTAGCTAGAAACAGAGAGATCATTGCCGTAGGAAGGAGAGAAAGAGAGAGAGAGAGAGAGAGAGAGAGAGAGAGAGAGAGAGAGAGAGAGAGAGAGAGAGAGAGAGAGAGAGAGAGAGAGAGAGAGAGAGACTCCGAGTAGCCTAACTGGCTAAAGCTCTGAATCTTTTTTCCAATAACCAATGTAAAACAAAATCATACTGTCAGCATGCACATTTTAAAATCCGCATTGATTTCTGTTTTGGAATGTCGCGTGGATTTATTTCCTACCTTGATGGGAACGAGGCCTCGATCTTGTAGTAGATATCCTCCCAGCTTGTCCAGAACAAGCTTACATTCTTGACTTGTGTGAATCTTCAATGCTAAAAACATGCACAACCAGGGTTCGCTATGATAAGAGACTGGATAAGATTTTTTACTATTTAATGTGAAACTCATGGAGTAGAGGATACTCATATCCCCTTATCCGATATGTAACGTCTCGATTGTAATACCGTGCAAGCCAATAGCCGAGAAAAAGCAGCCATGAAGATACTAATATCAACAGTAAATATTCACGTGCAAGACACCGAGGCCACGGCTGACACGGCATAACAACGAGGCCCAGCTAGACACCGAGTCCACGGCGGACACGGGGTTACCTATGACAGACTAGCCTCACCTTCTCCGCTGGATTCCATCCTTGATGCCGTGTTGACTGTATCCCCAAACAGGCAGTATCTAGGCATCGTCATGCCAACCACGCCCGTGACAACGGGACCTGAAAAGTTATCCAGGAAGAGTGAACCCTGCAGATACTCTATTTACTCAACATACTCTCACTAACCCGAAATATCCTTGAAATTTCTTGATTTTTTAACTAAATAAAATTGAATATAGAGAACCCTGGAAATTGGAATTAAGATCACTTCGAACCAGTCCAAAAGTAGTTTTATTTCATGAATTCTGGTAAATACAAATGAACCGCGGAAATAGGACCGCTAGTGGAACGATGGTCCTGTATTTGATGGGTCCTTACTCAAGAGAGCAGCTAGAGCTGGGCTATTGAAAAGCAGTCCTGCTTTCGTCATAATCCTTCTAACAGGGTGGTTCTACCACGGGGCTGTGTTATATTGGTCTGTACGTATTCACGTGTTGCCAACCTGAATGGAGTCCGATGCGGAGTTTCAGCGTTTCGTCTGGTTTGTGCCTGATTTTGAAAGTCTGGATCGCGCTGAGAAGGTGAAGTGACATGGAAGCAATCTCACCAGCGTGGCTGTCTCCATTCCGGATCGGTAATCCGCTTACCTGCAGCCGAAACGTTCGAACATACTGCACACAATACCCTGGATTTGTCCGACCTTGAAAAATGGTTCGACCAGACTGGCAGAAAAAATCAAGCGATACAAATTTTTGAACCGATTGCCGAAAAACTGAATAGATTTAATTTTGAATTCCCTGATATGTGATCTAATCCACTACATTCGCTTAGCTAAGGTAATCGGAACGAACGCCAATGCTCCGCTTAACAGCCTAAGGCGAATTCAAACACAAACATCCAACTAACTGAGGCAACAGCCATCCCCTAGCCGATTCATCTTGATTATTTATTTATTCAGTTGTAAATGTTTTTGTGTCTTCATACATATGTATATATATATATTTAGATTTAGACAACTCAAGAAACACTGGCATTCATTTTAATTCAAAAGAAAAGCTTACCACCATATAGGCATCGCCGATAGTTTCTACTTTGTACACGTCATAGCTGCGTATAATCGAGTCAAACAGTGTGTACAAATCGTTCAACAAATCTACTACCTGTAAAAGATATATGGGTCTAGGACAATTCCCCCCCAGACAACTCCCCCCGACAATTCCCCCCGAACAATTTCCGCCGTAGGACAATTGCAATTGCGACAATGTTGAAATGAAAGGATAATTACCATCTACAGTTAGAAGATAAAAGGGTAACAATTTGTAAAAAAAAAAGAGAGAGAGAGAGAGAGAGGTAGTGTGAGAGAGAGAGAGATAGAGAGAGAGAGAGAGAGAGAGAGAGAGAGAGAGAGAGAGAGAGAGAGAGAGAGAGAGAGAGAGAAATATAAAGAAAAAAATAAGAAAAATAAAAATGAATGGGGGGGGGGGGGGATAGTCCTCGGGGGGAATTGTCCTACGGGGGAATTGTGCGGGGGGAATTGTCGGGGGGAATTGACTGGGGGAAATTGTCTGGGGGGAATTGTCCTGTTCCCAGATATATATATATATATATATATATATATATATATATATATATATATATATATATATATATATATATATATATATATATATATATATATATATATATATATATGTGTGTGTGTGTGTGTGTGTGTGTCTATCTTCATTAATAATTAATTGCAACAAGTGACTGCTCTACTGAAATTTATCAAACAAAATTTCAATATAGTATGTAGTTGTTGTACATTCATGTACCCAACAAATGTGAAAAACGCAACTTCGAAACCTGTAAAATGTACTATGTGAGAAATAATTGAGCCTTAATATAATTACATATTTTAGTAGCTTAAATGTTAAGATTGATCTGTAAAAAGGACTCTGCTCCATAGTCTCTGTGTCCATGGAGATGTGCATTGACCCACTGAAGTCGGGCGCGTCTTGGAATGGGGGTTAAAGGCAATTCCTGACAGGGGACGCGAACGTGAACCGTATGGACGCAGCCGGTTTCTCACAGTATGGCTACAGCCACGCCTGTTCCAGGGTTCTGTCTGGCAGTGACTGTTGGAGGAAGAAAACGGTCTGGGAGATGTGGCAGACGTATTCTTTTGGCCCTACTTGGGGGTAGTAACCCGCGGTCTCACCGGTCGAGAGCGGTGTGCGGTTTACCCAGTCTTCCTCCAAACGAGTTCTAAGGCGTGTCACTGTGGATCTGCGCAGTCCGAAAACTCTAGCGACCACTGAGACCAAACTTCCAATTTGAAGCATCCCGATAGCGCATTCGCGCTGAATTGCTGCCAGTCTTGGCATTGCTTAGGCTTACCAGATCGGGTTGAAACTTCGAACAGCGTGCCGTGCTAATTAGAAGCGTGTGAGTTCAGTTTGTACTTCAGCATGCAATAGAGTGCCACGCGGCCAAAAAGGTACTTACGCTCCGCAGCTTTTAATTCCCGGTAATCAAGTATTAGCGACAAAAAGTTTGACAGATTCAACTGGCACCTTGTATGTGGCAAGTGATTGAAATCCGATTAAAAAAATAAAGAACAAAATATGCGTTGCGTTTTTATATTTGTTGCGTGTATTTCAGTTTATCAATATATGTTATCTGAAACATTGAAAAAAACTCAATTTTAGATTTAATTGAAACTTAAGGGAACAGTTTATAACTAGGTACTGGATTCTTGCCTGCATTGGAGAGCTTTCAGCAGAAAGGGAGGTAAAACCGCAAATATCACTGAAATAAATGGTCACTGATTCAAACGCCTCCGGTATCACAGCCTCGCCGCTTTTCAACTGTTCCGCAACGCTCCTGCAAGAATTACGTCTTTGCATTGGTCATAAAGACATAAGATTATAATAACATTTATTAGTTGCTGTAGCAGAAACAATTGAACAGCAATAGGAATAGAACTTCCACGTTTGTGAGAACGAGGCAGGTTTCAAATAAGTGAATTACATGCAAGATATTGTATTCACATTTAGTTTGTTTCATAAGTGTATCTTGTTAGAGCTTAACCCTATGCGTTTTCTAAATTCACGAAGTATTGGCGAGGAACTGATCGAGACATCCCAGAGCACGTACATCGGTAGCATACGGTGGAGCAGGGCTTCCGTCCTCCTCTTCTCATCCACCAGCTGGTCGGTTCTATCCGCAACCAGTTCCTCCAGGTTGCTCTGGTACTTCTCCATCATGGCAACCATGTTGTCAAATATGTTGGCTTTCCTGCAGAGAAACACAAGAAAAATAAACTAAAAAATATATTGTTCGTATTTAGTTATTATTTTTGTCGCTGTATTACAGATTCATGCTGGGTATTGATTCTTCGAAACTATATAAATGCACAGCAAAACATACTTTTGAGGTTCTCGGTTATCTGTGCACATTGGGACAGTGTAATTCCTCCTATTCCATTTAATATTAAATTAACCATTTCAAGGGAGGGGCGAGGAAACGGGCATGGAAGGGGAGCACTGGACAACTTACATGCCCTGCCTGAGGGGTTTTAGCTTGGCTCGTATGGCCTTGAAATCTGGCCTGGCTTCCGGTATTTCCTCCCAGCAGTCCATCATACAAAGGACCATGTAGTCATGCGTGTCCAGTACCGACGTGTCTGGACGGAACAACTCGCCTTTGCTGGGCCCTTTTACCCTCAAAACGATGTCTAATGAAAAGTGTAAATATAAAACATAATAAGTAGTCAGATCAGAAACTGTATGAGGGCACTCGAGTCTCGGGCATCTGAACATTGACATTGTGAACGTATCATTCAGCAGCTTTGATCGGCGTTGGTAGCCGCTTCGCTTATTACTATTTAGCTGTTTTTTAATTCGATCACTGAATTATATCAAAACGTTTGTCATGTGGTACATAAGAAAGACACAATACTTTTAACATGTCATATTTTATCATTTTATTTTGTCAAGGTTGAAGAACAAATTCAAATACATAATTATAAATTTAAATTCTGCTATATTTTACGATTCCCTGCCAATGTCGTAAAATACGAACCTTTTGGTGATAAATCTACATCGCCATAAGGTCCACGACGGCCGATGATCTCGTAGAGGATTATCCCGAAAGCGTAAACATCGGCCTTCTGACTCCGTAAAGTTCCGGATCGGTGTCGAAGCACTTCCGGGGCGCTCCACAGCTGACCTACAATGGAGCACTTTCCTAATGAGTGAAGAGATTAAACATTTAATTAATCATGTAATTTACTGGTTTTTATGATCCTTCTTGTCAGCTTTTCTCTGCCAGATCCATCCTGCGTTTCTGTAAATATAGATAATCACAGTGTTTCAACATAGCTGCCAGGCGTTAAAATTCAGAGCTCAAGCATTTATTATCCGTTCAAGATGTTGGCCAGCCCTAATCTCGCCAAAAGTTTGAGTATGATCCACAACCCGGCAAAGAAGACATGAGTTTTTGCTTACGTTTATATTTGGCATGCCCCTCTTCATTTTCCTGGATCCGTCGCCTGTAATCCAGAAGACCGAAATCTGTAATCTGCAAACTCCAGCGACTCGTCACCACACAATTCGATGACGTGAGATTGCCGTGGACATGTAGCTCACTCTCGTGCATGAAGGTCATCCCCTGGTAATCATTATAACGACATTAAAACTTCAGCTAAGTCATCAACGTGGAATTTCTTACTGTTCACTCATAATTGGCTGGCAACATGTATGTGAATCTCTTGCAAATGCTGCACGTTAAAACGCTTTAAATATTTCTGCCACAGCATTAACCCGCTAGAAACGTATCTGAAGAAACATTCTCCCATAATAGTTACACTTACCTTTATGAGATCCATCACCAGAGAGGCGATGAACATCCAATCCAGTTGGACATCATCATTTTCTAAGATGTCCTGTAAAACATATGCATGCTTAGTATGGATATTGATTTGGGGCAATTTTAAAAAATTATGCTAAAATGAATCCTCTTCATTACACTCTTCACATTTTGTACCCTGTCTAATTCCCCATTTTTGCATATCTTGCTTGTACCGACAGTGTCGTTAATGATTCCAAACTGGAAAGCAACTAATTTTTATCTAAGCAGGCCTTTTTTTAATTTTTAGAAGGCTGTCATAAAATATTACGTTGGATAGTCGCTTCCATTCCATCCATTTTCAAAAGGCTGTTGGAGGTTTCAACTTTTATCTGAACAGTTCATTACACTGCTTTCGTGGAAAGCATTTATTTAATTGGACCATCGTTCCAATCCGTCGGTGGCGAGCTGTGATGGTCCCAGCCCAATTGCAACTGATGACCTAACTTTGTATGATCTCAGACGGATTGACCTCCTTAATGTCAGGGTTAATAACCTCATGCAACCACTCGAGAGCGGCGAACTACCCATAACGTAAAATACGAAAAAACCCGAGCGGTTCCTCACCCACAGGTGCTCGTACCAATCTTGTAGCCATACATGTTCGTTCACCGTCCTTGGGTTGCTGATCTTAGTTTTGATTCGCTAACTCTACCTGAATTTGTCACCAGTACAGGGACAGTACTCCAGTTACCGGAGCGGAGGTATCGTCCGAAGCAAAGCGATACCGTACTGATCACCCCATCTAACAAGTGTGGAATCTGTATGCAGCCGCGTTGGAAGACATACAAAGCAGCCACCGCCTATGGCATGATTCCCTTTCAAATTTAAAAGACATAATGCTGCTCCCATCCCAAATTCCAAGCCACCAAGTCCTCCCCCTGCAAGAGTCTATCTAAGAGTCAGGGCCAGGAAATTAGACTCGTGGTAGAGCTTAGTTTTCCAACGGACTCCTCTGTTAATTCAGGCATACCTTCCGACTCATGTTTAGGCCAGCCCTCTCAGTGAGAATATCCTTCTGTGGAATTGCTGGCGAGAATAGTAAGATTAAAAGGAAAAAGGTTGCTTGATGTTTAAAACTGATCTTAAATCAGCCTTCAAGGATATTAACCTAAGCTCCAATGACTACCATCTCTGTGGTATATCCTGGCAAGACAATTAGCATGTCTATATTAAAGAAATATTCGGCTTGCGCACAGCAGCACTGGCACTATCACTTTTCTGATGACCAAGCAAGGTTACTCGAGTGTGTCGTATCTAGATGACGTAGCTTCAGCTGAATCGCCTGCTAAGGCGCGCTTAGTATTTGTATCGCCAAGTAATCTATTAAAAACCCTAAATCTGATTGAAAATGAGAAAAAACATGTCCTCTTAGCACAACCATGGTAGTTTTAGGACTCCTGTTAAATTTGGAGGACTTCACAATCACCACTCTACCGGAAAAACAGGCCAAATTAAGAACGGAGTTAAAAGAATGGGTAAAGTTTATGTCTATACTCGGAAAGTTACACCATATGATTCCTTGCATCTCACGTGGCAGAATATTCATTAACCGCATTCTAAACTCACTCAGGGGGCAACAAGACCAAACACTCCATGCTAAAATTGTTATCTCCACAGAATTTCGCAAAGACATAAAATTCTTCTGCCATTTTACGCAGCACTTTTCATGTGTTTTCATTATCAAAGAACTCCATTGACAAACGCCCGATGCCGTAATTAGTACGGCTGCCTCTTTAAAGGCTGCAGGGGGAATAAACTTTGCAGACAAAAGCTTCTTTCATCTGCCGTTCCAGTTCCCCCGCTTACAAAATTCACATTTTGGAGTTTCTCGCCATTGTTGCATGTTGTAAGTTATACGGTCAACAACTAGGCGTCAAACGCCTCATCTTGTTGGGTGATAACCAAGCGGTCAATTTTGCGGTTTACACGGAAAAACTAAAGACCCTTTAATGCAGAAATGCTTGCGGGAACTTTTCTATATCACACCATTATATTCATTTGAAGTGCATTGCAAGTTTGTTTCGCCAGATTTCAGCACAAATTGCCTTGTTGATTTTTTCACATGAGAGGTAAAAATTAATAATCATTACCCTGTCAGCATCTAATTTCTGCCATTTAAATTGTGAATTGCCCGTTCTTATCTATTTGCTTTTCAGGATTAACAACCTTTCTCGGGACCTTAGATAAACAGAACATGTACACCAAGGGTGTTGCTTTCGCGAAAGCTATCTTGGCTAATCGACACACACAGTTACGCGCTTAATATATGTTTGCTTTGCATGCTGCTGGACTGCAGCCGTTCACGGTCACCCCGGTCAACTTACTCTCAAAGGTTTAAAACAAGTGCTTAGTGTAGCTCCTAGGCAGATGCTCCCCATAATTCTACATATCTTACGGGCCATTTATCGCAAGCTAAATATGAACAACAAACTGTACATTGTTCTCTGTGCTGCATTCCTGAATGCTTTCTTCGCCTGTTTGCGGAAAAGCAATCTAGTACCAGCTTCAGCCAAACAGTTGAATGTCCACAAACACCTTTCACGCGGCTCATTCAATTTCTTGTCTGACTCGGTTATTATCACATTACGCTGGACAAAACCACGCAGCATCCACACACAGCTGTTGAAATCCCATTACCGAAAATAGATGGCTCCTATCTTTCCCCCTTTCATACTTTGACATCAATGTTCAATCAAATACCAGCAGGTGCCCACTCCCCGGCATTCGTGTTTCCTGATAATCACACACTAATGACCCTTACACACTTCTCATTTGTCAAATTACTTAGTCATTTTTGAGTGTTCGTGGTATTGCTCCCCATCATATTCATTTCGTTGCGGTTTTGCACAACTTTCCAACAGATGTCAAACAATAACTCTACCAGAACTTGCAACCTTAGGTTCGTGGAAATCGAACGCAGTGAACACGTACATTGGTGACGGCTACGATTTTAAAGTACGCAAATCGGTCATGCACGCAGTTAAAAGTTTCATATCTGATCAGTAAACTGCCAATGAGTACCGTGTATCTATTTGATATTATGTACGTCTTTTCCTGTTTGGTATATCTAGTTGCTGTTGTATTATAATCTCTTGTTCATTATTCGGTGTGTATAACCATGAATGTATTCACTGTATATAACCAATTAGATATTTTTGTTTCATGGAAGTAATAAGGTGTCATAGAAAAACGGAATTGTGTACAAGTATACCTAGTGACAAGCGGGGTAATAACCGATTTCTTTGTAGTTAGCCTCCTTTATCTTGGCGTGCCTTGCATTTTGTTATTTTGGCGGCTTCATTAATTGGGTTCATTAATTAAGAATTATATTAATAATTGCTTGTTGTTACCTTCAGGTTTTCTGCCTTTTGTGTTCAATTCTCGATGTATTTTATTAATCAATAACCCGTCAAAATATATGTGTATCAAATGAAGAATAAAATTCTACAGCACGTTAAGATGAAGCCTTTTTCTTTATGAGTTAAATAGGGTGAGAACAATTATAACATGTTCTGCACTTAGCTTTCAGTACATTAATTTTGATTTCCATTTATAGTAGACAAAATCGGTTGATTAATATATCTTTTGCAAATTCTGCTTTTTTCACACAGTCCTTTCAGTGTATTTCTTTAACTGCTTCAAGAACTGTTGATTTCAAACCTAGAGATTTTAGGAAATTACATTTGATATTAAATTTTTGCTCCAGAACTTGCTGTGAAATGAATGAAACTTCTTCTCGCAGTCATTTGTAAATGTAACACCCGCGTTATACCATTCTGGCCAGAAACATATGTTGTTTACTCTCATTCAAGTATTATTCCAAATGAAGTGCTTATAACTTTTACCTACAAAAAGTCCTTTGAACCAGTTTATCATATCCTTATACAATTTTAGGACAGCAATCTTTGCAACATCCAGATTTGAGTATAAAATCAGTTTTAGACCTCCATACTTTGGCATCTATTGTTCTACATTGTTTTTTTTTTTTTTTGGTTATTATCTATTCACAATCTGCCGATAAAAGCTAGTTTAAGCGCTTTATCATGAAATTTGATATCTGGCAATTTTAGGCCGTCTTTATTAATGAGAGCTATTAATGTGTCGTGCTTTACTTTTGGAGATTTATCACAGTTCTTTTAGCTTGATTTAGACTAACGGGATTAGCCAAAAACGCTACTTAAAAAGTAAATCGAATTCGACAGACCTTGCTTTTTGCTAGCAGAATTTTACCTATCAAGGACAATTGCCCGTTTATCTACATGTGCGTTGACATCTTCTTTATTTTATTTCTAAAGTAAGTTTGGATTACCTAACACCTTAAAACTCCTGTTACTAATTTTCAGTCCAACCACTAACTGTTTTTTTTAGATTTCCAAGGACCAAACCACACAAGAAGCGTCTGGTCCTTACTTAGATTGGAAGGTATGAAAATTACTTAACAAACAGTTAATTTGATATTCCACCAAAGACTCCTTGAATAAACTAACCACGCATAAACTAGAGTTTGAACATTGCCTCTGTAATTACGAAATGACCTGATATCACTCACCTGTAAACTCCCTTTCTTACAGTACTCAGTCACAAGAATAATGCTGTCTGAAAGCTCACAAGCACCCACAAAGGCGTTCACATTGTCATGGCGTAGTTCCTTCATCTGTTAAAGTGGATAAAACCATTGGTTTTGCATGGTTTACACTCCTAATACTAATTAACATGTATTTCGTGCAATATCCTATATTTTTATTTCTATGGATTTTTATGAATGTAAAGTTTCTACGCCAAATAAAACAAATATTATGTTGCATATTTTACACATAAAATCTGTTAAAGCATAGCAGTTTACAACACTTTTTAAAAGCAATGTATTTCGTTATTCTAATACAAACAAACCTTGTGCTCATATTATGCACAAAAACCTAACGCCACCTTTTAAGCAGCAAGTCTGTTTGAACATGGTTCAAACACAAATTGATTCAACATAAAATTTATCACATACTTACGACTTTCATTTCCTTTTTCATAGCACGAGATATATCAACCCCATACTTGGACAACGTTTTCAGAGCCACCAGCTGACCTTTATACGTGGATGTTGAGGTATAAACCTGCCCAATGGATACCCGCGAATCACCGGAACATGTACTGCTACAAATTGACATCTGTCTCGAAAAAAAATATTTGAAAATATGCAAAAAAAGTATTAGCACACCATTACTTAGTTCTTTTCAATGGTAATTAATGCCAAATATATGGCTATGATACTTTGCCTTGTGACACGACAACATAACTGTTGTCTGTTTAAATCTCCAAGTCTGATTTGAAACATATATTGTGGAGGCTTATTCTGTTCCCCTTTTACACACATGTGTGGTATGGAGGGTGAATAAGACACTACTCTATGGCGGGTTTTACTCAAGAGGCATTCCACTAAGTGGGTCGACAAACCTCAACACCTTGTATATTACGCCTTACCTGAGATACTTTTATAATATATTAACATGAATAACATTTCTTTTTAAAGTAAACATATTTGTAATTGTTTTATTAGCCTGTCTCACACAACACAACTGATATGGCTTAACAACTGGCATGACACCGCGAAATAAGATTGAGCAATACTTCCGTCAACGGCCTTGCAGCTGTATTGACTTATCGAACCAGCTGTCTTGTAGTTGTGTTGTATTGCTCTTTATCAGGAGCATAATAGGATGCCAACACTGTGGTGGGCCATCCGATTGTTTACTATATTGCATTTTGCTATGCCATGTTGATTTATCCTATGCTTTTTTCTAGCATTCTTTAAATATGATAATTTTTTATGTTACTTCCAATGCGTAGTACGTTACAGTATGTTATTATCATACTTATTTCGATTATACTGCCTTGTGTTATTTTGAACAATTCCAGTCACACAAGGGTGCTTGCGAAGAGCCAATATAAAGTGCTCAGCGCTATGGAAATTGAACGTTTTTTATACGTTCACTTTGAACGTAAACATTTTCCTTCAAAGACGAAACCTTTATAATACATGTTTTTATGAAGAAAAAGAAACTTTTAAAGTTTTGCTAACGTTGTTCAGGTTTGTCTTTGTTCCATTTCTACGGCTGTACCATTTCTATATCGCTTGTCTCAGAATTGTCTCAGTTAACTGCAGTGACTAGTTAACTGCAATGAGTAGTCCTATTACTGGCTAGGCGTATTCAGTAGTAAAGTTTTTATTATATTATTTTATTACCGCTTTCTTATAACACTGCTTAATGCAATATATTGTACCATAACTGCTTTCTTATACATCTGCTTAATATAATACGTCATAATATAACTGCTCTCTGCTTCAAGCAATGCATTGTGCAATACTTGCTTTAATTTTCGGCTTCTTAATGTGCTGCATTGTAGCAGAGCGGTTTTTATACCACTGTTTAATGTAATACATTTTACATTACCGACTTTCCTATACCACTGCCTAATACCATGCACTACAATATAGCTACAATATAGCTTTATACCACTGCTTAATATAACACATGGTGGTATAACTGCTTTCCTATGCCACTGCTAAAAGTAATGCAGAATATCGTAACTGACGTAACTTAGTCCGCTCTTTAATGGACATACGACGTATTGTAATGTGTTGATTTGCACTGCCCAGATATTGCAGGACTTACCCTGCTGCCTAATGCGTTATGGCTGCGGTTGATGCCTCGTATGTCCAAAATGCTGATTTTCCAAAGCAAACCGGCTATTTCTTGTTCATAACGCCAATTCCTGTTAATTAAGCGGTTTGAATGGCAAAAATTAACGGTACAAAATAGTAGGACAAAACTAAGCAACTGATTCGTATGTTCAAAATCAAAAACGAAAATTGTTGTTTTAATTTTGGTCAGTGGAAAGCAAAGGTGCTGCTCATTATATAAAATTTTCATTACTGACATTTTTGGGAATTTAAAATTTCCTTAATATTAAAGCCGCATTAAAACAGCATGTAATTTGTTTGTTACGCCTTGAGGCAAATTCAAGATTTACTTTTTTCTAAATAAGTGTTGAATAAAAGAATTGTTGAGGAATTAATGCATCATCAAGTAAGAGAAGACGATATACCTATATGCTATGATAAGTCCTATCACAACTAATAGGAATATTCCGCTCAGTACACCAGCTATTATCTCAATGACGTAATCTGTGGATTAATATAAATTTAATTTTGATTTTAATAGTCAAAGTATTTTGAATGATTCACAAACCCTAGTGTAATTGGATTTAATCAAACTTATGCAAAACTGCATTTTTTATTTCCTTAATCATAAAATAAAACATATACATAACATGCACATGAAAACAAAACAAGTCATCGTAGACAGCACAAACCTCAATCAGAGATGGGCCTAAGTTTGCATCTATCAGTGACACTACAGTTAGATAGAACAAAGTCCGAGCGGGCATCTTAATTGCTAAGATATACTAAAAAATGGTGATCATCGAGCAATTGGTTTTTGTGTTATTTGATGACGATGCGTAAAGCTCTCACATTTTCAATGCATTGTGTGAAAATGCAGGACGCTGATGGTCATTTAATCGGTTCCTATATCAGCTCCGTCGGTGCTTTTGAACTGGTTAAGATTGTCTATAATTTGGTGATCAGTCAAGCAGTTTTTGTTTTAACGAGAAATTTCGAGTTAAAATTCAAAATGGCGACCATTATGAAATTGATATTATTCAAGATCAAAATAAAATGTACATCCTACAATGATAAGTGTTCTATACGTCAAAATATCACAGGACGGCTGTAACAGCCAAGATCGAGGGATGGACGACGGATGAACATCACCCAAATCTATAGTCCGCCTTTGGAATTAAAACCTTGTTAAAGTCTAATATAACCTCGATTAGAGGGCAAAACTGTAATAGTAGAAAATTTTACATATCATTACCTTTTCCCTCTGGTTCCACGATGCACAATTCACCTTTGAAGCCACAGTCTGGTTCATCTTTGGGAGGACTGCCCGACACCCAGTCTATCTCAGACTGAAGTTCCAATATCTGGAAAAGGCGTTATGATTGTTCTACAATTAATTCATCCTTAGATACGTAATTTCAGCAATTCTGTGAATTTTTGTGGCTTTCTTTGATGCGTGGGTACAAAAGAAAAGGCAGCAACGACACGATGGCTTTAAGTCGGTTCGAAAATGAAAAACCGGTTTTTTTCCGGTTTTTTAAACTCAGCCGGACTGGGTTAGTCGTATCACTAAAGATTGCTTGAATGTATGTGCGTATGTTAAACTTTTTTCTGTAAAAATCTACTGCTCCTACAGTTTTACTCCAATCGTTTGGATGTTCCGGAGGGATGTTCCCATGGGGTTCGCCTCCCAGACTATTATTTCTTTTCACGGTTCGCCAAAAACTGCCGAAAAGGCGGAACTTTGAAGTTCGGAAAAAATTGGAATAAATGGTAGTAAATAACTGAATTGTCAAACCATTCATTTCTCTCAGTCTTCTTCAAATAGTTATAAAATTAATCGAAAGTGTCTTATGTGCTTCTTCACCTGTACTTTGTTTTTTTGGCAAATGACAAAAAATGCCGAAATGGTGGAATTTAAAATTTTTTGTAAAAATTTTGTAATGTCGGTAAATACGTGAATCGTTAAAACAAAACCTCTCCAACATCCCTTTTCGGGTAGCTTCCACCCGGAAAAACTCGTTTTTGTGTGTTAAAATTATGAAAAAGTTACGTTCAGAAACAAAGTTCTTCACTTTTTGGCCTATCAGTATTCGTTTCAGAGTTTTTCTCTCTTTCCTTATTTGATAACTCGGCTGGGTCATGTCCTAGAGCATGCTTGTTTTATCTTGTGCTGTGTTCATTCTTTGTTTATTTGTATTCATTCGTTTACTTTTGGCAATTGTGTCTGTAAAACACAACGCAAAGCCAAAAATGGGTTTCGTTGTTTCCCGTTTATTTTACACACCATCTTTCGTGCGGCATATTAACAAAGATGTGCAACGCCAAGGTTTCAGTTTGATCGGCCAATTGTCAAAATTACGGCCCTCTGAACTTAGGCAATTTTTCGTGTTGCACTTTCATACAGGCGACTTTGTACGCATCACTTCGACATGAACGCGTTTGATATAAAGCTATGAAACTTTACACAGTGAAAGAATATATATTGAAGATGTGCAACGTCAAGTTTCAGTTTGATCGACCCAAAAGTGTCGAACTTATGGCCCCCTGAACTTAATTTGTTGCGACTTGTTGGCGCGGGCTGGGGGCTTTGTATCTCTGGTGCCTATGTTTTTGCGTTTAGCCAAAGGAATTGGACAATTTGAAATTGTTGAACGCTGAATTATTTTAGCTGAAAATTGAAGCAGAAACTCAGTGCTATTGCAACTGCCGATTTTTACGAAAAATGCCGATTTGTATACATAGCAAAACAAAAGTCCTGGTTAGGAAGTTATCCTCACGGTTTTGATGTGATAAATAAAATCACTCTTTTATTTTTGGCCAATAACCTGTCTCGTGACAAAAACCGATTAAAACCGGTTTTTGTGTTAGAAAACCGGTTCGAACCGCGGTTCAGTTTCCGAACCGGTTAACAGCCCTACAAAATAGCCATAATTAAGTAACATCACAACCATGTCACAAAGTATTTTGTAAAATAATTAGTCAATATTTGTAATGTGGAGTTTATAAAAATTATTTTGCTTTATAGTGTTATAGATTTGCATTTTAACAAACTTTTAAACAATCAAAATTTGCTTATGTTTTAAATTTCGTGTCCTTTTAATACTAAAGTCAGTGACAGCAATGACCAAATTTGGTTAATCGCAAGAGGAAACCAACCGGAAGTTTGTTGCCGACGTCACTGCTAACTTGAAAGTTTCCAACAGGAACCATAGAGTAATTGGCGTACTCTGAGGCAAACTCTTTACGTGCTAACAACATATAATTCCCTTCGGCGTCACCATTCTCATCAATGTAAGTCATAAATCCCAGAATGCCTGTTTAACGAAAAAGATGGCTAGCTTTATTAAATACCAAAATGAAGCAAAAAATCACTATCGAAACATTAACATTAAATAGTCAGTTAGGACAAATTATTGATAAGCTTTCTAGTGAAAAACATCATTAACTGTCGTTGACATAAAATGAGAAAACAATTTTAGCTCCAACGCCAACGCCTGATGGTTATGATGGTTAATCGTTTTTCTGATAGTTTAATATATACCTACATTTATTGTCCCGTACTGTAATAAACATGAGTGTTGTACAGCAAAAAAGTCAATACTTGACTTTCTAAACAGTCACATTGGTTAACACTGTTATTAAAGCAGAAAGCTAAAGAAGTAAATCGTATTAGAATAAGCATACTCATAAACCGCCGGTCTCGAATTTTCTCAAAGATGGCGGTGCCATTGGTCGCGCTTCCTCCTTCTTGTAGCACCTCATGCAAAGCGGTGGCATAAATCATGACTGCGTCATATAGATAAGCCGCGAATACATTTATCTGTCGAAGCAAAAAGTTGACATCATATAGATAAGCTGCAAATGGAGTAATCTGTTGAAATAAAGGCTTAATGCTACAGGTCAACTGGACAAATAGTACTCTAATAAAACAATAATTCCTTAACCCATTTATTTGTTGTTATTTTCATGGTATCAAACAAATAGGCAGGAAATACATTGTGCTGGAAAGCAAAGGTTGTGATTTGACCATGACCGTGTCTTAAGGTGAGCAGAAAATGCATTACATTAGCAAAAGCAGATTCTTTTCTTGTTCGTAACGCTAAAGCTCGAAATGCATTATGCTAGCAAGGCAGTCTCTCTCTTGATCATGACGCCATCATATAGGTTATCAGGAAATGCATTATACTGGGTAGTCAAAGCCTTTGACTTGGTCATGAGGCCATCATATACATCAGCAGGAAACGCATTGTATTTTTAAGCACAATTATATATTTGATTATGACGACATCTATAGGTAAACAGAAAAGCAGTCTCTTAAGGCAAAGTCTTAGTCAAGTTAGAAGCAAAACATTTACAGCACCAAACCTCTAAGATATCTGATCATAAGCATTATATTCTGAAAATAACCATACTCCACAATGGCATAATAAACTCTCATGCTAAAAAAGTGTTTTGGTTAAAAGTAAAACAGCAACTATTACAGGCCTTGAACACAACAATTAAGGTTTTTTACGCAAAGAAAAAATGTAAATAATCGTGTTGCCTTTGAAACAGCACATTTTATTGGGATGTATTACAGTTTTTGCACTTAGAAATTAAATCTGTCCAATAATATTGATTGCCAAAACATAACTGAAGCATATAAAATTAAAATGAGTGAAAAACCAGCAGTTTGTCCTGATTTTAAACAGAATGCAGAACTAAAGAGTTTCAAATATAAAATCAAAGGCGGTGATTAAAACTGCGTTGTAGAAGAGCAATTATTTAGCTCTCATACGGCAATGATGCAAAGGCAGTTGCTAGCTTCTCTTACACAGAATTGCTACTGCAATGAAATCACAATTTCAATTTGCATTTAACGTTCTTTGTTTTCCCTTGTGGACAAAACCTAAATAGGCCTTTATGTGTAGTAGTTACGGATCTTAAGTTTATGAAAGCTAACTGAATATATAATAAAGTAATCGTGTATCTCTAATGCCTTTGAAGGTTGGATAATGATGTAATCACATGATTGATTCTTTATCTGTAAACTGCAGTCTGCGAAACTGGATTTATGCATATTTTTATCTACGGCATTCAGCACACGCTTAAAATCTTACATGTGAGAAAGTCACGTAAGTGGTGTTTAGTATTCACAGGCGTACTTGTTCGCATACCTGTGGCATTTTATTTTCTGAGCAGTTTTATTCTCTGGGAGTATTACCTTGCATAAGATTGATACAACACTCTATGTCATTTCTAATTAACCGCAGGCCAGTCTTACCCTCTTTTGACCCAGTTTGTTGTTATGTGGGAAGAAGAAGGGATACTGCTGGTTCATAGCGCCCACGGCATTCCTGAAGCCATCACTGATGGTGCCACTGGGCAGGATAACAAGTAAACAACGAGCCGCATTCAGCGCCTTCAGCGATTCGGGAGGCTCCTCTGAAGCTGTACAAAAGAGCATCAATAAAGAAGGGCACAATTTAAAGTAAAGCTGTTTTAACAAATCTGACATTTGTGTACTTTAAGAGTTCAAAAGTAATTCATTAGACACGTGGTGAGCAAACAACTGACTACCCATTTTGCTTGACGATTATTAAAGCTTAGATAGACTGCGATGCGTAAAATTTTCTTTTTTATTTGCAGTCATGAGCTAACACTCAAAAGCAAATTTTCTGTGGGCAAGGTTTCTTATTCATAGTATATAGGTGCAAATGTTGTAAACAAATAAAATATTTTGAGAAAAATCTTAACCTTTGACACAATAAATATTATAAACAGTTCAACTGAAAAATTATAAGTTTACATGATTATCAGATATTTGGTTTATTTTAGCTGTACCTTTCTCGCTGTACAAGAAAATTATCACAAACTTACATTTAAAATATTTTATTCTTTGGAAGTTTTCTGCTGACTGATCTTTGAATCTTGTTTGATATGCGTTGGATTCTGTGTGGATGACAATGTATTTTCCAGAATCTATGAGACCTTGCTTATCCATAGCAATCATCATACTTATCAACGCATTATCTGTTCCCAGGAACACATAAACTGCAAAATACCGAAATTATATTCTTATACACTATTATTATTGACAACAATCACAGTTTTTAGTTATGGTCTCTTTCATTCGGATTATATTTCCCTTAATATCAAAACGAGCATAGATAAAAGGCAGTAAAATCCTTACAGGCCTATAAATTGGATTTAATGCAAAAGTTAATTGGCAAAACTCTACTTTGCCAATCTTTTAAAATCATAAAATTCCGAAATTTATGCACATTTTAAACATCTATCTAGAAATCATGGCATTTGATCTTTTGGGTAAAATTACCTAGTAGATCTCAGGGGCTTAAAGGATAATCTAAATGAGGTTGCAAAATAGTCATTAAAGCTGGAGATACACTTCTTCTGTGTTTAAAGTTTACAGTGCAATTAAGTTTCCTACGCTCTTTCTGTTCAAATATATGGAAAGCCATTTTCGCATTTATTTGGGAATTATTGATATCAAAATTAATTTTTGATCGCAAAAAATTTATTTTATGATATCAATAATTAATTTTTGTCATCTGTAATTATATTTTGAGATCTCTAAATGCATTTTTGATCTCAAAAAATATTTCTTGATATCAATAAACATTTAGAGATATCAAGATGTATTTATTGATCTCAAAATATTCTTTTTTTATATCAAGAATTAATTTTGATACCTGTCACTATATTTTTGATATTTCTAATTGGATTCGTGCTCTCGAAAAATAATTCTTGAGATCAATAAATATTTCTTGATAAATATTTCTTGATAAAAAACGATTGAATGATTTATAAAATTGGTTTTTAGATGTCAAAAATTCTTGAAAGCAAAAATAAAATATTTGATAGCAAAATCGCAAGATGTAGATAATGTACGGCATTTTAAACCTCATTTCCTCATTTTAAGCTCCCCTCATTTTTTGCGCGTTCCTGGGACAAGAGTCAGTTTGTTTCTCACCCTTTCACTGCTAGAGATTTGGACAAATATTTGATTGCACTATTGTGTGAGCAATGCGATAAATGGTTTATATCTCTCCATGGAATGAAGTGCACTTTGCTTAAAAAGAACACATTTTTGTTCACTTTGAAATAACAAAAGCGACCGACCAGATGAGTGACATTTAGTTCAAGTTTGATGATATTATCCTAAGTACGTTTTCCCACTCCAACGGTTTAAATAACAAAAGAAATTGGACCACCCTTTCCCTTTGAGATCACAATAAAGTTTCAAACCCCCTCCAACACCCATGTTTTCAAATATCAAATGTACAGTAAAGCCTCCGTTAGTGAACACCTCTCGTTAGTGAACACCTCTATATTATGTACGATTTTTTGTTCGGTCCCAAATATTGCCATTTGCTTAGCTATAGATACAGTAAAACCCCGCTATTGGGGACAAAAAGTGACTGAATAATTTTGTCCCTAATGGCGGGGTGTCCCTTGTTTCGAGTTCCTGTTAATTTGAGTTCCTTCTGAATATCGAAGTTTTGATTATTTTAATTTTATCAGATAGCGAAAGTACATGCACTATGTTCAATACAATGTACTCAATGCCCACAGATAACAATAGAGAGAAAAAAAACAAACCCTGCCGAGTAACAAGCTGATAGGGGTTGCTTATATCACGCACAAAATATGGACAGCAATTTGACTATCCGCAATAGAGGGGTTTGTTTTAAATATGTAACCGTACTTACGGGATAAAAAGAGTGTCCCTAATTCTGAATAGAGGGGTGTCCACAATAGAGGGGTCTAGATATAACAGAACGCTATGGCGCTTTAAAACAGACTGAAAAATGCTGTTCACAATTCAAGGGTGTCCATAACAGAGGGGTGTCCATATCAGGAGTTTCACTGTATTTTATTGCAATGTCTCGTTAATGAACACCTCTATACTCTGAGCAGTGAAAACTTGCTGGGGTCCCAAATGGTCAATGTCAGTGCAAACAAACCTCTAATTTGTGAATACAAGACATTTTATCTTGTCCCACATGCAGTGTACCTTATATTAGCTGGAGGCGGGATTAGTTATGTTTACTTCGTTGCGGCCTGAGTTATGTGCTCATCGCCCCCAAGTACATGGGGACAATACGACAAGGATTGAAATAATGACACATCACCCTTAGCGTTGGGGATAAAGCCTAATTAAGAAAACAGACATAATTATTTCATATTAATTTCAGTGACATTGTAATCTGCAAATAGATGCGTACCTTATATTTGTTGTGTTATGAAAGTGCGCAGTATAAAAAATGGGTTTGTTTTATTTGAATCTTAAAAATCACCTTCGGACTTAAGAAAATCTTGAACACCTCGATATAGTGAACATTTTGCTCGGTCCCCGGAGTGTCCATTATAGAGGATTTACTGCACACAAAAAATTTTGTCACTAGCACCTTTAGAACCACAAACTCAGAGCAATCACAAAGGACAGATATTGTACAGGCCACAGTAAGCCGAGATGAAAAATCGAGCATTTTGCAAAGAATGGGGTGAACAATTACCAATAGAAACCTTCCCTAGTCGGTTGCCTCTCCCCAAGCGGCCATCCATACAAGCTCATATAAGGGCGGGTACAGATGGGAATAGAACCCCCCCCCCCCCCCCCGCTTTCTTTTTATTTACACACTTAATGGGTAGCCTATAAAGTACACAAAACTTAAGACTTTGACAGGCCTCTAGACCTATAATTTTTAAAATTCAAGCTTTTGCCCTGTTCACAATGCGGATTTGCTTAGGATTAGCATAACTTATCTTGAGTATGCAAAGCACACATTTGAGATTAACTAATCCTCACAAGAAAACCCGCAATTTGAACTGTCAACGAATTTGTTTGGTCTAGCTAAAAATTCTCAAAAGCATAATGACGTCACGCGGAAGAATAATGTCATGTTCGGATGAAGTGCGTGAGTCAGTTCTAAAGCAAATCCGCAATATGAAAAGAGTATGAAGATTAACTTGACGTAAGAGCGTGACATTTTCCTTCTGCTCCTTGATACGCCCGTTGGCTTGTTTGCTCATTTCAACCGAATGAAGACTTTTAATGTGTCTTTCTGCTACACTCTTTTTGTCATTGGTCACATATTTCATTTACTTTTAACAAGGAATAGACAGGTTCAGAATATAAACAAGATCAGCTTCTTTCTGGTTCAAGGGCAGATTGTTATTTATTATTTATTTAGGTAGCATCTTCACCAGCTGTCACTCTTACCCCATTCAAAGACCATGGAAACGATATCCTCTGGAGATTCTTTTTGTTTGGAAGAGGTGGGGGAGGGGTAGGGGTCTGGGTTTTTTAGCTATATCAAGTTCATTTTCTTTATATAATGTAAACATGAAAACATGGCCCTTTCTCGATTCAGCTTGAACCTAGTAAAATGAAAAAAAAAATACGCCTTAAGTACAACTACTTGTACAGTCCCAGGCCCCTCCGAGCACCGCCCCCTCCCCTCCCCTAAACACAAACAGTTACCTCTGGTGTTGTTATACGTCTTCTCCACGATATCAGGAAATGGGTTCAGCTGGTGGGTGTTGTAATATGGGTCTTGGTAGCTGCAGTCATCGGTAATCGTTAAGCCGTTCGCCGCCGACAATTGCCGAAGTTTCGTAGCGATGCTCTGCCAGCTGTTCCTACTTGATGAGGACGCAACAACGATGCTAAATTTCCTCCATTTAAATTTAAGAAGAAGCGCAATGATTGATTTGGTGATTTGCTCGGCAGGTGGCGAAGTCCTCGCGAATGTTGGGTATAAGATCTTATTTGATACTTGGTGATCGGCACATTTCTGTAAAAATAAAAGAAATCGTGAAATGCGGGTGTAACCCAGAATCGGTGACATTTACTATTCGACCATTTGTTTATAAAATTATAATACTTTTATACAGATATTAGTCAGGAAAATCAAAAGTTCTTTTGTGAAGAAGCTGTTCAGTTTTAAAAGCTCGGCGATTACGGAAGTTTTCGGGTTTAACGGGATTAACGTGATCTGTACTTCATCGAGTTTGCCTTGGATCTGCACTGGGTTATATAAAACACAGGGCCTCTTGTGCAATCGTAAACAAAAATTAAAGTGGCAGATGTACAAAATCAAGAGATATCAGCCATAGATAACTTTTAGATAAGAGGGAAGATTCTCATTGGGTATCTGTTTATTTTCTTCAGGCCCAAAATGGATGGCAATGTGTGCCCGAATACTTTGAATGAAATACTTTGAATGAATGTTCTTGACAACTGTGGCGAAAATTCCATCAGGGACAGGTTAACAAGAGGAAACGAGGGGAGGGAAGGGGGGGAAGGGGGGGGGGTCACTCCAGTTATCTACACCATGGCTATTTTTTTGTTTACTTGTCGTCCTGTCAGCATGGTCATTTTTTCATATGAGTTTAATCTTTCACGTTTTCTTGTGTTTACACTTCTTTCTTGTTTCAGTAAATTCGTTTGCAGACTGCAATCCGTGCCCAAGTATTAGGGTTTTGCTACCCTATTTCGAAAATAAAACACGATATGCTGGGCGTTAAAAAAACTGGAGAAAGTAGGGGGAGTGGCACTATTAGGAGGGACTATTACTATGACTTTTTAAAAGGGCCCCTAAACGCGGAAAATTTGACATTTTACTTTTTTTTAACCAAACGCGAAAGAACGCCCGTTTTGCGGTGACACGTACTGAATGAAAATAATCCAATCCTTTTTTTTAAAGGAATTGGCACTCCACAGATTGCGTCGTTCCCTTTTTAATTGCATTGTGACACATATGATACCAAATGCCACCCCCGGCATTTGGTAGAAGATGTGTTACCATGCGTGTACAAACAAACGCAGACAAGAGCTAATTTGGCGTTAGATGCAGTCCACCTGGAGTCCAAATTTCGTTAACAAAAATGCAGACGTTTCATTTAGCACTCCATCAACAAAAAGACACATCGCAAAAAAAAAAAGCCTGCACACACTTTGAAAATGTCTGTCTAGTTTTCGGACCATGATTTCAGTCACGCGCGCCTGCTAGCAGCGCCTGTGGTCACGTATATACAACTGAGTGAATGAAGGAAAAAGAGTGTTGTAGTTTTAATGCCGGTGCACACATAGAGTTATCGGCGGATCCGTAATGTATTGGTGCTGAATTATGGTGCACAACGGATTGCTCTTTTAATGGTGATAGTGACGCCGTTCATAGATTTACACTCGCTGGTCATTTGTGTTCGGTATAGGCGTTCATCTGAAGCAATAAAAGAAAGCATTAAAACTTAAAATGTTATAAACAAAACGTACTTACATAGGAAATCATTGGGAGGTTTAACGCGGCTGCAACTCGGGCTTCTACGTCACACGAATCCTCCGGGCCAATGAAAGCGATCGCACCTCTCCGCCATTGGTCAATCAGTGAATTGGTTCCTATCAGCGTATCAGATTCTGTGTTGTTCCAAATAAACTGGAGGTGGTGCCCCGGAAGAATCGAGGAATCGTTGTTGATGTGGTCCACGGCTAGTGTCATTGCACCGGAAATTAATAATCCTTGCATTAGCTTATATTCTTTCCCGTAAATCCAGCGCGAAAGAAGATAGCCAATTGTGAAATTGTCAGTATAGACAAGGGTAAAATTGATCAGCGTTGATACTAGGATATATCTCTGTAGTATCCAAGTCATCTTCGTCACCATCCTTAAGACAAATAAATAAAAAAGCAATATCCAAATGTTAAAACTAAAAAAATGTCATTTCAAAGAACTATTATACTGTTCGATAAAAAGAAAATTGTTTTTTTTTTAAAATAATAAGCATGGAGGCGTTTGTTTAATGTTTCTTAGGAAGTTGGAAATCCTATACGTCAAATAATTTCAAGCTGTCATTTTTAAACACCACTTTCTGTTTCATCTGCCACTTTATTATCTTGGATGATTTCTACAAAGTAATATTCATGCATTATACAAACATAAAGTATAATCTCGAAACAGGAGAGCCATTGGGACCGGACAGAAATGGTCCGATTTCCCGATGGTGCCATATTAGCGAATTGCTTAATTATCACGGTAGTTTGCAGAAATAGTACCATTTGTGAGGTAGTTCCATTTGCCGGAAGGGGACCATCCCGTTGTTCCAGTGTATTTCCTTAGATTTTTTTTTTGCTTTCGTTCATTGTGAATAATTAAAATCTGTGATAACTTTTAGTCACATCACCGACAACAACATTATCTTTGTTTCACATGTCATGATCATCAATGCTCTACATTCTCTATGGTACCAATAATCTACAAATTACAGTTCTGCACCTCAGCTTACCTTGGGTCGAGTAGCATCGACTATAGCACAATAAGCCCCTTAAGTAACAGGAAAATCCTAGGGCTAAATAACTGTTATTTTTTTCTGCTATGGAATTGCACTCGAGACAATGCATCGAAAATAGATCTGAAAACAAAACTTTAAAAAAAGCTGTTTGTTCAATAATCCTGACCGTCAAAGTGATCATTTCATCCAATTCGCATTTAATGCTCACATTTGCTACACTCACACCTCAATGCCCGCCAGGTGGCGACAGACTCCTGCCAGCAAATGAGGCGCTAAAAAGCAACCTGACAGCAGCGTCATGAATAGCCCTCATTGCTGAGACAAGAACGGGGAGGGGAGCATCTGTGGGTGTTCTTCAGTTTCCCACAAATGGCCGGTCTTAAACTTTGGGGGGGGGGGGGGGGGAGGATATGCGTGATTAGCAGCCATAAGCTCCCCCTCTGAAAAACTCGTGTCATATGTATGTATTATAGACCTATTCCCCACATCTGGGAGAAATGCCATTTGTTCTAAATCAATTACACACATTTTGATGTGATGAAGCTAATGAATGGCTTTTATCGAAGCATCCAAATTTAATATGATCAATTCCGAGCCTCGCATTGAGCCGGCATTTTGTTTAGGGTCGTGATGACCCCATTCTTGGAAACATTAAGGTGTATAGAAATCCAATGGAAAGATAATGATGTTTATTTCCTCCAAGTTTTTAGTCTTTAGTCCAGGGTCGTTGTTTGCAAGTGATATGAGAAAAGCAATTTACATTAACAGGAAAGGAGATTTGCAGTAATCCTTATAGCTGTGCTCACTTAAACTATTCGCCCTCACTTGAAAGCGCAGTCACTAAATTTATTCAACTGTAATTTTACTGCAATGCTGTGCTTAAAATAGTGACTAATTTCGTAAACTTGAGCTTTTACCAATAACACTAGAGAGAAAAAAACACGCATAATATGCTGTCCTGAATGTCCCTGGCCAAATGTCGGGATACCGCACAACGCAGATAGCTATTTAGTCAGCCTGTGCATTTCCTTGTCTAAATTTAGACCAGGCATATGAGGAAATTGTGTCTGACCATGCGGCGACCCCGGCAAGTGTCGGAAAGACAATGGAGAGGCGGTGAGTGTAAAATTGGTGAGGTCTAGAGGTTGGTTTTTAAAGATGTTAAGTTGAAAAGACATCGGATAATAATCGCAGATGGGAAATGATTAATGTCTTCGTTTAGTCGCGGCAGAAATATACGTTTATTAAACTACAGTTTAACCTCGTAAATAGGACCGACCATGGGACAAAACTAAACCAACCCTTTTTCAATGTCGTCCTCTTTGTGTGCCTAAAGAACCCCATTTTCGATTCTGTAAAAAAATGAGTCCTTTTCCGGGATGGTCCTATCCAGATGTTCGACTGTATTACACCCCGTACCAAATTCCAATATGCCTAAAAGGTACTGCAAGAGTGCCGAATTAATGAGAAACGTACGCTTGCAGTCTTTTGCAGTAGTACTGTTGGTTTGACATCGGTGTACCAAATTCGAATCGATTTGGAACCATACCGCAAACGGATTGACAGGCCGATATTGGACCGGTATTCCAGTCGATTTGAACTCATATTGCATAGAGGCCGGCAGTATTAAATCGGCGTACCGGTCGTGCAGTGTACCAAATATGACCGATTTGATTACTAATTGTGAAATACCCAAAGGCTACAAAGGACTTTGCAACAAGTATTTATTTTTTCGAACTTAAAAATATTCGATTATTTATTTATTTTTTGTTTTGTTTGATTCTAAGCATACATTTAGCTTGAACAAATAACAAAATTCAGATTTACACCTGATAATTCCTTGATCCCCCTTCCCTGTTTAATTGTTGAAATTCGCAGAAATATCAAAATTTAAGAGTAATACCTTACGTTCCATGGGAAAGAATGCAAAGAATATAAAGTAACTTACAGAATGTGTCTTGAAATATTGTTCAGTAATTTTTTAAGTTGGTTGATGTTTTTTTTCTGTGTCCATGTGTCAAAGTCGCCCAAATGACTAGATTGTTTGTATTTCCCGTGTTTGCCTCTGCCTCGACTTGTCTGAATAAAACATTTTCCAACATAGTTAGGATGCATTCCTAACCATAGTTACGCCATCAAAATTCATGCAAAAACACTGTGGATCATATTCGGTATACAGGTGGCATGCCGAAATTAATTAAGCGGCGGTAGGACTGCAGTTAAGAAGAAAAGATCTTAATAAAATTCGCTACAAATGCAGTTTTTCTGCGTAGAGTTTCAAAAAATGTCCTCTGTAACCGCTATATATTCGGTACACCAAAGGTAAGACTGTGGTTAGATGCGGTGCCCTTTCAGTTAATGTGTTAAATGCACTGGAGTTGGGGTCTTTTGCAGTCTTTTACAGCCGTCTTTGAGGTACCGCGAAACAGCGGTATTGTTGCGGTTTCTTTAGGGTCAGTTTATTCCTTAGCGGTTCACTACCGGTATATTTGCGACATTTTGCAGTATATCCTTTCTGACCTGCCTTGTGTTCTTGCACCAATTGGCCAATGAGACGTTGTCGGAAAACCGCCGAGTTTATTAAAAAATAAAATAAAGGTAAATTGTTCCAAAATAGCCGGTAAGATATACCCATTTAAAAGCAATGTTTCCATGAGGGAATGATAAACTGTAGTGGGACATACGTGCTGAGTGTCTATTCAGCGAAGAAATCGATTTATTGAATTCACAGACGTGATGTTATTCGCGTAACTCTGCGATCTTTGGACGGCGTCGCGTACACACAGTTATAATTACAGTGTACTACATACCGCACCGAGGAATGTATCCCTACTGTTATAATTCATGTGAATCATGCAAGTTAGAACCGCTTCTTTTCTATCGTTTCAGTGACGCGTACATCACTATACGCATTCCGGAAACTTAGTCCTGTGTCTTGTGCCAAGCAATAACATCGATTAAAATATAAATATACTCGTATCGTTGTCAAACAGGTGATAAAATATTCAAGAGTTGATCCAAGTGCTTAGCAATTATAAACATTGCTCACCAAAAACAGCATCACCGATTATGGCAACCCCACCAACATGTTTACGCGTACATGTTAGGAGAACGGAACAAACCTGGTCAGGACCAAACCGTCAATGGATCAAATATGTCCGGACTAAACCGCCCCAAGTAGGGCATACGTGGAAATACACGCTCAAATACGAGAGTCCAAAGACATATCCCAATAGCACACAATAACCAAAGGAAAGATTGCAACAACTTTTATCATCTTGTTAGATATATATCGGTGCCAAGAACTGAGCAAACATCAATACTTTCAAAGATTTAATAACCGACAGCTTGTTAAAAAAGTCAACATTGAGTAAAAAAAAAAAAAACAATGAAAGCCCTGGAAATAAAAACTGAAACATCTGGTGGCTATCAGAACATCGGCAGCCAACTGAAAAGTAAAAACAGAAGCAAACTTTTTACCCAAGATTCTAATATAATTAATGTGGATTATTTTCCTTGAACCCTTTAGAATGTTTTAAGCTTTCATAAGTATATATTTGCTCACACTTCCAGTCGTTTTGGGACATTTTATTGGCTGCTTAGACAAATGGCTAGGATGCTCATAGCATCGGCTTTATTGCCTCTTTTGCAGTTTGCAGTTGAGTGGCCTTGTATCCAGCAGGCGTGGCGGCCTAAGCACGGTTATTTGTACCACTGGAAGTTGTCAACTGGCCTCGTAAAATGACGCCATGTACTCAGCAGCACTTTCTCAGGCGGCCAGTGAGAGTGATCTCGGCGCATTGGAAAACCATAGATTCTATAGGCCTGACAAGACTTTGTATGGCAAGAATCTACAATAACTCGGCCAAATGCCGATATAAAACAGAATATACTGTTGTCGTTTTATAGCTATAAAACTGGCAAAAGAGTCACGGCAGAAAATGAAGCGGTGATAATTTTTTGAGCAAACGAGCCTTCTCAAATAAAACGTAGAGCTGTACAGTGTTAGTTCCTATACTCTCCTCTCGTAATCGCCTAAATCCCAAGCTCCACCGCCAGCAGACTTATTGTACCAGGGGGTCGTCCAGTCTGGATAATATTAGACAACCCAACCAAACCCAGTAAATCTATTCCTGTATTTTGTCTATTGTAAATCTTCTGGTATACACTACTAAGTGTCCAGAGCAAGAGTGAAACTGTGCCAATCAAATTTAGACAAGATATTTTTTCTTTACCTATTTCTCACAAAGAGGTAATGGCTGACCCTCTGGTATAATACCTTCATTATGGAGATCATCTAACAAAGTCATACTTGTATAATCCCTTTATTTCTTCGCTGTAAACTCCCAATCTGTACCCACATCACAATTAGGGTTCTTTAGACGTTAATATATAGTGAGAGTTACTCAGATGTTGACTGTCACAACTAAGTCACAGCACGCATTCTTGATGCTTCCTCATGTGGCCTATTTCTATAGAACATCATTAAAACAACGTCCATGCAACGTCTATTTGTGGTTTTTGATTGATGTCCACAGTTGATTAAGTCTTAACGAGAAGAAAGAAATTTAGAAACAACAACAACACAAAGTGTTACTTCTAGATATGATGGTTAAATACCGTGGTGACATTAAATAGACGTAGACTTGACATTATGATGTTTAATGTGAAGGTCTACTGCATTGGACGAGCCTATGGGAGACAATAATTAAATTAACAGTCAAGAAACGTAGATATGTTGGAATGAGAGAAATGTTTATTCGGAGCGACACTTTAATGGAAATCCAAGTTATTTGCGTCTTCACTAACCGTCAACAGCATTCTAAAATTAACACCCAAATAAGAAACACCCGATAATCACAGTGCCTTAATGAATGTGGTGAAACGAATGAGATATATCGCGACCCGACAGAAAGGAAACATCATGTTGCGAAAGGCTATTCATTTAAAACAGGAAAGCCTATTTATACATTTTATAAAATTGCGAGAATTATGTTATGCACAAGAGGTGCCTGAAAAAAAGGCCGCTAAACCACCACTACCACCGCTATCACCACCACACCCACCACCACCACCACCACCACAACCACCATCATCATCATCATCATCATCATCATCGTCATCATCTTTTTTTCGTCATTGTCATTGTCGTTATATTATTGTTATTTTTGTTATTATTATTGTTATTACTGCACAATATTGATGTGACCCATATAAAGCCTTATAGGAACTGTGCTTGAAAACTTCATAAACTTCATAAGTAATTCATCAAAAATCTGAAAACCGGCCGCTCTGACAGATGTTGATGAAAAGGGTGTTAATCTCACAGCCTACTGGAGCACTATCGAGAGACAACGTGGTTTGTTGAAGTTTATTGTTGGCACTGCGAATGTCGTCACAGGGCGGGTCCGAATCCTGCCCTGTCATTGAATGCTTTCTCATGAATATTCATTATTTCAGGTACATAATCTATACATAATAATATTTGTTGCACATATATATCTCACCAAATTCTACGATCCACGTTTTTCTTATTCGACGATATCAATGATAGTGTCAAAAATCGGCCAAAGAGCAACTGGTCAGTAACTACATTTAAGAATTTAACCTCACTTCAATATTCTGAATATTCTTCCATTTTTTATGTACTGATCTGATACAACCATGCTTCAGGGCAGCTTCAAACTCACGAAAAATTAGCAACACAATCTGCTTTGGCAAATAGTATGCATGAGTTTTGCCATGCATGCAATAACCGTGATCTTATTCGTATCACAAAATGATAGTCTTTCAGAGCAATTTATTTCGTGTAACCTCTATCCTATTGTGTTCCATCAGCACGAGTGTACGCTGGTGAAAAAGCACAGATATGCAATGTTTAAAGGATATCCTACAAAATACCTCGCCACTTTGAGTAATAGCTAGTTACAAGGATTAGATTGTACGCATGGAGATGGTATTGCAAAGATTGCTTTTGGGTGCACCCCACAATGATGTCACAGTGGGGGTAAGACATAATTGACTCGAACAAAGAGGGTGTGGCTGAGTTTGTGAGGAAATTGTGAATCTCACTCAAAGTGAAACAAATGTAGCTTTAACATGATAGCTTACAGAACCGCAGAGAATATTCATCCCCCCTCCCCGTTTCAAGTGACATCCTCTTTAACAATTCTTTTAAGAACGAGAACTGACCAATTATTTCGAGTGTTTTCACGGCCCAATGTTTGTGTAGCAATTAGATGGTGACTGGAAGGTATAATTAACACTTTAATCATTTATAACACAGAAAAACAATGGCACTTTCACCAGACAAGTTTCGTCAAGATGGAGAACAAAAAAGACTGATTAATGTGTAACTTATATGGAAGCAGCCACTCTGTGGTCTAAAACTTCACTGTGGCTCTCTCAGTGAGGTTTTATTCTCCATCCAATCGTTTTTAATTCCACAGTCAAAACAACAAAATGTATAAATTAAATTTAAGTACGTATGAAAGACCTAGAAATATGCATTTTTTTATTTCAGATTTCAGTAGACATCTTTCAACTTGTTTTGAAGGAAAAGGATGAATAATTTTGTTCTATATTAGCGTTTTCATCTGTTTTCTAAATTCACCCACAAACTTGTACTATATATGTATATATAATTAACGTTGTGATGTCATGGAACGATTGACTTACGAAGGAATCTTCGCGTTACAACATGAAGGTGAAAATAAAGTCGAAAACAAAAAGCCAGGTGCACATCTTCAGATCAAGAACTACGTATGTGCGAAATTTGGAAGTCCTAGGACAAGTATGATCAGATGATTATCAAAGGAAAAACGATGGACCAAAAGAGAGAAAACGTGGTCCGAAACATTTGGCCTGGTACGACGTTGAATACATTTTTGCAAGCCTTCGACTTGCCAAATGGTAAATATCTACGTGTCCACCATTTACAAGCGGCTTTCAGCTATTTACGTTGTTTTCAACTTAGGTAACTTAGACGTGTTGCGATCAACTAGCATAAATTTGACAATACAACATTTTGCGTTGAGATAAACTGACTTGTCATCGAAAAGTTTTATGTTTAAGCAATATAATAAAGTGATCCATTTTCTGTTTTTTTTTTGATTGCGTACGAGTGCATAAGTATCCATAACAATGTACCCGAATGAAAGCCGATATACAACCCACAATTTTTATTTATGCCTCCAATTTCAATGACTTTTATCGAAAATAGAAAATGCATATGACTGCGACTACTGTTTAATGATGATCTGCTGAAAGCCTCATTGAAATATTTTCACAAGCAAGTATTAAATATCATATTTTAATGGCTCATAACGCATAATTACCCAAATTTCGTCATCTCCACTCTATGTGACGCTTCTTAAGCAATGAAAAATCCGTGAGTTATGTCCAAAAGCCTATTATTTACCTATTGAACCTGATATATATCAGCTTTTCTCCGCCAACAACGTAATCAACACATACAATATTAATTTAAATTATAAAGTGCTTGTTAAAAGACATCCGCAGGGTGAATTAATTTTTTTTCTGCAAATATGTGATCAGTGCAGAAGAAAGGATATTGCTTACCTTTAGATAATACTTTTACTGTCTGTTTAGAAATCCGCAGTGGTTGACACAGTCACACATTAGTATACTTCCATGGCACAGTGTAAGTATTTAAAAAGTGCTGTTGGTGTTATGTGACGGCCATGTTTCAAATTATCAATAATAGATTAATATTTATAGCGAAAATAATCTAAACATACATTTTAACCTGAAAGCGACATTTACAATACAAAAACTCAATGTACGTCTTCAAGAGTGCTGATCTTGTGATAACTACGTTCCACAATGGAAATGACATCTAAAAGATTCTACTTATATTCCATATCAATAAAACTTTAGACTGCCAGACTTTCATCCAGTAAAACGTAATTCACCAAGTGATGCTACACCAATGCTCTTTGCTGCAGTAATTTAACTATAAAGACTGTGCCCGTTCTATTTCGTGAGAGCGAAATATTACTGGGTATTGAGCTCTTTCTAAAACATTGCCGCTGTGTGACGACTAGAATTTCTTATTCCGCGTGTAGACGTGTGTAGGCGGAGAGGTGTATCCTAGTAGAATATTTTAGATAATAATTAAGAAAATATAATTATTATGAAAGAAAGATTCTTTGTCTTGTCAAAACCAGTTTTCAGATTACGGTATCAAGACTTCTTCGTTTTGAGATTCAATTCCTTTTAGCATATTTGCATCGATTCATAGATTTACAATCAATAGAAACACAGCCCAATGTACAAAGTCAACACTGAAAAAAGGGGAATTTGTAAGAACCACTAACCAATAACTGATTGTTATTTGAAACAAGCATATCAAATGTTTATCGAAATGCACGGATTATATCTAAGGACCAGGAGAAAGAAAGTAATAACAGTGGCGGACGAAAAATATTCTAAAAAACTGTAGAAGATGTAACATAGTTAATTATGACTACTAATGGCAGATTATTACTGCATCATATTGCTAAAAGTTTGTTTTCTTAAATCAGAAAAGGCTAGAAAATTTTCTTAGAATATCTGTTACTCTTTGTTTAGAAGTCATTCACGCAGTCATGGCTAAAACGGTGTACTTAAATCTACTGCAAATTTCTAAAGATAAACAAGTGGGAGGAAATCAGTGTGCCGTTAATTATGCAACCAATATATTTATGAAGTAATAACACATGCAATTTTATTCCCTGTTATTTGTGTAGTAAGTATTGATAAAATGACACTGACATGGATATATATGACTGTAAATCTCTTACGAAAATAACTTAATCTTAAACTGTCTTAAATTTGTTCAAGTCAAGGTATTACAATGTCACACAGTTGGGATTAGTGTTTAAATGTGTTACACTGGCACTCTCGCAAATGTCTGCTCTTTTGACATTATTATTGTGTGCTCATGCTGTCCTGGCAATTATTCATCTCGAAGGGTGAAAAATATCTTCATGCAATAGTACAAACCATTTATGACAAAGCATAAGTAGTCATGTCCATGAATATTCAACAATGCATCAATGGAAAACAATATTTATATTTCCCGATGCTTATGCTTTGTTCATTTGCTTATTTGCGATATATGTATAGTGAAATAAAGGATGAAAAATTACACCTGCCATTGCTTTATCGCTTAAAAAACTTAAAATGTCGACTTCCTTAGAGAAATTAACCAAAATTAACACTTATCATTTCTAAATTTGAAATCCATCGATTTGCAGCCAAACACCTGTGAATTGCTTATCAACTTAATAATATACGAATTACATTATAGCTATATTTCTTCACAAAACGATTTCACTTTGCTTTTGATTTAAATAAATATTTGTTATATAAATTGTCGCAAGAGATTTTGCTCTTCTAATTAGTGCCAAAAAGATGTACACTCACTATAAATAATTTATTTCATGTTGCCCCGACATTGCAATCCTCAATAACAACGAACCTATATATTGGTAATAAAGTGTGGACTGAAACTGAACAATAAACTTGCCATGTATATTTTACTTAGTTGCTTGACACAGACAATGTAACAAAAGACAGCTCAGGCCAAATGCATTTCCATATAAAACATTCTTCCCCTCAACAAAAGCGTTCGGGGAATCCTACTTCTTTTTTTATTTTTTTCCTTTCAATTATTAAGCAATTATTTGTGTAAAAGGAACCAGATGACACCTAAATATTGGACGTACAGCAGCACAATAATAGGGTTTACATTTTTACTCGAACTTTAGAGTTTGTTAAAAGTATTGAGACTAAACAAAACAGCCGTCTGATGTGTAGCACTTTGCCAGTTGCTGCAATTATGACAGCTTTTAACGGTTTTTTATTTAGCTTCGCTTTCAGCCTAGCGATACAAGGCTACATGTTTTTTTCTTCAAACACAAAATATTAAAAAACCAACGTTTTTTTACATTTTTTTTGTTAACAGACTTTTTCAGTGCTACGGCATGATAAACAAAAGACTTTACAATGGCGTAGATACTTCACCCAACGCCGAGTATTATGTGCTTTTTAGGGAATATAGCAATTTTTCAGTTTTAAATGTGCATTTCAGTGGAACTATAAGTTGAAAAGCACAGCTTAAGTGTTTAAGTTACATTTATCCATAAATATCCTGGCTAGAAGAATAGTTATGAGTTATAAACAAAAATGTTTTGAGACATCTTCTTATATAAACCCTAAAATGGTACTCTTTTGTTTACATTTATAATTAACTTTTTTCTGTTTCTTGTACTAATTTATTTATCCAATCTTGAAACAGCCTCCGAACGTGTATGTACAATAATTTGCGTTATCCAACAGGCTGGACATTTTTCATTTCATCGAATTTTTCGACATTGTTATCTGCCGCATAATTTTATGTACTGTTTCATAGTTGATCATTTTGTATTTCACATTTTTAGTTAATGTAGTTAGCATGGTTTCCATCTGGTATGCAGCTCGGTTGTATATATTAATTTTTATGAGGGCCCAATATATGTCTTTGGACTTCAGGTGTTGAATATCTTTTTGATGTGATTATGTTTCCAAGTAGTCATTTCCACTCTACTGGAATTGCTTGATTAAGCTTATTTGATACAAGATCTCATACTCCACTTTAATTTTTTTCTTTGACTTTCAATGCTTTCATCATTTCAAACTCTGCATTTAAAGCACGTTTATTATGAGTTAAACTGTTAGTTATCAGTTCAGGATACATGGAGACATGGAGCATATTTTGAGTAGAAAATTAAGGGTAAGCAATTTTATACAGAGTTAATGCTAAAGCTGTGTTCATTCTGTAGGATTCCTCTTACCTAATTTCTGAGTCACAGCAAATAACGAATAATCAAATGTTTTTAAGCCGCCATTTTCATAGCCTTGTATTAAGACTCGACTTTGCGTCCTCGAGGGCTTATTGTTTCAAAAGAAATCATTTTGCAGTGTGTCAATTTCGCCAGTAAGGCTTTTGCGCACATGTAATACGTTTCTGATGCATAAAATGCATGTGAGGGCTAAGTTTGTTTAAATTGTAATTTTGTTCATGCAAAGTAAGGTGGTATTTTGACCATTTGGCAGTTTGAAGTTTATCTCTGCGATTAATTTCCTATTTTGTGCTTGCTCGTTGTTGAAAAATCTAAATCCAAAGCAATAATCTCATCGTTTGACCATTTAAATCTAAAAAGTGTCTTTTCTAATTATTTTACGGCCGCTTTTCCAGTTTGTAGCACTTCTGATTTCTCAATATTTATCTTCAAGCCAGATATGTAAAAGAATACAGTAAAAACCTGTATATTACAAATAACCCCTAACTAACTGAGTTTTTGTCCCAAATAGTAAGGTGTCCCTAATATACAGGTTGGGGTTTAATTGATGATAACAAAATATGACTACTAACGATAAAGCTTTTTTTATTCCATCTTTTCTCACGCCTAGTCAAACAATAAAGTGAATATAAATACATAATAATGGCAAAATAAATTCGTTAGTCCATCAACGCGTCTTTTATACATGTTGCTAAGCCCAGAGATGGCATTTTAAACTCGATGTATCATAATTTCAAAGAACAAGGGATTCAACTCTTGGTAGGAAGACTTAACAAAACTGTCACTAATTGTGCCCCTCTGATCTCTCTTGTCTAAATACCCTCTACACATCCTGTTTTGTGTAGCCTGATAATCTGGAAGGGGTAAGCACTCACCCCGAAATGTTGGCAAACAATGCTCTGAAGAATCTTATGTCCTTTGTTTACTTTGAAAGACACAAAACAGCTGCCTCTAATATGCAGGTTAATTACAGTGTAAAACTCGACTTACGGGCAAAAAACTGTCCGTAGTCCTTCATTGCGAGGTGTCCTTATTATACAGGTTTTTTGGTACAGAAGTCATTGGGATTTCAAAAGAGACTGACGTAGACTGTCTCTAATTCTCAGGTGTCCCTAATATACAGGTTGCCCTTAAGGCAGATTTTACTGTAATAAAAAAACATTTAACGCAATTCTTGTGAAGACAGAATATATCACTGATTAACAAAGTTGTGTCATCAGCTAGTAAATTAATTTATTTTGTACTTTTGAACAGTTACAACTGTATGCTTTTTGTTCTAGATGCTGACATTACCAAGACTTCAACTGTAACAATGAATAAAAGTGAGGAGACAGGGTCGCCTTTGCCGTTACGTATTTCAAAATATTTGCTTGAATGGCCATTCTTTATTCTACAACTTTCTAAAAACTAACTCTGCGCAACGTCTTACATTCTCGCCCAAACTGAAATGTTTTAATACATGGTCAGTCAAATTCCAATTTAATTTATGAAAAGATGCTTCCAAAACTATGAATGCCAGCAAGCCTTCATGATTTCCCCGATTTAGAAAGTCAATTTGGCTAACATTTTATAGAATGTTCAAGCGTATGAAGTGCTCTTAGAAGACCACGCTGTTAGCCTTTTTCTTAATTGGCTATTAATTTGGTGAATAGACTATCCTTACTTCGGGAACAGAGGCAGAGTGTATTTGACATTGTCATGACAACATAACTACGCTACAGAAAGCATCGCACATGTGTGCAAAAAATATGTAATTTATAAGAGAATAGATTGTATCAAAAATCGTGAAATAAAAATAAAACCACAGTCGAGTTTGGACTGACCTGAAAAGCCTCCACTGTGCACTGTTCGTATTCGCCTTGCAAGCTCGTTTTAGTAGGTACAGACTGAGGGATGGTTTTTCAGATCAGTCCAAAGGCTCACGTGGTCTTTTCATTGTATGTTTCTTTGTCTCATTCCATAAACATATGGAATTAATATCTATATAAAATAGGCAAGTTGGTCAGATTGTGACACTTTTAAAACTTAACAGTCTTAAGCGGCTGCTTCCATCCAGACACGATGTCCGAATACTTAATCGCGTCTGTAGCACAGACTGAGGCAAAATATGGTCAGCTGAGCTCGAATAAAAGTAAGAACGTTCTGGGTAAACTGTGTTTATGCTGCTTCGTTTCCCGATTGAACAATACATGGCGACAGACTGTCAGAGAGTGGCAAGTTCATAACGTCACTGGAAGGCTCTGGTTGTGCGTCGGGTTGCTGCGTGTCACTTCGATCTGGATTGGTTGCGCTCTCCTCACTGCTGTCGTTGCCTTTTATCTCGCTTACTGCTTGAAAGACACGCTGGTTGGCTAATCTGAGTTTTAGAACCTTCGAGACAGCGTTGTCAGTAAGGGAGAGGCTATTCACATGCAAGAAGTCCTCTCTTATGAGCACTTCTGCAGTCTTAGTCGTCAAGAGCCTTTTCTTTGCCCATTCTCAAACGATCTCAAATAGCAGCTTCGGTCTGGTACTCTTGGCTCTTTTGAATGTTGGTGTATACAAGTAGCTGATAACTTTTCTGTGAGCCAAAATTTTGGTCGCTGAAAGAACTTGATGTGACAGTTCCCTATTCTGCACGGCCGTGAATGCTGAAAAAGCGTGAAACCCTGGTCAATGAGTACAAAGGCGACGCGTAGAGGCATGGCGAAATGGCGATAAGATATCTGGATTGGAATTGGCGCTAAGATATCTCCCTTTTTACGGACACAGTGAACGTGCCAAAAAGCAAACGCCCACTACCGCCTTAAACGAAAATAAACAAGCGTTACTTTATTCATTATAATTTCGCGTGATTCTTTATAACTTAGTCAGACTGCGACCATATTGTTCTAATAGCAAGTTACTTTTTTATGAAGCCTTGAAGTAGATGTCGACCGGAAGTGCTCTCAGAAAGTCCCTTCTGGGATACATTTGCATAATGGTCAGCTACTTATCAACGCTGGTTTTCCCTTTGAAGTTGAAGGTGATACGCTCCAAGATCTAAATGCATATTATGAACGTTAAACTTTCAAAAGCTTCTGAGTACGATATTTCAGCGCTCATCTTAGCAAACTGAAAGCTCTTCAAACTGGCACATACCTGAAATTCTTTGTACATCTCAGTGTCAACAGTTGTTAGCTTAAGAGTAAGAAAACCGTTTGGCCGCAAAAAGTGTTCTACGCACGCAGTGTGTAGAATCAACACTGTTGAGAACAGCGTCAAACGCACAACTCTGATATTTGCCTCTAATGGCATCTTTGGAAACTAGACGAGTCTTCATTCACCTTTACCTTTTAAATATAATGCTTTGCCTTCGGCTGAGCTTGGATCTCAGTTATGTTTGTGAGCGAAACACTGATAAGCGTTATACGAAGATTCTACTGTTTTACCATTTACAATTCATGTCGTGTTGAGATGTTTAGTTGTATTGAACAGTAACAGTTAATAAGTCCAGAATTCCGCATTGGTACTGATTTCAGAAGATAATAAACCATTTCAGTACAGTCCCGTCTTTCACGCTGGGATGTTTCTCAGTGGCTCCACCTTGTATTCCTGTCAATGTATGCAGTGTGTCCGGGGAGTGGTGGGGTGGGGATGGAGGGAGGGGGACTTGGTGTCATGTGTGTCACCATGCGTGGTCAAATTACATGGAGAAATGGGGAACAATTGTTAGGCCATACGTGGTCTGCGCGGAGGGCCAATTTAGTTACAAAAAAGGGGTTATTTTCATTCAGTATTCTGCATTTTCACAAAAGGTTTTTTCGGAACTGCACTGCGTATGGTTAAATAAGGGGGCATTACTTGAAACTTAGCACTCCGCGTTTGGGGGTCGTTTTAAAAAGTCATGGAAAGGCTATAGCAACCAGCTGAGTTACCATGCCTGTCCATGTGAGTGCCACCAAGAGATTGAGGAGGGGGGCGTATACTGATCGCATTGTTTAACAAGCGATTTGACCTTGCAATCTCGCCAGTTAATATAAAGTTCGAGAGTGCATGTTGACTGGAACTAAGGTCATTCCACTTATTGCGTCTTGGCACAAACACTGATGTAAGGATTTATGGCCGCTCTAATTTATTCTACATTCCAATTAACACATTTTCAAGCCTATCAGCTGGGCACACATACGTGAAGAGTTTTCCAATGACATTTTAAAATATCAGTTGAAACATGGCTGCTCACCACTAGAAATATTCCACTAAATAAAATTTCACTTCCATTTCAAGCAGGAAAAATGCATTAAAGTCGAGCTGAGCCCCCCAAATTCGAGAAAACATTTTGTCTCCATAGCAGTAAGAAGCTCTCAAGGACACGACTCCAGCAAAGGCCATCGTTTTTGGTTCTTGACGAGTCTTTTGCAATAAACCCCGTCCTTTACAATTAGTACAGTAATAGCAAATTGAGATGCAACGCATTTACTGTTTCCCGCTGGAAATACTGGGAGCGCAAAACGAGTGCTTCAGAAAAAATATTCAGTTCGTTTCGCCATCATCATCATCATCATCATCATCATCACCCCACCTCCCCCCCCCCCCCCCCCACAATAATAATGATGATGGTGATCATCATCATCGTCATTTTCGCCGTCATCATTATCATCACCATTGTTATTGTCATTAACATCATCCTTCCATCACAGTTATTCTTATTCTTATTCTTATTCTTATTCTTATTCTTATTCTTCTTCTTATTATTATTATTATTATTATTATTATTATTATTATTATTATTATTATTATTACTGGTGTTGTTGTCGTTGTTTGCTTGTTTGTTTATATTTGCTACTCATCTTTGTCATCCTTAAGCAAGTCATGCAGTAAGCAGCAGGAGGAAAATACTAAAACACTTAAAGGGCTACCCTGCGGGATGCTTGTCATTTGCAAGTAAATAATCACAAATAATCCCCTGCGGATTATAGGAAACCAATGTGTTGCCTCGCCGTAGCAAACTGTGTAAGCAAACCTTAATATCATTAACGGCCACGTTTGCTCCTCAACGGGTCGTAAAAGGTGACAGAAACGACGCCTTAAAAATCACACATAAAAAGAAACAAGTGTTCTGGTTTATAGTAGGGCATCGGCAACTTGCCATTTCTAATTAGGGACGCTTTTCGGGAATGCTCTTCTGTCACACCAACTGTCGCCTGCTTACTTTTGGAGTTCGTCAGACTTTGTTTTCTTTATCCACCAAACGACAGCGTCGCACAATCGCTCTTCATCATTTGCCGGCAGACTTGTATTCGTCCAAAAATCAAAACTTACATGTTGTAAATTTTCTTCTCGCGATCATCAAAATTTTTGATGTCGAGCAACACACACATATATATATAATACATTACAGAATTCTATTCTTTCTCAGACCACTATTTATGTTATTCATGTTATTACCATCTGGTACCATTGTACAAAAAACCACGACGATAGAAAAAACCTGTTTGAGCGCGAATGTCGCAAAATTTTGCACATTTATACCCCCATGCACTATTATTCTGCCATAACTGTGACTCGTTCTAGCGATGTCTTTTTTTTCATTCAGTTGCAATATGTGTATATTAATGAGCAGGTTCAAACACTCAGACTTTGTGATTGGTATACGCCTTATCTCCAATTTCACATTTTAAGCAGCTGAAAAAAAGCAGGCAGGTAAAATTTTTAAAGCAGTTGAACCGACCCATCCAACAATTTTTTCATACGTTCTAAATTTAGTCACTTTTAGGAAGCTTAAAAATTTCCCTGAAAGAAACCTTTTTAACCAAAAAGATACCCAGTTGACCCCACCGCCAAGCATCTTTTCACCCCGGGCGCCCTTCTTCCGTTTCCTCTTGCACCTTGCCACCACCAACATATTTCAGAAAGTATCAACAGCGGTATATTTGAAAGCAGTAGAAGAACAGTACCATTCTGAAATGCACTGCAGACTCCCTTTTTCTCTGTAACCGAAGTCATTATTGTCTGCAGCTGCTACAAAAAGTCAGTTCAACTGCGTTACATCAGCCCTTGGTTTATGCGGAGCCCTTGGAAGTTTCTGAAAGACCGACAGCTATTTAAGTAACATCCGCGGCATCACAAAGTAACATCACAAAAGTTAACTTCCAGTTAACTGATTCCTTTAACTGCTCCTTTTGCAACCGGAACGTTCGAAACGTTATCAGTAAATTTGACATGTGTAACAAACTCATTTTACCTAACATTGTTTACTTGAAATGGCTAGTTCAACAGATTTTCTCTGATAGGAATACAGTTAACTACGCAGTTAACTTTTGTTGATGCTTCCCTCCTCGCCAGACCATCGGCATGTTACAATTTTACTTTTTCTCGAAACCGTTAAAGTTATTTGAATCCATCTATCTGCCTCTTTCTCCCTCTCTGTCTCTATCTGTCTATCTCTGTCTGTTTCTCTCTCTCCCTCTTTCTTTCTTTCTTTCTTTCTTTCTTTCTTTCTTTCTTTCTTTCTTTCTCTCTCTCTCTCTCCCTCTCTCTCTCTCTCTCTCTCTCTCTCTCTCTCTATTTGAGGAATTTCTTTTGAGTTAGAGTTAGGAGATACACATGCGTCTCGGAGCGGAGGAGACTTGGGTGACAGCTGTGCATATCACTTATAGCTTGATGATGCGACACAGTATTTTCAATATTTACAAGTAAAAGTGCTTAATATCAACTATATACCTGTTAGGCCATATAACACGACGTGATTTTTGAAGTCGAATCCCGGTCATCTGCCCCCCCGGTCAACTGCCCCCCTGTCATCTGCCCCCTTTTTTTCAACCCGGTCGACTGCCCCCCCCCCCCCCTTCAAAGTGGAGGGGTGGTCGCTTGCCCCCTCCATATACTATTTTTTCTTGGGTTCTTGGCTTACAAAGATACAATAAATAAAATTATATTTATTTTATTGAATGTATTGCAACTCGGTAAATTGCAATTCACCAACAGGAAACTAATTGCAATAAGAATTGCAATTAGTTTACGGATCAGTCTCTCCTAAGATCAATATTGGTGAATAGATCAATGAAGGTCAATTGTTTCAGAGACGAAGTAGACGGGAACATCACAATTGCCTAATTTTTTCAAGAATTTTTTTCCACTAAAAAAAGAGGGGGGCAGATGACGACCCCGTCAAATTGCAGGTTGGGGGGGGGGGGGCAGTCGATCGGGTTGCAAAAGAGAGGGGGGCAGTTGACTGGGGAGGCAGTTGGCCGGGGGGGGGGGCAGATGACCGTTTACCTTTGAAGTCAGATCCTTTAGGGGTTGGGGTCCTTTCAACACGTAATGTCGCCAACTGTGTGTCACGTGGCGATATTTACACAACCGGTAATCTTAAAAAACGAGTATCCATGAGATAACAATTTCAGAATTCTTTTTGTATTTTAGTTTCAACGCGAGAAAGGTTGATGAAAAGTTCGGTGAATCGAAGATTTCCTCGAAAGGTGATTTTACGGCGTGCCGGTTTTTAAGGCCAGGGGGCTATGTAATGTTAAAATACTTCGAACATAAGGAGCAAAGAACAATAAGAGCCAGCATCACAAAAACATAATAAAAACGTACTTCACCCTGTCCTCCCGTGGACAGTGAACCAGGATGATTATTTGGTTCAATCACCCGCCAAAATAATAATGTTTACCACGAAACACAATGAGTCTGCTGTTCCAATAAACGATATTAAACCCTGTGTTAACGTCAGTGGATTACAAATCAGGCGCGACATTAAACGGTGCAAATGAAGAGAGATAAAAGCTAAAAAAAATGCTTTGTAAATGAAAAAAAAGGATGAAAAATACTGCGAATCTTTCCAGGCCTAACAGCTCAAAGCAGGGGTCAATTTATTGCGACGGGTGTAACTTCTCACCATAGGAAATTTTTTTTTTTGGCTTCAAAGGAATAAGGGTGTTCCTCCACAGTAAAGCCAGTACACCCCCCTCCCGACACACATACACATAGAGACCCTCTGATTTGATTTCTTGGAAGGAAAATGTATTCAAGTTTGTCTTGGTTATAATATCAAACTTCTTTCCTACACATGCAATAACATTTAAAACATCGATGGCTTGTACCACCGGAACCTTGTACTGGTGTTTCCTCTTAAACATTGCTTTTCATGGCTAAAAAAATGAATAAATAAATAAACAAGATAAATTAAAAACACAAGTCTAACTAGGTTCTCCCACAAGTACACTTTTTACCTAAACTTCAATTTGAAATTTGAATTAAATTACCTGTTCATCCTGTTCTCTCACTCATCAAATTGAAATTTTATTAATGACATGTATAAGAAAAATACGTTCCATCTTACGTCTGGGAAATGATTGGATTTTATGGTATTTATATTTTTAATTAAAGCTGTTATACCTTAAGTTACTTCGATATAGACATAGAATGAAATTAAATAATTATGCCGTATTGTTATTCGCATGATTACACGATATTCCAAAACTGACATTGCAAAACCTCAACTAATTTACAGTTGTTCGTGGGGAAAAACTGTACGCAGTTAATGCATATCGCGATGCTGTTGATCTAATTTGCCAGAGCTATTGTTACGAGCAGAACATGACCTGAATACTGCATTTTATGGGTCTGTACAATTATGAAAGAGATGCCTTTGAATGCTGTGATCCTGAACTGCGTCATACTGATTTTAGTTGCCTTAAACAATGCAGAGGACTCGGAAACTATGACAAACCGCCATGCTACACTTGGTACTCTGAAAGGAGGAACATCCTTTAAAAGCCCATTGAAGGAAAGGATGCCATAGTTGAAGAGAACAGAAATATACCAATCAACGTTTATCATCATCATAATCATAATCATAATCATAATCATCATCATCATAATCATCATCATCATCATCATCATCATCATCATCATCATCATCATCATCTCTTCTTCTTCATCATCATCATCATCATCATCATCATTCCCACCACCATCATCATCATAACCATCATTAGATTAATAATTATAATCATAATCATTATCATCATCATCATCATCATCATCATCACCATCATTATCATCACTATCATCATCATTATCATCATCATGTTCTTCTTCTTCATCATCATCATCATCATCATCATTGTCATCATCATCATCATCATCATCATCATCATTATCATCGTTACTAGCAGCAGCAGCAGAAACAGCAGCATCATTATCAACATCATTATCTGGTAGTAGTATTAGTAGTAGCAGTAGTAGTAGTTCTATGGATTGAAATTACTAACTAACAGTGAATTGATACACACTAAGACAAATGGCTAGTGCCGCTACTTTTGTTTTATAATTTGTTTAATGCCACACAGTTCCCTGTTGCATGATGTAGTTAATTTTAAAGGACACATATTCGTGAAAAGAATCCTAAAGGCGATTTGTGTATGACATGGGTTGGTGGGATTCAAGCACATGTCCATGTGCACACATGCTAATGCATTTCCTGAGGATTATTCCTCCCAAAACCTCCTTTAAATTCCTGGAGCTCTGCATTAATTCATGTTAAGAGATGGCATCCAAAGCTTTCCAAAACTTGTTCTGGAATAAGATTTTTAAAAACTCCGAGTCTCAATGAGAGAAGTGAAAATAAGACAATTATTTGAGGATTAATTTTATCAATCCAATCAAAACAGACACAAAAGTAGAAAAGACAACAGGAAATGACAACTCCTACACGATCAGACAGTGTCGGTGTTTTTATGATTGCATTCTGATTTTATCTCAGAGTCAACAGTTTGCTAAACATCACAGTTTTTCCTTTAGGCAGTAGTTGCTTCGTTAAAGCGTGTGTTAACAGATGTATCTTAATTTAAACCAGTTGTTTGCTCTTTGATACAACGTAATAATTAATAATAATCAAAAAGGCGCGTTTCAACCCAAATTTTACCTTAAATATCCATCCATAAATCTGGCAAACACAACAAATTTAAAATTTAAAAGAATGAAATGAAAAGTACACATATTATTGTATCTAAACTGCACTTAATAATTACAATACTGGATAACTGTCAAAATATACACGACCCCAAGAAAGAACAACGCAGAGGGCACTACCGCCACGCCCCCTTCCCCCTCCCCCTCCCTAACGGGAATATGGTTGTGGTATTCAGCACTCTGTGGTCGGTAGCTAAGTTGTTTTAGGCACATCTTCAGAGGCTTTTATGTAAGACAGAAAAATGTGGACCGCATCACTGTGATTTTAGATTGTTCTGTTTTTTTACTTTTTTTTTTTTTTTTTTTTTTTTGCTGTTTTGGATGTGAGTAACGCGGCGGTGCAGACACCTGCATCTTTGAGTTTTGACATGGAGAAATAAAAAGTTTTGATTCTGACGATAAGTTGTCGGAGGCACCATGGGCTTGTTAATCGGGTGTAGGACATTTGACCAACCGAAATTTGACCAACCGAACTTTGACCAACCACAATTTGACCAACCTCTTAATGAAAAAAACGGACATTTGACCAACTTCATAATTTATTGTTTTTCGTACCACTTATCAGTAAAACATTAGCAATCACAAATGTTCCTACAAAAGCAACATTTAAACAGTTATAACACTGCAAGTAAAAGTACTGACCAAATGTACCGGGATGATAGTAATCTCATATCCTCTCAAAACTTCACATAAAACAGGTACCTGAGATGACATTAAAGCTTCCACCAGGTCATGGTTTGTTTGTATAACGCCTTGTATAACGCCAGATTGCGGAGATTAACGGATCACGTGGAACTCAATCTTATGACACTCATTGACAGAGAGGGGATTAGCACAACATCTCTTTGATGCGAATGAGCACTTCTTTGAAATTACCTTTTCTTACGAAACCTCGAACTCCTAGATTTATAAGGTTATGTATATCTAAAACTGAAAGTTGGTCAAATGTCAGTTTTTTCATTAAGCGGTTGGTCAAATTGCAGTTGGTCAAATTTCTGTTGGTCAAATTGTGGTTGGTCAAATTGTATGTACCCCTATTAATCATGCCACCTTCCAAACTCTGGCTAAGAGGGTATGGAAAGCTGCTACCTACCTTCGGGGACAGTTTTCGCTTCGTGCCAGAAGTTCCAGCCAACTTTTCACAAGAAGTAGCTTCCCCGCGTAATACGAGTGTAGCGAAGCGCGCTTTTCATACTGGTGCGTAATATCACATACTAAATCACAATTCTGCTTTCACCATTAACAAAATTTCTCAAAGACAATCCATATAAGTATTGCAGAGACTGCGCTACTCGCTACGGTGGACAACACTGTCGGTGAAATAACGTGTGCAATTTGCCCGCAACTTCCGTACTAGGTTTGGCGAAGCTTGAACAGGCCGCGTTAGCGCCTACACTCCGCAATAGACAGATAAAAAAAGTATGTTCACGAATAATGTCCTCCGTGGACACTCGTGTTCACCCCACAGCGTGATGAGAAGGTGATCCTGTTGTCTAGACACTATCCGCCCAGAAACCCTATTGCGTGATGAGAAGGTGATGGTCTTGTCTGGACAAGAAGTGGAATCCGATATGTCGCCTAAGAGGTTCCGCAAGCGTAAGTCCAGAAAAGAGAAGAAACACCCAGCCAGCGGGCATGTGTCGCTGCAGGAATTGAAGCAAGAGACGGCAATCCGGCCGTCAGATAGCAGGGCAAGAAAGTCATTTGAGGAAGTAAATTTTCGGGCTGCAGGGTACTCTAGAGGCACTCGATGGGCACGTTAACCAATACGACCACGACTGAAGGTGACTCATCTAGCATAGGCGGATACCACTGACCAATAAAAAAAAACCGGCTGTCCCTATACAAATCAACCTAGAGGAGATCCTCCTCAACTCGCTACGGCAGCAGGCAGCCATGATCTCACAACAGCTGCTTGGGCTACAGCCGCAGGCCCTGAGCACAACAATCACTTGACCAGAGCAAGTGAGGGAGCCCACACCGCACCTACGCTACCGGCAACAGTGCCACACTGGGGAGATGGAAGTCCCAATCGGGTTACCTCACGTAAGCCGACCATCAAGAAAGGAGAGCCATCACCCTGGCCACGCTCATTACCCAGATGGAAGACAAGCGGCACAGCAGTCCGTAGCACACATCAACACCACCCTGGGACATGCGAGATAGAGGGATAAGACCCAGACGTCTGATATCGTCTTCATCCTCCGAATTTGTGAGTCTTCAGTGGTTCCAACTCGCCGGACTCATCGCTGCCGCACCGACAAAGGAGACCCAGCCGTATGTCTAGACGGTGCCGCAAGCCAGCTCTCCGACAGTGACCGCGAACCAACAGAACCACCGAGAGCAGACCGAGATCTACACTGTTCGCCGCTCAAGCACCCGAAATGCGGCGAATGGTTAAGGTCACCTCTGAGGGGAAACGGGTGCTCTAGCTGAGGAAGTGAGGAAGTGGAGTCAACCACAGAGCTGGAACCTCTGGACATCCCGTTTCGTAATGGGGCTGTTAGTAGAAATGCGGAAAACGGCGTCCATGGGGGGGGGCGCTTCAGTTTCCGAGGCTACCAGTACACAGTGCTGCTAGCACTCAAGAAGGGCCACAATCTTCGCAACAAGTTCGGCCTCCGCTCACAGGCGAGGGAGGACCTCAGGTGGTGGCTGAACACCGCGAACCTGACAGGGGGTCCCCCACTTGCCACAAGTCAACACCAACTCCAGACGAGTCAAATTTAGGTGGTGGGTGAACTTTCAAAGCATGTTGTTCGACACCCAGTGGCCGCGGGTAGCACTGCGAGCAGCAGGAGAAGCACTGAAGATCCTGGGGCGAGAACCTCAGGGCAAAGCGGTACAGTGTCTGATAGACAACGCCACCACGGTAAGTTACATCAGAAAGCAGGGGATGGGGCACGAGATCGCCCATCCTAATGCAAGGACCTGGGGGTGGGGCCCAGTAAGCACAGAAAATTTTCCCATGTGGGATACGTATGGGTTTTAATTGGGATTTGCATGGGAAGGTGGGAAAGGGGAAAACCCATATTCATCCCGTGGAGAAAGGAGCCATTTCTGGGTGGGAAATGCCTGGGTTTTCCCACCCTGGGAAACCCCCTGTAAAATACACATGAAATATGAATGGGAATACCCACGTAAATCCCACCCGGGTAAACCCAGGTGGGTCCCAACTGGGAAATGCATGGGCAACTCCATGTCATATTTTTCCCATCTTCACCATTATCTGGGATTTCCATAGGAAGGCCCAGGATGGGAATTATCTGGGAAACACATGGGTTTTACTTGGGAAAAGCATAGCCCAGTAAGCACAGAAAATTTTCCCATATGGGATACGTATGGGTTTTATATATTATACATTTGAATTCCCACGTAAAATTTCATTAGAAGTCATTTGTATATTACACGTATATTTTACGTGGGATTTCCCATATGGGCATTCCCATGTAAAATACACGTATATTACACGTATATTTTACGTGGGATTTCCCATATGGGCATTCCCATGTAAAATACACGTATATTATGCGCAGTCTGGCAATGTGGGCTTATTATCGCAGACCGGAAACAGCCGCCATTGAGCGATAATATATTTAAATTTTGCTACATTCTGCATATTTTGGTGGAGGGCTGCATTTTTTCTAAGTATAATAGAAAGTTAGACATGGAAATACCAATTTCACTAAAATTTTTATGCTTAAAATTCTTTTAAGGAGTACTTTATAACTACACTACACTGTATTCGATGGAGTTATCGTGTATGCCCAGAGTGGGTCGTCCCATGTAAAACCCGTGGAGACACCATTTTTTTGACCAAAATCTACCCGGGAATGCCCATGTATTTCCCGTATGGATTATGCGTGGGAATTCCGAACATGGATTTTACCTCGATTTTTGTCTCATTCCCATGCAAATCCCATGCATGGGATTCACGTGGGAAGGACCAAAAATAACCCTGGGTTTTACATGGGTTTTACTTGGGTGTGCTTACCGGGGGGTGGTGTTGAAGCTACCACTGCAACATTTGGCTACACTACTATCAGACCACCTCCCGGGGGGATCTAAACATGGTATTCAGAAAAGGACAAGTAGTTAAAAGGGACTGGACGCTCCCCACGCGTCTCTTCCACTGAGTGGTGAAGAACTCGTGCTGCGTTGTTTCCACTGCCACAACGGTGGACAACGGAGGCACCGAAGAGACTACGTATGGGCACTGAAACAACCCACATTGGCCACATTGCCACATCCATACACGATGAACCCCTCACCTGTGATCCGTAAAACAAACTGACTGAAAGACAGACGGTAGCACGCATGCAAGAAGTTCACGACAAGTCGTCCCTTTCGGTCTATGAAGCACAGTGAAAGGTATTTGGGAGATGATGCCTGCTGAAATCGATAGATCCAGTGGCAGCAACGGCGCCACTGCTCGCCGACTTCCTCATATAAATGTTCGAGGCGAAGAAAGTGGCGACTATAACAATAGAGGGCTATCGGGCAGCGTGAGGCTCCGCGCTAAAGAGCGTCATGGTTACAACCCAGGTCAAGACATTTTCGCTTGAAGAGAACACCATTAGTCATGCACAGAGTGCAGTAGGACTTGCAGGTAGTATTAGATTATTAAAAGGATCCTTCCTTGCAGGACGAACAGAACACGTTACTACAGGAGCTGACCTTCAACATACTTTTCCTTCTAGCTCTCAGACGCAAACAACGACGTTCTGAAGAATCGAGCCGACTTCCTGGGCAAGACGCACTTCAGAATACACACTATGAGCTCGTTTTCGGAAATATCCCTGCTTGTGCTACTGGGGTTACTCATGACATGCTTAGAGCTAATTACAAAGTTCTGTACTCCAGTGAAATTTCTAAATTTTACCAGTAATTACATTTCATTTTACTGTGTTACGGGCACCAAAAATAGGAAGATACCTTTCAAAGCATCGGTTCGATCCAACTGTACAACTACAACATTTGTACAAAACAAAAGCCCATTTTAATAGGTACTAAAAATTAGTATTTTGGTCTTTTATTTACTGATTACATGATGTAATTATGTTAGTGTGTTCTGTATGCTTGTCGTTTAATGAGTAACTTGAAATCTGGCGTGTCGCGCCAGTAAGGGTTGTCGTCTGCTCGGGACCTCAGTACCACTAGTGGTACTGAGGTCCCGAAGTGGCACTGAGGACCCGGTGGCACTGAGGTCCCGAAAAATTTTTCATATGAACTCCCCGTCCCCGTCCCCGCCCCGACCCCATCTTTAATTGTAACTTAAAATCACTGCTTCTTCCGCCTCCCTCCCTGCCACCCCGTTAGGCGACGCCGTCAGGGGTGGCATGGGATCTTTTATCTTCTTGTATTCCCACTGCCCCGCCCCCCATCCCCACCCCCAGCCCCACCCCCACCATCACCCACCATCACCCAATATGTTTATCTCAATATCTTACAGTTTTTTCCATAAAATATATACAAATACACATGTCTATTCACAAAATGTTGAAGAAAAAAAGATGCGAAATTTTTCTTTTTGGCATATATATATATATATATATATATATATATATATATATATATATATATATATATATATATATATATATATATATATATATATATATATATATAGCCTCAACCCCCCCCCCCCCCCCACCCAACCCCTCCAACAAAGACAAATTGGGGTTTTTTTTTTTTGCCTTTCCCATCGGCTTTGCAATTATTAAGCCTTGAAGCGGCTTCATCAAAGCAGGACTATGAGCAGCATTGACGTTTTCACACGACATGTTTTTGTTCAATCTTTTTATGCATTCTGCCTTTCGGTGTTGATGCACTGAGACGTGCATTTTTCGAGTATGTGCCATTTTAGCCAATTTAGCCCAAATTGGCTAAATTGGGTGCATTTTTTAATTGTTTTCCACAAAATATATACAAATACATATGTCTACTCATAAAATTAAAAAAAGCGAAGTTTCCCTTTTTGGCATCGGGGGGGGGGGGGGGAGAGAAGGGGGAGGAGGGGGGAGGCTAAAATGCAATTTATCTTTTTGGCGTGAGAGGGAGGGCATATATATATATATATATATATATATATATATATATATATATATATATATATATATATATATATATATATATATATATATATATATATATATATATGTATGTATATATATATATATATATATATGGGGGCGGGGGACATAAAAAAATTTTCGATTGTTAATTCCCACTTGCAAACTTCGTTTGCAAATGGGTATAAGTTTGTAGTTTTTCTCGAAATTTCTGTCCTTTTTTTTCCTTTTTTTTCTTCTCTTTTTTCCGTCACGGAGGTTTCCAGAAAACTCCTCCTAGGCTATTTGACGTAGGACGATGAAATTTGGCACAATGATAGAGAGTAACGAGATTTCGTCAAATCCGCAAATTTTTTGACCTTGACCTTGAAGTTCAAGGTCAAATTGAGGTCAAAGTTTTTCTGACCTCAAAGATGGTTTCCAGAAAACTCCTCCTACAGGGTTTGTCGTAAAAAGATGGCATTTGGCAGAGACATAGAGGGTAATGAGTTGTCGTCAAATCCGTAAAATTTTTTGCCTTGAACCTCAGAGGTCAAATTGAGGTCAAAATATTTTTGGAAACACCTATTAATCACGAAAAGAAGCCATAAAGGTGCTCAAATCCCAGTGTGAATGCATAAAACGTACTCAGTAAAGGGTAAACTTTCATCACTAACCCTGACCTTGAGGTCGAAACACTGAACCTTGAGGGTCAAGGTCAAAGGTCACGTGACCTCACGCGTCCTTAACGACAGGCCGACTCATCTCGGAAACGGTTAGAGATAGAGCGACTTTGAGCTCATTTTCGACCCTTTGGACCTAAACAATGTTACATAAGAGGTACCTCGGTGACCTTGACCTTCTGGTTTACGGTCAAGGTCAAAAACCGGAAGTTGACTATTATCTAGAAAAAGGTTGGAGATAGAGCGATTTTGAGCTCAATTTCGACCCTTTGGGCCAAAAAGACGTTATATAAGAGGTACTTCGGTGATCTTGACCTCCTCCATCATGGTCAAGGTCAAAAACTGTAAGTTGACCAGTATCTCAAAAACGGTTAGAAAACTGAATTTGATTTATTTGTGCCCAAATGAGGTTACATTATATTCACTTCGATGGCCTCGTTCAAGATAATAATCCGGAAGCTGACAATTATGTTGAAACACTGAAAAATGTGTCTTTGACCAAATATGTTGTGTCTCTGCCCTTGCAAGTGGGTACTATTTCGCTACGTGTAGCGAAATTCGGTCTAGTTTTCAAAATGCTTCTTCTCCCACAATTTTGAGCGGATTCCTTTATAAATTTGTAAGAGTTTTCCGCAGCCACGTTTTGCAATATGACCACTTTCTGGCGACCATACAAGCCTACTGATACGTGATTTACTAGATTGGTCACAAAGTCCCTGGACATTCTTGCTTTATTTTCATTTTACATGTTAGATTTGTAATGTTTGAGAGTGAAAGTAAACCATTATAACAATAACAAAAATCATACTTTTCGAAAAAATCTAAGTGGTGGCATCGATGACCTGTTGGTGGCCCTGAGGCTCGGTTGGTGGTACTGAGGATTCGGTAGTGGTAATGAGGACCCTGTGGTGGTAGTGAGGACCCGGTGGTGGTAGTGAGGACTCGACGGTGGTAGTGAGTAACCGGTGGTGGTCCTGAGGCCCCGGTGGTGGCCCTGAGGACCAGGTGGTGATACCGAGGACCCGATTATTTTAAATTTTAGATTATGTATTTTACGTTTCTTCCAGCTTAAAACCACCTAATATAGCATTTTGATGCAAAAAAAAAGTTTGGGTCCTCAGTGCCACCACTTTACTTTTTTCTGAAAGTAAGCATTGATTTTTGGTTTTGAACGTTTCTTTCAGCTTAAAACAACTTAATCTAGCATTTTGAAGCAAAAAAAAGTTTGGGTCCTCAGTGCCACCACCGGGCCTCAGTGCCACCACCGGGTCCTCAGTACCACATCTTTACTTTTTTCTGAAAGTAAGCATTGATTTTTGGTTTTGAACGTTTCTTTCAGCTTAAAACAACTTAATCTAGCATTTTGAAGCAAAAAAAAAGTTTGGGTCCTCAGTGCCACCACCGGGCCTCAGTGCCACCACCGGGTCCTCAGTACCACATCTTTACTTTTTTCTGAAAGTAAGCATTGATTTTTGGTTTTGAACGTTTCTTTCAGCTTAAAACAACTTAATCTAGCATTTTGAAGCAAAAAAAAGTTTGGGTCCTCAGTGCCACCACCGGGCCTCAGTGCCACCACCGGGTCCTCAGTACCACCACTTTACTTTTTTCTGAAAGTAAGCATTGATTTTTGGTTTTGAACGTTTCTTTCAGCTTAAAACAACTTAATCTAGCATTTTGAAGCAAAAAAAAAGTTTGGGTCCTCAGTGCCACCACCGGGCCTCAGTGCCACCACCGGGTCCTCAGTACCACATCTTTACTTTTTTCTGAAAGTAAGCATTGATTTTTGGTTTTGAACGTTTCTTTCAGCTTAAAACAACTTAATCTAGCATTTTGAAGCAAAAAAAAGTTTGGGTCCTCAGTGCCACCACCGGGCCTCAGTGCCACCACCGGGTCCTCAGTACCACCACTTTACTTTTTTCTGAAAGTAAGCATTGATTTTTGGTTTTGAACGTTTCTTTCAGCTTAAAACAACTTAATCTAGCATTTTGAAGCAAAAAAAAAGTTTGGGTCCTCAGTGCCACCACCGGGCCTCAGTGCCACCACCGGGTCCTCAGTACCACATCTTTACTTTTTCTGAAAGTAAGCATTGATTTTTGGTTTTGAACGTTTCTTTCAGCTTAAAACAACTTAATCTAGCATTTTGAAGCAAAAAAAAGTTTGGGTCCTCAGTGCCACCACCGGGCCTCAGTGCCACCACCGGGTCCTCAGTACCACCACTTTACTTTTTTCTGAAAGTAAGCATTGATTTTTGGTTTTGAACGTTTCTTTCAGCTTAAAACAACTTAATCTAGCATTTTGAAGCAAAAAAAAGTTTGGGTCCTCAGTGCCACCACCGGGCCCTCAGTACCAAATCTTCACTTTTTTCGGAAAGTAACATTGATTTTTGGTTTTTAACGTTTCTTTCAGCTTAAAACAACTTAATCTTGGATTTTAAAAGTAAAAAATATTTTGGGTCCTCAGTGCCACCGGGTCCTCAGTGCCACTTCGGGACCTCATTACCACTGGTGGTACTGAGGTCCCGAGCAGACGGTGACCCCGCCTCTGTCGCGCTGGCAATCAGTAATACGCCATCCCATGGTCAGTAATATAATAAACAAAAAGCTCATAACTGGGTCAGTATTGTTTATGTTTTTGACCACTGCAGTACTCCTACCAAACAAGTATCACTGATAGTCCAGATTGAATCATGTGTAAAATAGATAAATCAACACTGTTTTCAATTGTAATTTGGGACCGTCCATTGATCCCAATCCACCACCCTCAAATTGTATTTTCAAAAGGATTGTAAGTCTAACTTTGTGTGATCGAATTCTGTGTTGAAGCTTTTTCGGCATAATCGCAAATATGTGCTGTTAATATTGGTCAGACTAAGCGTAACAGGTGTACCACGTATACTGGATATATCATTATTATGTGTATTAGGCAATTGGGATTATCGTTAAAATTCAGTTGTTTGATGAAGTAATAAAACGCCAAATAGTTGCGAAAAAAATGCGTTGCAAAATTACAACTTTAGGTTTGTGTTTGACGTGTTTCGTTGTTTAGTGATCACAAATAAAAATAAACAGGTAGTGCAAATTGATAAAGAGTTTAAAAATCTCACGTTCGAACGTTTTCGAGAAGCTACAGCAGTTAACTATGGAAAGCCAATAGCCCAGTTTTGAGCCCTTGTATATGGGAAATTATGATATTGGATATTCCAAAACGATAACCGTCCCCAGAAGCCAATTTCAATATGATCAGCAGGAACTACATCCAAAAGTAATCAGTGCGTAATTCAGTAGCACTGTGTGTTTCCTGGAGTATTGAGGGATTGCCTCAGGAAAAAAGAGCTCAGTAACTAATTTCTTTTGATGAAGAAATTGACCGAAAGCTAGTAATAACAATGTAACCTCAGCAGATTTGTTTGATAGAGTGTTAATATCTTGTCAGTGGGTCTTTTAATAAGATTATCTCGCAATCTACTTTAAAAAATTCTGGGTTTTTTATTTATATGTTTTACAAAAAAAATTGTAAGCAATATAATACAGTGGCAGCCAGGGACAAATCTTTGGTAATTCTCTTTCACTTTGAATAATCTCTCAAAAATAGGACGACTTTAGCTTGAGTCATTTGGCGGTCCCATTTTCGGGCTCCCACTACATTTAAAGGTTTAACCAAACTGTAACGGTAAAACAATATAGGTAACAGACTTCAATCTTTTCTTCATACGCATTACATGTAAGATCCGTTCATTTTAAGTGGAGAACCTTTTACTTTCATTATATCCCCACTCTCTATTAAAAATTGTTCGAAAACTCTTAAATGAGTCCTAGAAAATAAACTTGACCTTTGCTTTACAAAATCTACCGCGGAAGGGCAAATAATTAATCTGTTAACAAGTGTAATGTGAAAGGGGACACAAATGTGGCAAACCTAGTGGAAGATTTACGTTGATTCATTTTCTTGAGACAAATTTCACCTTTACATTTAAAAGGTTTAGTTATAATTAACACTAGAATGATTTGTATCAAGTAACCTCCTTTGTAAGAATAAGTACCTTCCTTGTCAAATATTAACAATTTCCGTGTAAGACGAAAATGGCAGCATTTTACATGTCCATTAATGTCTATCATACCATGTGATTGATATATTCCGTTTGGATAGCTTGTCGAGGCATACCGAAAGACAATGGACGCCAGAAATACGACGTCATAAGACAGGGTTAATTTCTCTCCCGATCTAACCACTTTTAGTTACCGACTAGTGAGCTTTCAGGCTTTCATTGTTAAAACTGCATGGCACAGAATTCTCAAAAATGTGATGGATTCTCTTGAATGACTATCTTTTATCGTTTTGCCGCTTAGAATGAATCAGGGATATTTAATAGCTATCCAGTTTCTTCAAATTTCCACATTTTGCTCGTTGACAAAAAACATGATCAAAGCGTGGGTAGGTGTAATTTCATTTGATGCCACCAGGTTTATATTCTTTACACTATTATGTCTGAGCGAAAGAAAAGCTTTCTTAATATACAGACACTGTATGACATTTATCCTTTTTCTTGGTTTATGGTGAGTCAGACAGGCAGACACTTAAATTGAGAAGGGGGTTCTTTAATGCATAGGCGTGTTACTATACTCTTGTAATGCCAGGAAAACCACGTAGCAAAACCCAATATTTTTGGGCATCACCTCACGGCGTTAAGAATCAACTCAGCTAAGACTGCTAGACTTAGTGAATATGGTCTGTTATAGTCTGTCTGTGGATTAAAAAAAGACTAAGCTGAAATTTAATCGATGTTATTTTGAAATCTCTGGTTACTTGCAAAACAATTTTTACCTTATAACGTTAGACCTTTTCAAACAAAATATTCTAAAATTTGCCTGGGCCTACTGCAAACACTTTTATTTATAATGTTATATGAGACTCTTACTAATTGCTGTTTCAATTCATTCTTATGGATATATTTTATGTTACCCCATTCTCATTGTCTGCAATTTTTAAATGACACCGCTTCTAAATAAAAATTTGCTTTGTTCGGTCCCGATTGTGGTATTAATCCAGGAATTACTTACTTGAATTTTGTATCACAAATAATAATGATTTCATAAATAAAAACAAAATTAAGACATTTACTCACATTATCTGTAAGAAACAGCCTTTGTGAATGCTAAAAAAACACTAATACTTCCGTTGCATTTCTATCGCTCTGTAAATTTAACATGAGATGTAAACAAATAGTGTTCCTAACTGTGAGTGGTTATGCCGTTTTTTAAAAAAGAACTCTGTGGTAACTGTGTCAAGCTATTCTTGTGTGTTTGTTTTTTTACCTTTTTCCTTTCGTGGCGTATGCAGAGATACAAGAATATTACTGAGCACAAAGCTTTATGCCACATACCTTACCATAGTTGCACCTCTTAAGTTTGGTATCATGTTTGACAAATAGTATTCATGTATCGCTCCCGATTCAACTTTTATTAGAAAAATATTTCCAACAAAGCAATGAAACTTTTACACAAGTTTTATTTAGTCTTATTCGCGGTTGGTCACAAGCTTTTATTCAATCAGAACGTGTATGTAACTTCATACTTGCTTATTAAAAAGCAACGACATGTAAAGTTTCATATTTAATTGTAGACGTTGGAGTTGTGAATATATTTAGTCATGTAATTCTCATACAGAAAAAAACTGAATCAACCGCGCACCCACGAGACTAAGCGTATTTGTCCCGCTTAACGAGGTTCCCATATTTTTGTCATAGTGGGGAGAAAACACCCTACATAAAAACATACAGAGATTTGCCCCCCCTCCCCCCTTATGGAACGGGATGTCGTTTAAAAAATATTTACGCATTAGAATGTAGTTTGTTGTTTAATGGAGTACTGCTGAGGAAATTTGTTTGTCATCCATTGTGAATACCAGATTCCAGCGAGATTTTCTAATCACTTACTCTAACCATAGCTAATCTCACATGCAAGCATTCAAGCATTATTCTGTTTTCTTATCTTATCTTATCCACCATGGCAACAAATAATGGCTAAAGCCCTTTTTACACCCCCTCCGCCGCTTATTCATCACTTAAAAATATCTTCCGGCTATGGCAAAGATGAGAGTGCGACGCAAATGCTCCGCGGTTGCCAAAAGAGACAGGGAGCAGGGTTACGCCTGGCTTTTCTGCGGGATTTGTTAAGAATTGCTTTAAAAACAATCTAGTTTATCCATGCTAATTGAATATTTAAATTTTCAGTACCACAAATGATTTCCAAACTTTTCAACAAAGAAAAATCGCCCCTGCTACTTAAAATAATGAAGAACCAATTGTATTACTTTTGTTCATTTTCCTACAGTAGAAGCTGCGACTCTTTAACTGGGTGCTGATAACTTGAAACAATGGGGTTAACCGATGCATGCATTACGCTCCTGCATGTGCAGGTACACAAATACCAGGGTTTTACCTAAAGGGTCCGGTATATTAGGGCTCTTTATATAGGAAACCTTGCATTTGGTACTACGTCTGATGTCCGGTTTCGGAATAGTTAGCTGTCCAATTTATAGAGGTTTCTTTATTGTGGAAATGAATGGAAAATAAAAAGGGACTGAAAAAATAGATGTGGTATAGTGAGTTGTCTGGTTGATCCAGGGTGTCTGAGATTTTACTGTATATGTGTAATGTTAGTAAACACATGCAAAATATAAGCTTGATTTGCTTTCCAACGACGGTATCAAATACTGATGTGATGAAATCTGTTGGTACATTAGAACTAAATTTTCAAGAAGAACACTTCCAGTCAAGCAATTTTAATACCTGGACAAAGTCTTCCAGAGCGGCGAAAATCTAATTTGTATTTGTATCAAGAATTTGTGCTTATAAAAATTAATAGGACCTGATCTGATACGTTAACTGTGTTCTTGTGAGTACAACAAGCAGGGAGAGCTTTGAACTCCGAATTGCAATTATGTAGTGAAACTGAATCGTTTGTTGTGCCCATTTAGTGTTTTACTTTTAAAGATTGGGGACATTTTTGTCAAAATCACAACCAAACACAAAATGGGCCTAGATGACGCAATTGCAATTATGTAGAGAAACTGAATTGTTTGTTGTGCCCATTTACTGTTTTACTTTTAAAGATTGGAGACATTTTTGTCAGACTCACAACCAAACACAAAAATGGGCTGGATGAAGTAGAGAGATTTTGCACCTAGCACACTAGAAAAGATGCAGTTTTAAATACACGCCAGGTTGTCTCTCTATTAATGGACAATTCTATTGGGCGCAGTAGCTTTTGGCAATACCCTGTCTTCTGACTCCTTGTTTATGCATAAACAACCACACTATACCGAAATATTTATACAGACTTTTAAACATCTTTCTTACATTAATAAGGTAAATTGCTTATGCAATTTTCATACTGTGGATTAGCTTAGGATTTGCTTAATTTAAAGGCGACCGCGCTTAAGCAAACAAACTGCAGCTTAAAACCCGGTTTAATTAATACTGACTGGCTTAAATTCGTAACATTTCACACTTGGATTTGGTTAGGATTAGGCTTTGCACTCTGCATCAGAAAATGACGTTACTTTTAGTTGTTATATCATTATGCTTTTGTATTTAAGCGTATCCGACGGCCTTGCATAGAATTAACTGAGCCAGACAGAATTTGCTTGGCTTGTGTAGTCATTACTTTTTCTATTTGAATCATTCAGAAGATAAAAGGAATTTCAATGGCCTCTTTCTATAATGTCTGTGTTGATAATATTGATTAAATGTTATCTAAAACAAACCCCGACAATTATTAATAAATAATAATAAAGGTTAAAATTTATTATGTTTGTTTCAGTTTTCAATTGTTTAGAGAAAACAGAAACATATGTATTTGATATAAACGCGTCACCAAATTTATATCAATCACTGTACTAATTTCTCTAGAATTTGTAAAAAAATAATCGAATGGACAAGTCCATTACATAAAGCTTTGTTTATGGAATGTAATATAGGCAAACGAAAGTAATTGTGCTTGCACCCAGAAAACGTTATTGAAAAGTAAACAAATGCCACGATTGATAATGTCAATTTTGCTGCTAGTTGTTATATTAATGGCTCAATTCCAAAACCATGATTTAAGTTGCAAAGCTATTTTCAACCATTTCAAGCGCAAAGAGACGAAGAGCTGTGGTGTTTAGACTTAGTTTTAATTGCTTATGCAAGAATTGTTAGTGGATTTGTACATTTTTCCTGCCTTCTTTGCTGAGTGACGCGTTACCTAGAATACAGAATCAGAATTAACAAGCATACCGTTTTCTCCGCCGAGGATCAAAACTTTCACTTGATAAAATGACCATTTTGAAGACTTAGAAATTAAGAATTCTTTAAACATTTTTGTTAAAAGGAGTGCCAAGAGCATCAAAAAGCAACTAAACACTGCTTTGGATATGTTACATTATATGCAACGTCGATATCACGTCGATTTGAGGTTTGCAATATTGATCCGACCAAATAAAATTTGGCAGCATAACATTTGGTTATAATTTGATACAATAAACTACAGAAATACATTTTTACAGAAAATGTAGAAAAACTTCGCAGCAAATATTTGCACTGTATGTGGGTTCTTCTTGCCACGTTTCAGCCTAATCCAACAAAATGTTCCGGAGATATCCAACAATATGGTCAAAAAACTTAAAAATCAGAAATTAAAAAAAAATCGCCAAAAAATCCATTTTCAACGGAAATGAAGAAAACTTTTGCAGTCTACATTTGCGCTGTATGTGTGTTCTTGTTACGATATCTGAGCCTTATTCAACGAACTGTTTTGGAGATTTAGCATGCCAAAGTGAAAAAATGCACCCAAACCCCCCTTATGTTCAAAAATTTGCAAAAAAAATAGAATTTTTAAAGGAACGAAAAAACAATAACACGGGCATCATTTAGACATGTCTCGTAATGGGTATGTATGTTTTGAAAAAATCGACTCATTAATTTTATATAAACTCACTGCGGACAGACGGACGGACGTACAGACAGACGGATGGACGGACGGACGGACACACCAAATGCTATATATGTCTCCCTTAGGGGAGACATATAATAAAGGGCCAGGTAATATTTTAAATACAACGTCGAATAGACGCTGGTTGTGACACGTTGTGTGTTCGCTTATTATAGTTTCCAAAAACCCCCACTTCAGCCGATCACAACTTAGGTGCAGTCTCATCATATCGCTTATCGGAACTGTAAGACATGATAGGTCGCTTATAAAATGGACCAAAATGAAGTTTTTACGCATACCTTTCAATCATTTACGTAAGATTCAAAATTGTAACAGCCTCTGTTATCGGATGACTCATTGTACTTTGACCACCACACCTTGTAACAGTAACTGTATAGACCGTGATTCTCATTAATGTAATGTCACTCTCCAGACGCCCAAAACAAAGTCGGTAGGTAGACGTTGCATATTTTAAGAATCAACGAAAACCCGACATTGAGCGAATATAAAAGAAGTTTCTACGAGGAACAAATTACTATAACATCATTAGCGTTATTATAGTGGCATAGCTTAACAGTCTTGTAATACATGGACGGTTCATATAAATTTAATTTTATGAGCGTTGTTTGGGGGCAGCTAAGTGAAAATTCAAAAATGTTAATATGATAAAAAAAGAACTCCACATTTGGGCAATAACAACCTCTTTGGAAGATAAAGACGAACGTAACTAAATAAAAAATAGTAAATAAAGGACAAAGGGGAGATAGCGATTGCTCTCTTTTTTCTCTCCAAATGGTTTACGAGGATCTCATTAAAAGAAAAAGAGCTACGGATTCGAAATTTTACATGAGTGTCGGGAAATATACACTCTGGAGGCAGAAGATGCCTTAGCTGCTGTGTGTGTTTTTTTTCAACAATAATTTCACACCACACATAAGCAACAACACAGCAGGGGTAGCCTCAGCCACAGGAACAGTAAACAGTGCTTGTCTCTTTTGTGTGGAGTGTTAAGCGGGGTTTAGATGATACGATTTAGTTGAACAACTTTTATGAACGACAAAATTTGCTGGTATAAACGCATCAACCAACTCGTTGCCAACTGTTTTTTTTTTTTTTGCCTCATTAGCGCCATCCAACTTTTCTCCTGAGATAGAGCTCCGTCCTATTTTTTTAAAAGGATGGACGAATCATAAAATGAAACATCAAAAAGATACCTGGATTATCAGCGGGGTTCGGGGTCACAAGTGGAAAACAACAAAATTTTTTGAAATTGTATCCAACTTTGACGCCACAAGTGAACCCCAAATCGGATGCAAGGCGGGGGGGGGGGGGGGGTGGGGGGAGCTGTAAACGCAGCGTGCGGTCAAAGTTGTTCGATGAAATCGAATGGTGTGAGCTAGCCTTTTACACAACTAATAAAACTGCAAGCTATTGCTTTCAATGCAAGAATACACAAAAGGATGCTTTTTTACATTTTGTCACCGATTCATAACTCCTTCCCTCTCCCTCCTCTTTTTGCCTGGGTTCGGAAATTTTCGAATATATTTACCCGCAGTTTTTCTTCTGATAGAAGAAATCAGCGAACTCTTCGAATTGCCAAAATTAAATGATCTTTCAAGCTGCTTCTATTTTCTCGTTATATTCTTTCAACTTATTAGCTTTAATAGAAGCAGTGTTTCTCAATTAAGCAGTTTTTGAGAGGGTTCTTTATTCTTTGCGGACTTAAGCCCAACAGCCCTATAGTTTTGAAAATTAAGTGCCCCCTCTTCTCCCTAGTTTAGTTCATTGCGATGACTTATCATTTGCATTAATCCATTAAAGTTTTTGATTTGCATAAAGAAAGTTTTATATGTTTCCCAGCTCTAGTTACTGCTTAGAATTGCGCTCATAAATTTTGTAACTCAAGAGATCCCATTTTATTGAATGAAACTTCATGAATCTTAACAAAGAATTACTGACACAAGATGTTATTGTGGCGTTTAACTGGTTAAAAAGCATTATATCATTTTAGCATGCATATAACAATACAAAATTTTAAATCAGATTTCAAAAAGGTTTAAATATATTAATCAGCATGCCGAATACACACAACTTAACTGGAAATGCAACTTTAGTACAAAAAATATATAATATTCTTCATTGTAAAACTAATAAATAGTTTAACCTTTCGAAAGCAAAGGTGATCTGCGGAGCAGGAAATAATCGCTAACAAATTGCTCTAAGCACATTTCTTTTGAATTTTATGAACTGTACAAATTTAAGCTAACCGGTACGAAATATCAGAGAATGACACATAGCCTTCATTGTAAGATTAATACTTTTCACAGCATTGTTGATAAGGTCTGAGTATTTGTGTTCTAAGTGCTTTAAGTATTACAGTTGCCGGCGTTAGGTTTTTAACGTAATGTTCCATTTAAGGCGTTTAAATATTCATTACACCAGAGAACATGGTTGTGAATGAGTGTTGTTGAGTGCAAGTGACAGAGCTTTGAATTCCACAGCATCACACTTTGTGATTTACGACGACATCCCATGGCTTTTACTGAAGCTAATTATTTTGCATCCAGCAAAAAAAAGCTGGATATTTTGAGGTGGAGTATTTTGTGACGAAATCTTATTAAATCATTTGCGCTTAACACACGACTCCTGCTTTCATAAAGGCATAGCTCTATTGGTCTCCTATTTCCAAAGGAAAAGCTTTGAAATACTGTCCAAAAGGTTAGATAAGCAGTTTAAGGCTGGGCCAGATTTTAATGAAATTTGCATATTCTGACATGCAAGCATTAGTTTCAATTCAAAGTCAGCAGTCAGATATTTAACAATTGTGCAATATATCTGAGATGCTCAGTATGTTTCAAAGAATGCAGAACACATGTAAGTCAGATTAAGTTCAGTGGAACCATTTTTTTCTAATTTTCATAGCTACCCAAAACTTAGTCATCTCAGTTGCTCAGTGTTTCACATTAAATTATTAAATAATCCTTAAAATACGAACAACACTTCAATGCAAACTATCATTTTGGCAAAACTTTTTGGAATGTTTAATAATTGCTTAATGACATCTATATATATAACTGTTATTAGACTATTTTTCTGATACTCATAAATCCAACTTATCAAGAAAACCACATGACTTGGCAGCTTTCGAATTGTCTATTTATTTACTTATATATTTGAAAGCAGAAACTGATTCGCAGAAATTTATCCCAGCAAAATGTTCTAGCAAAAATTAACATATTAAATATTAGTAAACATCCAAATGATATGTACTCGCAAAAATGGGGGCTGGGGGAGGCGAGGCCTCATACCTAACATAAAATTGATTTTGCTGTTATATTGTACAGTAAAACCTGTCTCCGGACATATCCATAATGTGGACAACTCCCTACTTGGGACAAAATATTTTAGTCCTTTTTAATTTCCCATTTTTTAGTTTATGAGAAGAACATGGATAAGATACCTCACTATTCTGAACACCGGACATAAATTATAAGACCGAACTTCAGGTTTTACTGCATAAATAACACGTGTAATTCTCACAAGACATTGGCACAGTCTTTGAGTACTGTTTACGTGTCCCCCAGATTGATTGAAATTGCAAATGGAGACAAAAAGGGGGAAAGATTACTGTTTGATAAACTTTGCTGAATGGCCTGTTTGGAAGTCATGGGGTACAAAGCCCCTTACCCTATATTTTTTTAAACAAAGGGATTGAACAGTCAATTAAACTGAAATTAACGGGTCTCAGTTTCCAAATACCAAGATAATTCTGAGATTAAAGGATAACCTCATAGAACTGATGCGCTAGGCTCTTTACCATCTGTTCAAAGCTTAGGTGTAGAACTTTTAGAGAACATTATAGGGGAGGCCATTGGTTGAGTAAATAATTCAAGACATTATGGTATAATCTGAGTAATCCGAATATCTTGCTAAATGCAGACAAATTTCGCAATTCTCAACGCTGTCCGGATTAAGCATGTTTTAGTGTATATGGCTAAATTCAGTAAACCACGCTTAAAGCAGCGATTGGACTGGTCTGGGCTACTAAAAAGTCAATTCTGTCACAGATACATGCAATGCTTAAAATGCTGTAAATTTTATTATTACAAACATAGGAAATTACAGTGTGGTTCAAAAAACGATTCTTTAATAAAACAATAGGTAACGGTGGCTATTACTGCCAGAAACTTGAATTTCCTTGCCTAGAAAATGGTTTGTTTCTCTTGAGTCAAGGAAATGTGCTACTTGATATTGTACAATAAAAAGAAGTACTAAGTGTTTGTGACATCACAATGCACTTAGCATCTTCTTCAAAACATACTTCTTACTTGAAGCGAAATTGAGAAATCAGTATTCCCTTAATACATTTACTGCAATGCAATAAAATTTCTGCTCCCAGAAACTCAAGGAACAAAACCCGAAAGGATCCAATTTCGTATACTGCTTTCTCTCTAAAAAGTTAAAAATCTGGCGTTTTAGATAATAGATCTAAAAAATGAAAACCTATTTTTATTCCTTATGTTTTCCAAAATTTCTTTGCAAGTCAGATTTAGAAATAATTGAAAAAAAAAAAAGAATTATTGGGTGCGCCTGAATTTGCGGAGGTTGTGCTATTTATTTCTGTTGACTTTGTCTGCAATTGCGTCTTTTGGAGTGATGGTTTTCTCTCTTATCTTGCTAGATATCTGATTTTTATCTGTGTTTTAGTTCCAATTTATTTGTTCAAAATAGAATGATTTATTCAAAATCCCCTCCATATGAAAAAACTGAATCAATTTGGATTAACTTTTACATTTATGTCACACATTAACTTTCACCCTAATATCTGATAGCAATCACTGCCCTTGCTAATACAGAAAAAAATTTGTTCTTGTTGTCAGTTTACCAAATCAAACTATCGATCTTCATTTTGTCTTTTTAATTCATTTTAAAAAAAGGTTATATGTAATTCTTTATTTATATATATAAATACGGAGATTGGAAATGAGGTCCAAATTGTCGTCTCGCTTGCAGCTTCCGAGATAAACCTGTTTCCGAAATTAGCCCAGATCAATATTTTTACGTTATATCAACAGTGGTACTTTGCTCGAAAATGGGGTCTAAAACTGCATATATAAACCGTTTCTGAGTTTGCTTTTTTTTTTAAATTTTTTACGTAATTGGAAAATTTTGCACCATGATAACTGTCAAAACTTTACAATTCACATAACAATGGAGAATTCGAAAATGAAGTTCAAATCACATATGGCTCTTGCTTTACTGAGATAAACCATTTTCCCGAAATATTACCAAATTAGCCATGAAATTGGTCAGTTGATGCCTTTTATCAACAACTGCATTGAGGATGTTCGAAAATGAGGTTTAAATCGTCGCATCGCTAACGGTTGCTTAGATAAGCCACTTTTTTTAAAACTTTGACCAAATTGACCATTTGACCATAGTTGTTGTCAAACTAAATAACCGCCCAATTTTACGTTTCATAAAAGTGATAGTCTGGTGGCTGAATATTGCTAAAATATTCGTTTGTAATATCAAAACAATCGTGGGTAGCAGCAGTTTGAAAGGTTGTCTAACACACAGGCAGGCATACATATACACATATTCATACATACATACACACATCCATAAAAACATACATACATACATACACACATACATACACACATCCATAAAAACATACATACATACATACATACATACATACATACATACATACATACATACATACATACATACATATGAAAAACAGCTAAGCCTCCTTTCTATCGCACTTGACCAGCCGAGCAATCTTGTGTATAGGTGTCTATGAAAACTAAGCCAGGGCCGAAACAAAATATATTTTGTCGTCCCATCTTACAAATTTATGCTCTTAGTTTTACTCAGCAGATACTTTACAATAACAAATTAAGACACAACATACTCAAAAATAACGAATATTGAGGGTAATAAAACAACATTTCTTAAAAAAAAAAGATCACCAAGAAGATCTTAAGTCCGAGGGTTTATGACGAAGTCGATCGCCAAAGACAAGACTCGCCATATCTGTATTAATCGGGACTGATTTATCAAAGCAAAAATATATAAATTTACTTGTGTCAATATTTACTTAAATACAAAACTGAAAAAAAATAGAATGCAAGAAAAAAACGAAAGCTGTGAAAAAGGGCAGCTCATACATCCCATAGGACTCTGGGATTTCAAATCTTGCTTCAAAGCAAAACAAAAATCTCAAACAGGACAAATTTTATCTTCTCACGAAGCCCCGCGGCATGAAAGATAGCACCCATAATATGGCAACATGGGAGATTAAAGGCGTGACAAGCTGATTGAAAGTGTGTGGAATTACAGCTTGACTTTCGGTAAATAGCCTTTTTTCCAGTTCGTTTCGTGCCTTGTGTTATATGGCGTTACGTAAGCACTTCACTTATTTTAATGACACTACTCAAGCTAGTGGGAGCCACTCCCGATTTTACAAAAGAGTACGGATATATATTCATACTGGAGATTTCAAGGTTCAGTTGATTCTTGGAGGGAAGGAGGCGGCATTTAAAGTTTGGCGCAGTGATATGTCCACCAACAAAGACTATCCTTTTTCGCTTGCATTCCTAGAATGGACAGTTGTTGTTTATCTTTTTTTTTAAGAAGAAATAGAATTTTATGGAATTGTTAAAAGAAATTACTCCCTTATTCTTATGGGTCGCCCATAGAGTGAGATGCAATCACATTTACCACCCGACGGGGTGGGGGGGGGGCGGTCTAGAGGTGTGCGTGGGCTAAAGTTACAGTCAATGGGTGGCGTCACACATTTAATGTGCAGGCAGGGGGACAGAGACAAAGTGCATACTTTATGGATGGCTGCTATACCTCTGTTTTGCAGTCTGGGATTGTAGGTATGTTTAAGCTGGTTGAGGGTCATCTACCCCCATCCTACAGCGTTATCTGCCACCGTTCTGCAACCTAGGCAGCTGGCCCCACCCCCTTCCCTCTGTAATGTAGGTTGGTCATTTGCTGCCCCTCCTCCACTCTCGCATAAACTTGTACAAAACGATTGATTTACTCATTTTCGTTGAAGATGATCTATTTACTATCGCTGATCTGAAGAGATGTGAGAGACGATTGATCTCGACTGAAAGAAATAATGATCTATTTGTTATTAATGATATTAGCAGTGATTAATCAACGAAACTAATTAAATATGAACTCGAATTTCAGTCAATTGCAATCCAGGTAATTGTATTTTGTAGTGATTTGCATTTACAATAGATGAGAAAGATACTGTATGAGTGTGATCCTCTGTAAGCTGAAAACAAAAATATTACTCAACCGCAGCACTTTTACAATATTCTAATTAGTGAAAGGGGTGAGGGGGTGTGGCAGATGACCTCCCTACCGCACTGAAGTGGGGGGATGGGGGGGGGCAGCTGAGCGGGTTGCAAAAAAAAAGGGGGCAGTCAACTGGGGGGATGATGACAGAGATCAGATGACCCGGCATTCGCCAATGCTATGACTAATGGGTGACACCGGTTCAGAGAAGCGAGTTTGAAAAAAAAAAACAACTGGAAATTCCACGTACGAAGTTATCTTATAGATTGTGCCTTATATCCTAATTTCGAAGTTATTTTACAAATTATTTGATACTTCGATTTAAGCATTATTTGATGAGCTAACTGAAATACTGAAAATTAAGCTAAAGATACACCCCCCTGCCTAATAAAATTAATTTTCATATTTCAGTCTTGGATGGATGGATTTATTAAAAACTGCACTTTCTCAAATTCAAGACATCAGTTGATGACGGTCATGGGTAGCATTAAACTAGAGTGCCCCCCCCCGCCCCGCCCCGCCCCGGTGAAAGGGTTCTCACATCACGCGAAATGGTCACAAATAAGAAAGAGCTACTTCAGCTATATACCCTCCCAAAATGTGTCCAAATTATTCTGATGAGTCCAAAAATGAGCACTTAATTTAAGTGTCCGTGACATGTTTTAAAAACACGCAGATGGCTCCGGCCACTAGGGTTTGGGACCTTTAAATACCACAGTAAAGAAACACTTTTCCAAAGGCATCGAGTGTAGTTAGACATGCCAATAAGAATGAACCTGAATCCACTGTTGAGAAAGTGAACGTATATATGTTGAATAAGAGATGCCTAAAAACAACAAATTTCCAAAGGATAATTTCAAGTTATAGCTCAAACCAAGAAATGAGACTACATGTATTGCTAACGTATGGCTGAGGCAATCCCGCCGTCGTACTGATAAGGTTCTTACATATGTGTATATAAGTCAGATTAAATAAAAATAATTATATATATATATATATATATATATATATATATATATATATATTTGACATAATATTTTTATGGCATATTATGGTTTGAAGTGCAAAAAAAGAACATTTCTAAATTCTGAAAAATTGTAATTGGACCCATTTAAGCCAATTTAAAAGATGTGTGACAGTGTCGCCGTTATAATTTGATGTCATCATTTTCTATTCAAGAAAAAAAAACACTGTAAATTTTCCTATTGTGTTAATTAAGGAAAAGACACTTTCGATCGCACAACAGAATCTTTCAAAATGTCTATGTGACAGAAATAAACAGCCTTTCGATATGCAAAGAAGACTAATCAGTGACCTTGGGTGGCACTCGGAAGCTAAATGCAGCTTTTACAAAGCTCCTTAAGACCTTTTACTAACACTTAATTGTTGCAATGTGTTTTCTTCATTTTGTTGCAAAAACTAAACTGAAACATACCAAAAATAACTGCTCGTATACAACTGCTGGGAATGTTCTGCTAAACAAGTTGACATTCAGTTTGAGAACGCCAGATCAATCAAACCCGTAAGCATAACGACGTTGCATTGATGTCGCACCCAACCACGTTGGGTTTTGGTTATTTATGGAAGTCGTGATAAAGTCAACCTTCCGGAGTTAGATACGCGTCGATTATCAGCCTTTAATCAACGTTGCGTAAAGGTTGCAAATAGAAGTCGAAACAACGTCTATCTTCGGCCGCTGGATGGGTGTCGGGAAAGCAACGCTGTTGGGAAAATATTAACCTGGAATCGCCGTCAAGAAGGTCACATTCGTAGTCTGGTCACCCTCCGTCACAGTACCCCCACATTCGGGTTGTCCGGTATCGCAGGATACGTATAAAATCGATTTCCATGAATATTTTTTACAAAGAAGTAGACGCAGAAAACTTACGCGCTCTTGAAATTCTCAAAATTTACGTCCTCGGTTTAGACTATTTTTAAGTGCCCTGTCATGGCTACCTTCCCGGCGAGCGATAAAACAAGGAGGTTATGTTTTGGTTGTGAGTCCGTCGTCTATACAACGTCTTCTTTTGCACCGATTTTGCTTTCTGAAGGTTGAATCTATTTTTCAAGCTGTTTCCTAGCGACTTGTAATTTCTTTCATTTTTTTTGTGTGTGTTTTACCTTAATGACCTACATGATTAAAGCAAAATATTTCTGAAACAAATTTGATTGTATTGCTCAAATCTCTTTCTTATTAGCAGTGAATCAGTTATTTTGGAATGTCTTATCTCTTATGCCTATCTAATGCGGGAAAATCCTGCAAATGAAATCAAATATTAGACCAGCTTTAGCTCGTTACCTGTGAATTACAACAGAATCTTTCGCATTGCCGGGATTATGCTGACTGTAATGATTTAGGGTAACAAAAGCAAAGAGGGCAAAAACTTACCGTTTCTTCAGGAAGAACCATTAGCTGCTAATAACGTCATAAATGTACCTACTTTTTTACTCTGCAAATTTATTTACCGTCACCACTTAGATGAGTTTCCCTCTCAATAGTGGATCTTGATCCAGATGAAGGCAAATGGAGAAGTAAAAAAAAAAGTCGCATAACGTGACTGACTGTAGTGGGTTAGCTGGAAGATCAACGTTTTTTTCATACCAAAATACAGTAAAACCTCCCTCCGAACAGACCTGTTTAATGTGTACCCTAATCGAGACAACATATTTTAGTCTCTTTAATTTTCCATTGATTTCTATAAAAGAAAAACCTGAATAATTCGGGCACCTCCCCATTCCGGACACCGGACACAGTTTTTAGTCACAATCCTAGAGCTTACTTTATGAACTGTGTAGTTTTTTTAAATGTTGTTTACTTGTCTGTCCCGGGTAATGTCAATAAGAACGTGCCACAACAAATATAACCGCTTCCTTTTGCGAGCTGTTTAATCCAGTAATGCGTGTCAAGTCTCAAGTTATATGCACAAGTCAGTGTCTGATTTCGTCCATTTAAATTGTCAGAGACTTTAATTGAATTATGTTACTAATCGAAAGTGAAAATGGCGGCAAAAAGGTAATGCATTTACTTATATGCTGTGTAAGGAAACAAATCAAGCCATTAAAGCATAACCTGAATAATTCGGATATCTTGCTAATGCGGACCTTGCTAATCCGGACAAATTATTCAGTTCTAACGCTGCCCGGATTAACTAGGTTTTGCTGTACCAGTATTCTTCAATTCAGAAGAAGAAATTTAGGAATCAAGTGGCATTTAAACAGACTGAGAGTGATTATTCAGGAATGTCTTTTAAAGTGATGGTTCCTCAAAGAGGGTTTTTCCTTATTCAGCTGAGGCTAATGCTACAATGCACCCTTGTTGTGCAGTCACATTGCTGTTTGGTTAAGTCGAAAAAGGTCTTGTTGTAGAAAATTCACCTGGCCCGGGATTCTGAAAATGGCTTTTGTAAACTCCTTGACAAGTATCCCTTAAAATAAATGTTACAATTTTTTGTTTCGAAAAGTATTGCTGAGTGGTTTAATAAAAGGTCTATATCACATAACACTTTTGTACCATCCGCAAATGTTTTGAACTATATTTAGTAAAAAAAAAGGCTAAAACGCCGACGGCGCGAGTGGAAATTTTGATTTTATGTGCTCATAAAGTCTATTTGTCACTAGATGTTGGGAATAGCGAGGCCAGGGTTTTGTTGCAACCAACAGCAACGCCTAAACAACGTTGTTTTGCACGGATATCTCGCTATAGCTAATACGCCTTAAGGTAACATTCTACGAATGAGATGTCAAATGAGAGATGTTAAAAAGATACAGCTACAGAATACTTCATTTTGCAACTGGTTATTTAAAATACAGAATTTTACCACGCACAAGCATCCAGTGATAAATTGCAATTAATAATGATAAAAATGTGAAACTTGATTTTGGGATGTTCCTCCGTATAATTGCATATCTTAAGTTGAAAAGGTGTTTTGTGCTGGAAACTGTTTTCCGGGGATAACCTCCCCCCCCCCCTCCCCCTGTCCCACCAGTTAGCAAATCCAGTACAATCTTGGATGTTCATATGTTCAGAAAGTCTTTACTGCTGGAAGAACGAGAAAATAACAATTTTTTTATTCTTGTGGAGTTCATTAAGTTGCCCTAAGCCTTGATCGAGATTTCCAGCAGGCCTTGTTTGCTTGTGAATGGCACCTTCAATATTTTGAAAACAGTATAAGCAGATATTAACAACGCCATGCAAAATCTTCTACGTCATGCACTCTATATCCTATTAATAGATTCACAGATTATTCCCACATGTGGTTCATATTTCGTAATGGCTAATTTGGACACAAACTTTGATAATTACAAATCTTGGTGACAAGGTCACGTGGTCAGGTCACGTGGCCATAAGATCAAGTTAGTCTGGGCTGCAGAATGAATTTCAAACACATCCCTTTTCCTCTGCTCTTTAAATTTGCCAATGACAAACTGCTACCAGTTTTTATGGTGTACGCCGAAACCGAGACCAAGGCAAGACAGGGCTCTTGCTGTAAATAAAGTAAGTACCCCTAGCCCCCCCCCCCCCCAACTACCACCACCGCCACACGCTACGATCTTCCATCTACTGATTTGTGTGGTGGTTAAGTAAATAAAGTTCTAAAGCATTTTGTTTTTTGAAGTTTTTTATTTGTTTATAAAGTTGTCAAAGAAACTTAAATGCATTGGATTAGCATGACGTAATTTGAATACAATTGCTCAAGGCAACTGCTAAAACAGGATATTGTGGTTATCAAGGTAATCCGGGGGGAAAGACGTGCATTTGGTAGGCGAACAGAGAACTGGATTTAAAACAGGTGACATTGATACTCTGACAAGCACCAGACCTGCGGTTCGTGTGTAAAGAATACTGTGATCCAATTGTTCTTAACATACGCAAAAAATATTAAATACTTTATGAAGATGAGGTTTTTAAAATTTGATATATTATTGACTTCAGTAGAATGAAAAAATGTATCCATAAAGCCAGTTTTTTTGGTAAATTTTGTCCCCTTTTGCAGATTTTGGTAATTTTGTATTCAAAATTTAAGCATTGACTGTACCGTGGTCATTTTTATTTTTTATTTTAAAGACTACTTTCAATTAACTGTTATTAACTGTTTTGTTTACAGATCTGTTCAAACGAAGGTCGAAGAAAAGATGGAATTGGGATGTCAGAATACAAGGACAAAAAAAAATCACTGAAATAATAACTTCATTAAGAAAACTGACGTTTGTGAAAGCATGATCGTCGGATAACTTTTTATTCTCAACATGACTTGGCGTTTCAGATCCAATTGACACACTTATTTCACGGAATATTCTCGGGTGTCACGTTATCTAGCGAGACTCCTATCAGGCTTCAGTACATGCTGAAATCCGAGTGTGAATCAATGTAAATAACCGATTATACAGTTAAACCTCTTTGTTTTCGGATAGTCTCTGATGACCACACAAGTATGGATAAAAGCGTAACTAAGCTTATCGATTCCACGGCGCTACCTCAGAAGGCTGATCCGCTACGAGATAGAACAGACACAAAGGATGTCCAGATCGGTCAGGAGGGATCATCTGCAGATCAAAGCAACAAATCTGGTTTTAATATAAGTGTTAAATCAGGGGGTATTTCTCTACAAGTGACCGTATCTGAGAACATAACCCGCCTCTTTTTAGTGACCACAGATGGACAGTGCGTTGGAACGACCATTAAGTAAATACAAGGATGCCACATGTAGTCAAAGCAAACATAGTCAATTTTTAAAAATTGGTATAAAAGCTTGAAATTGCATACGTCAGCAACGGAAGTCAGGTTGATACACTTGAAGTTAAAAAGCAATCTGCCTAAAATGGGAGATCAGAAACTGAAAAGAATAAGTTTAGAGGTGAAGAGGTGTAGTGTGTCTTAACAATTTCTGTGGCTGTCAAATTTAGGCTGTAAAAATTTTTTTATTTTTTTATTTTTGAACAAACTAATGATGTATTCGTTTTGGGCATGAAAGAGTCACAGTGCGGTTCGGATGGCTTGTATTTGTTTTGGATATTTTAAATAACGCCACACATGGAATTAGTTCAATTGTTAGCCAAGCAGAGAATAAACCAAAAATTATGGATAAAATATTTAATAAAGGAATAGGTATAAAACAGGAATCTACGATGCGGTATGCGGGTAAATTAAAAACCAGGCGCAAAACTCCGTTGCCTCTGAAAGACATTAACATTGCCCTAGAACCACGCAAGGGCAGTGTCGACAACCTATCGTTACAACATTCCCCAATTGACAAACTAATCGACTTGAGAATGAGCACTTCACTGAAAAGTTTTCCTCAATTCGAAAGGACACCGACATTGACTCAGATGAACTTTGATTTCAGCTTCCGGTCCGATGCTTACTTATATGACGTCACAGGTTTTCGAGAAAACTCTCCTGTGTGTGATGATGACCAAGCAAGCGGTTATATCCCACAAATGCGTTTTCATAATAGGAAAAGAACATCTAAATTCTTCGAAGAACTTCAGATGAAAGCGAAACATAAATCACAAGACGAGCAATCGGTCAAGGTCAGTAGTATCCATATGGTGTCACCTGATGTTCACGTGATGCGTCCAAGTCTGGATTCAGTGCTACAGATTTCGAATTGGACTTACAATATGCCAACCCCGAGGCAGACGAGAAATATGGCCAGAACAGACAAAAGGAAAATGACTGTCACAGATGCAACTAAAACTAACAAAAGTATGTGAGGGTTCGCAGGAGCATCAGTTATGCTTTTTCACAGAATTTGAATTGACTTCTCTAAAATCAACTGGCTGGCCAAGTTCAGCTGGTATTGTTTGGACTAAATAGAATATTTCTGGGGGGGGGGGGAGCAGAAAGTCCGACCGACAAAAAAATCAGTGTCATACAATTAAGTTTTACTTCCGTCAGCAGATGTCAAAATTTTCAGTGTTTCTTTTCTTACGCTCATTTTAAAATTTAAAAAAAAAATGGACTTATAAAATGCAGCCCCCCCCCCCCCGTCCTCTCCTTCTTTTGTGATTACGTGCTTGAAACAACAATTAATGACAGGATTCACTCTGAGCGAATATGCAGTAGTAGAACTTCTACCTTTAAATAAAGACCGCTACAGGGGCCAGCCGAAACTGATTTTAATTAAATAAAGGGGGGGGGGGCTTTTAGGGTTCCTTTTATAATGAGAGCGAAAAACAAGAATGTAACTCAAAAGTCGTTTTAATTCTGATGTAGTCTGAAAGAAAGATTTTAGTGGGTGCTGAAGTTTAAATTTATATGGGTGTTGGCATTAAATTTGTGTGGTATTTGTTAGCATTCTCGCACATTGTTATTTTACACACTAGCAGCAATTTAATATTTCTCTCATACCAGACATGCTGTTTTGCTTCGTTTTTACTCTGATGTTAATTTTTAGTTTAATTTGGCTGGGTACCGTTAAATCTAAACTTGATAAAATAAAGTACATGTCGTACCGCGCACTTTGTCTCAACTTCTGACGTATTTCTAACATCGCGTTGCGGGTGAGACGAATGGAGGCTTTCCAGAGGGGGTCTGTGACCGATATTCACACTCGCATAAACAATGATGCCTTCCCTGCAAAGATAAATTGTTACGCTGTCGTTGAATCTACGTTCTCAATTGGTTTGTCAAAATAAAGACAAAATTAGTTGAAATGAATAAAAAATATTGAGTATTTTATTTGAAAGCTTTGGACGAAACAGTAAAATGTCAGGCCTATCTTCCCCTCCAATGTATTTAGTCCCTACCCCTCGAACTTTTTCGCGTGTAAATATACTTGATAATATTTCTTCATGAGAATAAATGGACTCAATTAAACTGTATAAAACTAACTTGAACTACTTTATTGACTAAATTCAACGTAATTCAAACAAAATATAAAAAGGCATCCTTGATCAGAAAGTTCTATATTTTTCTCTTAATATCCTTTTTTAGCATTTTAGAGAGCCCAGGTGGATACTCCTGATCTCTAAGATGATCATAAATGACATCCACATTATCCAAGAAGCGCTTTCCTATGTATTCAACTTAATCTTCCTTTTAGAAAGTGATACCAATAGGCGGGGGGGGGGGCGCAAAAATACTAGGTGGGGGAAGATAGCCCAGTCTATCTCCCCCGTGGTGAAAGCTGTACAGGGGGGAAGATATACTGTTACACCGGACAAATTAGCTCAGTTCCGTTGGTGTTCGGTTCTTTGAGTTTTTATTGTACATCGGAAAGTTTACTGTACTCTAAAGTTCGGGCGTGCTTATCTTGAAAATTATTTGCCTGCTAAAAATCAAAATAATATTTCCGAACCAGACCTTAATCTTGGTCTAATCGTTCGAGATACTCTTGACATGACAAAAGATGAACTTTGTTTCAAGTCTGTGCCGTTTCGTTCTTGAGAATAAGAAGACTGACAAAACAGATTATCCAGCCGAAACCTTGCACGAGCTTACAGCAAGCCTGCAATTGCCTCTGCACACGTTGGGAAATGCCACAGTTTTGGATGATATAAAACCTGTGCAACTAAAGAATACTTCGGACACCTAAATGAACCATCCATCATCAAAATGTAATGTTGCTCAGCGCAAACAAGCAAAAATAACAATTGAAGAGGAAAATAAAGTGTGGGTTGATGGAATTTTGGGTGACAGCGATGCAAAAAATCTTATAAACACTCTGTTTGATAGTGTTATGTTGAACTTCCCCTTGAGAGCGGTCCGTGACCATCGTACTTTGAGAAGAAAACCAAATCCCCAGATATCGGTCAAGAGGGACGAAAACAATGACGAACTTCTTCTTTGCAAAAAAGAAGTGGCGAAATGAAACCAAGGCGGCCTACAACATCGGAAAATCACTCCCAAATCTGTCCGCATACGCAAACCACGCCAATCCACAACAGTGCATAGATCGATTGCATAAGCAATATTTGGCAAAAGTTACCAGATGACAATATTTTCTACTTCAAGCCAAAGCGCTGTTGTAAGGATGGAGAGACCTAGAGAGCTCGCCTGCCAGCTGGGGTCAATAAACTCTCCAGTATCGTAAAAGAAATTTGTTTTGAGACAGGGCTAGACGGTTATCGTAGTAACGATTCGCTACATGCCACTGTAGCCGCCCGACTGTATAACCAGGAATATGATGAGCAACTGGTTTGTGAAACCACTGGTCACCGGTCAAATTCATTACAAGATTAAAATCGCACTTCTGCGGTCCTTAAGAGCGAGAAAAACATGGTGGGTCAAGGTGTCGATGCCTCGAACAAAAATGTGATAAAACAAACGTAACCTGTGGATACTTAGTATGGGGAAAACGGGGGTTCTGGCTCAGGAAGTGACGTCATAATGACGTCATAGGGTGAGCCAGAACCCCCATGGGGGTTCTGGACCAGATGGTTTAGAATCACCGGGGGTTTTGGACCAGGTAATTGATAGAGCGCGCGCCCCTGTCAATGACGTCATCACCATGACGTTATAATGACGTCATCACGACATAATCATCATGACGTTATAATGACGTCATCATGACGTTATCATGCGTCATAATGACGTTATGACGTCATGACATCATACTAAGACAGTCTTAAGCAGCATAACCCTAAGTCACCTGTCAATCATCATGACGTCATTAGTCATGTGACCTGTCAATCATCGGTCATGTGACCCTAACCCTAACAAGACTTCCAGACCACTTTTTGACGTCATAATGACGTCAGACCCCTAGGAGATGTCAATTCTACCATCTGTCTATCATGAGGAAACGAGAGTTCCACGCCACTTTTTTCTAGAACATTCTATTGGTCCAGAACCCCAATGGGTTTTCCACGCCACTTGTGACGTCATAATGACGTCAGACCCCTAGGAGACGTCCTTCTACCATCTGTCTATCATACCTTCATAATACACATTTATAATGCACTCTATGGTTCAGGGTTAGGCTGCCCATACCCGGGCTCGAACCACCAACCTTCCGAGCATGGGTCCGACCAGGAGTCCCACGCTCTAACAACTAAGCTATTCCGGACTGGACCAGAATGTTTTGTGAAAACATGCCATATAAGGCTATAATACACAATGCACGATAAATTTCAGAGTGCACTCGTTCAGAGCGTGGGGGAAACCTATCGATAAATTTCAGAGTGCAGTCGTTCAGAGCGAGTGGGAAACCGATCGATAAATTCCAGAGTGCACTCGTTCAGAGCGTGGGAACGATCAATAAATTGAGAAGGAATGGAATTTTAGCCAAGCTAAGTCTAATGTTATGTTTTATGTTATAGTAGTTGGAAAATGGTACTTCTAGACCAACTTTAACAAATGTAGTTTTTGGAAAACATATGATATATAAAATTAGTTTTAGAATTTTACCATGCTATTTATTCTAACGTTCTGAAGTTATAGTAGTACAAAAATAGTGATTCTAGATCAATTTTAAAAATTTAGTTTTTGATAACATATGATGTATAAAATAGGTTTTAGCATTTTACCAAGCTACTTATTTAAATGTTCTAAAGTTAAAGTAGTGGAAAAATGGTGGCTCTAGACCAACTTTAGCAAATTTAGTTTTTAACACCATTAATATATAAGATAAGTTTTAGCATTTTAGCATGCTACTTATTTAAATGTTCTAAAGTCATAGTAGTAGGAAAATTGTGGTTCTAGACCAACTTTAACCAATTTTGTTTTTTTTGACAACATATGATTATAAAATAAGTTTGAACATTTTACCATGGTGTAGAAGGGTAAAAATCAGGGTTCTAAACCAACTTTAGCAAATTTTGTTTTTTAACAACATATACCCAACAACAAAAGAAACGCCGATTCTTAGAAACTCCACATCTATCTTCCTAAATTTGCAACTGGAATCTATGTTACATATATCAAAAAGGCAGTTGTTATAGCATACTTCTAGACAGTTTTAGTCACTTTAAAGAAGATAGTCACGGTTCATTTAACACAACAAAAGTGCCTCACAAAATGACGAGTGAAAGTGCCTAATAACGAGTGTGGCCTCCGTTCGCGTTAATCACCGCCGTACACCGGCGCCTCATAGAGGTCACCAAGCGCTGGATTACGACTCTGGGTATGCGATGCCACTCCTCGATGAGGGCTTGGCGTAGCTGTGGTAACGTAGAGGCGCACATGATTCATGGCCCATTGACGCCTCGCTTGGCGCCTAGCACCGGTTAAGGGCATTCCGCGATACGCGCGCCGGCTTCGAATACCGTGTTCATGAAGCCGTCTCCTCACTGTTTGGGCACTGATGCGATTGCCCTGACGTCCTGGGAGTGCTCCGGCGGTGGTTGTCGCTGGAATAAATCTCTGGCGTAGGTGTGAGACCCGAATATAGCGGTCCTCCTGGGGAGTAGTAACACGTGGTCTACCTGACCGAGAGGTCTGTCGCGAGTAGATCCAGTGTCCCTAAGACGACTTCGTAGGCGTCGAACTGTACTTTCATTAACACCAAAGTGGTGCGCGACGTCAGCGCGGCTCCTTCCGCTGTCCAGCATACCCACGGCGCGTTCCCTATCAATTTGTGAGAGCCGTGGCATGGTTTTTCCGTTGAGTTTGTTTCAATATTTTAACGTTTTTTATCCCTTTTTAAGCTTGTCTTTACTATGCATTTCAGTTTGTACGGGTCATTGTAACACATGTTGCCTAATATGGAAAAAGGTGTCAAAACGACCACTTCATTGAATTGACCAAGGTGTTAGGGTAATTAAGCCGCCACCAACAGACCACATAAAGGATAAAGAAAGAAAAATATTACAGAAAAAAGTTCGCACACAAGTTTCCCAGAAATCGCCAAAAACGCAAAAAAAACCACACGAAAATTATTCGGCGTTTCTTTTGTTGTTGAGTATATGATGTATAAAATAAGTTAGTGAGAAGAGCACGCCATTCAAACATGTATTCAAATGACAAGCCCCATTCGAAACATGTGTTTAAATTATTATTGGAACATTTTACGTCTTGGTATTGTTCAATAATTTTTTTAACAAGTTCAACAATTGTTCAACAAGTTGTTCAACATGTTCAACAAGTTGTTGTTCAACATGTTCAACAAGTTGTATATAAAGCTATGCTTAAAGACTTTCTCATCATTTGAATAGTGTAGGTTGAACCGAAAGGATGTATAAATGCAACATTTGTTGGAAATCTTACACTTGGCCACAAAGTCACACATGGTGTGTCCAACCTCGAGTGTGACAATTCCCTATAGAGCATAAAAGGCACCTACCCTCAGACATAACGCACATTCTGTATCAAGATACTGAAGAGTGAACATGTCTGCAGTGAGTGAACAACAACTACCATCTATGGCAATGCCTGCAGAAAATTTTATAGCAAAGCCTGAGATAGTACCTACAGCAAAGTCTCAGGCAACGCCCATGGTAAAGTCCAAGGTGAAGTCACGTCAGCAGCGTCAAAAGCGATCACATTTTAGAAAGATAAAACGAGATGAGTTACCAGCTAAGACGGCGCCGTGTAAAATGCAAAAAATTTAGACAGAGCCTAATATGAAGCGCGAGCCGGAGCGTAAAGCTGATACCACCATGGAGAAGATGCGTTTAGACGATTCACCGGTTATGATACCCATTAATGGAGAAACATACATTAAATTGGTGAAATATCAACAGAAAGTGATGGTTAACATTCGTAAATATATTCGTGGATATAATACATAATAATCATAATAATAAAATACTTGAATATAATACATAATGAAACAATACTTGACTATAATACAAAATTAATTATAATACATAATATATGATATATGGTCTACGGGTGAATTCACACCGCACCAGAGACCTTAGCCTCTCGCGACTTCATATGTTGTAAAGCAAGACATATATTTATACACAACGCTTAAGTTAATAAAATATTACAACATTCACAAAGTCTTTATTATAAAGTTCAGTCAAATAAGACTATTCTTCTGCATCTGTTTGACTCTGTTGCACCTCACTCTCCGTACCACTTTCTTCGTCACTGCTGTCATCCTCCTCCTCCATATCTAGTAGCTCTTCAAAGAATGCATTGTTTTTCCTTATACCCGCCTTTAGTGCCTTTGAATACTTATAATGGTTTTCATCAACAAAGTAATTAAAGTCCTCTCAAATCTTTAAATAATGTTGGCTTTGTTCTAGACGCTGGGTATATTTGAATAGCCTCATAAACAGTTGTTTTAGTCCATATTTATAAATGGGTCGAAGGTCATAACTTGCTATTTCACGCGCATCTTCAAGTCCTTGTTCCTCATATTCTAAAACCTTTTCTTGAAATTTCTCATCATAGTCATCGTGAACTTCTTGAACCATATCATGCCAAACAGATGTCTATTTCTGACTCACTTGCAGAGTCTGTTTCTGACTCACTTTCAGAACTCCTGTCATCAGCATCCTTACCACACTGCTCCATATGTTTGAGCAAAACTTCTTCGCTGTTGTATAATGCACCACATTCTGTACAAGCATGTGCATTCTTTTCAGCCATGTTGACGCTTTGACTTTCCATAGAAGACTCATCTAAAGTTTCCGTGAAAGGTAGTTTTACAGGGTTTTCCATATCCGATTCTTCATCCACTTCTGAAGTGTGAACAACCTTTAAGTGCCTTTTCAGACTTTGTGGCCAATCGTAAGATTTCGAACAAATGTTGCATTTATACAACCTTTCGGTTCAACCTACACTATTCAAATGATGAGAAAGTCTTTAAACATAGCTTTATATACAACTTGTTGAACAACAACTTGTTGAACATGTTGAACAACTTGTTGAACAACAATTGTTGAACGTGTTGAACATGTTGAACATGTTGAACAACTTGTTGAACAATTGTTGAACTTGTTAAAAAAATTATTGAACAATACCATGACGTAACATGTTCCAAAAATAATTCAAACACATGTTTCGAATGGGGCTTGTCATTTGAATACATGTTTGAATGGCGTGCTCTCCTCACTAACATATTTTATACATCATATGTTATTAAAAAACAAAATTTGTTAAAGTTGGTTTAGAACCCTGATTTTTACCCTTCTACACCATGGTAAAATGTTCAAACTTATTTTATACTTTATCTTTAGAACATTCAAATAAGTAGCTTCGTAAAATGCTAAAACCTATTTTATACATCATATGTTATCAAAAACTAAATTTGTTAAAGTTGATCTAGAACCACCATTTTTGCACTACTATAACTTTAGAACATTTGAATAAGTAGCATGATAAAATGCTAAAACTTATTTTATACATTATATGTTTTCCAAAAACTACATTTGTTAAATGTGCTTTAGAAGTACCATTTTCCAACTACTATAACATAAAACATAACATAAGACTTAAAGTAGGGAAAATCCCATTCCTTCTCAAATTTATTGATCGTTTCCACTCTCTAAACGAGTGCACTCTGAAATTTATCGATCGTTCTCACGCTCTGAACGAGTGCTGTCTGAAATTTATCGCGTATTGTGCATTATAGCCTTATATGGCATGTTTTCACAAAACATTCTGGTTCAGTCCGGAATAGCTCAGTTGTTAGAGCGTGGGACTCCTGGTCGGACCCATACTCGGAAGGTTGGTGGTTCGAGCCCGGGTATGGGCAGCCTAACCCAAAACCATAGAGTGCATTATAAATGTGTATTATGAAGGTATGATAGACAGATGGTAGAAGGGACGTCTCCTAGGGGTCTGACGTCATTATGACGTCACAAGTGGCGTGGAAAACCCATTGGGGTTCTGGACCAATAGAATGTTCTAGAAAAAAGTGGCGTGGAACTCTCGCTTCCTCGTGATAGACAGATGGCAGAAGGGACGTCTCCTAGGGGTCTGACGTCACAAGTGGCGTGGAAAACCCATTGGGGGTTCTGGACCAATAGAATGTTCTAGAAAAAAGTAGCGTGGAACTCTCGTTTCCTCATGATAGACAGATGGTAGAAGAGACGTCTCCTAGGGGTTTGACGTCATTATGACGTCAAAAAGTGATCTGGAAGTCTTGTTGGGGTTAGGGTCACATGACCGATGATTGACAGGTCACGTGACTAATGACGTCATGATGATTGACAGGTGACTTAGGGTTATGCTGCTTAGGACTGTCTTAGTATGATGTCATGACGTCATAACGTCATTATGACGTCATGATAACGTCATGATGACGTCATTATAACGTCATGATGATGATGTCATGATGACGTCATGATGACGTCATTGGAACGGGCGCGCGCTTCTATGAATCATCTGAGCCAGAACCTCCATGGGGATTCTAAACCATCTGGTCCAGAACCCCCATGATGGTTCTGGCTCACCCTGTGACGTCATTGTGACGTCATTTCCTGAGCCAGAACCCCGGTTTTCCCCTACTGTACTTAGAGCAGGAGCTTTCATCTGGCCGGATCGCTGGTCAGAAACTGATCGTTCACATTAAAAATAAACCAAAAGGAGGATGAGAATTTCAACAGGGCGCATGTTCATGGAAATCAGCTTTATACATATCCTGCGTCACCGGATGACCCAAGAGTGGTGGTACTATGACAGAGCAGTGGACACACAATGGTTGTGGCTGTTAATAAGGCGATTCTAGATTTATGTTTCCCTTAATTCTATATAATGTCGCTTTCCCGACGTCTATACAATGTTGGAAGATAGACGTTGCTCCGACTTCAATACAAACCAAAACTCGACGCACATCCAACGTCGGATGCGGCGTGTATCTAACCTTTCTCCAACGTTACAGTGTTTACTAGGATGATACTTCTTCTACACAGGATCACATAGCACATACAAAGGTGGCCAACTTCGCAGAAATCCAATAACTAGGTCTTTATGGTGAAATACATTAAAACATAATTAATGCAAAATAAAGTTATAGAAATATAGACAAAGTAAGGGGGACACTTCAGTTTCACATTTCATAGTTCAAAGCTATATATGTAGTATGCAAGAAGTACATATGAAGTACGTAAGAAACACATGGCATTGCATATGAAATGGATAGGCAATTCATATTACTTTTGGCTTTAAATTTCATAGGTAGTTCATATGTACTCTTCTTACGTACTTCATATGTACTTCTTACGCAGTTCATATGTACTTCCTACGCAATTCATATGTACTTCTTAATACTTCATATGTATTTTACGTACCTCATATATACTACATACTTACTTCACATGTACTTCTTACGTGCTTCATATGTATTACTTATGTGTTTCATATGTACTTCTTAAGTGCTTCATATGCACCTCTTATGTATTACATATGAACTTATCATGTTCTGCATTCATAGCGTTGAACTACGCAGTATGAAACTGAAGTGTCCCTCCTACTCTTCGGTGCAATTCGGTACACTATTTCGTTAATTTCTGCACTCCACGCAATCTGTGAAGCCCTCCATTTTGTGAAACGAAAAGATGAAAATTATGGGCTCACACACTGACTTACGTAGCAACATAGTTTACCATTTGCATCGATCTAACCCTAACCGTCTCAGAGGAGTTCGCTTAACAAGATTTTGGTGGAAAAACAGAAAGAAATCATACGGAAATCCTTTACCAAATGGAATGATTTCAATCAACTATGCGGGTTGAAAATCCCAAATGTAGATAGAACCTTGATTATATTGACCACCTATGTCTAGGCCATGAAGCAAATACAATGTAAACGACTACAGCAAGCATAACAAAAACAAAATTGTAGCATGTGTTTCTCTTTTTTGGGTGCAATAATAATAGTCAAATAAATGTTTTAAAGGAACACAGTTAAATAAAAGTTGAGAAATTAATTTCTGAAAATAACATATGAAACCGCTTGAATAATGCATTTTTTTATAAACAAACACGTACCGAATTCCATATTGCTATAGGGATAGAACATGGGGCTGGTGCTTTGTATCGCATTCGGACACACGTGGAAATCTTGTGACCGAATCGCACAGCGATTAGTTCATTGGCTTTCCACAAGTGCCCAAACACAATACAAAGCACACGTGCCCATAGTCAACGCTATTATAACACAAGCATGCGTAGCATGCCTTAGATAGTCAAACAAACCAAAAAAAGGAAATTCCTCTACCTGTCAGAAACTGCCCTCTACTGTGACGCCGACATGTACTTACACATCAATTTTCGTTACGTAAAATAAAAATGATTTTCACAAATCTTTTGTCAGCATCACGTTTACTTATACCCATGATGTTCGGGTGAATGTGACAGCGAAGTTTCGTACGCGGTTAGATTTCTTTGTCATTTCTTTAAGCAGGAGTGCATTGTCACTCTATGAGTGTTAAAATGGCCAACATTATATGCCAGTACAAGGGTTTCTGCATAATAGCTAGGTCATTCATTACCCGCGTAAAAGTACGCGCAGTTTTCAAATTGTTTCCTTTGCCTTGTACACTTAAACTGTGTATAGCATCATGACTCTAGCCTTCTTGCATATATACTTTATGAATAATCCTAATACTTAGAAACCTCGGCACTGAGCGAAAGTGATAACATTTCTATGGTGGTCCGACTTTCGGATCTTGACTAATTTTGGTGATATACGAGTGCATAATTATCTCTAATAATGTACACGTAATGTACTAATATTGTAAAATATAAATCTCAATGTAGCTACGGACAGGAGTGAAGAGTTTGATTTTTCTGCAACTAAATCACCTTCATGTAAAACGGAAATATTATCTAGTTGATCCCTGGAGCTAAAGAATAAATTCACCTGCAAAATGCTAATTAAAACTGGAGATGCACTTCTTCTGTATTAAAACTCTACATGTTCTGTTCAAACAAGTCTTTAATTATTATCTTCAGCTCAATCACAAGCACCTAGCCTCAATGAAAGCACCCCCACTTTGTTAAACTTGCGACTGGTCACATCTGCTGTGCTCAAGATGACATTTGCGACTAACAAAAGAGGTTCTTTCGTTTGATTTGCGGCGGTCCGATTCCGGAGTTTCGGTGCACCATTAAAAGGACTTTTGTCTGTCAGTACTCATCTTACTTATAAAGCGGCAGAGCGGCAGCCGTAAAAGGCGTTGAGTAACAACTTCCCCTTCGGCGACGTTGATTTCCATAGCCAAGTCGTTAAACAGTGGATAGGAGTAGCAGCAATCGACTGTAACGACGTTTGGATAGAAGACATTGAACGCAAAATACGGTTTACCGTCACCAAAGTAACCATCACCTGATTGGGGGCGATGAAATACACTTCTGGCGACAACAACGACACAATGACAGGAGTAATCGCCCTAGTCTTAAGCCTAGTCTTAAGTATGCTGTTCTTAAACTTGGTTGAGATATGCGAGGGACTCAGGTTGTTGATAAGTCACTCAATGCATACCTTGGTGCGAACCCGAGCTGTTTCTCCTTGTTACAAGGTGTATGCACTGGTCGCATCTATTGTCCAACCTGCACGTCCCTTTACCCTAACGACACAGAGATGCGGTCCATCTCGTGTGAGGATTGCCAGCTCTCTTGATGTGGGCACAATAGGCTGGAATCAGCTGTTGTTCTGTGAGTGAAAACGACATAAGTATGTAAAAACACTAGTTATTGTCCTATCAATTCGTTATTACATGCCGACATACGACTAAAACAACAATATATGATGTAAAAACATTCATTGAAATTAGTGATAAAAATCGATGAAACAGCTGCAGTACGTGTTTGCGACACTGCAAGATCGATTTCCTGCATGCACGATCTGAGTGACACGGGAACGAGTTGTGACATTCTCCTCTCGTGACACGCACGATCTATTGCGTGGTCGACCCATGACAGTCATGACCCGTTGCATGTCCTAGCACTGACAGCGTCCACAAAGAGGCTGTTAGAGGGTGACAGGTAATCTAGTCGCTACAGGCACGACTCGACGCGTTGTCGACCAGTTGCGTGGTCTATCCGTTAGAGTCATGACCCGTGATATTCCAACTCGCTGGGCGATCAACCCGTGACAATCACCACCCGTCGCGTGGTATCGACCACATTTTTTTACCATATATAGGCAATAAAGCATCAGTAGCCTTTCAGCTCAAGCAAAGTGAAAACAGTGAACAGTTCACTGGTACAAAGAAACGAGTGTATTTTATATTTGTAGTAAAACTGGAAAAAATAAAAATGACAGGGTCTATGTACTGGCGATTATGTGCTTTAATATCACAAAAAGATAGAATTGTTGAAAATATATACACATGGTTGTTTAGTTTATCAAACGTTTATAATTTTGAAACGACGCTTTAACCTTCCCAGTCTCCTGTCTCTTATCCTCCTCTCGATGACTCGGTTTCAAATGTTTGAATATATTATTATTTACTTTTTCAGACAAAAATAATCTTTCTCTCAAGTGATTTTTATTTTCCCTTAATATCACTTGAAATAAATCGCCTTCCACTCTAGTGACGGTGGCACATCAAGCTTCGCGGGATATTATAACCCCTGAACATTTCAAGCCGCTTGCCCCTTGCGTGCACCTGCTCCACTAGGGCTGGACAACACGTCGGATGAATGGGAAGATGCATCGGCCTCCGATTTGGTTTTCTAAGATTTTCCTTTCAAGACCATTATCAGGTTCGCAGCAGAGAATTCATTGGCATCATTAACGGCATCAAACACGAAAGTTATCCAGCTGCTTTAATGTCTACCCACCCAGTCGAACCACAATCAAGGGAATACCTGCTAGACCAAACAACATAGAAAAAGTGATCCCAGGCATTTATGGGTTTTACAGTCGGATCTTTCTTGTGCCATAAAGGACAGTCGTCAACTAGTCATAGATTTATCACAACTCAGTCAGTACTTACATCTGGAGTCCTTCTAAATGGATACTCCACAACTCATCAAATCCACAACAGATCAGGACACGTGGCGTATCTCGGCGGATCTTTCATACGCTTGCTTCATATTCCCGTGTTCAAATACACTTGTCGCAATCCGTGCTTCAAAACGAGGAATGTGTGTTATCGATTTCTCGCCCTACATCGTCAACATCACCGCATGTGTTGATACAGGTCATGAAGGTAATTAAGCTCTGTCAGGTTTGGTTGATTACATTCCAATATCTAGACGACTGGATATTGATCAGCAGGGACAAAGCTGTCTTGATATTTAGATTTAGATGGTAATATAACTCAAACAGTGCTTCGGGCTTGATCTTTTGGTCAGTTTCTAGAAGTCGGTGTTAGTCCCGGTTCAGCAGGCAGAACCCATTTAGTCAAGGATTGATAAGTCAGTTAACCTGAGTAGCTGTGTCGTTTCCCCAAAGAGACTTCCGGTGTCTCTTGCAACGCTCTTCATGGGTATGCTGGTGACCAGGGAGGAAAACGTGATTTGGCTAGTTCCATTTTCGCGAGTTTCAAAATGTTGTCCCGAGACCGTTCGGTTGTGGCAGGTCACTATATCATCAAATCCGGCTCTCCTTGAGTCGTCGGAGTCTCTTCCGTTCCCGTCAAGTCAGGTCTAGACGAATGCATCTTGCAAGGATTGGAATTTCTTATTCCAACGTCGCAGTGTGGTGGAAGGGACAGTGGCCTTGCCAGGATCAGACACATCCTGTGAACCTCTTGAAGACTGTTCCCATATCAATTTCAATCCACGTTTCTTCGAGGCCATGTGGTTCACTTCCTGGTAGATAATTAGACAGTTGTCTTTTATTTATCGAAGCAGCGAGGCACGCTTCGCTGATATTGTGTCATCTCCCAAAACAAGTTCTTTTATGTGCTCGCGACAATGGTTTTGTCATTCAAGCATCTCATATCTCAGGCAGGCTCAATTGTCTGCCGATCTGGCCTTCAGAGAGAGGCAAATCGTTCGTACGAATTGAGCTTTGACGTATTTCACACTTCGTTGGATTGTACGCCAGTCCCCTTGGAATTCTCCTCAGGTAAACATTTTGTAAAAGGTCTCAACCATCGTCTCCCAGTCTACATTTCTCCATGTTTGGATTTAGTGGCATTGGCGTTTGATGTATTAGTGTGCTGCTAGCCTCCTGTGGTGTAATTCGTGTTTTCACCATGCTCAATAAAGCTATAGGTTCTGGTAAAGATCTGGTAGGAGATCAACACATCTCTGAGGCAACCCCACTGGGGGTACTACCACTCCAGTCCTATGTATTTTCATCTCAATCTTTGGTGTATAACTTTTCCTTTTTCTAGAAGAATATTTATAATGCACAAAGACTCCACAAAAACATAACATGGATTCTGTTTGAAGCCCGGTCCATGGATAGAGGCATCGATCCTGTGGCCGCCAAGGTGATGATGACAGTAGTCGACATCTTTGCTAATTTCTTTGTGGTCAGAGAGGTCAGAGAGTTAGGTCGATCATGACATATCGTTCAACACTTCTCCAACGCTTTTCTGCCTATTATTTATATTCTTGTAGTTTGTTGTCCGATTTGGTCAAGTTTTTCGAGTTGGAGCATCTCTTATTCGACAAAACAGTGTTTCCTTGAGATTTATCTCCTGTGTTGAAATATCTCACTTCTCTGCTCTTCAATCACTTAGTCATTACCGACAAACTACTTACGCTGAAGTGTGTGTTTCTTGCGGCAGTAGCATTGTGCAAGAAATATTGTGCAGGAAATATACGCTCTGCAGAAGTCACTTGATCAATTCAAACATTCACTGGAGAAGATGTTGCCGCATATCTGGGCAAGACAAACATTGCGAGCAGAGGCTTGTGCACGTCTAGGCATATTGTAATGCCAGTCTTGGGGGCGCCAAGCCGCTTAGCTGTATCTAGTCTATATGTGTAACGATCAAGCACTTATCGTAGCATGTCGCAGCGCCAAAGATTTGGTTAAATTTATTCTTTTATTTCTACCTTTCAGACATCATGTCTTGTAGACGTCGTATCAACTATTAAGTAGGCATTCCTTGTTCAATTCCTACCACCCGTTTTAGTTTCCCATAGTGATGTTTTCGTCGTGTACAATCCGATATTTTCGAAATCAAAACAGAAGTATTTAACTTTCTTTATATTCCGTTTTATTAGTAAAAACACAGAAGCCGTTTGTGCACATAGAAGCCGATGCTCCAGTTATACCCCCTCTCCATCAGTTGGGATCAATTTACTCCTTAAGATGGGTATGGTTTGGTCAAATGACTGACGATACACTGAGGCTGATTGGTCGGCTCGTTGATGTAATATTTTAAACACAACCACGAGATGAGCCCCTTCAACGTTTGCATTTGCGCAACTCTCAGTTATTTGTATTATGGATCGCGGTAAGCAATGTTAACACGTTGAGAAACGCATATTGATGGTACGTATACAAGATATTTAACTATAAAAAGTATTTCGAAATTAAATACTTTAAATAAATGCTGAAAGAAATCATGTTTTCATTTTGCGATAAATGTGATCCAAGTGGCAACTCACTGGGTGGCAGTTTAGCGGGTCGCAGCTCCCCTAGATTCACGAAGAGCGGTAGACAAAACACATTTTCAACCAGAAAGTCTATGTTTTTGCTAAGGCTCAAAAACGGATATGTCTCCCCCAGCACCACAGTCTGTGAAGATACTGTGGCGAAGATACAGTGCGAAATGTTGAAGTCAAAAATAAAAAAAAATCGCCAAAATTCGAAAAATAGTCGGATATGACAAATACAAATAAGGGCAGATGGACGGACGGACAGACCAAAAACAATATATGCCTCCCCAAGGGGGAGACATATAATAATGGCTGCTACAAACTGCGTTAGTTTTACACGCATAGCATAATTTTTGCATATTGAAAAAAATTCATACCTGTCGTCTGTAAAATTCCTTTCGAATTTTTTTGAGTTTAACACATTAATCAAAAGAAGTATTGAAAAGATGTTCTTAGATCAAGATAATTTAAAACAAAATTGTCCAACTGTGCTGCCTATTTATGAAATATAGAGCAGTCTTTGGGAAGCATCCTTCCGATCGACCTGAAATAGAAGGGTCACGCTCGTGCTTTGATAGCTATTGACTGTGCATACTATTTCTGGACTTATTTGGAATATTTTAGCGACAAATGTGGTGACAACGAAAAAACGGGCTTATTGTTAACTAATGTTAAATATCTTAATGAATAATCCAGCAAATTAATCTTAAACTATCTATACCTGGATCACATATGGACTGCTTTAGAAATGAGTTGATGCTAATGTTGAATTTTAAACATTGCTATCCATTTTGTAATTTTACTACTTTATAAGATTTGCACATATAAGATATGAGCAAGATATATGCATAATATCAAACTTACCGCATAATGTTCATTTCACTGTGTTTATATACTGACATTACCAAATAAAACACGAAAAGCAAAACGGAAATATTGCGGACTTTCAAACATAAAAGAATTTTATATAAAAGTTGCATTTTTCCATTGCTTAATAATATTTACGTTTAAGGTATAAAGCATTGTACCATTGTTATAAAACAGCTGACCTCTGACGAGATCTCACTGTTAAGCACGGAAAGGATTAATATTTTAAAAAGTAGTTACATTCTTTTATGAGTATTAGTTTAGCAGAATCTGTAGTGGGAGTAAAAATGTAATTTATACGACACATAGAACCGCCGTAAAGGTTGGCTGCTGAACATATTTCAAAAAGATCTGATTTGATGATCCAAAAGAAAATAGGCTAAATTTTAAAATATTTCGAGAGACAATTCCCTAAATGTTTGTACCCCCACGATCTGAATGCATCTTTTTCAAATTTTGTGCCATTGTGCACTATTTAGGCTTCTCTTGAAATATTTTGGCAATCAACTAAAAATCAGCCAAATAGGGGGCCTTTTAAAATTTGTTTGTAGCCAATTTTCAAAGCTTTTTCTTCCACAATTTTGCCTTGCATTGTCTTCAATTTTTTCTTAAACGTCCATCAGATGGTCGTTTCTTTTGGGCCCATTTTCAAAATGTTTCTATTCCCACAAGGTGGATCACATGCTTTTAAAATTTTGCGTGAATGTTTACTGGGTAGGCTTTGCTTGAAACTTTTTGACAATCTACCAAAAATTGGCCAAATAGGGGGCATTTTATAATTTGTTGGTAGTCAATTTTCAAAATGTCTCTTTTCTCACAAATTGGAAAGGATTTCTTTCAAATTTTGCTCGATTGTTTTCCAAACATTTCTCTCTTGAAAAATTGCGATCCGCCAAAAATTGGCCGAATTGGCAGCCAATTTCTGAAATCCTTCTTCTATACAATTTTGACAGAATTCCTTGTTGTACGAATGTTTCCCAGATGTTTCTCTTTAAAAAAATAACGTCTCTTTTTCTTTTACATCTTTTTCTTTTCCAAAATGCGTTGTCTTCGGCAGTTTGATCGGATTTATTCGAACTTTTAGAATAGTCCTCTTCATCTGATGGTTTCTTTAAATTGTTTTCGCTGACCTCCCATTATTGGTCTCAAGCCGTCTTTTGAATGTTTTGGGGATCACGTTTTTTAAATAGCTCTTCTGCGAGTAGCTGTAGTGAGATAGGTTTCATTTTTAGACAAAATTAAACTGTATAGCGCTTTGAAATTTACTTTCTGAGATCCGCGAGGGATTAGGGAAATGACAACCTCAGCAAACTTTTGAACAACCGTTTTTTTTTAATATGACTACCACTTTTTGGCCATCATATAAGCCTTTTGATACTTGATTCACTAGATCGCGGCTGGTCAATGTCCCTGGACATTCTTGTTTTTACGCCAGTCGGTGGACTATTCCCTTCTTTGTTTATCCTTCCGTGATATTTGTGCCTCTGATCAAGTGGCATTGGCCGGTTCATTAACACCACGAGGCATCCGAATGTACCCTATTCAGTCCTATCTTGAAAACTTACTTTTAGGGGCCAAAAACTGACAATATAGAATCATCTTGAAACTTTTTGTGGGCCATTTTTCAAAATTAGGTACCTCATCTGCAATTTTGATTGGATTTCTTCTAAATTTTAGAAGAATGTTCTTCTGGTGATCTTTTCCTTAAAATTTCTCTTTTTTGGCGATATTTTGAAAAACTGTGTCATTTAAAAATGAAAATGGTCGTAAATGTAGGTTTTAGTCAATACTTTGCACTGTTTGCTATTGTGGATTTGAGTTCCACAGAGTGCTTATATAGTGATTTCTTATTCTTATATAAATATTTTGAAAACAGAGTTTATTGTTACAGCGTGTAGCTTTACAACCTTAATAAACATCACGTGGAATATCTAATGCATATGATATAGGTAAGCATCTATTCGTTGCATAAGAAATGGTTGTACAAGCTGTCTGTGCGGGTCAAAACCACAATAGCAAACAGCGGTGAGTATTGGAATAATGAAACTATTTGACTACTTGTGTTATCTGTACCATTAGTTGTATTTAAGCAACAAAGACAGCAAATTTGCTAGTAGTCTGGTTTAAATTCTAAGAGCAGTAACATTTTAAAAGAGAGATTCAACATAATATTAAAAATGCACAATTTTTGTTGGATCGAACCACGATATTGTTGCAGTAATATAGAAAAAATCGACAGTAATCAAATACAATGTGAAGGTGCATTCTAAGAAGCCAATATGCCCCCTCTCCCCCTCGCCCCCCCCAAAAAAAACAAGAAACCCACAATAGCAAAGAGCGATAGCAAAGGCTATTGCATTCCCTTTACAACTAGCTTGAAAACCAACTCAATGTACAATTTTTGTCTAGTTTTTGCGGATCGGATCAGGATATTGTTACAGTCATGTCGACAGTAATCAAGCACAATGTCAAGGTATATTCTGGTATCCAAAATGCCCCCTCGGACACAAATATAGCTAGAATAGCATTTTAAAAATATTGTTTACATACAGAAATTGCAAAAGAATTGTCCCAAAAACGCAGGGGAAATAGCACTTTTGAAAATTATATTTTACGTTTATTATAAAATTTACATACACATATGCACATTATGGAAGACGGACAGCCCACAAGTGATGGATGGAGAGGAGATAGAATTGGTTACAGCAGATCTTAATTGGTGAAAAAATGTTTTACATTACTCCTCTAAAAGTCCGGCGGGGGGGGGGGGGGCTACTTGGTATATGCGTTACCATGAACGTCAAAAAACGGGGAAAAGGGAGTAATTTTGAGGTGAGTCGGTTCAAGTGGTCTTTTTCGGAACTTTACCCCCATTAATACAGGTGTTATTATTTCAAACTTAGCACTCCCTATTTAGGGATCGCTTGAAAAACTCATGGATAAGCATGGTAAACAGTTTGTACGCGGGTGGCCTCCCTGAGACGAGACCACCTGCAAATCTGGCAAACTCTCGACTGAAATATAACTTCTTTTGTGATACTTAACAGAAGAAATTTATTTCCAGTCACAAAAGGTGTGCTTTTTCATTTCACTAATTTGGAAATACTGTAACCCTCCCCTACCCTCTCTTCGCAGGTTAAGAATCATTTAAGCAAAAGCTGACATTCGCACATACAAACGACAAATGTTCCCACCCGTGTGATAACAACAAATCGACGAAGTCGAGCCTAAAACATATACAACAATGTCCAGGGGCATTTTGACCGGCCGAGAGCTGTTGAATAAATATCAAGAGGGTTGTTTTGTCGCCGAAATGTGGTATAGTCATATTTTAAAATCCCGTTATTGAAAATTCGTATAAAAATTTAAAGGAATGTCGTTAAAATTGTGAGAGAAGCATTTTGAAAATTGGGTATTAAACGTTTTACATGCCCCAACCCCCTCCCAACACCCATTATTTATTCAGTTTCTGGTAGATCGCCAAAAAGTTAATTTTAAAGAGGGGACAGCCTAGTGAACTTTTATGAAAAATTTGAAGGCAATCCGTTCAAAATTGTAGATTGTCTATTTGGCCATTTTTTGCCGGATTGTCAAAAAAGTCAAGAGAAGACTACCCAGAAAACAATCGTACAAAAGAAAAAAAAAACCAAACTGTGGGAGTAGAACTATTTTGAAAATTGGCTCCCAAAAAATTGAAAATGCTCCCATTTACCTAGTTTTCTTTTGGATCGCCAAAAAATAGCCTTTCAAGAAAATAAAACTTGGTGAACCTTTTTGAAAAATTGAAAGGTAATCAAGTATCACCAGGCTTATATGGTCAAGTGATAGTCAGATTTCAAGAACCGGTTATTGAAATTTTTTCAAAGGCCGGCATTCTCTTAATCTCTCGCGGATCTCAGAAAAATAAATTTCAAAGAACCCTAACGTTAGTCTTTATCTAAAAAATGAAATACATCTGATTTTAATTCATTACAGAAGAATTATTTAAAAAAACGTTCGAACGGCGGCTTGAGGCCAATTTTGGGAGATCAGCAAAAAAAATAAAGAAACCATGACATGAAGAGCAATATTCTGAAATGTCGAATAAATCCAATCAAACTGCGAAAGATAACGTATTTTGGAAATAAAAGGATTTAGAATCGAAAAAAAATCGAAAGAGAATCATCTATTGAACATTTTTAAGGAATTCTGTCAAAATGGCGGGAGAAGAAACATTTTGAAAATTGGCTACCAAAAAATTATAAATGTCCCCCCCCCCTCCCCTTCATAATTTTTCAACATAGAACTGTCTGGGAAACAATCGTACAAAATTGGAAAGAAATCCTGTCCAAATCGTAGGAGAAGAAGCAGTTTGAAAATTAGAAAAAAAGAAGAATTTTTAATAGCCCCTATCTTGCCAAATTATTAAATAAAAAACTAATTTTCAACACAGGCCTTCCTAAAGCACATTCGTATAAAATATGAAAGGAATCCGATCAAAACTGATTGAGAAGAAGCCTTTTAAATAAAACTTTACATACGTACATATGTGCATACAGACAACGAATGTCGTCCACTGTTTTAAAAAACTACCCGATACCAAAAATATTCTAGAGTAGCTGTGGGAACCAATTTAAGTAAAAAGGTGTTATGCACAACAGACTGAAAAACCGAAGAGGTTGGCTATTGAACAACAACGGCATTTCACAGTTTTTTTCTCAGTAGTCTCTCTTATAGCAACTGCGAAGATAGCCGTGAAAGAAAAATATCGCTTATGGCATAACTACACTAAAATTTTAAAACCTTTTCCAAAGTTGAAATTATTAATTTCTAAATATTATAGGAAATTAAAATATCTACATATATAATACAAAAGTAATTAATTGCTAGGTAAGAAATGGTACCCAATTTCTCTTTTGTTTTGTTGTAAGCGGCATATCCGGGAACTTCCCGAAACCACGCATAACAGATAGTTTCCATGGATAAAATCAATTTCTAACAGTTTTAAGACATTGAAAAGGCATGATGTTACCTTTTACTGCGTCTTGGATGCATATTCTGTGTTAAACGCTTATAAATGTAGTTAGAAGTTACTGATATGAAGCAAAAATCGAAAATCAATTTATTTATTCGTTCCGAAACTCCTTTATTATCGCCCGGGTTTTACTAAAATAGTTTCCTGGTTTTTGCATTAACCCGTTAGCTGGAGGGAGTTTACGATACGCAAGATCTACCTGTTTTATTTGGATCTTCGGAAATGTCAGTCGCGGGTGATATTGTATTGTTGAATTGCAGAGGATGGAAATTATTTCGGAGAAAATGAAATTGACAAGGTAGCTCCGAGTCAGCTCTGGCTTGAACAATTTCGTATAGATCTCTGTGTGGCCGGCCGCTTCTCGGAGCTATTAACAGGGTTGCACAAAGCCTAAAAAGAACATTTTACACATCACTATCAGAAGTGCCAGGCAATATCATGACTGTCATGCTCTATAATAGGCCAAATCATACTTCGGGTGTTTCGAATAAAATTCGCCATTTCGCAATGATCAAAAGACATGTTTATGTACAACTAAGAACGAGGCTCGAATGTCTACAGCAATATTTTCAGGGTCTTCTGCTTTCATTTGGCAACAAAAATTGAGACGTGTAAAACAGGAGAAACGTAACAGTATTTTGCAAACATGAACTATCTGTTTTTCTTTTTCATAATAGAACAAACGACTTCACTAAAGTTGTCTATAATGCATATTTAATCCTTTGAACTGCTTAAATAAACGGGAACTAAAATGGAATAATGCATTTTTCAAGTTTAATGGATTACAATTCCTGCGAAAGGAACCTTTCTAGATCGTTTACGAAGTAAATCTGAGTATTGAGGGTTTTTCGGGGTTCTGACTAAAAAAAATAAAGGTTTTTGTAGAGTTTTTGGACCTATCTAAAATAGGGCTTTTCGGGATTTCGCTACCATCAAATTTAATAATACTTAAATATGTGACGCATAAATATATATCTACAAAAATTATTAAATCATAAAACACACATTTAAAGTGGTTAGAATTTTAGAAAAAAAATCCGGGTAACGTTTTATTAGAATTTATGAATCAAAATACCTAAACAGAACACATAGCCCTATGAGAATTGGTTCTTGTAAGAATCATATATTATCACCCACAAAATTCGTCAATATGCTCTTAATATAAATGAAATGCAATAATTGTAAGTGAAAATAACTTTTTGAAAATTCACTTGTTTATTTGCGATACAAATATGTATACTTATGCATAAGTGTTTGAAGACACTGAAACTGGAATGCACCCATCTCTAAGTGAAGACTTCAAGAAGAAGGCATTTGACCTGTGTTCCTTTTTCTGCCACAAGATGGCGAACGAATCATTGCGAAATCGGGAATGCTCAAGAATTTTGAATTTCGACTGCGAGGGGACCGGGTAAAAATGAGAGAAATGATGGGAAAATATCGAAGAACATAGCAATAACAGCTCATACTCGGAACATATAAGAAACTGAAACTGTTTGTTAAAACTTTTAACTAATCTTCTAAAATACGTAAAGGTTGTGTTAAAAACGATTGCTCTTTGTTGCAAGAAAAATTTTACATTTAGCCCAAATTTCTGTCATTTCTTTTATTTTTTACCAGGTTAGTTTGAATTCGAAACGCAGGATTTTTACGCATTTTATTTGGAACGCCAAAGTGTGATTTGGCTTATGACCCCATTTTAAAGTAAGCCGATTAATAATTTCAGAGTTCGGAATAAATTTGTGCTGTTTCCGACGGTTTTGATGCGTTTCGATTTCAAAGTCGCAGAGTACGGGGAAGAGAAGATATAACTGGTTACAGTATATCATAGTTGGTGACCACTTATATTAAATTTTGATTCCACTAAATAAGCCAGATGCAGATTTGGCAACCCATTCGACGCAAATATTCCTGATTTTGCGATACTTGACAAATAAAGATATTTTCAGCTACGGAGGCTGTTCGTTTTCATCTCACCAACTTGGATGTGCTGTAGCTATTCGTTCTCCGCTCGTAAAGTTGTACAGAAATAATAGGCCTGTATCGCTATCATACTTTGAAACAAATATAGCCATCAATCACATTGTCTGAAACTTTGCAATATCACCAGTACCGTATTCTGCTTATTTCATGTGAGAAAAAATATTTAAAATGTAATGGTGTCCAGCTGTCCTGGATTTTAATTATCGTTCGTTTAGGTCTTGTGTTTTACTCTCCGGTATATAGCAAAAACTCGAAACATTTTCGAACTCAGGCCATGCACTACCGTATGAAGAAATGATGAGTAAATTTAAGTTACTTAATTGCTGTGAAACGTTGCTATCAATATTCTTAAACTTCATAAATGTAGGGAGACGTGACGCTGACAAAGCCATTGTGACGAAGCCCTTTTTATTTTGCTAAAAGCTATTAACAGATTTCGAAAAGTGATGGAACATGATCAATCGAAATTGTCTTAAAACTACATTACACTAATTTTTCACATGTAATTTTTTTCGATTGTGTGACGCGCTGGTCTCTCAAAACCGCGTCACTGAGGCAGTGGGTTGTGAAAAGCACAAGCCCCAAAATCTGCTAAAATACGCGTAAAAACGCCGTCATCGCGAACGCTGGTCATAATTGCGTTTCTCTTGTAGAGGGCAAACTTGTTTTATTACATTCTTTGTGTGTGTGGTGTGTGTGTCTCTTTCAAACACCTGATTTTGTTAATACGTTAATATGAACGAAACGTCGAATCAACTTCAAATTTGGTCAGATTATGAGTTTGGTTCAAAGGTTGGGATTGCATTCAACAAAAATTGAACGTGTTACGTCATAGGACGTCAGAATTTAACAATTGCGCCATTACTGTAACGTAACAATGAAAAATCGGCTTAGCTTCAAACTTGTAGGATAATACTACTAATACTGGTTGGTCCTTTGGCTTATAATGACTTTGGTATGTATAGCGCAACGTATGACGTCATTACGTTTTTTTAGTACTAGACTTTGTTAACATGATAACTGTCGAATGACAGGTCGGATAAGCTTCAAACCGGATGGGATTGCGCCTTGGGTCGAGCCGCTGCTTGCCATTGCATTTTACGCATATTGGACAACGCGTGACGTCATATGACGTCAAAACGTAAAAAAGCGCCATCACTAACTGGAAAAGGAAATGTCTCATCAGCTTCAAACTTGTCAGGAAAATACCTTGGGTGGGTTCGATGGTTCATGTTGTATCTGACATATATAGGGCAACAGTTGCGGTCAAAACGTGTTGTGGACACTTAACCTCGTTAACAGGATAACTGTCGAACGGCGAGTCGGATCACCTTGAAACTTAGTAGAATTACACCTTGGGTTGGAGGTGAGCGAGTGGGGTTCGGGGTTTGACGAACGCCTGGTAAAGCGGGGGTTGGAGTACCTTTGTTAACCAGTATGCAAGTTATTTCGACTGGCTGGACAAAGTAGAATACAACATTTTTCTGTATGGTGTTTTTTCTGTTATGGTCGTATTTGCTTGACTGACGACGGTTGTTTTCGACTGAAAGGCATCCTCCATTGCCAAGCTATTCCATATTATTATTATTATTATTATTATTATTATTATTATTATTATATTTCAGCTTATACAGCGCTTTTTCTAATTAAAGCTCAAAGCGTTTTACATATAAACAAACAACTGCTATAAGGTAACTAGTATAACAGACTAATACTTAGAGTGCAAATGTTTTAAGATCGTTTTTGAAAATATTGAGTGAACTCGATTGTCTAAAAGTAAAAGGTAAGGAATCCAAAGTGCTGGCGATATCACAGAAAAACATCCACTTCCATACTCTGATCTTTGTGTCGGAACATTGAACAAAAATTTATCACTAGATCTCAAACGACGACTACGTCTATATAAAGAAACAAGATCACATAAGTATCCTGGTGCGGTATTATAAATGCATCTAAAACACATCACTAAAACCTTAAATTGTACTGTAAGATCAACTGGCAGCCAGTGTAATTGTTTCAGTATAGGTTTTACATGACAGCTTCTATTTGTTCTGTAATTAATCTTGTAGCACAATTTTGAACTCTTTGCAATCGCGAAAGCGTGCTTTTGTTGACAGCAAGCAGGAGACTGTTGGCAAAGACAATTCGAGAGGTAACCATAGTGTGAACAATGGTTTTCATTATTGATTCGTCCAGACTTCGCCTCACCCGATGAATGGATTGCAGGTAGAACATTGCACTTGTGCATTGTTCCTGACGAACGAATCCATGGACAAAGTCGAATCAAACACTGCGCCAAGATTGCGTACTTCATCCCAAAGGGGAACGCTATGGGGTCCAATCTCAAGCGGTGTGGTGGCCATTTTTCTGATGTTGTAATCCGAAAAAAATACTACAACTTCCGTTTTGTCTTATTTAATTTTAAAAAATTTGGATTCATAAATAGTTTTATATCCAAAAGACAACTTTCTATCATACGACGTATAGAGTAGAGGCCATTACGTGGTTCAAAGAACGTATACAGCTGTGCGTCATCAGCATAAAAGTGGCTCTCAATTTCATGTTTTGCGGTTATGTCGACGAGGGGCGCCACATAGAGCGTAAACAAATCGGCCCTGATACGGAACCTTGTGGGCCTTGTTGATGAAGCATTCTGACCTATTTTCACAAACTGCTTACGACCTTGTAAATAAGACGATATCCATCTTAAAACGTTGCCTTTGATACCAAAATCGACGAGGCAGACGTTTTAACAAGTCATTGTGCTTGATCGTATCAAAGGCTGCGCTTAGGTCCAAGAGGATGAGTACAGCCATCTTTTTACTATCCAATGCCATTGCAATATCAGTCTTCACTCTTAAGAGAGTTGTTTCAACGGAATGGAAAGCTCTATACGCCGATTGAGTTTTGGAATTTAGATAATCCGTGAGGTGTTTTGCGACAACTTTTTCAGTTATTTTGAAAGAAAACTCAGATTTGACACAGGTCTATAATTTTGATAAGAATTTGGATCCAGGGTTACTTTCTCAGTAAGGGTCGAACCTTGCACGTTTCGTTGACTGAGGTACTTCTGCGTTTTTCAGAGAGCATGTACGTTTTTTTGAGAGCAGTTACGTAAACTTAGCACTTTCTATGTAGGTCATCTGCTACCTACCTCATAACCGTACCTGCATCAGACGGCCGGGGGCACGGTTAGCTAAAAAAAAAGGGATAGAAAGAAAAAAACGATCCCCAATGAAATATGGAATTGATGTAGGGAGCACCCTCAAGACCCGGATGTAAAAAAGACCACGGTAAAACCTGTTTGTAGCGACCACTTTCAAGACCTGGATAAAAAAGACTTACATTAAAACCTGGTTGCAGTTTCTTGATCCGGATAAAGGACGTTCAGTAAAATCTGTCTTCAACGTCCGCATTCCAAAATCTGATAAAACACGAAGAGTAAAACCTACCTGTCGTGACCAGAATTAAAAAAAAGACTCACAGTAAGACCTCTGTAATGACCACCTTCTAGACCAGGAAAAAATAGACGTGGAGTATAAGCCCAGTTGATAATGACTACATTCCGTATTGCTAATCTTGTACCCACACGTGTATGGAAATTAAGGATTAAGATACCCACAAATGTGTACGTATTCAAATGTATTTATATTAAGTAAAAAGTTATAATTCCGAAATGGTACAAAGTTGACAAAATAAAACTTTGTAAGTTATAGGAGGGGCAAGCGGTGAAAAGATTTGGGGAAGGGGAGTTTGGGGGGGTGTCGGGAGGAACCAGTTGTTTTTGTTTACCAAAACAAAACAGTGGGTGGCTAATAAAAGTGTTTGGCATGTTCGGGCACACTGATGTCAGTGTGTACTGGCCGCTGTAGTTTAAATCATAATTTAAATCAGATTCAAGGTAAAAAAAACCAACAATTTTTTTTTATTATTGTTTTTGGATTTTTTAAATATCCAAAATAAAAAAACAATCAATTTTTTTTATCCAATGCATAACAGTCAACTGGCAAATGCATACTTAACAGAAACCATTAAAAACAGTAAAAACATGCCTCTGACCTCTCAGTGCGCAATTAAAACTGTTTCTTTCGGTTCTTGTCATGTAACATACCTTCACTTTTTTGTATTTAAACAAAGCTGTATGGGTATATCGAGGGTAGCTTCCCCGTGTGCGATCCCATTTTGTTAATTGCTAACTGTTTAATACGGTAATAACTTCAAGCCAACAGCTGTCCTTTCTGTCAACTAAGCGACCATTTAATGCAATTTTTTTATTTAAAATGATACTTCCTTGTGTGCTGATCGATGAGGTAAGGTAAAAGAATCAAACGGGTGTTTTGTGTAATTTATGACGTATTGATTTTTTTTTTTTTTTTTTTTTTTTTTGATGATTTAAATAATTAAAATCGATTAAATAAAAAGATCTTTTTTCGGTAAAAATCTAAGTTTCCACCAGCACTGATTAATCTCGGTCAGGTTATTTCCAATTATCTCGACTACAATTTGTGCCTTTATAAGAGTTGTTTGTTTTTTTTTTCTTCATCTTTTGAGACACGAAACAAGCACATCACTTGTCAGAAGTGGCTATATAATGGAAATGCATTTCAATGTGGTTTTGTGGCAAAACATGTACAAGTTTTTATCATGCAGATTTCTTTTGTTTTAGTTAAAGCTGAAAAGTGTTTCTGTTCCAGGTTTTAAGTGTCACCCGACATATCCTTGTTCTAACTCGCAAACCGCAAACGTAACTAGAACCTCATTTCGCTAGCGAAATGTTAAACACTTGACAAAAATTAAAACGCAAAAAATACTTCCTTCAATGGGTTAGTGTTTGGTTTTTGTTGACTTAAGGTTTTATTGACTGGTCAGGCATACGCCGTGTTATGTATTTACGCAGTGAGAGCTCGCACAAAGCAAAGCAACTGTGTGTTCTGCTGTGCTGTGGGATAAATGCTCCACATTTACTTGCAAAAAATACACTCTTTTCACATGGCATTTTAAACAAGAAAACGAGATCGAAGGAGAAAATAAAAAGTGTCATGTACACGTTTATATTAAGTTCTAACTAAGTCCCAAGTTTGGTGGCCCTAGGGCCCGTAGTGCCAGCTGAGTAGATGATACAAAAAATCCATTCACTGTCAAGAAAAAAAGATACCAACGGCTGCTCGCATAAAATTCAGAAAAACCTTGCAAGCCAAAGGCTTGTCAAGTGTTAATAAACAATACCAAATGTATTTTCGGCAATCGGCTTTGAATCTTATATTTAATAATTTTTTTGGTAGTTAGGGTTTCCCAATAATTTTGGGATGAGATTGCCAAATATATATTCTTATATTCTTGTGTCGTATTTTAGAAAGCTGTTCTCGCAGTTTTTGGTGATGTTAAGGTTCTTTGTTTCTACTTTTTCTGTGGAGTGTTCTTTGCCGGTGGGAAGTTGGAAAAACACATTTTCAAGTGCGAATCATCGAGGTCTTGATTGTAATTAGAAAATTTAAGTAATTAACTTAAAATCGAATGAAGCGTATAACCTCATTCCAAAGTGTTGCGATACTAAAGGAGTCAGGAATGGGGATTATGGCCGAATTGTTGGTGCAAAGAGAAACATTATTTTGTCAGAATACCATCTTTTGCAAGTATCACTCTAATGCAGTTGAACCAAACAGCGTTAGTGTGTGTAGTCCGCGCTGCATTGTTCACCTGGTTACAAGCGATTGGCAAAAGAAAAATCTGTTGTTGCGTCTCTTGAGAACAAGAACAGCCCTAATCAGTTTTTGAAAAATAGTATTCCAGCCAAAATGGCAAAATCAGGTGGGCCTTGTAACGAATCTGCGTGGGTGAATGTCAGCAAAATATGACCAGGGAAATCCCAGACTTAATCAAACCTCCCCACGGACTGAAGTAGGGATCCGCAAACGTAGTGTGGAAGATAGTGATAAAATGTGTGAACTTGATGGAGGCTCACCGATAAAATGTGTGAACCTGATGGGGGCTCACAAAACGTAAATATGTTACGTAAATGTGTCAGATCACTTTTACAAAGTCGCTTAAAATTGAAGCTACTTTTCAATGAATTTCGCTGTAAAGTTACTGGTTTACTCTGTGACATTGTGCAGTCGCACTAAATAGAAAAGATAGGTTCTAACTCAAAAATAATACAAGTATACCAGTGAACTGGTAAAGTCCCCCGCCGCACCACCGTTTTTGAAATAAAACAGTTCGAGTGACCTTGACTTTGACCGAAAGGTCACCAAAACCTAATCAGGTCAAGATCCTTAGCTTCCCAACCCAGCTGTCAATTTTAGTTGTAATCCGTCCAGCCGAACTTGACATATCATGTCCACAACAGCATGCACATGACGCACAACGGGAGATATTGTGTCCCCAAGAGAAAAATGTAAAAATTTCAGTGTCCTTGAAAAAGTTACCATGACCTTTGATCCAAGGTCACCAAAACCTAATCAGATCAAGCGCCCACCATTCTACCTGCCAATTTTGGTTGAAATCTGTCCAGCTAAACTTGAGATACCCGCCTTATACAACAGCAATCATCCAACCGCAGGCTCTGCTGCTCTCGATCAGTATCGATCAATAGCTAATGAGAGCACATTTCAAAGCTGACATTTGCACTTTTTAAAAAATCTGGCAATTTTTCCATTTTCGTCAAAAAAAAAAAAAAAACAACAACCACACGTTGCACACCTTCGTGTGCAAGAGAAAAATAAAATCCCTTTAATAGTGACTGAGATCTAGCGCGTACAAACTTACCACTATACATAGGGGCAAATGCACATTTTCACAACATTTAAAAGATCTGACAATTTTTCAATTTTTGAGAAAAATAAAAAATAACCACGCGTTGCACACCTCCAATATACGCTCTCTCTGTGTACAAGAGAAAAATAAAATCCCTTAAATAGTGACTGAGATCTAGGGCGTACAAACTTACAACTATACATAGGGGCAAATGCACATTTTCACAACATTTAAAAAGTCTGACAATTTTTTGAGAAAAATAAAAAATAACCACGCGTTGCACACCTCCTATATATGTACTCTCTCTGTGCAAGAAAGTAGGGTTGGGTATCGCGGCGCAATCTGTATCGCGATACGTATCGCGATATTGGCTGTGTATCGCGATACATATCGCGATATTTTGAATTCTTTAAAAGTGCAAAAATGCAGCTGTTTTATGGCTTTATTTCCAGGAATTGTAACACTTACCTACAGCATTGATCACTTATAGATAATGGCGTTATAACAAATACAAAAAGTATGTTGGCAATGGTGGTTTCGGATGCCATCAGTGACATTAATCCCATTACACAAACAGCAAATGTAACTAAATTTTAAGAATGTCTGTTTGATTGAGTGTCTAAACTTAAATGTCTGATTGGTATATTTTTAACTCGACACATCAACAGTTCTGTATTTAAAACTGAAACAACAACACAGCGTCTACTCTGACATTGAATCGCAAAATGTCACATGTTCTTTTTATCAAGTTGCCATTCAATTATCCAGTCAGTTCATATCCATTATAGCAAAAAATTATCCATGTTCTATCACACTATAATTGGCCAACTTACATGAAAAAATATCGTGAAAATATATCTGAAACGAAAAGCAGCCGAATATAGTGTGTAAAACGATGAACAGCAGCATTGCAAATATCAGTCGTTAGCATATCACCAAAAAATATTGAATTAAGCATGCAGCGGAAAATATCGATATTTCAAAATTCGTATCGCGATACGTATCGTGAGAAAACATATCGCGATATATCGCTGTATCGATAAATATCGCCACCCCTACAAGAAAGAAAGGAAATAACTGCATTAGTTACTGAGATATGGCGCGTACAAACTTACCACTATGGATGGGGACGGACAGACGGACGGTCACGGCAGTTTCATAAGTCCCCCGCTCCGCGCCACGCGCGGTTGCGGGGAACTAATAAGAACATTGTATTTGGTTGTATCGATATTTGGAAATCCCGCCACACATCATTCGATTTTTCAGTGGTCACGTGACTTCCATCCCTAATCTACACGTACACAGCCTCGCGGCATGGTATATGAATTGCAGAGTTTTGCTTCGTACATGTTTATACGTGTTTGTAAAGTTTTTAACATATATGTAAATTATTTTGGTTTTGCTAGGTTGCATAATAAACATGCTATGGTTGGGAAATCTCGCCGGAAACGAGACCACAGTAAGGTAGACCATCGCTCAAACCAGCAAAGCAGTATGGGTAAATATTTTGTGTTTTTTTTTCTAGCAAAAACTTTGAAAGAGTAGTATTTGATTTTAGCTAGGTTAAGAAATCTAAGGGGAAAAAGTGAAAAGGACGCGTTTCTTTCATACCAACCTTTGTTGCCAACGATCCCTTCACATTGTTAATCAGCAAATTGAATCGTGTAACATTCTTGATGTATACAAATCATATGGATCCTGAATTAGTTGATGTGAATTGTAATTTTTAAAAATTCCACGGTAATTGAAACGGTCTTTCACGTAAATGTAGCAACGTACCTGTAGAGGTTTCATGAATTCAGTGATTATAAAGACTGTCAAGATAAACCTTTTGACAATACAGTGTAGTTAATTGTTCCTTTAATCCGTGGCAGATGTGTTGTGCGAGGCTGAGGAAGGGAAGCGCCTGCGCCTGGACATGAGCGACGACTTCGCCAGTTACGTGGATCCAGATTGCGGAGACTTACACGACTCCGGCTCGGACTGCGTGGCGATGGAGAGTCCCGAAGAGGAGCCGTACATTGATGTGGTGTCGGAAGACAGCGCCATACAGGAGGAGGAGCCGCTAGATGGTAGCACTGTTGTTACATGTACCCTCGACCCACCCTCTTCTTAACAAAGCTTTTTGACGATGTGTCGTGAGCGAAGGAAAAAGAGTTCTACAGTTAGATCCCTTTGTTTTTTATTTCCGTTTCAAAAACGCGACAGCGGTGAATAAACTTTGTACGTCTTCGCTAGGCGCCGGTATTAGGTAGATTTTGTGACTGAATGGACTGAATAGCTGTTGGCCTGACCTTTGACGGTATTCTGACTATACTTTTAGCTGAGTCGACTATCGTTGCTGGGGTATACTCCTTACTTGTGGGGGATTTGTTGTCCGTTATGTGTGTGTAAGCAATTTTTCAAAATGCTACTCTTCCTACATTTCTGGTCCGATTGTTTTGAAGTTTTGGCAGGAATGTTTCCTGGGTAATCCTCCATACAGCTTGTGATTTTTCTTTTTATCCCCCTTGTAACGGAGGAACGTACGTATGAGTTTGTCTGTCTGTCTGTCCACAGGCGTATCCGGACTGTATCTGCAAAACTTAGGTCGGATTGTTTTGAAATTTCACGCATGGATAGAGCACATATTGAAGGTGTGCAACGTCGTATTTTTGTTCTGACTCATTAAAAATTGTCAAAGTGAGGTTCTAGTTTGGTCAAAATATTGGTCAAATTTGGAAATACACCAAAAAAAAAAAAAAAAATGCGACTCCTACAAATCAGCTCTGATTGCTGTGAAATGTGACAGGAATGTTCCCCTCAAGCTCCTGCATCAGGCTTGTACTTTGTTTAGTGGTTTGACCAAATTTGGCCAGAATCGATAAAATTGATAAAAAAGAGGGAAAAATCACAATATGCTCTTTCATGATGCGCCTTCACCAGTCGCCTGACCTCTTGCCTCTCGATCGCTTAGTCGGATGGGTCTTGGACTGATAATCACGAAGCCGCGGGTTCAAGGCCCGCAGAAGGCGAATTTTGTCTTCCTTTGTCAGTTTTATGAGAAATATCTGTGGTTTGCGCTGTCGCCTGCGAAGCAAGAGGTGGTGAGTTCCAAGTCCCATTCAGGAATCTATTTATTTTATCATTATTTTTTATGTGTTTTGCTTGCCTGCTATATATCTTAAGTGTTGCTCAAGTAGCGTAATAATACTTAGTTGTTTTTTTTTGTAGTAATACTTAATACATTGTATTGCTTCAGTAGAGTTATAGTATTTATGTTATCGGTTCGGCAAAAATTGGCCAAATAAACTGATAACTTTAAGAGAAACACAAAAAATGCTTTTCTACTCGCAGATCTGTCCGATTGCTTTTGATAGCAGTGTTGCCCAGGAGGCCTTATACCAAATGTAAATTTTGTCGAAATTGCGTCGGTTTCTCCTGTCAACTTTCTAATGTCGTCGCTTTTACGGTTTGGCATGATGTTCACGGACATTCTTGTCAAGTGGGTCATTTGGTATTTTTGTTGTGACAAACAGCTTCTCATTTTGACACAAAGTGTTACCTCCCTTACCCCCCTCCTCCCTCCCCCGTGAGTCATCCCACCATCCTCCGCTCCCCACTAAGATGAGTTATCTGCTGTACAGTTATGAAGGATATCTTTCTTGTGATTTTTGGTTGTTAAGGATATACCAAAACCAGGTCTATCTCGTATGTTCCCATTATTCTCAACCTCATAGAGAATTGGTGATGCATCGGTCACCTTCCAGACCCAGATAAAAAAAGGCTTGCAGTAAAACCTGTAGTGACCACCTTCCAAACCCGGAGTAAAAAGACGTACACTAAAATCTGTTTCTAGTTCCCACCTCCTCGACCCAGATAAAAAACGTACAGTTAAACCTGTTTTAGAAAACACCTTCCAGAATCGGATAAAACCCCTGCAGCGACCACATCCCAGACCTGGATGAGAAAGACGTACAGTATAAACCAGATTATAGTAACCACATTTTGCGTGAGGGGACACCCTTGTTTTTGTGTACAAGATGGCTGGTAATAATGGCTGTTGGCAGAAGTGTTTGTTATGTTCTGGTACACCAATGTTGATGTGCACCGGCCTCTCTAGTTATTATTATTATTATTATTATTTTTTTTTTTTTTTACTGGTGCTTTTACGATGAGCACAGTTTTCACGGATATTCTTGTTTATGGTATGTTTTTGCAGATTACATTGCGGAGGATGCGTCTTACTCGCAGCTGTCGCCGATGGATAACCTCATTTCGAGTCACGACGACAGTGCCATAATCAAGTCAGAGATCTTTGACCCGGCTTATGACGAGATGCACCAGATGCTAGTGTCCTCTGGCGGCGATTATGAACATGCCTTCCTGAGTAACATGGACACGTCAAACCTGTTAACACAGGCGCATAGGAGCTACTCCGATTCGGCGCTTAATCAGAGCCTGACTGAGAAGCTGCCCGAGTCGCTGGCCACCAACCTGTTGAATGACGTTACGAGCTCGAAAAGCGAGACTGATGTGCAGTATGTGAATGGATCGGTGGTCACGCCGACCGAGTCGAACGTAAACGCGCTGCCCAACCCGGCGTCGAATGTGAACAGTGTCCATTCGCCTGTGCTTACTACACCCGTCTTCATTGCTCAAGGAGCACCTGGCCCCGCGGGCCAGACCAGTAGCATTATAACTACCCATATGGCCCGGCTAGTGCCTTCGCCCGACGGGAAAGGCTATATACTTCATTTAGGGCTCAACCCAGCGGCCAGTCCTATGGTTACTGGTTCGAACACCCCTCATGCTAACACCTCTTCTGCTGTTGCTCCATCTATAACAGGGACTTTATCGGTGAACAGTGTGAACCCTGCGAGCTTGAACATTACCATAACGCCTGCGACCCAAACGCCAGCCAGCACGGACGTACCGACACCCGTCCCCGCCGACGTCAATACATCGTCGTCTTCGCCGCTAGGGGGCACAACGCTCGAGACGGATCAGGAGGGAAATACATTTATTAAGCATAACGCAACATCTGACAACGCAAAATCTCGGACGGACGAGATCGTGAATGCCAATGATCCCATAGGGACACGTGTCGACGCAAGTCACCTCGGCCAAATTTCCAAGGCACTCTGTAGCCCCGTATCAGAAAGCTTACTTCCTGGCCCGTCACTCGCAAATGAAAGTGACATGCAGCTGTCAGACAGCAGTCGAGAGCAGCTGTTGAAACAGATGCAGCTGTTGCAGCAGCCGCCTCCTCAGAAATCAAAGTCGAGTAAAAGACGGAATTCTCGAGAACTTCGTGAGCTCGTTGAGTTAGAAAAGATCTCGTCGAAAAGTGGCGGGGAACTCGATCGGTTCGTCATCTGTTCAGACGGCCCCATGAATTGCGCGCTGTGCGGCTATAACACGGGCAGCTACAGCTCGTTCAAATCTCACATCATTTGCAGTCACCCTTGCTGGCGGATTACAAAGAAGCTGAGTAGAAACCGTCTCCTTGTGGAGAAATCCGTCAAAGTGAGCATCCCGGTGGCCAACTTCTCCGTTCCGAATCCCGTGCCAGCGGTACCCATTCAACAGCGTATTCAGTCAAAGAAGAACAAGAAAGATAGTAGTGTAAGCAATAGTAAAGAGCCCAAGGAGCAAAAACATTCGAAACACAAGGAGAAGAACAAACAAGGGCGGAGTAGCGTGGAAGAGGAGGAGCATGATAAGCAAAACAGTGATACGAACGACGACGAGAACTCGCCCGTTCACAGAGACACGCTGACAGGGCGCGAGCGCCAGCTGGTGGAGCGCAACAAGCGCCTTTTCCGCTGCACCCGCTGCATGCGCCTCTTCGTCTTTGAAGGCTCCGTGGTGAGTCACATCATGGACCAGCACGGGCTGAAGAAGGCGTACGATTTCGTCGAGGTGTCCAATGACTACGGTAGCACGTTCGGCTCAATGTTCCGCTGCCCTCACGGCAACTGCTGCTTCACCACGGGCACGGCCGAGGCTCTGGAGAAGCACAAGAGGGAGAAGCACACCATGCAGGTCGTCTATCGCTGCCAGATTTGCGGCTATTTCGCCGACAGTACGATGGCTGTGAAGGAGCATGCGGAGACCATTCACCCAGAGCAAGACATGATGTATGGTCTGACTGATTGAGTGGGGAAAAATAGTGCTATATGTTGTTCACAAAAATTAAAAGTAGTTCCATTTAAAATCCACGCCTTAATGTGAAGACAACGAATGCGAAAATGACGTCATGTCAGCCGACCGAGTCGGTAGTTTGTAAGGTACAGGTTTGTTGATTAGCAAGAGTAGACTACCTGTCGCCTGCCGAAAGCAGACATCGTGTTTCGTTCGTCTTGTCTTTATCTCTTTCTGTTCCTGAAATTGTTTGTACGTGCCAGTTTGAAACAGAGCGGATTTCTGTGTTACAACACTTGTTCTAGGCATTGCAAAGCTGATTTTTTTTTTTTTTTTTTTTCTCGTTGTAAACAGTTGTCGAAAGTAAGGGTCAAACCCGTATTTAAAGTTTGAGTAACGATGATAGTACATGGCTGTTGTCATTGCGATACGTCGATGCAGCATTCGTTCGCCCCTGTGAGGTAACGCAAGGGCAGAGCGAATTTCTAGCAGGCAGGCACAGTGCATTGGCAGTCAGTTTTGGCGTTGAAAGATTATGTTTGGCAGGGCGGATAATTTCTGTCATGGCGGATGCCTTCAAATGATAGAGAACCGTCCGTGGCATAAGAAAATCGATCGTTCGCTGTCTGTTTAATGGATCCACCGTGTCTTCCATGGTTGTGGTTACGGCAGACTTATTTTAAATGGAACTTACTTTATTAATTAATTACATGAGTTTAATTACTTGAAGTATGAACAGATCATCTAAAAAAAAATATAGCTTGCTTTAATTTAAAAAAAAAAAAACAAATCAAGATCCTCTCTGTCCGGTAGTTTCTTGTAGGATCTAAGAAAATAGCTTTTTGTGTCTAACAGTTAATCAATAACAGTGTTTGGGCTCGTCTCGTTAGAACTGATCCAGTGGTTAGACCGGCTGTGACATGGCATTTAAATTCGATGAAGGGTTGTGTGTTTGGCACTGTCAGTGGAAAATTGTATGTTTGGCACCGATGCGGCATTGTCGGGAGGCTTCGGTGACGTCATTTTCTCGCTGGTGCCCCATTAGCGAAATGATCTGTCGTGTGTCGTGTAGGATTTCCAAAAACTGCGATATTGTTGAATAAACTGTTTTTTTTTTTTTTTTTTTTTTTTTTTTTTTTGTCTCCCGTCATTGTAAAACACCCGCTCAACGCATCTGAAACCATCTGTGGTTTTCCACAACAGCGCATTTCAAGAGTGTTACTGGACCCTGGGTGTCTGGTCGAGTTCTTACGCGCTTTCAAAGGAGAGCAGAATGTCAATATGCCCCAGTTACTATAGTGATCATTCTCGCAGATTGTGGTGTGATAGTGAAGAAACCTCTCACAAAAATTGCCTGAAACGCTGACACATATTTAGCAATATTAAAAGAGATAATGATTTCAACGGAGGAATTGGCAGTTTGGTTGGATCGTGCTGAAACATGCCTGTAGAAATTAGTTTTGAACAGTTACCACGTTCGTGTGGAAGTAGGATGGTGGGCACATAAATGGTGAACATAAAGGTAGTTAGTTTACAAATTCTAAATTATTTTGCATAGTTAAAAAGAATATGAAGGTGGTCCAGGCTGGTTAGCTCATGAGGCTGCTTTTAAACTCTTCCCCCCCCCCCCCCCCCCCCGTCCTCTTCAAACTGTTGTGAGTAGTGGAGTCACAACCCCAGACATTTAGCTTGAATACACAGTCAGCAGGCTCTGGTTGAGAACTCCAGTGAAGTAGGCAAAACAAAAAAAAAACATATTTTTCTTTACTTGGGATTTCTGAAACTTTTGTAAAATTTGCATCACAACTTTTTCAAAGTTCCGTTTGTCATTCTCATGTGTCATCCTGCTTATTTTTTTTTCCAGCTGAACGGAATAGAGGTTGTGAGCAATGTTAAAATGTGAGTAAATCATGTATACAAAATATGGAAGAGGCTTGCGACTTTCGCAGAAATGTTCATGTTGCTTGTCGGAATCTTAGTGGCCGAGCATCATTTTTTTAAAGCCCGGGTGTATTTACGGTCACTGAATAAAAGAAGTCTTTTCGTCGGTTCTAAAATCGAATAATCAACACAAAGTCGGGAGTCGGATGCGTAGTTTGCTACTAGAACCGCGTGCACCTGTGAGAGTAACCTGCACAATCAAAAAGTAGTACGTTTACCGGTAACAAAAACATTATTGAACTTGTGTAATCTATTCAATTTTTGGACGATATAAACGGTTTCTTCAACCGTAGTAAGACAGAGGTATCATGAAGTGTTAAAAAAATACCTGTTTACGTTTAAGGCAGAAAGCACATTATGAGGCAAACGCAAATGAAATAACAAAATATCGTTACGAGTGACGTAGGCAATAGTTGTGACAACAGAAAGCTCCTATGGTCATTCTAGAGTGCGATTTTTTTCTATGGTTTTATCGTTACATATTCCGTTTTCGTCGCACAGAAGGAAAAATGAGTTGGATGAAAAAGGGCGATTTTTTCACAGGAAAGTCGCACAGTTGTAGACTCATATGGTACCTGTTTTTGTGGGAAATTGGTAAATGATCAATTATTGTGCTAAATATAGAAACGTGGATTTAAAGAGTGGGTTCTGGATCCATTAACAGTAGAAGCGCGAACCAATTTACCACCCCCTGAAATGTAATTATCAGCCTTTTCTCAGTATTTTCTTTAATTTCCTGGAAATCAATTCTTTTTCTTGGACATTTATATGAGGGTGTGGAGGATGAATCAGTGAATAAAGATTTATGATCTTATTTAGGATCGAACGTGTTTTGTGTCAAAGACAGCCAAGTGGACAAACTGCTGTTTCGATTATCCCCACCCCCTGTCGTTAAATGATATCTGTACCAAAAACATGGTTACAACGTGTACATCAGAATATGTAAATGTAATGAATATTGAATTGTTTCAGAATTACGAGTACGAGATCAGTGGGGTAGGGGAGGAAGGGGTGGGGGGAGGATTCCTGGAGTTTTATCAACTTTGCTGTTGAATTTTCACTGGTTGACAAGGCATGATTGCGCAGAAATAACAAGGCACTAAATCTGTATCCTCAACAATCGTATTGAAACGTGGACCGCCACACCTTTGGTATAAAAAATATGAGCACGGCTTTTAGCGGATGTGAGGGAGGGGGGGGGGGGTTCGGGCGGCATGATGGTTCTACATCAAAATTGTACTTAGCGGCGTGGCCGCGATACCACATTTTTACTCCAGCCATTCATTCTTGAACTGATTCGATATGTGTATCCATGTGTAAATATATGAACAAGTGTTGGCCAGCTAGAAATAGGGCACCGATTTTGTAGGACGCAGATGAACTGAATTGGCTGCACTGCGTTGCTCGGCAACCTTTGACGCTACAGTAACTCGCAGAATTTTACAGTAGCCACACTCACTTGTTCAGTATCAATTTTTGATGACACGCTTTGTTTCACCCTACGGATAAACCTAACACGTTACTTTCATATTACTAGTTCTCCAGGTCATAATGAGAAGTGTACCTTATGAAATATAAAATTGCAGCCTGTTCCTTCAAATACGCAGCATGCAGCATAAGTGGTTTAAGTTATTTAAGTAGCTTATTAAAATTGGCAAGTAAATTCACAAATTACAAAAAAATGTAATAGAGTTTTTATGCATACACATAAGATCAAGAATTTATAATATTGTTTTCATTATTGCATTTTTGTAACATAAATTAGTTGATTTTGATTTTTAAAAGAGGATGGTAATTTGAAACAACAAGTATGCAAAAGGACTACATTTAAAATGATAAAAGTAACAGCGTAAAGAAAGGAACGGACCATTTTCCGTTGTAAACCTCCCCCCCCCCCCCCCCCTCCCGCCTACTCACATCTGTAAAAGTGCAAGATAGCAAAGGATTGTGTCCAGGAAATTATAGAAAATAGGGAAAAGTTTGCATTTGCATTTTGCAGAGAAATTTGCATTTCAGGGTGTGGTAAATTTGTTCGCGCTTCTACCGTGCAAAAGAAAGAAAGAAAGAAAGAAAGAAAAACACGCGCTTTTTTCATCCATTTTTTTCCTTGCTAGTGCTGCGTACGCCGCAATGACGTCACATTGTGGAATGATCACTTTGATATGGGTTCCTATAATTCTGTCGTTGTATCCGATGTCGTTGTAACGGTGGTCTGCTGTATGGGTAAAAGATGAATTTCTCGATTTCTGGGGGACTTGAAGCTTCATGTTCAACACCTTTGGTCTTTGAGTGGAGAATATTGCTTCTTTTGTCCTTTGTGTGTAAGTGACATATGCCGCATGAGTTAGCACATGAAATCTACTGTAGCAGGTTTGGAACAGTAACGAAAAATTCGAGACTGAAACCAGTAATATTTTATCTGTCTGGTCAAACAGGGTATGAATGTAGTCACAAGTGACACGTCAAATTTATGGTTGTCCGTTACCGCACGTTGCCGTGTGTGAGCTCTGTAATGTGCAAAATTGTAATGCCAACTTCACGATAACGCAGGGTTATAATCTAGCTGCTACGTGAGATCTGACTTAATGCCACCGAAACTCGGATGCATTTAGACACAGTCTGGGCAAAAATAGCCATCCACCATTTTTAAAAAAAAAAAACAGTACATCATTTTTTTTCCATAAAATGAAGTTTTACTTGGGTTACGTGGACTTCTTACTGCTGCAGTGGCCAGAAGAACGAGTCATGTTCAATCTCACTGATTGATTTTTCGCTCCCTGATTTCAGAATGGGTGATTTTTTCGAATTAATTAGAAGGCAAGTAAATTCACCAATTAATTGTTTTCATTGCTTATTTATTCCCAGACATGACAAGCAAGCGCTATATTATGTTTCGAAAATCTCGCGTTGTGTGAATGCAACAAGTTGCTGAATGACGTAGAACAGATCACGTGATTGCTGGTCACGTGATGCGGTTTTGCGTTTGTCGGCATGGTAGTGGCAGCCTAGTTAAATCATCAGAGCTTCATGTTTTATAGCACGGGGAGAGATGTAGAGGGTAGAGTTTTAATAACTGTGTCGTGGGTGGGGTGGGTGGGGTATGCGAGTGATAGCTACAAGCAGGCGCAGGTGATCAGGAAAGGGCTGCCAAACATGCTTGCTGTAGTTGCAGGGCGGAGAGTCGGGTGGCGTGAACGATGACTCGAGCAACAATGCTCCCTTCCCCTTCCCCCCTGCGGGTGACGAGGTGCCCCTGCGTGGTGTGCTAAAAGGCGGTCTGAGATGGTATTGGTCGTGAATGTAGGATCCAGTCAAAATTACTTTGAAAACGGGCACTTTTATCTCCTCGCCAACTTTCCTGTATGTATTGCTGCGAACTGTTTATTTCGCTGGTGGCCAGCTTCGTATTAACGCGAATCCAGTGTCTCCTTGCTCTGGATTTGGTTCAAATGGCAGCATATTTTTTTCAGATATAGCCATGTTTATTGCTTCGAACACGTAAATTGATATGGTATTTAAACCCCAGCATCTCATAATCCTAAGTGACAAGCATCCCTGAGAAGGATGCAGTTCTGATATTTTTTTCAGTGTCTGCACCCACAGGCGATTGTGTTTCTTTTGTCTGACTCTGATTCCCTCCCGTCTCCCCCTCTCCTCCACCATTCAGTACGTGCGGGGGGGGGGGGGGAGAGAAGGAAGGGGTTGTCTAGGCCGTGCGTACAGTAGTGCTATAGTCAGTGGGTAGCGTCCTAAAGTTTGTGGGCCGTGGCTGACAGCGGTAAGGCGAAGAACGCTCTGACATGTCCAAAAAATCGGTCAGAGTAAATGGTTTTGATTGTCAGAAAAAAGATGTGCTGTTATCTGCAAATTCCTCTCCGATTTTATTAACTGATTATGGCCTGCAACAGACAACATGGCCCAAACCTCCAGCCGAGCGTTACGGTCACCTTATCTGCACTTGCCCAAAACTAAAGGAATTTGTTTTACCTGTCCGGACAATGGTGTGTGAAATGGGAGACAGTAAGTGGATTGAATTTTACTTTAGGCGTTCAGGTAAAGATAAACATCACCGAACACCTGTTCTTCCAGACAACTTAATCTCATTTCGTAATTGGAAACTGGGCACGGAAGATGACATATGCCTCTTGTTATTCCAAATTACACATTCGAGAACCCCTAGAAAGTTTTTAATCCTCCTTGTTGATGCATTTCATATTTTTTTAGAAGTGATTAGGACCCAGCTTCTCCCCAAGTTTCAGGGAATCCCATTGGTCCGAACGACTTGCTAGCGATTGTGTTGTTTCCCGCGCACCTGTGTTTCCATAAATTGTTCTGACAATTAACATAGAATTTATTTGGCGTGTACTTTGAAATTTGATAAAAACTACGTGATATTTATTTATTTATATATTTATCAGAGTTGTGTTTTTTAAGCGGGAAAAATGTTGTGTGGGTGTATTTTAAAACAGACTTGTTATTACCCATGTGTTGTAATGTTAACTTAATTGTACTTAATCGTATTGCTATTTCTTATTATTAATACAGCTGATATTGTGACAAGGAAACATGTAATTGGAAGTTTTGCAGTTGAAAATAAAGCGAAATCTGCATCACGAGGATAAGTAGATATATGTTAGTTTTTATGCAAATGACCGGGAAATACTAGATATTAAGTTGAGTTGTGGTGCATAAAAAGTCATTTGATGTTCTACGGTCAGATATACTTGGGGTTTTATTTTCTACTGTAAAATGACACGTGATATTTTGCCTTGTTGCATGTTTTTTAAACTTGAATGGAAGTGATGTCATATACACTAGTGGATTCCTGATGACGTCATTTCTGTGTGTATAAGAATCAGTTATGGGCGAGCTCGAAAACATATATGAATTTGTGATATCACCATTGTTTATGTGGTCATCAATACTACAGTAACTCCAACAATCATGATAATTGATCGCTTCAGTTTTGTTTCTTTGCTAAATATAAACCAAAGAACTGCGGGTATTGTGGGTGAGTCATTACTGTAGTGTTCACCATGAGATTCTACTGGACAGAAATAAACTTTTATGTGCAATGGCTGCGCATGTTTGCTTTCCACTTTTCTTCCTTTTTAACCCAGCCGACCTCGTCGGACTGGGTTAGTCGTATCACTATAGGAGGCTTGAATGTATGTGCGTAAGTTAAACTTTTTCTTTAAAATGGTATTCCTACAGTTTTGCTCCAATCGTTTTGATATTACACAGGAATGTTCCCTGCATGGTCCCCCACCTGGCTTTTACTTTTTTCGACAATTGACGAAAAACTTACAAAATGGCGGTACTTTTTGTGCCCGTTTTGACCCATTTTTAAAATGCTACTCCTACAGTTTTACATCAATCGTTTAGATGGTACACAGGGATGTTCCCCAGGGGTTCGCGTACCAGGCTATTATTTTATTTTCGCGGTTCGCCAAGAACTGCCGAAATGGCGGCACTTTGGAATTTGGCAAAAATTGGAATAAATGGTAGTAAATAACTGAATTGTCAGATTATTCATTTCTCTCAGTCTTTTTCAAATAGTTATAAAATTTTAATCGAAAGTTTCTTAGGTGCTTCTCTACCTGTACTTTGCTTTTTTTTCGCAAATGACAAAAAATGCTGAAATGGTGGAATTATAAAAAATTTGTAAAATTGTGTAAATGTCGGTAAAAACGTAAATTGTCAAAACCCAACCTCTCCAACATCCCTTTTCGGGTTCCAAATTCGAATTAAATGCATTTTACATACTTCATTTTTTGGCATAGCAGTATTCGTTTCAGAGTTTTTCTCTCTTTCCTTGTTTGGAAACTCGGCTGGGTCATGTCCTTGGACATGCTTGTTAACTAAACAAGGAGAACAGTTCCGAAAGAACCTCCCTTTCCCCTTTTTATGAGAAACCCCGGAGTACCGAATGAAAATTACCCCCTTTTTAACGACAGCGGACACTCATGGTAACTTATATCATAGAGGTGACGGTTAGCTCAGTCGGTAGAGCGTTAGTCTTGTAATCCTATGGTTCCTGGTTCGAATCTGGCCAGGGGTGGAAAGCGGGGGGTTGACCTTCGCTCAAATTGCCTCAGCTAAACGACTGCACAGGATTATTCACCACCACGGAATTCAAAATTAGCACAAATGAGTCTTCTGCCCATCCGTTAAAAACATCATAGCAAATATTAAGAATAAATTTTTAATCTCAAAATATTCATGTTTTGATATCAAGAATTAATTTTTGCTATCTGTTATTATATTTTTGATATCTCTAAATGTATTCTTGATCTCGAAAAATAATTCTTGATCTCAATAAATATTTAGAGATATCAAGAAATATTTATTGCTATCAAAAATGACTTAATGACATGCAAAATTGATTTTTGAGATCAAACAGTCCATTCTTGATAGCATAAATGAAATATTTGATCGCAAAATATCAATTTCGAGCTCAATAAATTATTTTCTTTTGATTGACATCAGGAATTTATTTCAGATATCATTATTTCAGAAAGAGACTTTTTTATTTTGTTTTGGAAATCTGCAAATGATTTTTTTTTATTTCAAAAACTGATTTTTGATATAAAAATATCAGTCTATTTTGACATACAAAATTCAGAAGCACACATATAGATAAAATAATGACTGGTCCTTGTACACAAAATCTTTCTTTTAATTTTTTACTGTACAAAACAAAGAAGCAATTCTTGAGATCAAAAATTGTGTTGTTATTATTGATATCAATAATTCAAGTTTCATCTGCAAAATTAATTGACGATTCGTTAAATCTTATATAAATGTGTGTCTCCGTTAAAGATTTTTTAGGTTTGTAAATTGATTTTTTTATCTCAAAAATCAATTTTTGCCATCTAAAATTCAATTATTGATAGCAGATAAATAAATTAATGAAATCTACAATTATTTATTGATTACATAAAATTAAATTTTAGCGGATTAATGCGGTTGATAATTCAGCGCAATCAATCGGGGTTGAAGGGTGGGGGGGGGGGGGGGGTGGGTACTCTTATTCTTGAAAGTGTTAGAGATTTTGATCGAAAGACCACACAGAATATATATTCAATAAAAAATAGAACACACCCAAAAGGCGAATTGTCTTGAAAGGATGTTACCTCAAAATATGTCACTTGAAAGATCACTTTAGTTTTGCGCTTTAAAAAGTTCGCTGATTTTTCGTCTGAATAAACAACGTGAACCGGTATACTGGACGGTAAAAGCGAAATTCCAAAACTGTAACAGTTTGATAAACTAATCAACCACATCTATGTATTTTCGTCAATGCGACCTTTCAAATAATATTTAGCCACATATAACCTCCAGAACATGTCCTTCTTATATATACCTGTCTTGCTACTAAATAACCTTCATTGATTTTTTTCTTACCTAATGCACCGGCTGCACGGCCAAGGCCCACATTTAATTTACTTATATGTTTTTAAAGCGTTCCAAAATCTCCCACATTTCACACATCTCGTTGGTCAAAACCAACCATATATCTGCATATACATTGCCAACCCCCCCCCCCCCCCCGGGAACAAAAAAAGTCATTTGAATGGGAATTGACCAATTGAGTGTTTTTTTCATACATTTCAGTTAAAACTAGACCATTTTCGCTATCATACCAGGTCCCTCGGCGTGTCCTCGCCCCAACGCTGTTTGGCATTGTTTTTGCGCTCATGCTATAATACGCATTTCACGACATGGACCTTGGAGTCTAATTGCAGTGAAAGTGCAATGGTGGCTTTTTCAACATCAATCGCTTCTCCGCCCGCACAAAGTTGACTGAGTTTCTCATCAGAGACCTACTGTTTGTTGATGACTACCCACTCTCTTATCACAGTCTTGAAGACATTCAGACGATCGTGGACAGATTCGCCGACGCCGGGAAGAAGTTTGGTCTTACAGTAAGCCTAAAAAGACTGAAGTAATGTTTCAGCCGCGGTCCGGGGAGTTACATCAATACTCTGTCGTCAAAATTGATGGTACCACGCTCGAGTCCGTGAAGAACTTCTGCTACCTTGGCAGCGTTATGTCACACAACAGCTAGGTCGACGAAGAGGTAAACCAGCGCATCTCAAAAGCAAGTGTTGCGTTCGGCCGTCTCACCAGCAGACTATTGAACAGCCATGCTGTCAAGCTTGACAATAAATAGGTGTGTACAGATCAGCGGTGTTATCATCCCTTTCTGTACTGCTGCGAAATGTGGACCCTTTACAGGAGGCACATTCGCCAGCTCGAAGAGTTTCATATGCGCTGCCTTCGCCGCATTTGCAACATCCGGTGGCAAGACCGAATTACAAACACCGCTGTCCTGGAAAGGTGTGGGTTAACAAGCATAGAAGCCATGGTGATCAAGACTCAGCTGCGTTGGGCAGGTCATGTACGACGCATGAACGATGCTCGCATTCCCGAAGCACTGTTCTACGGACAATTCAAAGCAGGGACACGTCGCGAAGGACGCCCACGTCTACGTTGCAAGGACTGTTTAAAATCGAACCTGAAGACATGTCAAATACACCCGATGACATGGGAAAAGGATTGTCGTGACCGTCTCTCTTGGCGTAGCAAATGCCACTCAGCAGTCCAAGACTTCGAAGCCAACCGCATTGCCGAAATCGAGCTGAAGAGACAAGCCAGGAAGACAAGCACCCCCGCTGCTGATGGCACCCATACATGTACCCAATGCGGCAAAAAATGTCTCTCCCGAATCGGTCTCAACTCGCACGAAAGGGAACACCAGCGGCAAGATGCTCATTCATCGCAGTGATGAGAGAACCATACATACCGGGTGCCTTAACCCAAAGCGCTTGAGTGCCTTATAATGGGGGTGAATGGCAAAATTTCAATATCCATTTTTCATTTTTGCATATTAAATGTTAATGAATTTTTATAAAAATTCAGGTGGACCAACTACACATGACAAATTATGTCTCTGCCAAATTTAGCTACTCTAGCCCTAGCCCTCTCAAAGGAGTTCGCGTCACAGGGTTTTCAAATGTCAAATTTCAATGTCCGTTTTTGCAAATAAACTTTTAATAAATTTCTAAAACAAATTGAGCTTGACCAACTAGACATGCTACATTCTACACTTGGCATTCTACCAAATTTGGTCCTTATGTTATGTAATACGTAGGAGGTGCCTGGGTGATCTTGACCTCCTCGGTCATTGTCAAGTTAAAAAACCGGAAGTTGACCATTATCTCGAAAACGGTTAGATATGTAACGATATGTTAGAGGTACCTCAGTGACTTTGACCTCCTCGGTCATGCTCAAGGTGAAGAATTGGAAGTTCAACGTTATCTCGAAAACGGTTAAAGATAGAGCGATTTTGAGCGGCTTTGGACCTAAAAGACGATATGTAGAAGGTGCATCGGTGATCTTGATCTCCTCGACCTTGGTGAAAGTCCGGAACCGGAATTTGAACGTTATCTCGAAAACGGTTAGAGATTTTGAGCTTTGAGTCGAAATCTGAAAGCGGAAGTTCAGCATTATCTCGAAAATGATTAGAGATAGAGCGATTTTGAGCTTATTTTCGATCCTTTAGGCCTAATAGAAGACACGTAAGAGGTACCACGGTGACCTTGACCTCCTCGGCCATAAAGTCAAAGTCTGAAAAAGAAGTTGTCCATTATCTCGAAAACTGTTATAGATAGAGCGATTTTGAGCTTATTTTCGATCCTTAGGGTCTAAAAGACTATGTAAGAGCTACCTCGGTCATGGTCAATATCAAAAACCCTAACCCTGACAAAAGCTTGGATATATTTAAAAAATAAAATTTATCAAAAATTTTAATTTATTTTTTTTGTAATGCATAAATAAATATGTTAGTTGTCAAAAGTTATGGCAAAATGTAGATAAATATGTTCTTTGTTGTCAGCAATAAAATCTGATTTTTATAACAACGCATTGTGTAGAATGTGCAATTGAAGAGCAGTCATGCATGACCGTCATGAAACCTATTATGCACAGGTAAAATATATGCGCACAGCATGTTGCGCATATCTCGCTACCAATCCATGACTTTGTCATGGCAACCACTACTCAGGTCTCGTCTGACCAATGTGGTACATTCGATGAGCATTCATTTCAAATATTCGCGCGCTTATGCCTACACTTCAATCATGGAAGGCAAAAGAATAAGAAGGCGTTATTTTTTTCAAAGGAAACATAAATTCTCACCACGTGGTAGAATGGCGCATACAAAATCAGATGTACTGGATAATAAAGCTATCCAGAAAACTGTTAGGTTGAGTAAACGCGAACAACCAATGATAGAAACAACTGGAATAGACGGAAAACCAGTTTAGTGTGTCCGCTGGGCTTCTGAGGAATAAAAACCGAAAAATTTGAAAACCTTTGATAACAACGATAATGGCCTGAGGTTGGTCAATAAAGATGCTATGGTAAAGGCATTGAACGATTTGTTTTGATGTCATATTCAGAAATCCCAGGAGTGTAAGCAGCTCTCAATTAAAATAGTGTATGAGAAGAAATGGGGCATGCGCTGGAAATTTACTCAGGCTGTCCAGCATGTAGCTTTGCGGGGCTAGAAAAGAACCTTTACAAAGAAGTTCTAACAGCCAAGAGAGACCCTAAAGCAGCTGGACTAAGTCGTGGATTGGCGGTTGGATTACAAGACACGCCGATCAGCACAAAAAGGACTGAGCTCTGGTTGCAAGTTTAGATATTCTACCACCAGCCAAATCCCCCATGCAACGAATAGCCAATATTATGTCAGATGCAGTGACTAATTTAAATGAACAGGACGTGCAAGAGAAAAAAAGAATTAGTGAAAACTGTTAACAAATGGCGAGAAGCAGTGAACAAAATAAATGTGGCTATGGATGGTAGATATAATTCTACAACAATTGCCAGTCGCAAAAGACAGGGCAAAACGCATCGGAGGCTTTTGGGTTGGTCTGCGAACCGTGACCAACTGAAAATATACAGTTGCCACAGCAGTCCAAAATAAGAAATTTCCCGACGATCACATTGATTGCACAGCAAATCTTGGAACACTTGCACCGCTCTCTGAATATGAAATGGGGAAAAAGGTTCGTAAAGATTTTTACTTGAACTTGTACTTTGTACTTGATGTGTTGGTGGAGTACGCAACCACAGATGGCGATGCCAGTTCCGCGTAAAGCATCACCGATGTAATTAAAAGGTTTTCTCCAATGTGGAAAGCAAATCTGATCCGACAAATTTAGGGCAGATCCGATTATAGATCAGGCATGTTCTGCAGTTGAACGACAAGATAACAAAAAGGCGTGCTCAAACAATGCTCAGCCAGGATGTTAAGGCATGCAGTAGCCTTATCGTAAAAGAATTACTGTTAACAGACATTGGCAACTTCAGATCACTTTGTTTGGCTTTGAAGAATGCCCAGGAAGCGACACTTTCTTGTTGCGCGGGGGACTGTTCCAAATGCAGACGTTACTCTGTTATTTGCTGTGGTGGTGAGCTAGAGATAATTAAAATTCGGTTGAGTCTATCGGTTCTTGAAAAGGTAATGCTACATACTAACACACAAAAGTGTGAGGCAGCAAATAAATCACTTAGCGTCTCTCTTCCGAAAAAACTTCTCAGGGAACGCTTTTGGACGTATTTTATTGACAATTCACCGATCAAACAACGCAGGGGGCGAATCAACTGTTGCGAAATGCCAAGCTTTTGGGTTTCAATTGTCCCCAATAGCACTGAACGCTTTGCAGTCAATGGATTAATCCGCGGAGAAGGCAAAAGAATAGGCTATGAATCCCACTACCCGGAGACGACGTCGATTGGCGAAAGGAAGAGAAATAAATGAGTTTTCAAAATAAAAAAAAAATAGTCGAGGGGGAAATACCCGTATTGGATATTAAAGAGACCAGCTTAATCATCCTTACTCTAAATAATGTACAATATGCCATCATATTATTATTTATATCACATATCTTGTAATGTTTTCAAAACTTAGTTTTTATGAACTTGGATAGCGCGTCATAAACAATGGAACATTTTTTTTAAAATATCAAATCAAAATATTCGAAAACAGTGTTTGCATGAATGACGAGTGCAGGATAAATATAAGTGCTTTTCACTAACAGTCGGATAACAATGAATGTTCATAGATTGAGTTTAATTGCTCACAACCACTTCTTTCCTGGCGAGGAACTGGATATCAGGCATCTCTGCCACAACCAACAGTAGTGAGAGATATGGGAATATGATCATATTTCTGTTGTGTTGCGCTATCAAGAAAATGAGTCGTCAAGAAAATGAGCTGTGTTTACAACAATTAACTTAAAGTGCAGTTAGCTACAGTAACTTTACTGTGCATGAGATTAAAACACCTTTTCAGCTCCTGCAATTTATTGTGGCAAAACAACTTTTTAGCTGCTGTAATTAATTTTGGCAAATATAATAATTTAAAATTGAAATACAGCCTATAGACAAGAAAAGAATGAAGTTCTGGCCTGCTAAAGTGTGGAAAAAAATCTTTGAAGTAACTAATTGTCTCATGTACTGATCATTTTATTGACTTTAGACTCTTTTTCAGTACGCTCACCATATGGTCTACCTTGATGTTGGTGGATGTTTTGTACATTCCTTTATTAACCACTACGTGTGTCTTGAAAAATTTCTGGAACCCGTAAGAATGGGATGATGCATCTTTGTTCGCACATAAACTTACAAGATCCCGTGAGCACTGACTAGATTTTATAGTTTCAGAGACGTCGATTTTATCCATGATGCCTGTTTTTGTCTAATACGATGATAAACATTTAACTTTGTAAAGGGCAAGGGCAATCAATGTACCTTTTTTTGCTATGGATGAGTCGGTTCTCGGTTGTGTTTCTCATGCGACTGCACGGTTATTTTATAAAAAAAATGTATTTAAAAAATGAAATTAACGACTTTATTAAGAAAAATAAAAAAGCAAATCAATAAAAACTTCTAGTGGTAAATAAAAATAAATGACTAAAAATGCAAAAGGTTGTAAGTTCTATATTAGGCACTAAATAATAAAAACTCCTACAAGCATATCATTTAGAACTCTTAAAACAGTATAATATAATATCCTAATCAGCAAAGATGTTAAGCAAAGGATTTTCGAGAAAAAGTGTTCTTATATAGCTGTTAATTATTGGAAGTGATAAAGAAAATCACAGCAGATATTGACATCTTTTATGAAAAAAACTCTTAATGCTCATTTCTAATACCTGCTGGTGTGATAACAACTGAATCAGTGATGAAAAACAGTGCGAAGCCGCTCAACATACATTTTGTTAGGTGACTAAATAAAGTAATAAGTAATGTAAGTCTCGTGCTTTAGATGATCTCGTCGATGGCAACCAATCAAAGCTCAATTTAACATCGGTCATATTATAAATTCCCCAAAAATCTAATTTGACAGCGTAAATTTTGAGTATTATGTATGGGAAAAATACTGATATTCAACCACCATGACGTTCATATGAACGTAGCGAGAAAACGAATGCTACAAATAATCAAATAGATAACAAATGCTTTCCGATAGTATTATTGCACAGTTATGGAAAGTGTTTCAACAGGTATACACTCGCAAGATGTTGTTCAAACAGTTGTCTTCACCGGAAGTTGAAAGTGTGATTTAACTCAGAGTGTGTTCGTTTTGGGTTATAACAATCGATGAATATCACAACCATCTGTTCGTAGAAATGATGGTCAAGTCAAGCCAAAACATGTGTTTTCGTTTATAATGTTTTAATTGCAAGTGGTTGCTCAAGATACCTGATCAGTTACAAATAACAGCAAAGAGGAAAAGTCGGAAAATCTTTCAGTATGCACATTTACTTGAATAAATATCTGTAGTTATTAAACTTAGAATTCCTGGCTGCAATATTGTATGACTGTAAATCATTATCATGTCGTTGTTTAGTTTGACAGATGTTGCCAAACAACTTCAGATTAATGTTATTTGTATTATTTGCGTATATTTTTCCTTTATCGTTTTGATGTTTAATCAACCGGGCTGTCATAGGCATCAGTCCTTATTATTTATTTTCTGATTTACTAAGAATAAGATTACTTTTAGTGGAGAAATTATTGCTGAAAGTTGTGATATATAGTGTATGTTTTGATTACTTCGTAGGTCATCTGTGAAGTTTATTTGCGAGAAATCTAAGGGGTGGAATCTAGGGCTAAAATTAGTTCAAAGAGTTAGATGCCATTTTTATGCATGAAGAGTCTGCCATTGCTTTGAGACCCTGTTAGAAAGGGAAAGGGGGATTTCAGGCAATGTTTCAAAAAATACAATGGAAGCTTTCTATTTAATACACTAACTGACTGACAGATTTTGCCGACAATAGAGGAGTAATGGGACATATGGTCGGGTCATCAGAGAGACATGATATGGCTTTCTCTTTATCTCTGTAGATACTAATCCGTTCGGATTGTAGAAATCATCATAGATTAAGCAGTATTAAATTCCAAACATTTTTCTATCTCTCTCTTGATTATTTTAACCTTCTTTGAAAAATTCTCCCTTTCTTTCTTTGAATGCCAACCATCTTTGATTTCAGATTTTCTTTATTTGTTTTGGAATTAATAGTGTGAGAACCCTAAGGTTGTCACCCTCTTTCATTTATATATATTTTCATTGAGTATTAACAGATTTTTAGAATACAAGGCCAGCAGGTTACATTTCTGGGCGTGGCCCTCGAAAAATTCTGTCTCATTCGAGTCGCTCTCCCTGCTGCCAACGACCCGAGATATATTCCCTTTTTAGGCAATGTTTTTTCAGAAATGCTCCGCCGCTCCCATGGCCAAGTTGAACTTGCTATTGGCTGTCTGGTAGCCCTTCTCTGGATAGCTGGGAAATAAAACTACTCGGAGAGGCTGGGGAGGGCAGACTTAAAGACTGTCACAGAGTTACGTAGACCTGGCGACAGTACCTCTATGTTTGCTAATTAACTAGCCATGGGTAAAAATACAATGACCAATTTATATAAACAATCTGAGGAATTACTCCCAGTGGAATTGGAGTTTGCCCAGGGTACCATACTGTTGAATGAGGTTACTATGTATTTATCTACAGTCAGTGCAAAATAAGAGCACTAATTTAGGGGTCAATTCCAATACATTTCCGACAAAAATGTGCCCATCGTCCTGTATTGCGTGGCGTTCTTAATGGCTAAGTTTGGTTGGTACAGTATTGCATTTTAAAACAGGCTAGTAGAAATATCCCTAATTTAGGGATGTCCACAACCGGATTTCACTGTATTAGTAAATTATTTGTGGACTGAGGCCGTTGTTCTCCAGCAGCCAGCCTCCAATCTGGGTCTGTTGTTGTGCATAACAGCTTTTTACTCCCCAGAACTTCTTTTTAAGATATACATCTGTGTTTATACATAACAGACGTTGTTGTCCAACAGCCGACCTCTACAGCGGTTCGGTTTGTTGTAACACATCTTTACTCCGCACACCCATTGGGATGTGCCGAGTAAAAATAGCACCCATGAAGGATAGGAATCCCTTTTCTAAAGTCATTTAACTATAGATTACTTACTTGGATACTCATAAGGACCTTTTTAACCAATGTGCGAGAACACTCAACACTGAGGGATGCACAGTATTGTTAGATAGATAGAAAGATCCCTCCGCTCTATGTTTATACAGAACAGATAGATCTCATCAGAAGTCAGCTGTTTTATAACAACACATAACAGATAAATACCTCAAAGATCATCTATTTTGTAACGGAGGGTCTAAGGCCTGATTCTATCGTTGTTGAATATCAGCAAACCAGTTTGGTATGTTGTGTATATATACCATTTTACTGCGCATACTTACTGAAGATTCTGCGAAATAGTACCATAAAAATAGGAACAATTTTTAACATATCCACCCGCTCTGTGTTTACACGTAATACATAGATTTTCAGAGGTCAGCTGTTTTTATAACAACGCTTGTTCTAGAGGTTGCAAAGCCGTTCGATATATAGCCACTCCAACACTTTGACCGCATTTTATTGGACGTATCTGAAAAAAAAAATAAATCCAGATAATGTTTCGAAAATGTCCCAATAAAAACACTTCAGATAATGTTTCCAGAATAAAAATGGCTGCCGGAGCTTTGGTGCTTTTCTTCCTAGTAGATAGCAACCCAAATTGCGAATTGCTATTGTCAATAGTTGTATTTCTACTGTATGTTGTCATATGTCAGTTCTGAGTCGACGTAAGTAAAGCAAAACTGTTTCACTTTTGGGCGATAATGGCGGACATGTGCGCAAAAAAAGGATCTAAATCTAAAGCTCGATACACTCGAAAATGTCTATCGAAAAATCAAGAAACATTTTCTGATTTCCGAAACATTTTCGAAACATTATCCTTGCCCAATAAAACGCAGGCACACACACACACACAAAACAAACAAACAAAAAACCAACAAGAGGCGCTGACAGTTGTGATTACCAAACCACCAGTTCATCTTTGCTTCTTTACTCTTTGCATACCATTTTAAACAAAAGATTTTGAACGGTAGGAATATAACCTGTTTTATCGCTCTCGTATGGTAAGTGCACATTCTTGCGGACGCCTTCATGCAATGCATTGTGGGTAACTGAGGGCAGAATGAGCGATATTTGGAGATCATCGCACTGTTCTATACCAATAATAATTCTTCAATATTTAAGTTAAGTAACAATTCTTCTAAGCGGTGAAAACTAGCTCCAAGTCAGCTCTGACTTGTATAACATCTATATATATCTCTGTCAGAGCTACGAACCCTTCCATTGTTCCACTAATAGGGGTCAATTTCGTGTGTTCTGAGGCACGAATCCTGCATACAAGTCCCTATTATTCAACCGTTTACATAAAGTTCATGCCCAATATACCCTTTTTGTGAAACAGGCACAATTTTTAGGCCCCAACCCTTCGGATTGGGACCTATAGGTTTGGGGTGGGTGTCTGTCCGTCATCGCTTTATACCCCTATGAATTTGGGGGGGGGGGGACGGTTGGGGCCTGCGTGTGTTTCACTTACTTGTTTTTAGTGATCTGTATATCTTTTATTTGCTCATGAAAGTGCAGAAAAGTTAGCTTCCGCTCCCACCTGTCAAATGTTTTTATACCTTCTGGCCTTTAAATGTTACGTGACCAAAGTCAAGTGACCAAAAATTCAAATAAAGGGGTTATAGTTTATATGAAAAATATATGCTAAAATAGTTGATAGCTGCAGAATTACGTATAAATTGATTTTGTACACCCACAATATTTGACTTTTTAGGCCCCAACCCTTCGGATTGGGGCCTATAGTTTTGGGGTGTCCGTCCGTCCTTCATCGCTTTATACCCCTATGAATTTGGGGGGCGTGTAGGGCCTGCTTGTGTTTCACAAATACTTACTTGTTATTTTTTATGTTCTTTTTGAAATATCAATTTAAAAGTTTTTTGGTGGGTATTTGCAAAAAGTATTGTTACTTTTTTCACGCAATAAAGTATGCTCCCTGTATACAAACAAATGTCAATTATTGCGGGAGATTTGGGGTTATTTCCGTGTTATTTTCCTCAAAAGAAAGCGTAACACAGAAGTTGTATATGATAACCGTTGTACTTTGAGGGCCTTAAGCAAATGCCAGTAAAAACTTGAATCTCGTACAAAGTAGCCACAGGGGTGCCTCAAAGCGAGCGCAGTTGACTTGCTTATCGTTATATAGAGAAGCTTTGAAGCGGTGCCTGAAAACTTTGCAGCGTACCGCTTCTTGGAGCTAGGTAAAAACTATTTAAAGAACTAACTTCCTGGCTTGTGACAAGTAGGCCAAAATGTATGCAATCAGCCCAGGACAAAAAAAATACCCTGCTATATTTGGTATAAAACAGTGAGAAACTATGCGTTTTGCCCCGAAGCAAGCACTGTCACTTTTTGACAGGGTTGGTTTTCTTCCGGGAAGAAAGGTATTTCTTCCCTTTCCTGGGAAGATACGGGAAGAAATACCTTTCTTCCGGGAAGAAAAGGAAGAAAAAATGGGTAGAAACCTACTTTGTCAAGAAAACACCAATGCAACGTACTATCTATTTATTGATTTTACATAACCAATATTTAGTGTGTTCTAATGTACTATCAAACAAAAAACGAAAAAGAGACAAGGGAAAAAAAAATACATGGTAACACCAAAACACAATGAAGAAATAATGATCTTATACCATGTGCTTTGCAAATGTGCTGCCGCAACACCCTTTTCTTATCACCCCCTTTTAATCTTAATACTTTATTCCCCCATTTAAGGTAAACACAGCCTTTGTCTTTTGTTTTCACTGGCCCGTTAAGAGCAAACAAAATGATACACTAGTTTCTCATACCCAAAGTCAAAAGTTTAAACACGTAACCAAAAGTACTCAGGCTATTACAGCGCACCCAGCTTTCCAACACAAGTATGTTTCCCATAACTGAGGGCTTTGCATCTCTGGGGGCGCGGTCACTTGAACAACCAGGCAAAGGACCATCTGCAATTTGACTTAAAAACATTGCAAATGCCAGTTCAAAGAATGTTGGGCTTCATGAAGGAGATTATGTGCTCATCCAATCTCTTTCATTTAGTGTCACTGCGTGTCGCATTTAGCGGAATTCTAAGTACCCGGTTAATCTCTCCACTCCGGCAGTATGGCAATAATGCCAGACGTGGGGGAAGCAGCAAACTCAGTACTCCGGTGTTATAACAACAAAGCTTAACCTTTGGGAGGCAGTGGCCAACTCCGTACTCCGGTGTTAAAGCTGCAAACCCGGACATGGTGGAATCTGTTGTGTCAGCTCAGGTACTTTTTTTGGTATAAATACGCCAAAAGGTGGTCAAATTGCGGATGGTCATTTGTTCGGATGGTCAAATGTCCTACACCTCTGATGGCCTATGTTTTCATCCTTATATCGATAATTTTCCTTGTTTTATTTTAGTGCCCGAGGGAGACGAGAAAGACGTTAAAGGACAAGGTCGATTGGTAGAGTGGTGTGCCGATAACCACGAGGAATGGCGCTACACGCGAGGTCGATTGCCTATGCGGCTACTACGCTGGGGGCAACCATGATGCATTCCGTCTTCATGTTTTATTATGTTAAGGTTTATCTGAACAAATACCATGTTTCTGAAGGCTGGTTTCAATTTGCACAAGTGCTGTTCATGGTGTGGAATGCAATTAATGATCCATTGTTTGGATATGTACAAGACAATTACGACTTTTCTTGGGTCAAAAGTCGGCGCCATTCGATTTTATATGGTACTCCATTATTTGCGCTATCCTTCGTTTTACCGTGGTTTCCATGGGGGGATTATGAAACATACACATGGCTCAGTGGCTTCCAGTTGTTGGTAGCGCTATGCTTTTACGATGCAATGTTTACATTCGTTCTGCTGGCCCAAAGCGCGTTGTTTGCTGAGATGTCGTCTGCGCATGAAGACCGTTTGCGGTTGGTCCGATACTCGCAAGTGGGGTCTTTGGTTGGTTCGAGTTCCGTCTTTTTAACCGGGTTAGTTTCTTCAAATCTTCAATTCTATGGCGCGTTTCAAATGTGTTGCCTAGTGATAGGCCTGTTCGCGATGTTATGTTTGACTTATTCCGGTCTGAATGCGCATTCTCAATACGACAAAACAAATAAAGGAAATGGAACGCCATCAGCGGACGGAAAGCTTACGCACTCCAGTGAAAACTCAAAAACTGTACAATATACAATGCTGCAGCAAATTTATCAGATATTTACCTCAAGGGATTTTCTATGTTTTGTAACTATGAATTTCTGTCAGGTATATCATGTCAATTTCTTAGTAAATTTTGCCAATGTTTTCTGTGATGTGTTGATCTCTGGTGAACATCTACCAGCGACGCAACGAAGCTTCTACTACGGCTCTCTCTCTGTGATGCCTCAGGTCTGTATTCATGTAAAGAACCAATCGTTTAATACATGGGAGGGGCTGAAAGGGATATCTCTGTATCTCTCCCAACCTTCTCCACCCTCTCTTCCTGTGATATTAAGATAATGTGCCGTCTATAAATTGAAATAAAGGAACTTGCAACATACATTAAAAAAAAAACAAAAACAAAAAAAAAAAACATGAGCATCGGTCGATGAAGTTGAACTATCGTCGCTTTTAATTGGATCATGATATGGTGTAAACCTTGTGTAATATCAAATATTCTGGAAGATTTTAAATTGACCAATTGTTTTTTTTTTGTTCAGGTAATAGTGATTACATTCTCACCGATTGTGCGGCGGCTTGGATACTACAAAGTAGTCAAGTGTAGTTTTGTCTGCAAGATGGCCATGGGCACATGGGTGTTTATGTTTGGCCATTTCTGGTGGGGAATTGCCATATTCTTCTTCTTTGACTGGTAAGACTCACGACATTCAAGGAAAACCTTGTACTTGGGGAGGGTATCCAGACAGAAGGGCCTTGGACAAAAGGGCCTTGGACATTAGGGCCTTTCCCAAAACGGCCTGTCCCAAAAAGGCCTTTCCCAAAACGGCCCTAAATGAAAAGTTGGACAAAAGGGCCTTTAGAATTTTTTTCCAGGATTTTGTGTTTTAATTATTTAATAAAATATGTAATAAAATAAAAAAGTAAAAAAAACAGGCTTCATTGTGTTTTTAAAGATAACTGCCTTGATGTTTTGTTTCAATTACTCCCTCATTTTCTTGAAATTTTCGAAGCACTGTGCCACAGGTTAATCCCTGTTTGTACCAATCACTGCCTTGATGTTTTACTCATTGTAAAGACTCTTTCAATTACTTCCCATCACTGTCTTTACATGCCAGATTTCGAAGTAATTGTGCCACAAAAGATAATTATTGTCCTTTGTCCTCTGCACTGTGCTGTTTAAACACACGCGCTAAGCCGGATGATGTTGGCGTGTCAGTGTCTTACCGGTATATGGGTTCTGAATTTGAAGTCTTTATTTGAACTGTGACCAACAGAAATGGACACAAGACAAGGAAAAAAAATTGTCTCGATGAATCAGGCAATAAAATCAATAAACTTTGTTTTTGGAGTTGTTATTTTATTACACAAAAAATAAAAATAATTTTGAGAACCACCTCCAAAAAAAAATTCTCAAGGCCCTTTTGTCCAACTTTTCATTTAGGGCCGTTTTGGGAAAGGCCCTTTTGGAAAAGGCCGTTTTGGGAAAGGCCCTTATGTCCAAGGCCCTTTTGTCCGGGGCCCTTCTGTCCCGGATTCACTTGGGGAGAGCTGATAACGACCTTTTGGAGGAAAATTGTAATGTTTGGTTTTCGGCCAAGTGTTTAATATTTGTTTTTTTTTTATAATAATTATTGATTCTTGTTCACAAGTTGCTTTTACGTGTCGAAAATTCATTGATTTAAAATTCATAGTAAGATGTAACAAGATCTAGGACTTGCAACACGCAATTGATATGTTATCAGTTAGTGCAAAAAAATCGATGCTGTAAATTTTAAAATTGATATATTCTACTGCAACGTTCAAGAAGTTTTTACAAGGCGACTGGATGACCCGCACAACATGCGTCAATATTTCATGAGCGATCGGTTCTGAGCTCAAGCGGAATACCCTTTGGAGTCAAATGCTACAAAATGCTACAATGCTGAGCGGCCGTCTGTAAGAAGAGAAAATAAAATTGCCGAAAAACAGAACCCTTAAGTCCTGAACTTGACGTAGTCTTCAGTGTTTTCTCAAATCACAATTTTCCCTGAAATTTGTGACAAGACAATACAACAGGGTTCTCACGCCTTCAGCGTTTCTACTTTCCAGGTATTTTTCAGGTTTTTGAAACCACAAATATACTACCTTCCAGGGGTAATTTGGCGGCCTCCACATCACCTCTTATAGCCGCCCGTTCCACCCACGCATATTTTTAACACAGTTGAGGAGTTTGGGAGATCTTTACTTTATTCCTGCCACAATTTAAAGCACGTTTGTATTAAACCACTTAGAAATAAAACATATATACACGTGCAACACAGGTCCCACAATGACAGCAAAACACAGATTAATACTATAGAACGCCGAAGGCGCGAGAAAAAACCAAGCAATATTCACTATGCGAAACTGGGTCGTATGAGATACTACAAGAAAAACTTGGAAAGTCTTGAACAAAAACCTGGAACCTGGAAAATTTTAGGAATCGATTTCCAGTTGTTTTCCAGGTTTTTCTGAGAAAATTTACAATTTCCAGGTGTTTCCAGGTTCGGGTTTTCATTCCCAGGTTTTTTACCAGGTGCGTGGGAACCCTGTATTTTACGTCCTAATGAAAATTAAGATAATGTGTATGCCCAAAGGAACAAAACAGCACCTGTTATGTTTTTAATGGATTTCACTCGAGGGTAGAATGCGGGGCAAAATGTCGTATTGTAGACTTGGCAGTTTTGTATAAAGTGTGTTTCAGCAGCAGCGTTTCACATCTGTGGTATTTTCCAGTCCGGGGGTATTTTTCTGTACCCCTAAGAAGTTGGAACCAAAAATGTTTCGACTGTCTAGCCCAACTGTATGTATTTGTTGACAGTATTGCGGTGAGCTCTACATTTTCGCTCTTCAATTTACCGCTCTCTGACGTCATAGATGTGGACAAGGAAAAATATAGACGCCGGTTAGCCATTATTTATTTACCTATATATTTTTAGCCCAGCCGACTTTCGTCGGTGGGCTATTCCCATGACTGTGGGCCACACCGTCATCTGTTGTGTCTGTGCATGTAAGCAATTTTTCAAAATGCTGGCGATTCCGCCAATATTGGTCAAATTCTTTCATTCATTTTCAAATTTAACTGGAATGATCTTAGGCAGATCATCAATGGAACTTTAGTATTTCTGTTATTGGTTTGACAAAAACTGGCGAAGTATTGACAAAAAACGGATAGTTTTAAGAAAAACACAAATAGTGCCGTTTGCTTCTGATAGGTGTGTCGCCCAAATTTTGCCACAATTGGTAGCTTTCTTCTTTCACTTTTGTTCACTTTCACGGCTGGACGGCTGTGTACAATGTGCCCCGCAGATGGGGAACATTTTGTTTTTGTACTTTTGTGTATGTGTGAGTGTGTGAATGTAGAGTGTGCGTCTGTTGTAAACACTTGATTTTGTTAACACGAAAACTCTCCATTGAGATGTCGGATTACCTTCAAATGTGGTAGGATAATGCCTTAGGTGGATCTGGCGGTTCGTAATGTATTATGTAGCGCCACGTATGTCGTCATATGATGTCGTTTCGTGTTTTTGGACACAAGAGCTGGTTAACAGGATAACTCGAGAACGGCAAGTTGGATCTGCTTCAAACTTGATGGGATTACGCCATGGTGGGGGGGGGGGGGGGGGGGGGGCTGGTTGCTATTGTATTTGACGTATATTGGACAACGGGTGACGTCATATGACGTCAAAATGTATAAATGAGTCACCATTAACTGCAGAATGAAACGACAGCTTCAAACACAGTAGGATAATGGCTTGGGTGTGTCCGACAGTTCATATTGTCTTTTGCGAATATAGCATGACGTATGACGTCATTATGTCTTGTGGGCCAGAGTTTGTTAACAGGATAACTCGAGAATGGCAAGTCGATCAGCTTAAAATTTGGTGGGATATAGCCTTGGTTCGGTCCACCAATTGTTGTAGTTTTGTCGGGTATTAGATTACTCTTGACGTCACATGACGTCAAAACGTGGAAAAAATTGGTCATCGCTGTGACTGTAGAACGAACTTGGGGGTTTGAACTTGTTAGAATAATGCCTTTGTTGGGTCCAACGGTTCATATTTCATTCGGCATGTATAGTGCCACACATGACATCATATAGCGTCAAACTGTTGTGGATACTTGACATGATAACTGTCGAGCGAAAAGTCCGATGAGCTTCAAACTTGGTGGGATTGTGCCTTGGATTGGATTGCTGTTGTAGTTGACATATACTGAACAACGCGGGGAGTTCACTAGCAGCTAGGCTGGTGATGTGGGGTGCGGGGGGGGGTGGGTCACAGCTGCAGAGCCGTTCCAAGGTGAGCGAGTGGGGTTTGAGGTTTGATGATTGGGGAAGAGTGCAGGCGGTACCTTTGTTTACCAGGGAACAAGTTATGGCGACAGGCTGAACATAACATGACACTGCACTTTCAGAAAAGGAATGGTCATTGAAGTTGTTTCATTTGCTTGTTATGTATCCTCATGAAGTATTGTTTTTTTTTTTGCGTGTGTGTGTGTTTTTTTTTTACATTTTAAGTTTGTCACTTGCGAAATTGTGTTATGCACAAGCAGCTCACCATTTTCGTTAATTGCTCAACTTAGGTAAAACCTGCGTGTCCATGACCACCTCAAAGACATGGATAAAAAAGAAATGCAAATTGAGGATAAATATATCCACAACTCCGGTTACGTACCCCGCCCCCCCCCCCCCCTCCCTCCGCCTTACCAGATTTGAGAGAGTGGGAAAATATGGGATGAAACCAAATAGCAATGGCTAGTTAATAAATATGTTTGACAAGCTCGAGTGCACTAATGTTGGTGTTCTCTGGCCGCTCTGGTTTATTTAGCTTTGATAAATGAAAACCAAGAAACGGGTTTCTTTCTTAGTATACACCTGTGCATAATGAAAGTATGTATACTAAAGTAAATTAGAGTCATTAGAATTTTCAAAATGAAAAAAAGGTCGAGCCTGATCGGTTTTCTTATTTATCTTATTATTCATTTGTGAGAAAAATTGTTTTTAAAAAATCACCAGCATGCCAGTTCAGTTTTTTTAAATTGAGAATTGAAACAAAATTTTTCTCTCTGGCCTATGTGCAGACTGTGAAAGGTTTTCATATTGTTTCAGGAACCCACTGTCGTCTATGGTCTTTGGAGCAAACGCACTCATTACCAAGCCAGCTCAGTCTGTTGCTCCCATGCTTACTGTGGCAATACTCAATCGCTATGGTTACAACACAGTGGATCCTATGGCAGGCCCCGCCTCCGCGCCGCCGGATCTGCAGTGGGCCATGGTGATGGTGGCCGCAGCGACGTCACTGACAATGGGCACGCTGCAAAGCATTATCTGGTCATTGTACAGAATACGTAACTCACATAGCACTCTGGCCAAATATGTAGAGACATAGCAGTATTATTATTTGATTTAGTAGTAATTACTTACAGTTGATATTTGAATGTTGTCAGGGGTTAATTTGGTGGTTACAGCAGAGTTCGAAGATATCAGAGGAAATGTAATGAGAAGACCACACGAGTGAGTGAATTGATACGAAAAACCCTCCCGCAGGATGTAGCACTCACTGGTAGCACGAGTCTGAAAGGCGAGTGCGAATTGTGCGCTAGGCTAAAGGAGGGTTTTCTAATCAGATCAAACGCGAGTGTGGTTTTATTGCTACTTCATGGTTATTGGTGATTGCGATGGTTTCTGTCACGTAGTTACGTTGTTATGTCGATGGCAAGTACACACTTCCAGCAATGCGCAGCGTGACGTTTTCGATACTGGAGGAGCGGTGAATGCGGCTGTACGTACCGGGCGAGCGTATATATCGTTCACTGATAATCATGAATTATAAATATATGATAAGTCAATTTTGCGTTGTCTAATATATATATATAGGTATAAATTATATAAAAATGGAATATAATATGGAGATAAATGGAATGTAATTTTTACGACAATCCAATACATAGTGACAAGCAATTTTCCAGGGCACAGTCCCCAAACCGGACCAGAATCCCGTTACGGATGGCCACACCATCTTGAAAACGAAAGTTCAGTAGTTGTCATGAACTATTGATTCTATAGATAAATTTACAACTTTGACTCCAAGCGGCCAGTTTTTTGTTGCGTGTTTGCAAGAAATTGCGGATGAAGTTGTATAATGGCGAGTAAAAATGAAACTCAAGCGTGCATTTATATGGTTAGATCTTGTTTAAAATTTGGTGGTGATCGGTCAAGTAGTTTTGGTATTGAACTGTTTACAATAAATTTTTCAATTGAATTTCATGTTGGACCAGATTAGACTCTTGCATGTTTTTTTCTTAATTCCCAAAAATTAGTCACGAGCATGGTTAGCCCATGCCAAAAATTTGATGACGATCCCTTAAGTTCTTTAGGAGTTCTGATGTTTTCAAGAAATTGTGGGGAAAAAATAACTTTGAAATTGCGTCAAGATGAAATCAATGCGAGAATAACAGTCGACGATGGACGAATAGACAGACAACACCCAGTTACTAACCTCCCCCCCCCCCCCGGGTTTGGGGGCGATTGTGATATTTGTGCACTGAAGTCAGTGTTGTTTATTATTATTTCATACGGTGAATCTCATTTGTATATTTATTTTTTGTGTTTTTGCTGAGTTTTTTTTTTTTCACAATTTGAGTGATTGCAAAAGTGAAACGAAGAATGTCAGCAGTGTAATGATGTTGCCGCGTCTATCTGTGTGTCTGTTTATTGAGACGCTATTTTGTCAATTCGGTTGAGGGGGGGGGGGATATCAAACCACAAAAAGTGCTCCTTTGGCAGATGCCACTCAATGTTTTCAATCATTAGGTTTAACCATCACTATTTCAGTGGCAAAATATGACAAATCAGGATGAAACCGGAATGTTTTAGTAGGCCCTGGGTAGTAGTGTCAAGTGATTCCTAAATACTCACAAGAACTTGCCGCCTTCAATGAATTCCATATGACGCAAAATATGTTGCGGCAAGTCGGACTGATAAACGATTGCTTGGATGCAAGGCTTTTGTTTTCTGGAATAGCACATGGCTTTCGAGGTTTTTGCACGATTTCTTGGCAATAAATAGAGTACTTGGATTGATGTTTTCTACTTACAGGGTGTCAGATTTTCTTTTTCAGTTGTTCACTCGAAGCTCTTTATTGACCTTCAATGTAATTCGTAAATGTAATTAAAACTTCACAGCATTGATAGTGCTGGGACCATACCAAGTTGGATGCAAGTCGATTAAAGCCAAATCCAAAGCTTCCGTTGTTCAGGGGCACTTGTGAAGATAACTGTTTAACTGGTATATTGGATTAAATGATGTCGCTTTAAGCAGGTTTGGTGTACATGTCATACTCAATTATTTATTTCCCACAGGGAATATATGCGATCGACCGCGTGTCGGTCTGTCATCAAGAGCTTGCTGATACGATAACTTAAAAACTCCTGCAAGGATTTTAATGAAACTTGGTATGTAGCTTCTATGGAAACTAACACATATCGGTATTGTAATTGGGCCAGGTTCGTCCAAGGAAAATGGACCAGCTGGACTTGGAAAATTGCAGCTCTTGATTGACTATTGATGGCCGTGTTTAACTGATGGGGGGGGGGGGGGGGGCTGTGGGGAATATGTGGGCTATGCACACTGCTCTAGTTTAAATAAGCTATCGCCTCCCGCCGACAGTATGAGGGGCAAGATCTTATCAGTGCCTTTTCCGCATCTGCCTCTTAAACAACGGATATATCAGACAGCTTAGGCAGCAGAATAATAAAAAAAAAACACTCAAGACAGTTTGTTGTGCTTGTCATACTCAGTTATTTGTTCCCCACAGGGAATATATGCGATCGATGGCGTGTCGTCTTTCGGTCGGTCTGTCATCAAGTATTGTTTGATCTTCGAGAGTCACTGAATACGAGTTTATTCGGAGTAAAACGGAGGCATCATTGCTCATAAGAGAATTCGGGAATTCCGAAATATCCGTAAAGTGATTCCCTTAGTGGCAGGGGAAAGAAAGCTTTGTTTTTTTGGTTTTTTTTGTTTTTTTGATGATGATGTATAGTGGGTCTGGTCTGCTCTGTTTTTTCTTCATGGCTGCGATAGTTGTCAGAATTTCTGCTTTGTTATGCGATGTCGCAAGTGGCCAGTTTGTGGTACCTTTATTCTAGCAAGAATCAATTGTGGCGCGTTTTCCCATTGCTCGCGGGGTCACCATTACTCAGGTATTTTTTACAATCCGGCCTATCGTTTTTAATGACATTTTATTCTCTTTAAGTACTAGTGATTTTAGTGGTCTGGTCGGGGATGAAAACAAAGGGTTTATAATTGCTTTTATGATTTTAATAGGGTGAGTTTGCCGATGAAGCAGGCAAAAGCCACAAGCAAAATTTGTAACTTAAAAATTTCACGAAATCGAAAAAAAAATGTGTAAAATTATACATTCCTTATAATTAATTATGGTTTAAAAATTTATTTTTCGAAATTAAGTAAAGAACTAACCAAAATCATTAGTTTTGAGATCTAATTATACAGAAGTTTATGTAAATGCCGACAAAACAGCGCAAACAGCGAATATATTTGTTATGTCAAACTGATGCTGAAAATGTTAAGAAGCTTTGTATTTATGTATCTACAAGCGACTCGAAATAAAAAAACAGCATTGGAATTTCTTATTTTACTTAATTAAGACAAACGTTTCTGTACAATTTTTAATAAACACTATCCTTCCAAAGACGAATTTACCGTGGAACGTCGAATCCCAAGCGTCGAAGCGGAAGCTTTTCTCGTCCACTGCGCAACAAGTGAGTAAAATGTGACGCGCTTTTAAAGGTTTTTTTGTGAGGATGCTTGTGACTAAACCTCCATCCCACAGAAAAAAGTAAGGATCTTGTTGAAATATTGATTTCAGGTGGTTTATATCACAAACTTTGGGTATATCTTCCGCGAAGTTCTAAAAACAATATTATACCAATAACATCATGCTGCTGAGAGCCCGATACGTATCCGACTTAACGACGACCTCAAATGCCATATGAAGGGCGTCAACTTGGAAAAAAAGGGCCTCAAATGACAACGTAAGGCCTCAAATAACATGACTGCTCCAGCAAAACAATGCTTTAAAGTGATTTCCTCGTTAACTCTATTATTTTTCGTGATTTTTACATGTCATTTTAAGATGAATTTCTTTATAAATTAATTACTTTTCCATATTTTGCGATTAATTTAAAGTGATGTCCTCATGAATATAATCAATGTTTGTTTTAAAGTTGTTTTCTCATTAATTTAATGATTTTTACTGACTTTTTGGTTAACTTTAGGTGATCTTAGAAACAGGCTATTTTTCCTCAATTTTCAGTTGATTTAAGGTAATGATTTTCCTGATTTCCGGTTAATTTAAAGTTATTTTCTCATCAATTTAATTATTTCCCTATTTTTTGTTAATGATGTGTGATTTCGTCATGAATTAAACGAGTTTTCGATAATTTCCATGAATTCCAGAATGCCATAAAAGTGGTAGTTATATTTTAAAACCCCGTTATTGTGTCAAAATTGTGGGAGAAGAAGCATTTTGAAAATTGGCTACCAAAAAAAAAAAAAAACTAAAAATGCCCCCCATCTGATCAAATTTTGGTAGTTGACCAAAAAAGGTCGTTTTTCACAAGAGGTCTTGATAAATTTCAAAATAATCTTAGACGAGTTTCGGAGATAAAGCCCGAACACGACGTTCCATTATGCGGACAAAATCACATAAACGCTAAGTTTTAATAAATTTCAAAATACTGTAATTTTGAGAATTTTTCATTATTCCGAACGAGAATACAAAGATGCACAACTTCAATGTGTGCTTTAAAAAAAATCCGACTTATAGTTTCGGAGATTTAGTCCGGACACATGCGCACAGATGGACAGACGGACAAACTCATAATTGTATCCATGTTAGACTGGGGGATACTTAGATCCAAATTGTGGCAGTAGCATATTTTGTTTGCAGGATCGTATGGTTTCACCAGAACATTTCTTCTACTGTTACATGGTTGAAATCCATCGGAACACGATAGAAATGATCGTAATGGCATTCCTACTCAAATCAGCGACGCGAAATATTAAAGCAGTCATGTAAAGCTTTTTAAAAGACCATTTTAATGATTTACTAATCATGCTCAAATCGGTCATACAGGTCGTACAGGTCTCTCCAACCAATGACTTTTATTTTATACTTTTTGACTGCGAAAATCACTAACGCCTTTTCTTTTTCTTTCTGTTTTCGTTTGCCTTCAGTTTACCGATATTGGCAATTTGGTACTTCCCTTTGCTTTTCTGTCCGTCACTTTCAAACGTAAAGAAACGTTTCACTTTCAGTCGCTTACTCTTCTTCCCTCTCCCCCGGTGTTCATCAAGTTTTCGACGTTTGACGCCAGATGATTTATTATGAATTTTGCTTAACATTTTGATGCGTCCCGATTGTGACACAATTTCTTCCATATCGTCGGAGTCATTATTTGAGCCAGTGGAAACAAACGCACTTCCGGTCTTCTCTGTCACATGGGGACTTATACCAACAGTTTTATTCGTATACAGATAACTGTAATCTTTAACTTCAAGTTCTTCCTCACTTTGCTCCGATTCGGCACCATGAAAATCACCCGTACTTTGGCCCAGTTCAATTTCTGCTCTTTCTCCATAGTTACTTTGACCCCTGGACTGTTCATTCTCTGGCAGGGAAAGTTGTTCTTTCATGGTCTTCTCAAAATCCAACCATGGTAAATCATTAGCAGGCGCAAATGGAGATGCAAATTCGGCAAATTCCTTCAAATGTCCTGTACACTCTTTTAGAACCCCAAAACAAGCCAGGCGCGTGACATCTATTAATTCTGAACAAGTAGCCTCTAAGTTATTCAGAATTATCAGAGGACACTGTCTTACGCCACACAGTTGACGCAAATGCATTGTGGGAAGATTGGCTGAACTGTCGACCAAAACCAACCTCAAAAGATCTTTTTCAAGATATTTAGTTGTTTCATTCACGCCAATTTTTAACTGTTTTTTAAGAGATTTCCCTTTATCGCTCGCCCTCAAAGAACGTGTGAGTTTGTCTAGAATTTGCCCCTGTGTATTCTTGTCAATCTTCTTGCTGGTTTCTTTGAAAGGTGTGCAAAGAATGTATTTGGTTACATTTTTCTTCTTTCCGCTCAGAGTGTACCTTTGGGCTTTTTTTGTAAGTGTGGATGCCATGCTTGCTTCGTTCGATCTGAAACAAAAAAATCACAGTTCGATAAGGGATTCATGGTACTCGAAAGTCCAACAACAACAACAACAAATGAAAATAAACTTAGAATTGCCTGGTATGCTTGTGCTAAATAATTAATATGGACAAAATGGATGCTGTGTCATCTGGGGAAATATTATCCGTACGCCTGCGAATGTGCGTAACGATGTAAGCGCTTCGGGTGCATATACCATATGCATATAACTTGTCACTGAGTGTATATGTATGTTGTGTAAGTGTGTCGTGCATATTTTTGTCTGTGTGTGCATTTATTGATTTGGGGTCCTGTGGCTCAAAACAGTTATTAAGAATTAATGAAAAAAGTGTAGACTCACATTTTTTATAAACTCCAACAACTATTTGATGACAAGTGTCGTCCATGTTTTAGTTTGCATTTAACAAACAACCATTTACATCAGAGATTTCATCGAGAAAACGCATTATTAGAAAATATTTCATTTACACGCCCTATTAATTGCTCAAAAGCAATCGAATTTTGTTATCGCTCAGTTTTGGGTAAGTCCAAGTTATATGATAGAAATTAAGGTGTCTCAAGTCTGAGATGGACTCATCCGCAAACTCCGAATTGTCCAGTCAAGATATAGAAACAATCTAGTTGTTTGGATCGAACTAGTGCATGTGCAGTATTAGCGATGTTATACAGACCTTATTATAATAGGTTTTCTAAGACAAGGCGGGTGCTATATCTATTTCAAAGTGATTTTGATGTATTTATCTAATGACTGCTACGCTCTTATGTTTCTCTCCTTCTATATTTATCCCCCCCACCCCCCCCCCCCCCAAAAAAAAAAAAAGGAATCCTGTTGCCTTCGTAAATCACGTACAATTAAGAGACACTAATTGGGATAACAACATGGTTTTAAATGATTTCTGGAAAATATACCTAAAATTACAAATACATACCCAGGGTTCATAGTCGATTTTCAAAATCAAACTCCATGATTTTTCCATGATTTTGCCAGGATCTCAAATTTTTTTCCAGCTATTGTTTTTGTGAGGTATTCACGGATATATATATAAAAAAATGAACGAAAAGACAGTTTCAACCCATTTTTATTCTGTAAAATACAAAATGGTAACAGAACTATAACACTCCCCCCCCCCCCCCCCACCCATTTGCAAACAATTTTCTCACCGGATTTGCAGCGTTCTCAAAAATGACAGTTTTCTTGGAAATTGAAAAATAATTACCCATTTTCGTTTTCCATGATTTTTGGCCTTTTTTTTAAATTCCATGATTTTTACATGATTTTTCCAGGTATTGAAAAAATTCCAGGTTTTCCAGGTGGCCTATGAACCCTGATACCACTGACGTAGGAGGAGGAACCAAACAGTGCAAATACAAAAAAAAAAATAAATAAATAAATAAATAAAAACTAGATGGTCAGAGCAGGATCCCCGTGAAACTCATTGTCACAAAAAAAATTAATAACTATACGCCATGCTATTAAGTTTCCTTGACAGATTCGAAACCACCATTATAAAGAAGTTTTATTGCTGTAATTTTTTTATTTTTGACCAATCAAAATAGAACCTTGACGCTGCGCACATACATACACTAAAGACTGCATATATGAAATAAAATAGCTCTTACATGATTCCTTAATAGAGAAGTGGACTCCACAAGGTAGCCTCGAAAGCGTCAATTTAGGCAATTTTCAAAGGGCCTTAATTTTGACAGTTTTAGATACATACAAAATGAAACCTTGACGTTGAACGTATACATACACCAAAGATTACATATATGAAAGAATAATAGCTCTTATATAAAGAAAATAGCTCTCACATGATTTCTTAATAGAGAAGTGGACTCCACAAGGTTCAATCAAGAGCGTCAATTTTCAGAGGGCTGTAATTTTGACTTTTGATCGATCAAACGTTGCACACCTATACTCCCTCGTTGTTAGCTATATGAATGATAAAAAGCTCTAACCACTTAGTTAACAGAGAAGTGGACTCCACAAGGTACTTACCATCAAGTAGGACAGACAGACAAGCTCAAACCTCTATCCATCCGTTTCACGGGGAATAAAAAAACAGCAATTTTTTATATATGGACAATAAAAGACACAAAAGTTTGAACTGTACAAAAGTATGGAAATAAAATATTGGTCTGCACGTTAAGTAATAAACACCAGCAAAACCAAGATGGTGAGCGTTTGCACATGAAACAATCAGAACAAGTAAGTATTTGTGAAACACACGCAGGCCCCAACCGCCCCCCCCCCCCCCAAATTCATAGGGGTATAAAGCGATGACGGACAGACGGACACCCCAAACCTATAGGCCCCAATCCGAAGGGTTGGGGCCTAAAAAGCGATACAAATGATGTCGCAGAACCAAGATGGAAACTTTAACAAAAACACAACTGACCAATCTGGCCACTTAAATATACATCATTTTGTGATATTTGACAGAATAAATTTGTTTTGAACCACGATAGACGGTCATTTTCATTTCACCAATTTGGATCCACCGTAACCATTCGTTCTACTCTCCCTCGTATATTTCTTCCATATTTTTCTATCATTTCTTTCATTTGTACCCAGTTCCCTTGAAGTCGCAATTCAACATTCTTGTGCATTGTTTTTTTTTTAGACACCCAAAGTGTAATTCCGCTTATTCGTTGATTAAGCCGACTTCGGAGCTAAGTTGCTTAGTAAACCTGGAATTATCGCTCAAATAATTTCTGGATGAGAAAAAATAATGAACTAGGGTATAGGATAGCTACGTGACAAACCATAGATTATATATTTACAATAACGTATTCAATAGTTGCTATCGTTAAGCAGGTTTGTAGATTTTTGACTACTTTGGTACTTCACCAGTACTTCGTGCTCAAACAAAAGCTATTTTTCTGGCGGTTTCCAAAATTTGCCGAGTACTGCAAACCAATCGGGGGGGGGGGGGTGAGCAATGTGCAGATCTTGGCACATTGCTTTGTTTCTTAGGCATTTCTGTGAATTCATATATCATGGAATCGTCCCCTTTTGTAAACTCTGCATGAAACTATTGCAAGTTAAATATTTATTTAACTCCGCAGCCGGATCAAGTCTGGTACAATAGGTGGAAATATATCCAAGTAAAAGCACTTTTGGCGCTCTGGTCAGTTATACTCCAGATAGACACTCCGTGGCATTGATACAACTTTGATGCAGTTTTTTTTAATGCTGAGTGGAAATTCTGTTAAAATAACAGACTTTTTAAATTGGAATCTTGATTATTTTGCATCGTGTCATATAACGCGTATAAGAAGATGAAAACTGTTCAATTGATTTATTTGTCTCTTCCAATAAAAAAGACACTAAATAATCTACAGGAGTTCTCGTACCCTGCAGATTTAGAGCAAATGTCGCTAGATCAAATGTCGGTAGATTAAATATCACAAGAACAAATGTCTGGATGCGCTTAGCTTAATTTAGTAGTTGCTAAAAAAAAGTTGTTAAAATTTAAGCATGCACATGGATTAGCTCACCAGTAAAGGAAAAAAAGCACTGTTCAGTATTTTGGTTAACTATGTCAGCTGAATATTTTAAAATTTTATTTAGAACGCAGTAGTCACCTCAAGTGCAAAATAAAAATTATTTTAAATCCGCCAACTAATGCTCACCAATGAGCTTAGTAGGCGCTAGATCTTGTTCGTTATTTCAAATTCTCGAGATCAAACCCAGCCAAGTTTGGAGAAGCATTTAGCTGTTGATATACGCTATCCTGTACAGCTGAACTGTAGCATTCCAAAGTCACATCTGTCTAGCATTGCAGTGTTACAAACAACTAACCAATGTTGTAAATGAATGAAGAAAATGATAGTTATTAAGGGCTAGTGGTCCCATTGTGTTTAATAATCAAATTGGTAGATTTTCTGAAAAAATCTCAATCAAGGGTACCTTTCCTTTACAAATTATTTTTCCGGAAGCTTTAATTTCCTCAATGTTAATTTAAAAACTTTTGTTGGAAAAACTGGCATGATGACTACTCTCTGGTTTTGACAGTCTTATATATGAAAAATGGACAAAATATTGAGAAACAATCCCCTTGCCATTTGACAGTCCATTTACAAAAAAATAATAACTAGACCGTTTTCGCTACCGAGTAGCAAAAATTACACTTAGGGTCACAAGAAATAAGATTCTGAACTCTTAACCTCTTATATTTCGTCTTTTAAGCCCAAGGGTCGAAAATAAGCTCAAAATCGTTCTGTCTCTAACCGTTTTTAAGATAATGATCAACTTCCAGTTTTTGACATTGACCATGGCCGAGGAGGTCAATCGTCCTCTAAGATCATGGTTAAAAATGCGGATTTTACGGCATCTAATCACCATCTATCATTGAGCTAAATTTCATCGCTCTTTAGCAATCGGAAAAAACCCAAACGCTGCAGCCAACTTAAACTTGCACACGCGTGCTGTAATGATTTTCATTGAGAGTTGGGCGATCAACACACCGAGCCTGATATCATGCCACTTTAAAGTACTGCTCTCAGCTTCTTGCCGCCTGTTTCGCAAATTTGTTTTGCCGTTTTTTTATTGAAAAATTATGCATATTTAATATATATATATATATATATATATATATATATATATATATATGAGGATCAACTAGGCATACTGAAGTTTATCGTATCCAAATTTCATCTTTCTAGCCTTAACGGCCTCTGACTAGTTACACGGATAAATTTAAAAAAAACGGGAAGAACATGCCACAACTGTAGCTAAAATTTTCGTACAAATTCACTACACTAGGGAATTATGGCAAATCGGCAAGTGTAAATAATAATAAGATCTGCTCGACACATAGCAAATAGAAATGGCAGTGAAAAGCTACCCACTTTCAAGAAGGGCAGTAACATTCGCCTTTTCTCTATTTTATTCATTTTTCGTAATGATGACCCTGCTGTGGGAAGTAGTGAAACATGGGCCGAGAAAGCTGTTTAGGACTGTAGTGCGTGACAAACGTCCTGACGCCTTGGATGACCCCAGTTTGGGTGTCCATGGATTTGCACGATTGAAGGTCTGTGTTGGCATAGCCGTAGCCCTGAGTCAGCTCTCCCTTACTATGTTCTGTGTTATCTCTCGATCATCGCACGATGGCATTGTCCACCTATATACACTGAGAAAGAGAATCACTGGCACCTTGTAAAAAATCACTTTAGCAGGTACGAGTACTCGCACAAGAAATAAACTGTTTTCCTCTGATTGTACTCTGCTTTACGAGTGTTCAAAAGAGTATAAAACGTAAAGAGAATCCGGCCCCGAAACACAGGAGAACCCGGCCTCAGTACACGATAGAGCCCGGCCCCAAATTTTTAAAAAGTTAACTGTACTTTTAATAAAGTTTTCCAATAAACAACTTCTTTAATGAATTGTGATAACAAAGCAAAGACAAACAATCTTTGAAGCATATGACCACCATTTTCCTTTCAAGTGAATAGCAAAATTATCACAGACTCTGTGATCTTCAGTTGCACTTTGCAATTGCAATCTGATTTATTTCTGCCGAAGTCCAATCATTCTTTCATCAGTTCTTTTATTGCATCTCGGGTCAAATTGCAATCAGGAAAACATTGCCTTCATTCTTTTGGGCATAACTATTTACCGGTCTAATAACTGGTTCCAGAACTACCTGTTCTTTTCACATTTAACTGAAACCAGTTATAACGGACCGTAACCGAGGTTACTTCCGGTTAAGAACCTAACCACACGTGACATCACATGACATTGTAAACAAAAGAAAACAAACATTTCTCAACAAGCTTAAAAAGTTACTTTTAATGTAAGTATAATAACAGGGGAGAAACTTAAAGGAACTGTGTGCCTACAAAGTTCATGTTTATATCATGGTTTGAACACTGAACATTTATATTTTAATAACGTAATTCCACTTTACCGTTCCAGAAGCACAGCTTATGTCAAAACACATGCACTAAATAATTGGCGGGTTAACCTGTTCTTTTTTACGAGCGTAACTAAAACAGAACCGGATGTTTTGATTCTTCTGGTTCGGTCCAAATGTAACTCCAAAAAGATTCAGTCACTTCAGTCACTCTTTCATGACTTCTCTGATCATTAATTGCATTTCACTTTATATTGCAATTAGGAACTCATCCAGTCACTATTTCATAACTCTTCTGATCATTAATTGCACGTTGCTTCATAGTGCAATCTGCAATACAACCAGTGCTGATGTAATGGACTTTCATTTATATAAAAAAGAAAACATGTGCTGATGTAATTGACTATCATTTATATAAAAAAGACATTAAAATCCAGCAAAACTAAATTCCATTAATTTTTGGGACCGGGTTGGTTTTCGGGCCGGGTTCTCCTGGGACCGGGTTCTCACATGCAAAATGGGACCGCATTCTCTGGGGCCGGGTTCTCCTGTTACCGTTAATAAACAAGCGGGAGATCGGAAAACCGAAGCAGTGATATAAGATTTTAAAGTTGGCATTTTTTGTTCTTCATCTCGAATTTGATGCGTTTCGTCAGAAGATGTGCCTAAAGGTTCTAATCACAGTAAAAGAAATAATTTTGGGGAATTACGGATGCTACCTCATATCACCTATGTAGACCAGAAACACTGGAGCACGTCCTCTCGTCATGCAGCACTGCACTTACCCAGAGATGGCACACGTGGCGACACGATCAAGTACTAGGCTAAAGAAACTCGCCCACTTCTTAGAAAAAGAGCGAAAGAAGGCAAATATTTCGAGAGCGATCAAGCAGAGAGAGCTTCAAACTGGTTATGGATAAAGAGAGAAGAACAAATGTGGAGCAGTTGAAGCTGGAGAGTGCGGACTAGCTACCAACACTGGGACGGGGGGCCACGAGGGCGTATGCTGCCTTGGTCCCGAAATGACCGATGACAGCCCCTAGCAGTCCTGATGAATCCAACCTCGCCCTATCTGTTTGACAAAGGGTATCTACAACACGATTGATTTGACCGCTTTTTCGCGAAACCATTCTTTGTATCAATTATGGTAAATTAAAAAAATATCAGCATCTTCTTTAATGAGAAAAGCTATGTAAACATAAGTAAAACTGAGCTTTTAAATTGTCACGAAAATCATGAAATACTGTATTTTAGTTGACAGGGTTTAAAGCATCGTCATTTCTTTATACCTTTATTCCAAGAGAATTCGCAAAAACGCAAAAGCAAAAGCTTTTCGACGAAAGTATAAGTATGAATCCGCTTATAGGAATCAACTTTGTATGTTCTGAGGCTGGGATTATGCATTCCATTTTACAGTAGCCCGTTTTTGTTTTTTTTTCATGTTTTTTTGTTTTTTTTTTTTTTTTGCAAAGCCGGCGCATTTTTTAATGGACAGCATATATTTAATGTTATCGTTAGAGTGGAGAAAAAATTAGTTCCCGCTCTCAGGTGTTAAGTGTTTACGTTCTGAGTTTTTAATTTTATGTGTCCACAGTCAAGTGACCAAATATTTAAATAAAACGGATGTGTGTTATCTACAAAATATATACTCAATATTTTGATAGATCCAGAATTAGGCATTAACATATTGTATGCACCTGTAATATTTAACTTATTTAACGCCCATGCTTTGTTCAATATTAATTTAGAAGATTTTGGTGCACACTTTGGGTGTTTCTAATAAACCGCGCACGAATTTTACATTTCCGTTGCAAGGGAGCCAGATAAAAAATAAAAGAAATGGTAGAAGAAATATCATGCTCTGAACATACAAGAAATTGAAACTTAATAACTGTTTCTTAAATTTTTTAATAAGTTCTGTCGGTCTGTCCGTCATCAACAGCTTGTTAACTGGATAACTTAAAAACCGCTGCAAGGATTTTAATAAAACTTGGTATGTGGCTTCTATGGGAAAAAAACACAGATCGGTATTGTAAATGGACCAGGTTTGTCCAAGGAAAATGGACCAGCTGGACTTAGAAAATTTCAGCTCTTCATTGACTATTGATGTTCATGTTTACTGATGGGGGGCCTGTGGGGAATATGTGGGCTGTACACACTGGTCTAGTTATTATTATTATTATTATTATTATTATTATTATTATTATTATTATTAACTGTTCTGATATAGCGCAAACAACAGTAGCTTATCTGTGCGCTGTACATCGCGTTGTAAATAAATTATACAAATAAATAAATTATACAAATAGACTAGATGATAATACTGCTAATTAAGCATGAGAGTAAAACAGGTAAAATAAAGTTGGACTAGCAATAGCATAAGCTTTTCTAAATAAATAAAATTTAAGTTTTGATTTAAAACGGATGGCATGTCCGTATTTCTGACGTGATGTTGCAGACTATTCCATAATTTTGGAGCGGATTCACGAAACGCTCGATCTCTTGCGTATTTGAGCTTGGTGCGGGGAACACAGAGCGTTCTGCTATCCCGGAATGGTAGCGCGCGTGTTTGAGTGTTGAAGATAAGTAGGTTTTTCAGGTATTCTAGCCCGGCATTGTGAAGACACCTAAAACATAGAACAGGTAGTTTGAACTCAATGCGGGATTCGATCGGCAGCCAGTGCAGTTCCATGAATCCTGGGGTGATGTGGTCTGTAAAACTGAGGTCATAAATCAATCTTGTTGCCATGTTCTGCACACGTTGTAACTTGTTGATTAGGTAGTCCGGGATTCCATAGTATAGAGAATTTGCATAGTCCAGTCGCGAAATGACAAATGCTTGAACAAGAGTGTGCAGTGCTTTTCGAGTTAGGTATTTTTTCATATTTCTGAGCATATGAATGTTTCTGTAGCACACCTTTATGACACTGTGCACTTGAGATTTCATTTTAAGATCACTGTCAATCAGAACACCAAGATTTTTTGCTGTGGTTTTTTAGCTATTTCATTATCATTAACATTCAGATCAATAGTCAACTTTTTTCAGTTGCTGTTGAGTGCCAGTAAGGCCTTGTCTGTAAGCGGATTGATACGGGTCTTGAAGATTATTTTTTGTACAATGTTAATTTAATTGGTCCAGAATTGCCCTTTCTAAAATTTTGATGAGGAACGGAAGATTAGACACTGCACTGGCCTGTAGATTGAAACTGCTGTCCCGCTATTTGATTTCTTCATGAAAGGTGTGATTACAGCCTCCTTGAAAGCCATAGGGACGTATCCGTGCTGGATCGAACGGTTGAATATTGGGGTGATGAGAGGAACTGTATCTGACAAGTACTCTTTTAGCAGACTGGTATGGGTGGGGTCCAATAAACAGGTCTTGTCAGGTGATTTCGTTATTATCTGAATTACTTTGTTCTCGGCAATTTCTTGAAACTAAGACTTTTTTGGCTCTGGCTTAGTATAATTGGTAGCAAAATTGCAAGGCGAAAATGTCTCATTGATTTTTGAAATTTTGTCTTCGAAAAATGTCGTAAAGTCATTAGCCAACTGTTCTTGAGAAACATGTTCCGGTAGAGGCGTGTCGCACGTTTTGTCGCAGATTTGTTAAAAGATTTGAAACAATTGTTTCTTATTGCCTTGGTGCTCACAAACAAGCGAGTGATAGTGTGCAGATTTGTTGGCGTCTAAAAGGGAACTGAATGCACCTCGTTGATCTAGAAAGTTTTTTTGAGATGACCTGGAGAACCAGTTGACTTCCAGCGCATCTCTCGTTTACGTTTTTTCCGTCTTTCAGCTTGGATTTCATCATCATGCCATGGATTATTGGGTATAAGCCTCGTCGTTTTTTCAATGGTTGGTGCATGTTGATCTAATTTGTGTTTCAAGAGGGTGTTAAACCCATTTAGTGTCTTCAATCCAGTTAAATACCTGTTCTATAAAAAGTTTGTCACATCCAACTTTAATATCCATTCTGAATGGTTTTACATTCCTTTTCGGCATGGACAGAGACGACTGTATGGCATAGTGATCTGTAAACAGAGTAATTGCTGATGGTTGCGATGAAATTATGTCGTCACTGCGTGTGAGTATAAGGTCAATAGTATGGCCTGACGTGCCTGGGAACACTAACGTGTTGTTAGTGTCAATATGAATATTAAAGTCCCCACAGATGAGGAATCGATCACACTGGGTCAATGCCTACTATAAAAACATCATGAAATCATCTAGGAATTGTGTCTTGGAACTGCTCGGTGGTCTATAGATAACGTGCACATATGTTAGCCTGGGTTTAGATGGAATAGCTACACTGCAGATGTCAAATGTTTCAAATTTTGTAGAATTTTGCATGGGAGACTTAATCGTTGATTTAAGTAGAAACGCTAGTCCACCACCTCTGCCATCTGTCCGTGGTTGCGAGTGAGTATATAACCCTTTGGCGGAATGAGCTCAGTTACGTAATCAAGGATACGAGTGGTATCCGTTGTCGCCTGCGAAGTAAGAGGTTGTGAGTCCAAGCTCCAGTCAAGAATCAGTTTATTTATTATTTTATTTATTTGTATGTTTTTGTTTTGGTTGCCTGCTGTATTTTTAGTGTTGCTTATGAGGCGTAATAATACTTACCACTTTTTGTATCAATGCTTAATATCTTGTATTACTACAATGGAGCTGTAGTATTTTGGTTATGGGTTCGGCAAAAACTATACAATAAACTGATAGATTTAAAAGAAACACACAAAAATGCGGTTCGTTCCATAGATCCTGTTTGATTACTCTTGATATCAGTGTTTTTCATGAGGGCTGCTATCAGAAGTAATTTTTTTCAAAAGTGGTCGCTTTCTTCTTCTCCTTTGTGATTTCTTACCTTTTACGGCTGGGTACATTGTCTACGGGCATTCTTGTTAACGTTGCCATTTTGGTTTCTGGCATATATTTTGTTTCGCTGTTGGTGATTGGTTCTCGTGCTGAGCGATTTCTCTAAAGTCATCAAAAACTCATAATTTTCTCTCATTTAACTCTTCCGTGTGTAGCCCACTTGTGTATATCTTTCGAAGAGGCCATCCTTATTGCACATATAGGCCCATACTACATTGTTAGATCTGTTAGTGGTTTAGAATTGGGATATCCATACGATAAATCATCCCGAGTTTGAAATAATCAGCAATGTTGAAATATATCAGCCTTTCTTTTCCTTTCCTTTCCTTTTTTCTGTTCTTTCTTTCCGTTCTTTCTTTCTTTCTTTGTTTCAGCCTTGCTTACAGCCAAAAACTCGCCAAATATCGCTAAAAACGAATAGCTATAACAGAACACACTGATCCAGTCTGATTACTCTTGACAGCAATGTTCTCCATCACAAATGTAACTTTTGTAAAATTTGGCAGGTTTCTCCTTTCACCTTTGTAATGTATTCACTTTTATGTCTGGGCACAATGTGTACAGACATTATTTTTAATGTTACACTAAACAATTAAACGATCGCAAGTAGAACAAAAATGTTATGCTGAAAAAATTGTTATGTGACGTTCGGCCGTCGTATTTTAGTGCATGGCGACCAAAAGGAAACCGCATCAACCTGAAAATATGTCACTTTGTATGAAAACAACGTTTGCACCTGTTATTCCTTTTTTTAAAATCAAGACAAGAAGACACCCAATTGACGAAAGCGTTCTTGTTACGCCATGATCAACTGTTGTAGCTGGTAGATGAATTTGCATTCCAGAGAGTTGTGATACAATGTTCAGTTGTTTTGATTTCCTTCTACGCACCACAAGAAGCGATCAGCATGGATTTTTTGGGTCGCTCGCTTTAAGTCCTTTTTTCGCTTTGGGGGACCGTTGTGCCGATATTACCTGATATTATTTTTTTTTCTCATTCGATTGCAGAAAACCATGTATGTGATGCAATTCATTACTTACTTTTTGAGGGATCGCATTTGGATAACACGCTACAACTAGACCAGATCATACTAAGCTGTCACTTTCAAAACATCTAATGTGTAATAAATATACATTCTTCTTATGGTCATCTATTGATAGCCTGATTTTGAAGGGTGAAAATTATACAGTTAGTCGGAAATGCTTATGTTTATGTTATTTTTAGCTTTAAATCTCTGGTGGTATGATGCAAGATCAGTGCTAATAGACCAGTATCCTTGTGAAATCGATTTCCCTCTTTCTTTCGGAATATTATTTTATTGTCTCGATTTAGTATTATAAAATATTATTATAAAATTTCGATTGTAAGCACTCAAATCAACGGGTTCGTGAAACTACATCTTATCATCTTATCCCCTCTTATTGTTTTTTCTAGAAAAAATCCAAATATTTATGATTTGGGCAAATTATTTGACTATACCACATCTAAATTTTGCATTTAAAAATTCACAGTAAGAACCATTTCACACCAAATGCGGCTGACCTGTTCATGACTGTTCCACTGTAATGTTCGATTTGGCCTATATCTACGACTCCAGCATATGTAGGCGAAAGGGTTGATAACACGGACTCTAAGGTAATATACAGAAGTAAAAACTTCCACTCTGGACGCCAATAAAATTTATAGACACTGCTCCAAGCGGACCACAATAATAATAATAATAATAGCAACTCCGGGCGGAATATAGTGATATGGAACCTGTGAAGAAACCGTGGGTACTTAGTAATCAAGTGCACTTGAGTATTAAGTGCAGTTTAGGAATAGCTCCCACAACTGGATGGGTAGGAAGTATTAATTGCAATTTAAGGCTAATAGATTATGTACTACGGGAATTTAGTGTCATTGATGTTTAAGTTGTTTACCCTTTCAGTTGAAAGTGAGATTTTTGAAGCAGGACAGGGAAGTTCAAAGGCAGCAAGACAATATTATATTCTAATAAATATTGCTGCAAACTTGAAAGGAGAAATAATTTGCCAAAATATTTGTTTCTAGAAGATAAATAAAACTTGATATAATATTGTTGTGTAGTCTAATTTAAGTGTTGAAACAAGATGTGGTTATTATAATCATGTTGGGCTGAAAGACTAAAATAAATTTCAAAGGAAATTTATATATTTATATTCACCAGAGTACTGTCTTATCTAGTGTAGTCTAATTTGAGTGTTGAAACAAGATGTGGTTATTATAATCATGTTGGGCTGAAAGAGTAAATAGATTTCAAAGGAAATTTATATATTTATATTCACCAGAGTACTGTCTTATCTAGGACTGATTCGTTCCTGCTTCATAAATATCAGTCAGACAATGAACCCTCCAAAAAGAATCTTCCAATGTAAGTTGATGCATTTCAGGCTAACTGTAATTATCCCCCGTGTAACGGAGGGATATAGTTATGAACTTGTCCGTCTGTCTGTCCGCTCTTTTTTGTTCGCGCGATATCTCTGTTACTATTTATCGGAAGCAAACCAAATGTTACAGGAAGAAAGTATATAAGTGAAGTTGTGCAACGGCAGGTTATTTTTCGATTTTGTCGAAAAATGTGATAATTTCGACGTTTTTACATTTTTGGACTTCTTCGTTTTGGTATGAATTTTGTTCGCGCGATATCTCTGTTACTGTTTGTCGGAAGCAAACAAAATGTTACAGGATGAGAGTATATATAGGGAAAGTTTGCAAAGGCAGGTTATTTTTCGATTTTGTCGAAAAATGTGAAAATTTCGACGTTTTTACATTTTTTGACTTAGTCGTTTTGGTATGAATTTTGTTCGCGCGATATCTCTGTTACTTTTTGTCGGAAGCAAACCAAATGTTACAGGAAAAAGTATATATAGTGAAGTTGTGCAACGGCAGGTTATTATCCCCCGTGTAAGGGTGGGATATAGTGACGAACTTGTCCGTCTGTCTGTCCGCACTTTTGTTCGCGCGATATCTCCGAGGCATTTTAAACTGTAGGCATAAAAAGACCATCAATGGTACATGTGCAGCGTCAGGTTATTTTTTGAAAAATATTAACAAACAAAGAATTGGTGCAAGGTTGAAAAATATGCTGTTATGAACTGTTCTTTAGTTAAAATGTAGCAGGTTTTTTAATATCCTGTTACGCGGGGGATCCTGCCTCACCAAGGCTCTAGTTTTTCAAGCCCCAAATTCAGGCTACCAGTAGATAGCCTGACTTTTTAAGGCCATCTATTGTTATCCAAGTTGGCTATAGAACGACATAAAACTATAGACAGCTTGACTTTTTGGGTGTATCGGTTTTCCGTGCACCATGTCAAGCGCAGACCAAATAAGTTTTAATTGAGATATCCCCTCAGCGGTAAATTCACTGGATAAATTGCAGTCAGATGAAGTTCACATATAAACTGAGACAACAGAAATTTTGTTAGAAATTGCAATCAGTTTCCGCTTAAATTGAAGGACTGTTATTCAAACACCTTGATTCTTAGTATAAAGGTCTAACTGCAGTAAGCTTTCCTATTGTGTAGCCCTTAGAGCTTTTTAGACCCCAGTCGGGTGAACCTGGAGGGGTCTATAGGATTGACCTCTGGCACCGTTCAACCGATTTTAATTTCCTTTCGCACACAGAAATACCAAGTAGTGGAACTGTGCGGCGAAGCGTTGCTTTTTTTTTTTTTTTTTTGATTTCTCGAAAAATTAAAAAAATGCTGAAACTTTGAAATTTTTTAGCGCTTGACCTCATTATATGCAGTTTGTACGGGCGATATCTCCGGCACCATTCAACCGATTTCAACTTCCTTTTGCGCTTTTTATATATATATATATATATATATATATATATATATATATATATATATATATATATATATATATATATATATATATATGCGATAGGTGTGAGTATTTGTGTATTTCTATTATTATTTTTTCAGAACATAAAGCTTCACTATGTAGCCAAAGGTCCAGAGAGCAAGCCTTTGATGCTGTTCTTGCATGGGTTTCCAGAATTTTGGTATTCATGGAGACACCAGCTGTTGGAATTTGGAGGAGATTACAGGTGGCATGTGAAGAAATTCCCCTCCCCTCTTTTTTTAAACTTTGTAGCATGCTAAAGAGTGCATCATTAGTGATTTCGATACTTTCTGTTTGGCAACCAACATTTTTTCCATTTCACGCCTTTCATTTCAAGTGTTACAAAATATTTAGAAAATATGTTCGGTGATTTTTTTTTTCAGTGGAATCCGCTGTTTGCCATAATTATCTCAAAAGTAGTATTTTGGATTCCAGCTCCTGATTGCATCTCTGCTGTGTGTATTTTCAGGGCGGTTGCGGTTGATATGCGAGGTTACGGCGAGTCGGATAAGCCGAATGGGATTCGAAATTACACCATGGACCTCCTCATTGATGATATAAAGAACTTAATTCCAGCACTTGGTAAAATATAATATCACGTTTGTATCAGTTGCTTATGCAACTGATGATGAAATCTCGCAAAAATGCATCTAACAGTTCAGATATACTATAGAGAAAGGGAGGAGGGAAGAAGTTCCAATATATCGTTACTCTTCCACCTGGGTGCTTTGTTCATATGATTTTAAGAAAAAAAATCAATGAAATTTCAATGTTTGATAATCATAGGTATTTTTAGGATCATGTGGGCTGTTTGAAATTTCTCCAGCGTAATTATTTTTGTCTGGGCCTTAGTATTTTGAATCTGGTGTTATGAAGTACTTGTATTGGAATGAAGAATCGAAACAAGATATGGCTTCGAAAAAAAAATGTACATGGCAGTTGTGTATGAGAGTTAAGAAAGTGAAAGATTTCCTTGTTATCTGTTGCTACCTTTGAGGTCTATTTCATTGGACTATGTAGTTTTGATGGTGTTGGTGTATTTTAGTAGCCAGTGCCATCATCGCACATAATATAAATAACGTTCATTGAGTATCGGTGAGAAGGTATATAATATGCATTACGCACGAGTTTATTGCAAAATATGGTTGTTTGTAGAAAATATGTCTAAAAGGAACACCCAGAGTGTGGATAAAAAAGACGTACAGTACAACCTGTCTGTAGTGCACTGGAACTTGTCTGTAGTGACCACCTTGTTTGTACACCTTCTAGATCTGGATAAAAAAAAACGAACATCCGGTTAAACATACGGTTTAAAAAAAGACGTAAAATAAAACTTATCTTTAGTGACAACCTTCCAGGCCGGAATGTCCTGTGCACAGCGGAATCCGTGTGTAGCGACCAGCTTGCAGACCCGGGTAAAAAGACGTGAAGTAAAAACCCGTCTGTAACAACCACCTTCTTGGTCCGGATAGAACAGTCTTATGGTAAACCATGTCAGTAACGAACACGTGCGTGTGCATAAAAAAGACGTACAATACAGCCACCATCTTCCAAACTTTATATATATATCTATATATGTAACTTCATATATTTCAATTTCACTTGATTTGAAAAATATGTGCGTGTGAAACTACGAAAGGTGAGGTACGTTAAATTGCATCATGTTTTGTTGTGTGGAAAGCCCGTATACGTTTATCTTTGGTTGCCCCCTCCCTATCCGCCTCCATTGTTGAGTTTTTTTTGCTATGTATACGTGTATATAGTTTAAGAGCGACCAAGGGGTCCGACATTGTTACACTCGGAAAAGTTCACTTTTCTAGTGTAATTCAGTTCTTTCTGGTGCTTTTTGGTCGATAGGAATGTACCAAGACAAGGCATATATCATGGCTGTAACAGGTATGGTGCAAACCCTTACCGTGACGCTGGATAAAAGGGTTGGCGTTGCGTTAAAGTCGTACCGGCAAAAAAAAAAACACCAATAATGTAGGGAATTGGTGATATAGCGATCTTCCAGACCCGGATAGAAAAGACGTCCTTAAACCCTGTTTGTAACGACCACCCTCAGAAAACGTAAAATAAAACCTGTTTGTAGTGACCACCTTCCAGATTCGGATAATCAGTAAAACCTGCCTGTCTGATCACCTTCCAGACCGGATAAAAAAGTACTTACACTAAAACAGCTGTAGTGATCAACTGTCACACAAGGATAAAAACAATGTACAGTAAGACGTGTTTTAGGGACCACCTTCCAGACTCGATTGAAAAGATGTCTAATAAAATCTCCTTTAGTGACCATCCAGACCCACAAAAAACCTTAATCGTAGTGACCACCATCCGGGCCATGATAGAAGGACCACCTTCCAGATCAGATCCGGACACGAGGGCGTACTGTAAACCTGTCTGTAGTAACCACCTTCTGGACCCAAATAAAACATCTGTACTTGTACTTGGTGGAAAAAGAGGTTTGAAATACCTACAAGTCAAGTTATATAACACTCCCCCCCCCCCCCCCCCCGCCTTTGCTACCCCCAAAAGTGGGATAAATGTGATACGCAACACGCTTTCTGGACACATGCGATATATCTATTCAGAGATGGTTTTCGAGGTCTAGTTTTTCTTTCTTTTTTCGCCCCCCTCCCCCTTCTTTACATTTTTTTTTCTAATTCCTAGGTCCTTTTTTTCCTTTTGTTTAGATAGCGCCGATTTCTTTTATTTTGTCGTCTTTTTAGACCTGATTGATTTTTCGTTTATGGTTCGAAAGAAAGTCTAATTGCGTGGTCAGTTCGATCAAAATAGAGGAGAAATTAGACAATGTGTCACATTCTCAACATTTCGAAATATTTCTTAGAAATGGAGATAGAACTGGAATGTATATTACAAACAATTTATTTATCTAGGGAGCGAGAAATGTGTGCTGGTGGCGCATGACTGGGGTGGCGCTGTCGCCTGGACATTTGCGCACTTGTACCCGGACATGGTCGAGCGCCTTATCGTCTGCAATTGTCCAAGTTCCCGGGCATTCGCCAAACACTTGAGATCGAACCGGGATCAGTTCAAGAAATCATGGTAAGAGCAGCTCATGAGTATGTTAATTAAGGTGTATGAAAATATTTCGTTCTGTGATGCAGACCTTTCTTTTCCACCTGACATTTTCAGTGCGACATACATAGTCATTAGCCTTTGAACTGCGATTGCATGGCTCCCAACACCAGTAGCTTTGGTTTTGTTACCTGCAGAGGTTTTATAAACAGGCGGAATAAACAGTCACTAAAAGTAACAAACGCTATTTAATCAACATCATCGCACATGTACCGCTTTTTTTTTTAAAGGGGCGTTTTTCATTTTGTCTTGATGCTCCAACAATTTGCGATTCAGAAAGGAAGTACTGTTACCTATTTGCAATTAATTTCTGACAACGTATTGGACGTAGAACTTTCGTAAAACTCGATTTTCCTTTTTTTTTTTCTTTTTTTTTTTGCTGAGGTAACACAGCTGATTAGGCATACATGGGAATCTTCCAGCTTTTCCGGCTTTTTTGTTTTTGCCAAATGGACCCCTTTTTTTCTATTCTGTTCCCATGTATCTTAAGACTGCTTTCTAAAACATAGCTATGCGTGTTCTTGCAGGTATATGTTTTTCTTCCAAATCCCTTGGTTACCTGAATGTTTAATCAGGCTAAATGACTACCAGGCATTGGAGGATATGTTTCGAGGAAAGGAAATGGGCATGAAAAATTTGGAAGGTTTCACCGACGAAGATGCGGAAGCATTCAAATACACATTTTCTCAGCCAGGTATGTCCTTAATTTAAATCAAATGCTTATATTATCCGATATTTCGCTGCCACGTAATTTTTGACAAAAAACTTTGTTTCCGGAGTGTACAGTTTATTGTATTTTGATGTAGTCCGTAAAAGCAACGCAGCAGTTTAAGAAGAAAGTTAACTTGTGTATAAATATATTATTCTGCATTTTCTCTGAAGCGTTACTGTAACTTATCAAATGTCGGTTTAAGCGGTGGGAAGAGGGGTAAAGATGGGAGTTCATGCAAGTTTTCTGTGTCTTTGTTTGAAGTATGTTGTCACCGTTTTGTAAGCTTTATATGTGTTTTGACATGTAGGGGCGCTTACGGGGCCGATAAACTACTACCGAGCAGCCATGCGCTACAGTCCTGGACTGCAGTTCCCGTCTGATAAAATCAAGGTGAACTTCACTTCCTTTCCTGCTTTTGTTTTCTCTGTAGAAAGTTTCTGTTGTTTTGACTGAGGATCCTCCCCTTCCCCCCTCACAATACACACACACACGCTCATGTCGAAATTTGTATATATATATCAGTAGCAGTAGAAAACTTTTATAAAATGTGTTCCAGGGTCTATTTATATTAACTAAGCACGCTTTTTGAGACCATTTTGCGTTTTTTTTCTGAAAAAAGTAATTGCTTGCATAAGAGGGAACGGTCGTATCTGTATTCTTGCAGGCCATATTAATGTTATGTATATGTTACAGTCAACAAGCGTAACAAGTCATTGGACACATGTTCATTTCCATTTTAAACACGTTAAAACTGGTAGGTTCCGTCGTTGATGATCTGGGGGACCGAGGACAAAGCCCTGGGTAAAGAACTGGCCGAGTTGGTCCGGAATGACGTGGAGGATTATCGCGTGAAGTACGTAGATGGCGCCAGTCACTTTGTCCAGCAAGAGGAACCGGAAGTTGTCAATAAGTTAATGCGTGAATTCCTTTCCGCAGAGAAAGAGGAGTAAATGGATTTAAGAGCAGTTATTACCCGTGTGGCTTAGGTGCTTGATTTTACTTTACACATATGTTTAGAATTCAATTCGGTTAATTTTTCACAATGTGAGTATCGTAACCAGGTTTGCGTATTGATCACTAGAGAACCCATATCTTTGATTCATGTTATCCAAATGTAGAAGTGAATTTTATTTTGGCATATTCAAATTTGAAGCTGAATCTGTAGAGTCTGTTAAGATTAATTAATTAATTAATTAATTATTGGAGAAAATGGTGTGAAATTATCTTTTTAAGCGCATACGCTGCCATTCGGAGCTGTTGATTATGAAGATTATTATGTGTCATTCTGGAGAAAGGAGGTACATGCCTTCAAAATAACAGGCTTGTTGCTGTAGTCGTATTCTACCGTTGTTTATCAAAGTTATGCACTGGTGTTGTTGATTAAAGGCGTGCACTACGCGATGTAGATCTTGCTGCTTACCTTGTAGTGGAAGGTCACTCCGTATGCAATTTAATTCATGAATAACTAGAACCGTATTTCGCTAGCGAAATGTTAAACACTTGACAAAAATTAAAACGCAAACATACTTCCTTCAGTGGGTTATTTCTCGAATAATATAAAGTATTTTACAACATGCATACAGTGTGTTATACAACTATGTACAGAGCTTATGGCACAGCATGTATGCGGTTTATAATATTCTAAAAAATCGGACCACTGTCAAGAAAAAACTCCATAGGTTGATAACTTAATACCAGCTAAATATATTAGCAAACAACACAGCTTGAATACGCCTTATAAGCCGAGTAGTGTTTGCTTTTTGTTGACTTAAGGTTTGATTGACTGATCAGGCTTACGCTGTGTTATAAGTTGCGCAGTGAGAGCTCGCACAAAGCTTAGCAACTGTGTGATGTTCTGTGCTGTACATTAAATGCTTCGCATTTACTTGCAAAAATACACTCTTTTCATATGGCGTTTTAACAAAGAAAACAAATTCAAAGGCGAAGATAAAAAGTGACATGCACATGTTCAGATCAAGCTCTTCGCAAGTCCCAAGTTTCATGGTCGTAGGGCCCATAGTGTGAGAGAAGAAGAAGACACGAACAATCGGAAAAGTGTCAAGAAGAACAAAGAAAAAGGACGAACGGCTGCTCGCACAAATTCATATAACTCTTGCAAGCCAAAGGCTTGTCAAGTGTTAATTAACTGATGTGCTCTGTGTGGCCATTGAATGGTCATCCAGGGTCACAACTAGACTTTTGTGTCTTGTGCAAACGATTCCACCAAACCTTTTAATCGATTTTGAATGAAGCAAGCTGTTAGTGTTCATTTGGATTTCCTTGCTTTCTGATTAGATTTTGATGATCCATCATGACCTCAAGGCCTCCGCTGAGCTTTGACTTTTTGCCTTTAAAACTGTCATGTGTGAGAGACGTATGCATCATGAGAACATTCTGTAAGTCTGAGATTTTTGTGCAACTCGATGTGAGTGTTCATATGGGTGACTTCGGTTGGTTGTATTTTACCAATGAACTTTAAATTTCCGGTTTTAACTTAGTGCCATGTGCATCTTGAGTTCTTGTCATAACGTTCTTAACCAGTTGTGAGACACACTGTTCAATGAACTGCGATGACTTGCTGTGCCATATTGATGGCGTTCGGCGAGGTGTCTGAGTGCTGAAGGTATTGGAAACTGTCTACCCCTCTTGCCAAATGAGCTAGAGTACAAGACTTTCATTCGGTTGTGTGCAGATTGAAAAGACCAGTTGCAACGGACAGTAGGCACAATTTAGAATTTCTATGGCATAAAATCTAAAAGCCCTTTCTGACATATCAGTAAAACATTTTAAATTGAGTGGAAAATTAGAAAAAAAAATACCTTACTGCCATTTACATCTCTGTCTTATAGATGCAGTAGAGCGTTAAATTAACGCCTGGAAAATTACTAGGCGTTAACAATTTAAGGCCTGATATTTTTCGACTTTCTTCCTTAGGGGTCATCCATACAGTACATAGGCACAGAGGGAGGAGGGGGGTCACGGTCGATGCATATGCACTGCGTACAGAGGGTCCGGATTGCTGCGTACGTACGCATTTTTTTAAACATATCTCAAACATATTTTATGTAATTAAATAACCTGAAACATCGGTTTACAAACGAAATATTATACTCTTTTTCAGTGCAATGGATATAGTTATGAGCTGGTCCGTCCATCCGTCTGTCGGTCCGTTTGCAAACAAAAAGTACTAAGTTTTGTCCGGCCGACTTCTAATAGAAGGGTATGTCGCAGGAACCTGAAACCTTACATGGTGAAAATATATATACTGAAGATTGCAACGTGGCATTATTGTCAAAATGGGCCAAACATTGAGTTCGTGGGAAATTGTCAAATATGGTGAATTTTTGGCTTGAACTTAGCCATGAGTGGATGTTTTGTCCGACCGACTTCTCATAAAAGAGTATGTTATAGGAACGTGAAACTTTGCATGGTGAAAGTATATATACTGAAGATGTGCAACGTGGCATTATTGCCAAAATCAGCCACAAATTGACATCGTGGGAAATTGTCAAAAATGGCGAATTTTTGGCTTGAACTTAGCCGTGAGAAGATGTTTTGTCGGGCCGGTTTCTCATAGAAGTGATTGTCATAGGAACCTCAAATCGTGTATGTTAAAATATACATATTGCAGATGTGCAACGTGGCATTATTGTCAAAATGGGGAAAAAGTGACATCGTGGGAAATTGTCAAATATGGTGAATTTTTGGCTTGAACTTAGCCGTGAGACGATGTTTTGTCCCGCCGACTTCTCACAGAATTGATTGTCATAGGAACCTGAAACCTTGCAGCGTGACGTAACTCATTTCACTTTTACTGCTTCACGGGGATCCTGTCTTACTGAGGCTGTAGTTTTCAATATAGGTAAGTGTTTGCGTACGTACTTTATCGATGGCCCCTTATGTCTGGCACACTCTAAATGCTTTCATATCTTGAATTAAACTTAAGAATAAAAGTTTCATTCATGATTGATCTTTCTGTTCAATTTTTTAAAAATTAGTTACACTTTATACGCCTAATATTTGGATTTTAGCGCATGAAAAAATTGTAAACATTAAAACATTAAATCGAGAATTTCGTTAGCTTGTATGCTTGTGGTTACGCGTGAATGTCGTTTACTGCTAGTAGCTCTGACTGTTGTCATATACCTTGTGTGCTATAAAGCTAATTGTTGTTATTAAAATAAATAAAGAAATAAAAATTGGTAGTTAAAAGGTTGTGTTCATTTTTTATTTAAAACATTTGAAATACTGCCTGCCTAAACATATCAGATAAATTTATTAAACACACTATGCGACTCGAGTCAATGCCTGCGTCCAACCGTGACTCGCTCAAATGAAGACGTAGAGCCCTTCAATAATGATCTAGAGCGTGTGATTAACTCAAAACCACATATGAGTAAGTTTATAATCCTTGGAAATTAAATGCTAGGGTAGGCTCTGACAATCTGGTATGGGCTAAGCTGCCTGGTAGCCAAGGCATTGGCAAAGTTAATTCCTGTGATCATTTACTATTTTCCAAATGTGCGGAATATAAGTTAATCATTACAAACAGTTTGTTCCAACAGGCGGAGAAGTATAAGACAACAATGATGCACCCGAGGTCTAAACTTTGGCACTTACTTGCTTTCGTGATAGTAAGGCAGCGAGACAAGTGATGTCAAGATAACTCTTGCCATTCCTGGTTCCAGTTGTTGGCCTGATCATCGCCTTGCTGGAAGCAAACTTCAGCTCTCTGTTGTTCCACAGCAGAGAGGACAACGCCAACTCCACCATAAGAAGCTGAACGTAAGTCCTGGTTTGACAGAAAAGGCAGAAGAGCTGAAAACAGCCTTTTAAAAGTAATTAGTGAATCTTTAGCCCATAACGTGGATGTTGAGAACTGAACACTTCAGTTCGCTGCTCAACTTCCTATATATGACGAAGTAGCGACAGCGATTAAGCAGTTGTCCTCAGGGACAGTTCTCGTACCTAATAGTATTGCTTCGGAGATCTACAAGGATTTAGGAGCAAATATGGTAACCAAACTAATGCAATTATTCCAGGGTTTCTGGAAGGAGGGAGAAGTTCCATAAAGCAAGAAAGATTCCTCCATAATGCATCTATACAAAATGATGTCCAGCTAAGCATTTCGCTATTATTAATAGCTGGTAAGATACTAGCACGTGTCATCCTAAATCGACTACTCATAGATATTGTAGATACTGTAAATACAGAATCTCTGCGGTTTTCGCAGCGGACGCGGCTGTGCCTTAGCTCCAACGCCTTTTGAAATTCTGTTCTCATTCATGGTTAGATATGAAAACCACGACCGTGGCAAAGACGTTTTCATGCAAGTGTGAGCTGATGGCAGGGTCGAAAGCAGTTGAAAGTCAGATCTGTGATCAGCTCTTTGCTGATGACTGCGCCTTGTCTGCTGACAGCCTACAGACAGACTTTCTGATGCAGGCCTCATCATCTGCCTGAAAAAAAAAACGAAATAGCGTTTAAGCCATTCTGATGATAGACACATTGGCCTTGTCGTATCTATCGGAGACACCAAGCTTAACTCTGTGATGAATTATCGGTGTCTTGGACGCATAATCTCAGTCGATGGAAGAATTTATGTAAAGATAACAGCAAGCATAGGCAAAGCCAGTTCAGCACTTGTTAGATTTTTGTATAGGCATTGGAATAACAGAGGCATAAAAGTAAAGACGAAAATAAGCTTTTATAATGCCGTTATTATATCCTCACAGTAGGGTGAAAAGGGGGGTTCTGGCCCACTTTGTGACGTCATACTGTCTGGAAGTGACGTCATCATGTCTGGACCGGAAGTGTTGTCTGGACCGGAAGTGTTGTCTGGACCGGAAGTGTTGTCTGGAGCGGAAGTGTTGTCTGGAGCGGAAGTCATGATAAGCGTTAGGATAAGCGCGGCCATCCATGACGTCATAATGACGTCATGATGACGTCATACTGTCTGGAAGTGCTGTCATTGTCTGGACCGGAAGTGTTGTCTGGACCGGAAGTGTTGTCTGGACCGGAAGTGACGTCATAGGCGTTGTCATGGTATCGAATTGAAACTTTGTAAACAAAAGTGAACTTTGTGAACAAACTGTGTAAACAAACTTTATAAACAAAATTTGTAAATAAACTTTATAAACAAAATTTGTAAACAAACTTTGTAAACAAACTTTGTAAACAACATTTGTAAACAACATTTGTAAACAAACTTTGGTTATTTACATAATTGAAACTCATTGAAACTTTGTAGACAAACTTTGTAAACAAACTTTGCAAACAAACTTTGTAAACACAATTTGTAAACAAACTTTGTAAACAAACTTTGTAAACAAAATTTGTAAACAAAATTTGTAACAAACTTTGGTTATTTGCATAATTAAAACTCATTGAAACTTTGTAAACACAATTTGTAAACAAACTGTATAAACAAACTTTGTAAACAAAATTTGTAAACAAACTTTGTAAACAATATTTGTAAACAAACTTTGGTTATTTACATAATTGAAACTCATTGAAACTTTGTAAACAAACTTAGTAAGCAAACTTTTTTTCTTTTTTTTCATTTCCCACACTCACTCTCTCCACACACACACACACCACGACTGAGCATTTCATTTCATAAGCCGCATAGGTATTTCAACCTTCTGATGGCAACTTTTTCCCCCACACTCTCTCTCCACACACACACACACACACACCACGACTGAGCGTTTCATTTTATAAGCCACATAGGTATTTGAACCTTCTAATGGTAACTTTCCCCCCCCCCACACTCTCATGCATACATACCAACACCATGATAAAATGTTTTGCTTATGTTGCTCTTTATACTCCATTATTTGTTTGTTTGTTTTTTTGTTTTTTTTTGAAATGCAGTGTTTACTTAGAGAAAAAAATGGCGTCCTACAACCTGCAATCATCAGCAGCAGCATTTCGTCATCAGTGTAATCAGACTGCGTCATCTATAGCCAGCGTAATCAGACTGCGTAATCAGACTTCGTCATAAACAACGTAGACAGCGGTGTCTGGCTTTATTGTTTTTCTGAGGCAGCAGTGTCTAGCTGCTTGGAGTTGCAGTGTGACCCTAAGTGTTATACTTAACCGATTTGCATGAAACGTTCACTGTTTGATTCAGTTTTATATCTAGTTTTCACATAGTCATGGACTGGTTGCGTAGCTAGCTGTATGCATCATGAATTCACCTTAAAAATGACAAGTTAAAAGTGGAATAACTTTTGTTATGATTGACCGATTTACATGAAACTTTCACTGTTTAATTCAGTTTTATATCTAGTTTTAATATTAAGTGGTTATAGGCTATTTGCGCAGCTGGCTGTGTGCATATTTACCACCATTTTAATTTTGTAAAAAGTGGAATGACTTTTGTTATGATTGACGGATTTGCATGAAACTTTCACTGTTTGATTCAGTTTTATATCTACTTTTAACATTAAGTGGTTATAGGCTATTTGCGCAGCTGGCTGTGTTGATATTTACCACAATTTTTAATTTTGTAAAAAGTGGGATAACTTCCGCTATAGTTGACGGATTTGCATGAAAATTTCACCGTTGGATTCAGGTTGATGTTTTAGTTTACAGTAGTTTGTGCATAGGTGGGTTATTGGAATGGCCCCACCATTCAAACATGTGTTTGAATTATTTTTACGTCAAACTATGGTTCAACAAGTTGTTTAGCAATTGTACAACAATTCTTCAACAAGCTGTTGTTCAACATGTTCAACATGTTCAACAACATGTTCAACATGTTCAACAACATGTTCAACAAGTTGAACATGTTCAACATGTCCAACAACATGTTCAACATGTTATTGAATACGTTCAACATGTTCAACATGTTGTTGCACAAGTTTAACATGTTGAACATGTTGAACATGTTGAACATGTTCAACACTTGCTGTTTAACAAGTTGTTCAACAAGTTGTAGTTCAAGCAAAGAAAAAATAAGACATATGTTGAATAGGTTTATTAATACATTTAAATACACTTAAATACACTTAAATATATACAGCTTAAATCTATAACAATATTATAACATTTATTGATTTACAAAGTCTTTATTATAAATGTTTAGTCAAGTAAGTCTATTTTTCTTCATCTGCTTCACTCTGTTCACTGGCATCCATATCACTTTCTTCGTCACTGCTTTCATCTTCCTCCTCCTCATCTAGAAGCTCTTCAAAGAATGCATCGTTTCTTCTTATAGCCGCCTTTAGTGCCTTTGAATACTCGTAATGTTTTTCATCAACAAAGTAATTAAAGTCTTCTAAAATGGTTTCATAATGTTCGTTTTGTTGTAGGCGTTGGGCATATTTGAATAGTCTCATAAACAGTTGTTTAAGTCGACGCTTATAAATGGGTCGAAAGTCATCACTTGCTATGTCACGCGCATCTTCAAGCCCTTGTTCTTCATATTCTGAAACCTTTTCTTGAAATTTGGTATCATATTCATCGTAGACTTCTTGAACCATATCATACCAAACAGAGTCTGTTTCTGACTCACTTTCAGAGTCTGTTTCTGACTCACTTTCAGAGCTGCCGTCATTATCACCCTCAACACAATGTTCCATATGTTTGAACAAAGCTTCTTGACTGTTGTATAACGCACCACATTCTGTACAAGCATGTGCATTCTTTTCAGTCATGTTGACGCTTTGACTTTCCATAGAAGACTCATCTAAAATTTCAGTGATAGGTCGTTTCACAGGGTTTTCAATATCTATCTCCAATTCTTCTTCTTCTGAAGTGTGAGCATTCTTTAAGTGTCTTTTAAGACTTTGTGGCCAATTGTAAGATTTCAGACAAATGTTGCATTTATACATCCTTTCGGTTCAACATACACTTTTCAAGTGATGAAAAAGCCTTTAAACATAGCCTTATATACAACTTGTTGAACAACATGTTCAACATGTTCAACATGTTGTTGAACATGTTGTTGAACATGTTGTTGAACATGTTGTCTACGCCTAGGGGAGTTTAACGTCATAACGACGTCATCATTATGACGTCATTATGACGTCATCATTATGACGTCATAATGACGTCATTGGAACAGGCGCGTGCTTAATCAAAAACTGTTTGAGCAGAATTTATTGCTGTTTGATATGAATGAAATGCATGTCTCACTCTTCCTTTTATGCTACTTAGATGTAATCAAAATATGGTGTGTAACTCGTCAAAAATGTCAAACTTGTTAAAATTGCTAAAATTGTTGAGTCAGCAATTTTGACTCAACAATTTTAGCAATTTTAACAAGTTTGACATTTTTGACGAGTTACACACCATATTTTGATTACATCTAAGTAGCATAAAAGGAAGAGTGAGACATGCATTTCATTCATATCAAACAGCAATAAATTCTGCTCAAACAGTTTTTGATTAAGCACGCGCCTGTTCCAATGACGTCATTATGACGTCATAATGATGACGTCATAATGACGTCATAATGATGACGTCATGATGACGTTATGACGTTAAACTCCCCTAGGCGTAGACAACATGTTCAACAACATGTTCAACAACATGTTGAACATGTTGTTCAACAAGTTGTATATAAGGCTATGTTTAAAGGCTTTTTCATCACTTGAAAAGTGTATGTTGAACCGAAAGGATGTATAAATGCAACATTTGTCTGAAATCTTACAATTGGCCACAAAGTCTTAAAAGACACTTAAAGAATGCTCACACTTCAGAAGAAGAAGAATTGGAGATAGATATTGAAAACCCTGTGAAACGACCTATCACTGAAATTTTAGATGAGTCTTCTATGGAAAGTCAAAGCGTCAACATGACTGAAAAGAATGCACATGCTTGTACAGAATGTGGTGCGTTATACAACAGTCAAGAAGCTTTGTTCAAACATATGGAACATTGTGTTGAGGGTGATAATGACGGCAGCTCTGAAAGTGAGTCAGAAACAGACTCTGAAAGTGAGTCAGAAACAGACTCTGTTTGGTATGATATGGTTCAAGAAGTCTACGATGAATATGATACCAAATTTCAAGAAAAGGTTTCAGAATATGAAGAACAAGGGCTTGAAGATGCGCGTGACATAGCAAGTGATGACTTTCGACCCATTTATAAGCGTCGACTTAAACAACTGTTTATGAGACTATTCAAATATGCCCAACGCCTACAACAAAACGAACATTATGAAACCATTTTAGAAGACTTTAATTACTTTGTTGATGAAAAACATTACGAGTATTCAAAGGCACTAAAGGCGGCTATAAGAAGAAACGATGCATTCTTTGAAGAGCTTCTAGATGAGGAGGAGGAAGATGAAAGCAGTGACGAAGAAAGTGATATGGATGCCAGTGAACAGAGTGAAGCAGATGAAGAAAAATAGACTTACTTGACTAAACATTTATAATAAAGACTTTGTAAATCAATAAATGTTATAATATTGTTATAGATTTAAGCTGTATATATTTAAGTGTATTTAAGTGTATTTAAATGTATTAATAAACCTATTCAACATATGTCTTATTTTTTCTTTGCTTGAACTACAACTTGTTGAACAACTTGTTAAACAGCAAGTGTTGAACATGTTCAACATGTTCAACATGTTAAACTTGTGCAACAACATGTTGAACATGTTGAACGTATTCAATAACATGTTGAACATGTTGTTGGACATGTTGAACATGTTCAACTTGTTGAACATGTTGTTGAACATGTTGAACATGTTGTTGAACATGTTGAACATGTTGAACAACAGCTTGTTGAAGAATTGTTGTACAATTGCTAAACAACTTGTTGAACCATAGTTTGACGTAAAAATAATTCAAACACATGTTTGAATGGTGGGGCCATTCCAATAACCCACCTATGCACAAACTACTGTAAACTAAAACATCAACCTGAATCCAACGGTGAAATTTTCATGCAAATCCGTCAACTATAGCGGAAGTTATCCCACTTTTTACAAAATTAAAAATTGTGGTAAATATCAACACAGCCAGCTGCGCAAATAGCCTATAACCACTTAATGTTAAAAGTAGATATAAAACTGAATCAAACAGTGAAAGTTTCATGCAAATCCGTCAATCATAACAAAAGTCATTCCACTTTTTACAAAATTAAAATGGTGGTAAATATGCACACAGCCAGCTGCGCAAATAGCCTATAACCACTTAATATTAAAACTAGATATAAAACTGAATTAAACAGTGAAAGTTTCATGTAAATCGGTCAATCATAACAAAAGTTATTCCACTTTTAACTTGTCATTTTTAAGGTGAATTCATGATGCATACAGCTAGCTACGCAACCAGTCCATGACTATATGAAAACTAGATATAAAACTGAATCAAACAGTGAACGTTTCATGCAAATCGGTTAAGTATAACACTTAGGGTCACACTGCAACTCCAAGCAGCTAGACACTGCTGCCTCAGAAAAACAATAAAGCCAGACACCGCTGTCTACGTTGTTTATGACGAAGTCTGATTACGCAGTCTGATTACGCTGGCTATAGATGACGCAGTCTGATTACACTGATGACGAAATGCTGCTGCTGATGATTGCAGGTTGTAGGACGCCAGTCGTGGTGTGTGTGTGTGTGTGTGTGTGTGTGGAGAGAGAGTGTGGGGGAAAAAGTTGCCATCAGAAGGTTGAAATACCTATGCGGCTTATGAAATGAAATGCTCAGTCGTGGTGTGTGTGTGTGTGTGGAGAGAGTGAGTGTGGGAAATGAAAAAAAAAGAAAAAAAGTTTGTTTACTAAGTTTGTTTGCAAAGTTTCAATGAGTTTCAATTATGTAAATAACCAAAGTTTGTTTACAAATTTTGTTTACAAAGTTTGTTTATACAGTTTGTTTACAAATTGTGTTTACAAAGTTTCAATGAGTTTTAATTATGCAAATAACCAAAGTTTGTTACAAATTTTGTTTACAAATTTTGTTTACAAAGTTTGTTTACAAAGTTTGTTCACAAATTGTGTTTACAAAGTTTGTTTACAAAGTTTGTTTACAAAGTTTGTCTACAAAGTTTCAATGAGTTTCAATTATGTAAATAACCAAAGTTTGTTTACAAATGTTGTTTACAAATGTTGTTTACAAAGTTTGTTTACAAAGTTTGTTTACAAATTTTGTTTATAAAGTTTATTTACAAATTTTGTTTATAAAGTTTGTTTACACAGTTTGTTCACAAAGTTCACTTTTGTTTACAAAGTTTCAATTCGTTACCATGACAACGCCTATGACGTCACTTCCGGTCCAGACAACACTTCCGGTCCAGACAACACTTCCGGTCCAGACAGAATGACAGCACTTCCAGACAGTATGACGTCATCATGACGTCATTATGACGTCATGGATGGCCGCGCTTATCCTAACGCTTATCATGACTTCCGCTCCAGACAACACTTCCGCTCCAGACAACACTTCCGGTCCAGACAACACTTCCGGTCCAGACAACACTTCCGGTCCAGACATGATGACGTCACTTCCAGACAGTATGACGTCACAAAGTGGGCCAGAACCCCCCTTTTCACCCTACTCCTCACTACTCTATGGGAGCGAAACGTGGACGCTGTATAGGAGGCACACACGTCAACTAAAACCCTTCCTCATCAGATGTTTCTGCAGAATATGTGGCATCAAGTTGCAAGATTAAGCACCAGTCATCGAAGTCTTATGTCGAATCGGCAGCGAACGTATAGAAGCCAAGCTCATTCGTAGTCAGTTGCGCTGAGTCTTCGACACAAAGATTCTAAAGTCCAGTCTGAAGTCGTGCATATAGACACGGAGGACTAGGGGACGTGACGACCAGTCCAGGGGTTTGTGGAGACGTGTCCCATATAGCAGTAAAAGGCTTCGAACAGAGACTGACAAATGAACTGACAGAGAAACGTAAGCTAAGGAACGGCTGCTGTGAACGGACTCCAACGACAGGTTGCACGTGCCAGACGAAAATGTATGCATCCTGAATAGGACTCGTCACATCACCGCATCCACAAGACTGATGTTGCCTGACGCTCATCCATACAAACCGATGAGAGGCACACACACACACGCATATATATATATATATATATATATATATATATATATATATATATATATATATATATATATATATATATATATATATATATATATATATATATATATATATATATATATATATATATATATATATATATATGTGTGTGTGTGTGTGTGTGTGTGTGCCTCACATCGGTTTTGATGAATGAGCGTTAGGCATATATATTCGCTAATCTAAGGGTTTTTATTGAGTTTCAGAAATTACATTTAATTTGGGTTCTCCAATGCAGTTTTGTAACTTCGTACAGTTGCCTTTTCATTCTGTAGTAAAGTATTGAAAAATTCGCTTGGTTTATGAAACCTTGTTATGGATATTAATAATTCTTCAGCTTTAAATATTTTGGCAACAAAAATTTATATATATATAAAATGTATGTATATACTTAATGAATAAACATTTATTTATTTTAAAAAATGCGGACGTGCACAAGTCATCTTCATAGGGCTTTCATGGAAGAAGAAACTGCTGTTCAAAGTTATAGATTTGTTATTCATTAATTTCGGGATTGAATTTATGATCGATTGAGTTGCATTCAAGTGGATGTCAAACAGGCGCGGAAATTGCGTGAGAAATAGGTTTACGGTGACATCCAGGTGGTTTGCAGAAATCCACAGCTTTAAACATCCGTAAAAAACTTTAAAAAAAGCACTTGACAAAGCAGGTATCCGAATAGATTCGATGTGTTTCATACGACGATCAAAGGAGTCTTGCGAAAAATGAAATGATATTTTGTGTGCAGTATTTGTATCGTTTTGACGATTTAACTTCCGCCTCGAGAACCTCAGCTCCAAGTAAACCCTAGCTCCGAGTAGCTCTGACTTGTATAACATCGTACATCTCTCTGTCAGAGCTACGAAGCCTTCCATTGCTCCACAAATAGGGGTCAATTTCATATGTTCTGAGGCACGAATCCTGCATACCAGCCCCTATTATTCAAACATCTACAGAAAGCTCATGCCCAATATGCCCTTTTTGTAAAACAGGCATAGTTTTTAGTGAGCTGTATATCTTTTATTTGTTCATAACAAGTGCAGAAAAGTTAGCTTCCGCACCCACCTGTCAAATGTTTGTTTACATTCTCGCCTTTAAATGTCACGTGACCAAAGTCAAGGGATTTAAATAAAGGGGTCATAGTTTATTTCTAAAATACATACTAAAATAGTTGATAGATGCAGAATTAGGTATAAATTTATTTTGTATACCCACAATATTTGACTTTTTATTTTTACGTTCTTTTTGAAAGATCAATTTTTAGCGCTAGCTCCAAGAAGCGGTGTTCTAAAGTTTCCAGGCTCCGCTTCAAAGCCTTGCTATATACCGATAAGCAAGTCCATTGCGCTCGCTTTGAGGCACCCCTGTGGCTACTTTGTGCGAGATTCAACGACCCATAAGTTTTTATTGGCATTTGCTAAAGGCCCTCAAAGTACAACGGTAATCATATACGACTTCTGTGTTACGCTTTCTTTAACAGAAAATAAAACGGAAATAACCCCAAATCTTCCGCAATAATTGATATTTGTTTGTATACAGGGAGCATACTTTATTACGTAAAAAAGTAACAATACTTTTTGCAATTATCCACCAAAAAACTTTTAAATTGATATTTCAAAAAGAACATAAAAAAAAAAAATAAAAAGTCAAATATTGTGGGTGTACAAAATAAATTTATACGTAATTCTGCATCTATCAACTATTTTAGTATGTATTTTACAAACAAACTATGACCCCTTTATTTAAATTTTCGGTCCCTGGACTTTGGTCACGTGACATTTAAAGGCGAGAATGTAAACAAACATTTGACAGGTGGGTGCGGAAGCTAACTTTTCAGCACTTTTATGAACAAATAAAAGAAATACAGCTAACTAAAAGCTGTGCCTGTTTTGCAAAAAGGGCATGTTGGGCATGAACTTTCTGTAGATGTTTGAATAATAGGGGCTGGTATGCAGGATTCGTGCCCCAGAACATATGAAATTGACCCCTATTAGTGGAGCAATGGAAGGATTCGTAGCTCTGACAGAGAGATATACGATGCTATACAATTCAGAGCTGACTCGGAGCTCAGTAAACCCCAACCAGGAAGAGACAGTAATAAAGCCAAATCACACTTTGACTTTTGCCGAAAAGTTTTTGCGTTTCGGCTGAATTCAGTGGACATAAGGATATAAAGATATGATAAAAAACTGGCAAAAATCAACAAAATTTCATTTTGTCAGAATCACATATTGGCTATTAATGGGACTGAATATCATGTAAAATATTTGATGGCTTTATAAATTTGAAAGTCTACACGTTGAAAGAAAATCAGAATTTTGATGTTTTTTCCCTTTATCATTTCTTTATAATTTATCCCAAAAAATTTGCAGTCGAAGCAACACCTCCACCGGGTTTTTAATGATTTCATGGAAATATCCCTCAAATTACACGGAACAAATATACACCACTGTCACAGGAGGTCAAACCAAACATTGCTAATACAAAACACAGCAACTTCCTAATGTACAGACAATGAGATACACAAAAGTATAAATTGTGTTTCTAAGGTAAACAGTACACAAGTTTGGGAAGTAAAGTGTCGGGCTGAACATTAACCAGTCACCAACAGCGTTACAAACGATGCCGCAGCACCAAGATCGCGACGGTGTGCACGTGAACCAATCACCAACAGCGATACAAACGATGTCGCAGAACCAAGATGGCGACGTCACCAAGAAAAAAAAACAAAACAAAACAGATGATTAGTCTGGCTAATCTTATTAACTGTTCTCTTGAACAACGAATGATACTTTTAATTTTATACTACAGTATTATGAGATACACTTTCTCAAGTATGTGGTCCTAATGATATCGGTAAGTGAATTGAGCAAAGAAGGTTTCAGCCTATCTGCGCCAAATGTCTCCTTCTACCTCCCGTCCCATTCTGCGATCTGGGCCTAGTACGTAGTAGCTTCAGAGAACACCCAACCATAAGCCTAATCACACTTTGGGTGTTTCGAATAAAATGCACAAGAAGTTTGAATTTCGACTGTAAGGGAACCGGGTAAAAAATGAAAGAAATGATAGAAGAAATACAGCAGAAACATCTCATACTCGGAACACACGCCTTACGCATTCAGACGACTATTTTTACAAACACTTGTCAATAGTGGCGGTATATGGACGCTGCCCTCGTAACAAATTTAAACTTAGAACTACGTATTTGTTAAACTTGTAATAAATTTGTTAAATAACACGGGTTGTTAAACACGATGGCTCTTTGTTGCAGAGAATTTAACATTTAGGCAAATTCCCTCCATTTTTACCAGGTTAATTAGCCCCCCGCGGCCGCGGAGCGGGGAACTATAGTATTCGGGTTTCTCCGTCTGTCTGTCCGTCCGCCTGGCGGCACTTGGAAGCACAAATTTGTGCCCGCGATATCTCAGCCGCTATTTAACCCTAGCTTTTGATTTTTGCTACAGTGAAAATATATATATTGAAGTTTTGCGACGTCACATTATTTTTCGATTCGGCAAAAAATGACGAAACGGCGACTTGTTGAAAATAGGCAATGTTTTAGTATTTCTGTTGCCTTCAGTGCAACTTTGTGCACGCGATATCTCAGCCGCTATTCAACCCTAGCTTTTGATTGTTTGTTACAGTGAAAATATATATATTGAAACTGTGTGACGTCGCATTATTTTTGGATTCGACCAAAAACTGACGAAACGGCGACTTGTTGAAAATAGGCAATGTTATAGTATTTCTGTTGCCTTCAGTGCAACTTTGCACGCGGTATCTCAGCCGCTATTCAACCCTGGTTTTTGATTGTTGCTACAGTGAAAATATATATATTGAAGTTGTGCGACGTCGCATTATTTTTCGGTTCGACCAAAAACTGACGAAATGGCGACTTGTTGAAAATAGGCAATATTTTAGTATTTCTGCTGCCTACAGTGCAACTTTGTGCACGCGATATCTCAGGTGCCATTCAACCCTGGCTTATGATTGTTGATATAGTGAAAATATACATATATTGAAGTTGTGCGAAGTCGGATTACTTTGCGATTCGACTAATAAATGACGAAACGGCGACTTTTTGAAAATAGGCTATATTTTAATATTTCTGTTGCCTACAGTGCAACTTTGTGCACGCGATATCTCAGCCGCTATTCAACCCTGGCTTTTGATTGTTGCTACAGAGAAATATATATTGAAGCTGTGCGACGTCGCAATATTTTTCGATTCGACCATAGTTCGTGGCGGGGGACATTCATCAGTTTCACTGATAACTTTTTTGCATTCAAAACGCAATTTTTTTGCGCATTTTATTCGGAAGTTCAAGATTGTGGTTTGGCTTACAGGTTGAGATTTCAACGGTACAAGGGTCAAAAGCGTTGAGATTTAAGGTTCGCCGCATCGGCATAGATTTAACGAATCCGGGACAGAAGGGCTCTGGACAAAAAGGCCTTGGGCATAAGGGCCTTTCCCAACTCGAATTTTTCCAAAAGGGCCTTTCCCAAAACACGTCCTATGAAAAATATTATATTTGTGAGGTGGGCGATAATAGGGAACATGGGGCGATAATGCAGTAAAGTTGTAGTTTTCGTTTTAAAAGTACAAGAATCAATTCTGTTACTCGAAAATATGATAAATATGATATTTTTCGGATGGGAGATAATAGGGAATATTGGGTGATAATGCAAGAAAGTTGTAATTTTCGCGTTAAAACTGACCCGATTCTGTGACCCGAAAATAAGATAAAGGGGCAGTAATGCAAGAAAGTTGTAATTTGTGCAGAACTGCAGAAATCAATTCTCTGACCGGAAAATATAATATTTTTGGGCTGGGTGATAAGATGGTATCATTAGTAGATGCTGAATACTGGCCACCGCAGAATTTCAGAGGTCCAGGAAACACTGCCAGTATCAAAGCTCAAAACCTCTCAACTCTTAACGTTCCACATGTTTGTGTCATAGTTATTGTACCAAATGTTGTGATGCTACTGTAAATAATGGTGAGTACTTTCCCGGACAAAACTTCAAACGAACAAATGACAGAGACACGATCCCGTCAATAGCCTCTTTTTCATTTTTCCCATGCCAATTAGAATTAATTCGGGTCCACATGTTTTGGACGAAACCCCCCGTTTCGAAGTTTCCCAGGGCATTTAAAGTACGCCTCTCAGCACAGACTATCCAGGGTCTGGGTATTCCTCACCCGATCATTTATTGATTTTTGATTAAGCGCTGGCCCAGTAACAACCTGGATAAGATGTTCCAAAAGCTGTATCTACGTTTAAATAATTGTTTGCAACTATAGGCTCGGAATAAGTGCATATAAGAAAGGACGTTATTTAAATTTTGAAGTTCCACTTCTGTTTGATTTTACAAACAAATGTTTTTACATATATATGTTTTTATTTGACAAATATCGCACCGTGTTCTGGATAGGGTGTTCGAAAATTGTGTCCACATTTTAATACTCACTTGAAACAAGGCCCAAGATAAGTAATAAAATAAAGAACTTTATTTTAATTTTTACATTTGACTTCTGTTTGAATTTAATAACAAAGTGGAGTAAAATTCCTGTGTCTGCATTTTTTTTCATTTATTACAAATATTCAGGCATTTTCATAATTTCGGCATAATTTATTATGAAAGAAAAACATCAACCAGATCAGACTGTCTTGCCATTTTCAAAGAGACACAAGACTGAATCCTCAACTTGGCCACTGTCACGTGACAGTCTTGTTTCATAAATATTTGTGAATTTGCCCAGCGTGTTTTTTATTTGTCTTTGCATATAATACTATATGTAATCCGTGTTCGGTAACTCGAACTTCGTTTGAGAAACAAAAATTGTTCGAGATATGAAATGTTATGATTTATCGAATATGAAATAAAAAAACAAGGCGTTAGATAAAAAGAACAGTTCGAGTTATTGAGTATTTGGACTTTTCGAATTTCGAGTTCCCGAATATCTACTTCATGATCTTTTGATTGCTTAGCTGAAAGATCGTTTTATTCCGGCTGTAATATCGTATTCCAGAGCGAGAATGGCAAGTCCAAGTGGACCCCCTCCACCTTATCCTGGGCCTGATGCTGGTTTGGCGGACAAAAGTGGTTTGTGAATATCTTACTTGTGTCTGAGAACGATTTTTGTATATTTTATGTGTGTCGAGTTAAATAACCGCTCTTATACGCCATTTCATTTCTACCTAATTTTGGGGATCAGACTGCACGTGTACCTGTAGTTTGCTGTTTTTACTACAGTAAATATTCGTTACTTGAACAAGCTGGGACCGACGAAATTGTTCGAATTAGCCGATATTCGAACAAGCTGGGACCGGGGAAATTGTTTGAATTAGCCGATATTCGAACTAACCGATATTTGGCTTCAGATTTTTTTACATCAGCAAAGGTATGGGTGTTGGGGGTGAGGTGTAATCGACACACAAATAAAAAATGCTTGATCATAGAACAGTTGTTTATTGCAAGTAACTACCTAAAGTTAAAAAGTTACAATATTATAAAAAATGCAATCGTGATGAGTGCTAATTGCAAGTATCATGATCGTCACTTATAAGAAATACACTCACAGTTATTAGGGTAAATCGCGAGTAATTCAGTCACGGTCCAGTTGTTTCTTCCAGAAAAATTTGCTTGCCTATAGTTTCTTGAAATAGTCTTTATGTTTTTTTGTGTTGTATTAACAGCTCTGTTTTATTTTCCAAGAATTCGATCACAATATTTAAATGCTCAAACATCGTAGCAGCATCTGCACAGGCCCCAACTGTCAAGCGAATATACGCGACCATTTCTGTCGCCTTAGACAGTGTTGGGACAATCCTTTCCACGTCATCTTCGAGCTCGTATTCCGTACTGTCTTTGCTCTGATCTGCTTTGATGGACGCAATAATAGCCGCGTCAGTGAGCTTTTCGGAGCACTGGATGTCGTTGTCGACTTCAGCCAAACTGAATTTACTCCCATGATGAGTAATTCACAACTGCAGATTTTATTGGTTAAAATAGGGTATTCCGTACACTGAATCTTAATTTCATTGGTTAAAAAGATAAAAGGATTTGATGTGGATTCATATTCACTTCGATTGCGTCATGTCATCAGGAGTGAGTCGGCACAGTTTGGATTTAAATTGTATCTCCTGCAATTGTGAATTCGCGATGAACGTCGTCATTTAATGCCTTTGTTATGTTGAGATCTGTGGCACAATCAGTGGTGTTTGAGTGGTTCTTCATTACAAATAAGCACAAAAGATAAATCACCATTGATGTTCAGTCATTTCTTGAGTACTTTTTGAGTTGAAAAAATATAAAAAAAATAGCCACTTTTCATTTTGCAATTAACCGGTATATTAGTTAATTCGATATTTTGGTATAAATGTGTAGTAAAAAAGGTTGTGACCGGACACTTTTGTTCAAATTATCCAATAATTCGAATTAACCGATTTCGAAGTAACGAATATATACTGTATGTGTTTCATTTCCTCTTTGCCTTTAATGGCCATACAAGTATCCTAAAACTAGGCTATGTGTGACAGGTTTGTGTGACCCTGCCGGGCGTAACTCCACCGTGTAATATACGGTGTAATAAGCAGGTATTTAAACATAAATACAGCGTCATTAATAAATAATAAATACATAACACACAAAAGAACTCTTAGGTAGAAATTTCTTTCTAACAAAAATTACGTAGAAATCTGGATGTTTGTTAAAATTTTGGAATTTTAATTACAGGGGCGGTTTGCACTTGGGACTACTCTGTATAAATTGTGAGCTATTAATGTATGCAATTATTGTGTTTAGAATGTATTTACAATGTCTTTTATGGACAGACACTTTTCTTTTTGATCTCTTCAAGCGATCATTTGCTGGTGCACTTAGTGCTGAATTTGACCGTTTCTTTGTGAAACGTTAAAATTAGGAATTCTTTTCCAGTCATGTGCGGCTATCAAAACCAAAGGGTTGCCAGGCAAGATGCAATGTTTAACGTTGCTCCAATATATGTTTAAGAACTGTGGGCTTCGGGAGGAGGAGGAGAGGGGGAGGGCTATAGTGTCGGGAGCAGTAAATACCTTAACCACACTGTCTAGACTGGTTAATTCTCAAGGGATTTCATTTCAACAAGATTTTAATATTTGTAACAGTGGGAAGAAAGTTCGTGAAATCTCGGCGTTGAAGTAAGAAATAGAAATATCACATAATCGGGCAATGCCGTCAGATGCCTGCCGAGTAACGAATGTTGACAAAAATTCGTGGGTTAGCATGCTATGGATTATGCATGTGGATAGGGGCTGAGCTTGTTTATACTAGGTTTTGTTTGCTGCATGTTGTAATGACCCAGCTGACTGATTGCTTGATTAGGTGGCTATCCCCCCGCGCAGCCCTATCCACCAGCTGGGGCACCGTATGCACAACAGCCCGCGGCGTATCCAGGTAAGATAACAGCTGTCAGGATTACTGACGATGAAACTGTTCTGTTTCGCTTTTTTTTATAGATATATATATTTTACTAACAGGTAAATGGTACATGATTTTAGCACAAATGACATCGGTTAATCACAGAAATCGGTTAAGTGTGTGACATACTGTACCTTGTTCCTGTAACCGAGCCCCCCCCCCCCCCCCTCCAAATAAAAAAATAAAAAGTTACGAACGGTATATCATTGTAACCGATGTCATGATAATATGCTTTCTGTTTTGAAATGCTTCACGGCTGTTTGAGATTTTCGCACAATTGCAAATGCGGGTTAAACGAGTAAATTGTGCTGGAAAATTGGATGTGGTAATAAACCGAATTGCTGAGGTTGTGTTTGTGACACAACTTTCGTAACCGAGAAGATAATGTGGTGTTTTTGGGAGCGGCTAGCTGTCACTTGTTGTCTTTGGTAATAGTGGCTAGCTCGGGTGAGCGGCTAGCTTGAAAAGATACGAGCTTGTAGCAAACCGGTGTCACCAAAAGTTGTTTTAAGTGTCCGAAAATACTTGGACCACTTACCTCTGTTTGCATTTCAAATACTCCAAGAGCGTCCATACAGCATGTTTGCAAAATTGTTAGAATATTTGACCACACTGCACTCAAATGTGTGACGTCAGCCAATTCTATAACCTAAGCTTACACATAAAGTTTAAAAAAATAGGGAACATGTGGAATTTTTTCCATTGAAACATAACTAAAAGACTAATAGCAGCAATAGCTTTGGAGATATAGATGGCCTGTCATAAACAGCCAGCATATAATTACTTTTCTATATAAGCGCATGTTTTATCTCTTTCGATCATCAAATTAGAGTAAAATATCACAAAAAAGACAACCTTCGTCTCTGTCCGCTGTCTGATTGAGGCTAAGTATTAAGTACTTATATAACCTTTCAAGAAGTGTAGACAACAAAACAAATACTGGTATTGATCTTTGTTGCAGCAGCTCAGCCTGGTTACCCGCCGGCCGGCGTGCCCCCCACAGGCCCGCCGGGCACCAACACGGTGATCATCACCCAGCCGACCACGGTACTGACGCAGTCCTTTCGCGAGATCCCCGTGCAGACCGTGTGTCCGTCGTGCCGCGCCCAAATCACCACCACGATGATGTACGAGACGGGCACGTTCGCGTGGCTTCTTTGTGTTATCCTGTTTCTCGTCGGGTAGGTACCGTTTCCAGTAGATGCTCTTCCGTGTGTGTTCCACTTTGAGCAGGTGCTACTTATGCTTTTCCGTCGTTCTAACCGGTAAATTGACCATTTTTAGTTGGTGATTTTGTCAGTGTCCGCACCATTCTCGGGTCACACCTGATTGCTTCTTACGTCACGTCAATTTGTGCCCATAGATCCTTTGTGGGCAGTACCAAGTTTGGATAGTAATAATGATAATAATAATAATAATAATAATAATAATAGAGATACAGGATTAATCGGGCATTGTATTTTGTCTGACATTTACGAGGCTTTTTCGCAATTTTAAAGCCCCCCTTAAGAGATACACCGCGTTCCTGAGCTTTCGATGTGCTAACCCCCTTCTTGTCGTTTTCCCGACAGCTGCGGCTGGGGCTGTTGTCTCATTCCCTTCTGCGTTGACGGAGCGAAGGATGTCGTACATTCCTGCCCCAATTGCAATCACATTGTGGGCCGCTACAACCGCCTCTAGAGGGCGCCAATGCCGCGTCGCTGTGACGTCACTGTGACGGAAGGATTACGCCGCCGGGCTGTTATTGATCATTAAATGTTTAATGTTTTATTGCGAATGTAATTGTATCTCTCGCAAATGTTGTAAAAAAAAGTCGTAAACTTGTTCAAGTTTTAAATTTAATACTGTTGAGGTGAAAAGGGCAGTGACTGAATAGACCGAAAAATAGTTTACTGAAGTTTGATACTCGAAAAGCACCGACACTAAAACTCAGACTTTTCCAGTATCCTCCAAAAACCTAGTACCAGAAAGTACGGGGTTTCGAAGTGCTAACTTTTTTCAAACCGCATTAAATTGTACAATAGTAGGGGAAGGGGTGGAGTGGGTTGGGCGGGTGGGGGATTTTCATCACATGATGGTTTGTGGTAAATGGGATTAAAGCTTTTCGATATATACTGATTTGCCTAAAATCTTTTCTTTTACCAAATAGGTACCCGTAACAGTTATAGAAAATGGAGTATTGTACACACAATTCTCGGGGTCAGATGACTGATTTCGGTTCGAGCCTCTGCGTTTTAGACTCTGATCCCACCCGTACCTCCCTATCCAATTTACTATTGTTTGATATGTGTGTATCGGGCCCCCTACTTCTCGCGTCACACTTTGGTTTATTTTCCTCTGGGCGCCCGGACGACCCTGTGCAGGAACAATTTATTTCCAGGGGGGGGGGGGAGGAGGTGGCGGGTAACATCTCTTGACACACATGTAAATCTCGAAAAAGTACGGCCTTTAATCATCTATAGTCATTTTCTTACGGTTTCGCGCTGTTTCAGTGTCAGTTGCTTTTCGTGAACAAAATGCGCAAAGTTGACTCATATCGCTGTTGTAAAACAGCTCACCTCTGGTGAGATCTATCTGTTACGTATAAACACAGAGCGAATGGATATTTTAAAAAGCAGTTCATCTCTTTTATCAGTACTAGTTTCGCGGAATGCCCAGTGGGTCTGCAGAATATAAAGGTGTTATACACAACAGACCAAACCGCCAAAGGGGTTGGGTGCTGCACCACACCGGACGCAAATAATTTGATCTGACGCAAATAAATCGAGTACTCTAGTTGATCTGTGGGATGGGATTATGGTAAGGTTTGTGGTTGACTCAGATAAACCGATTCGACCAAATCAAAGTACCTTGTTGCTTCTTGATTCCATTGAAAGCAAAGCATAATTGAAGGGGTCCATGCATAAATTTGATAACTGCAGTTATCAGCAGTGGAGAAAAACGCTTTTAAAGTTTGAAATTTTAGTAACAAACATAGGTTTTTCCCATCGCATTTTCCTAAAAAATAACCACTTCTAATCGGTTTTGAGGTGTAAGACTTACATGCGTGATAGAACAGAGGCCAAGAAATACCGTGGTGGTAATAGTGCATTTTCCTGATAAGTGGAGTTATCAAGTTTATGCATGGACCCCTTCAATTCAGAAATCCAAGTGTGTGTGTGTGTGTATACTGAAACTGTTCATTGTTGGTTTAATTGGTTGAAAGCAAGTCAGTCCTATGGCGTGTTTGTAAGTAATAGATAATAATTTTTAACAGAAGAATGATGATCCTTAATGGACGAGTTTTTAGTACCCTGTACCGCAGCGTATTTCAGCTGTGGGATTTGAGAAATGTAGGGATGGTGTTATTTTTTCGGTGGTTTAGATTCTGTGCAGCAAATAATGCATCGCGTGTGTGTACGTGGTGGGAGGAGGGGGGGGGGGGGGGTCATCGGTATTCGTGCTACGGAAGGCTGTGGTACAGTCTAAAAACAGTCTCGTTGTTTCTATCGTAAATTTTTAATTGCTTGTGATACATAGAGTAAAGTTGAGGAGTCCCGCTTAAAGCCTTGTAAAACGTAGTCTTCTTCAGCCTGTTTAGTTAGCGAAGGGGTGAGAGACAAACAACATGATATTAATTAACCTTTAGTGTAATTAGTGAAGTATAGTATTTGATGTGATTGAAAAATATATCTTGTTTATATATTCTTATCCAAGATTTCTAAGAACCACGTGATCAGCTTGCTTATTATTAATATTGGTCAATGGTAAAATGACAGTCCGATGCGATTGGCTGATAACCGAGAAGGTGTCTGTACGAACACCACTTTGCCATTGGAAAGAGTTACAAAAGTTTCCTGGACTCTTCGAAGAAGAATGTGCAAGGGGTATGAATCAATAAGAGATAGTGAGTTTTAGAAAGATATTTTTTAACTGTAAGATGTTTTTTAACTGTGATTTTCTTTTACTGCCTGTTTTAACTACTCTCCTTTTCCTACGCATGTTTTTTTCTTATCCTTTTATAAGTATTTCTGTTTTTATGAAAGACGAGGCATCAGGCAGCTGTAACATTAGGTACTCGTTCATGTACTGAAATTTTGACACTTTCCATTGAATTGCCTGAAAAAAAAATGAGACGAAGAGAAGGAGAAGAAGACGCGAAAGACGGTGTTAAAAGCGTATAAGTGTCTTTTTTTTTTTTTTTTTGGTCATTGCATGAATCTTTTGAAGGTGACGCATTTGACTTCAGATTTTTGTAGTTTTTCGTTCAGCAAGTACATGCACTAATGTACTAAGGTGAGGAAAAAGAATCGTTTCTTATCCTCGGGTCGGGCGACTAAAATCGCAAATTAAGAAGAAGAAAGGACATCGACCTGGCGGCGTAGTGTATAAAAGTTTAAGCTGCAAACAATTACTGGGAAGGTTTAAAAAGCACTGAAAATGGCCTTAAACAAGATCACCGGTCGGTTCAAATTTACAATAAAAATCGCATGAGAAACATGGCTATTGTTCTTCCTGGCCTAAGCGTTCTAAATTGTCAAAAACAAGTGTTTCTTGTGTAAAATCCTGTTTGAAATCAAACACAATGTTTACTTATCAATACGTCCTTGCCTTTTAAAGTATATATCATTCGGTGGTTTAATGCATTTACACACTAATTACGCAACTGGGCGTGTTTTCAGAGTAGACTGCTAAATATAACTCTAGCTCCTGTTGGTCGACTGTTTTGTTATACTGAACTTATACTCAATATACTGTTTATTTCCAGTTTGCACTCATATATACTGATCTGTTATTATTCTGATACTTTGTGTATATTAAAAACAAAACACAAATAAAAGAAATGTGTTTACCGGATACCCACAAGGTGGTGTATTAATTGATCTACTTTAAAAAGTCACTTCTGCATTTTTTTCCTGGAATGTTTTAAGTATCTTTATTTTATTGTACTTTTAGCTATTGTTGTTTGTATTTAAAATAAAAAAAAAATGGGTTAATGAGAAAAAATCTTGTTTTCTTTTACCTTGCAGTTCATTGGTTTTTATTCGGAAGTGTGTCTTCACTTCTCAGTTTCAACCAAAGAACGAAGTTGTTCTAGTTATAAATTATTTACCAGACAGTTGAGCAGTTAACGGCATCGTAAAATGCCTTGTCGTAATAACATTTTGCTAATTGTATTGATCGCATGGTAGAAAGATCGTGACAGCAATCACGCCGGTTTAAAAGCTATTTGTTAGTTGCTAAGGAAGAGACGAGGCACTTGGAAAGATCATGTTTTTTTTCGTTATTTTGGTCCATTTTGGACACTTCCCAAGTTTTGCGATACCAAGAAAGAATTGCGGTACTTTTAAAACAGAATTTTGGTGCTCCTGGCATAATTTCATAACTTGGTTTTTAGCCCAGCTTACGTTACACGGGGTATTCCTATCGGTCCGCGGATGGCGTTCGTTAGTTAGTTAGTTAGTTAGTTCGCTGTAAACTTTGTTTCAAAATGCATCTCCTCCTACAATTTTGATCCGATTTATTTTTGGTGTGAGGCATCCCTAAGGGGTCGTGCATACGGCTTATGCTTTTCTAGTCGATCGGGTGATTTGAATTTTTGGGGAATTTTTAAAGAAAAAAATTCAAAATGCATCTCCTACATTTTTGACCCGATGTCATTTAATTTTGGTATGAGGCACCCCTAAAGGGTCGTGCATACGGCTTGTGCTTTATTAGTCGATGGGACAATTTTTGTATTTTTGGGGATTTTTTAAGCAAAAATTTTGAAAAAATGCATCTACTCCTACAATTTTGATTCGAAGTCATTTTTTTTTCTTTTGGTGTGAGGCATTCCTAAGCGGTCGTGCATACGGCTTGTGCTTTTTTAGTCGATCGGGTGATTTTTGAATTTTTGGGGATTTTAAAACGAAGAAATTTTAAAACGTATCACCTCTTACATTTTTGACCCGATGTCATTTATTTTTGGTATGAGGCACCCCTAAAGGGCCGTGCATACGGCTTGTGCTTTTTTAGTTTGTATTTGTGGGGAATTTTTTAAGCAAAAATTTCGAAAATAATTCAAAATGCATCTACCCCTACAATTTTGATTCGATGTCATTTATTTTTGGTGTGAGAGCATACGGCTTGTGCTTTTAAGTCGATCGGGCAATTTTTGTATTTTTTGGGAGTTTCTGAAGAAAAAAAGCTTCAAAATGCAGTTCCTCCTACAGTTTTGAACCGATTTCTTTCTTCTTTTTTTTTTGAGGCATCCCTAAGGGGTTGAGCATACATACGACTTTCGCTTTTTAGTCGATCCGACAATTTCTGTATTTTTTGGGAATTTTTGAAGCATTTCCTACAGTTTTTATCCGATTTCATTTATTTTTGCTATGAGGCATCCTTAGGTAGGTCTCGCATACGGCTTGTGCTGTTTGACTCGACTTGGAAATTTTTGATTTCGGGGGGAATTTTTGATGAAAATACCTCAAAATGCATTTTCTCCTGCAGTTTTGATCAAACGTCATTTATTTTGGGGTTGAGGCATGCTTAGGGTGTCGTGAATACGGCCTGTCTCTTAGTCGATCAGAGAATTTTTGAAGAAAAAAATTCAAAATGCATTCCCTCCTACAGTTTTTATCAGATTTCATTTATTTTCGATATGAGCCGTCTCTAGGGTGTCAAGCATACGGCTTGTGCTTTTTGAGTGAATTGGAAAACTTTTGAATTTTTTCGGAATTTTTGAAAAAAAAATAAATGAATCTCCTCCCACAGCGCATAAACGCAAGTTAAATGAACTTGCGCAGTGGTCAGATTTAACAACCGCACATCGACGCAAGTTAAATAAACATTCGCAGTAGTCCAAATTAAGTACTGCGCATCGATGCAAGTTAAATAAACATGCGCATTGGTCCGAAATGTGAACCGCGCATCGACGGAAGATAAATAAAGATGCGAACTGGTCCAAAATAAGCACCGCGCATCAACGCAAGTTAAATAAACATGCGCACTGGTCCGAAAAAAGAACTACGCATCGACGTGAGTTGAATAGACATGCGCAGTGGTCCGAAATGTGAACCGCGCATCAGCGCAAGTTAAATAAACATTTGCACCGGTCCAAAATAAGCACCGATCATCAACACAAGTTAAATATGCGCAATGTTCCAAAATGCGAACCACGCATCAACACAAGTTAAAAAAAAGGGGGCTGGTCCGAAATGCGAACCGCACATCAACACAAGCTAAATAAGCAAGCACACTGGACCAAAATAAGCACCGTGCAGCAACGCAAGTTAAATAACATGCGCACTATTTCAAAATGCAAACTGCCCATTAACGCAACTTAAATAACATACGCACTATTCAAAATAAGAACTGCGCATCAACGTAACTTAAATAAACATGCGCACTGGTCCAGAATAAGAACCGCGCATCAACTCAAGTTAAAGAAATATGCGCATTGGCCTGAAATAAAAACCGCGCATCGACGCACGTTAAATAAACATACGCAGTGGTTCGAAATGCGAACCACGCATCAAGGTAAGTTAAATAAACATTTGCACTGGTCCAAAATAAGCACCGCGCATCAACGCAAGTTAAATAAACATGCGCACTTCTCCGAAATTCGAACCGAGCATCAAGGCAAGTTAAATAAACATGCGCAGTGGTTCGAAATGCTCCAACGCAAGTTAAATAAACATTTGCACACGTAAAAAATAAGCACCGTGCATCAACGCAAGTTAAATAAACACGCAAACTGGTCCGAAATGCGAAACGCGCATCAAGGCAACCTAAGGAAACTTGGGCTGTCCAAAATAAGTACCGCTCATCAACGCAAGTAAAATAAACATGCGCATTGGTATGGAATAAGAACCGCACATCAACACAAGGTAAATAAACATGCGCACCGATCCTAAATAAGAACCGCACATCTACGCAAAATTAAATAAACATGCGCACTTGTCTGAATAAGAACCGCGCATCAAGGCGAGTTACATAAATATGCGCACTGGTCCGAAATGCGAGCGTTGTTTGAAGGTATCTATGGCAGACTATCCAGTGTACCAGAGATACAAAAAATCTATTTCCCATTTTTCTGGGAAAGAAGTCTTTGTATGCATTTATCGGTCTATGTTCTGGTCCGGTGCTAAATTAATTATTGAGCTAGCTCTTTGCCGTCTCATCTTTTGAAGCCCTATTTTTCAGAAAAATTCCCTTGCTCATGCACGCTGGAATTGGTCTTATTGCTTTTCGTAAGCTGGGACTTTGTCCTTGGACAAACTTGTTCAGGAAATTTAACGTTCAGTAAAAATTGTACATCCGTTAATGGCCGATATGACGAAGTAATGTTTTGGACCGTAGTTTAGTTTCCAACATCACCGATACTTTGTATATCAATGAATATTTAGCGATAATAAAAATAATGGAATTAAAGTGAAAACTCTCAAAGATGAGAAACGTGGTGGAAGATGCATGTTATATGTTTACAAGTAATAACTTCCTGTAATCCCCTATGGGCGCCTGGATAACCCGTCAGCCATGGTGCAAGTATCCACAAGAACAAAAGGTTGAGCTCACACAAATGTCACAAATTAAAAATGCCTCCTAAACGCGGAGTGCGAAGTTTGAAATAATATATATATATATATATATATATATATATATATATATATATATATATATATATATATATATATATATATATATATATATATATATATATATATATATATATATATATATATATATATATATATATATGACCCTAAGGTTTATTTTTCATAACCTGGAAATTTCCTTCACTTTGTTGTTCTGTTTTATTAAATTAAAGGCAGGACACCCAAACACTGCAGTGATGCTTCAACGACATTTTTATACCTTTTAGTTGATAAAAACCGACATAGAGACTTATGGATGTAGCTTGGGATAGCGGACATTCTTTGACAGAATTATTAGTTGACCTGCCAATGATTTATTATTTATTATATATATTTTAGGGGTGTTTTAGATATGACTGCAAGGAATAGCTGGCAGTTCAGAAATAAATGTCACGCTAAAGTGAAATATAGCTCGGTAAACCCAATACAGGCGAGTCTATTGGTTTAGGATTGACGTGCTATATCTAGAAAATTATACATTTGGTGCCTTTTATATTGGTCATATCAGAAAAGAAGGCTTGTGTTATCTTTAATTTTGTTTTTGGTTAATGTGTTGTTATATCAATTAATTAAGTTCACCAATATCACATTTTATATAAATTTTATATATTGATAGAAAAGGTTTTCTATGGCAGATTTTCAATGGCTAAAATGAATTTATACCATACTATATTGGAATTTTGTGTTCGGACTGGAATTTTGGCACCGGGACCAAATGGCCTAAAATCCACCCCGAAGCTGTGACCCCAGATTTTGTGCATTGCCAATATGTAGTTTTAGAGACCCTAGCCTTTTATAGTTGTGATATGATTATGTCACGGCTAAAAGATGAAAAACAGTGTATTCTGATGTCACAAAATTCTGTTGCGTAACAACGATGGTTTAATGACAACAGAATGTACTGTTTTAAATCTTTCACCTGATTAAAGCCGAGTATGCAAAAAATAGCGTGTTGTTGAGCTAATAGTCATGCCAAATATTTTACGGTATTTATGACAATAGACTGCTCGTAACAGTGCTATAAAAGTGACAGCCCGCTTGTTATGTGTCACAACGAGCTGCTCATGTTATGCCATTCAATTCACAACTGAGTCTTGTACGTAAATGATCTCTTTAAACACTCAGTATATCCCAGGAAAAATAATGAATATTTGGTTTTTAGGTTCTAATTCTTAAAACCAGATACAAATCACATATAATCAACTGTTAAAGCAAGGTCGTCAGGGCTGTTCCGGACATGATTTTGATTGTTGGAAATATGTAGAAGATTTATAAGATATATATTTTTTTACTTCACCTGTGTGTTGTAGTGGTTTAGGCACTTCAACAATAACCGAAAAAGATATGTTTATGCTCTTATATTTCCTTGTCTATTTTTGGTTCAAAAGACAGAAGGAGTAGTAGGAAGTGGCAGTCGGGACAGACCAGCAGTAAGGATTCCACCACAGGAAGTGACGTCATTAGACATAGGAATGTTGAATCACATCCTAGGGGGAGGGGGGGGGTTCTCACATAGAGGACCCGGGGGGTCCCCACATGGAGGACCCAGGGGGGTCCCCATGGTATGATAGACGGTGGGGGGGGTCCCCATGATATGATATGAAAGTGATGCCCGAGGGCGGGTTCGATCCACCGACCTTCAGATCATGCTTCCGCTTACGGGTCCTCTGCTCTACCAACTGAGCCATTCAGGCCAGAAGGTTAATGATCGGGAAAATATTCCTCATATACATGACACATGATTGACAGGTCACGTGACTAATGATAATTGACATTCCTATAAGAACACATTGTGTATGCATGTGACATGTGACTGTGACTTTTTTTAACATAATTGCTTTGTTTCTATGTCTATTTTCACTATTATTATTGTGATAATATTTAATTAGTCATATTTCAATGGTTTCCCATTACAATAACCACACACACACACAGCATAGGAATAAGTACATGTGTACAGAGTGTGGGGGAAACCGATCGATAAATTTCAGAGTGCACTCGTTCAGAGTGTGGGGAAACCGATCGATAAATTTCAGAGTGCACTCGTTCAGAGTGTGGGGGAAACCGATCGATAAAATTCAGAGTGCACTCGTACAGAGTGTGGGGAAAAACCGATCGATAAATTTCAGAGTGCACTCGTTCAGAGCGTGGGAACGATCAATAAATTTGAGAAGGAATGGGATTTTCCCTACGTTAAGCCCAATGTTATGTTTTATGTTATAGTAGTTCGAAAATGACACTTGTAAAGCACATTTAACAAATGTAGTTTTTAGAAAACATATAATGTATAAAATAAGTTTAAGCATTTTACCATGCTACTTATTCAAATGTTTTAAAGTTATAGTAGTGTGAAAATGATGCTTCTAAACCAACTTTAGCAAATTTAGTTTTTAATAACATATAATAAATAAAATAAGTTTTAGCATTTTACCATGCTACTTATTCGAATGTTCTATAGTTATAGTAGTGCGAAAATGGTGGTTCTAGGTCAACTTTAACAAATTCAGTTTTTGACAACATATGATATATAAAATAAGTTGAAACATTTTAGCATGCTACTTATTCAAATGTTCTAAAGTTATAGTGGTGGCAAAATGGTGGTTCTAGACCAACTTTAACAAATTTAGTTTTTAACAATATATAATATATAAAATAAGTTTAAGCATTTTAGCATGCTACTTATTCGAATGTTCTAAAGTTATAGTAGTAGGAAAATGGTTGTTCTAGACCAAATTTAACAAATTTAGTTTTTGACAAGCCCCATTCGAAACACGTGTTTAATTTATTTTTTGAAACATATTACGTCATAGTATTGTTTAACAATTTTTGAACAAGTTTAACAAATTGTTCAACAAGTTGTTCAACATGTTCAACATGTTTAATATGTTGAACATGTTCAAAATGTTCAACTTGCTCAACATGTTTCAACATGTTCAGCAAGTTGTTGTTCAATAAGTTGTTCAACAAGTTGTATATAAAGCAATGTTTAAAGACTTTCTCATCATTTGAATAGTGTAAGTTGAACTGAAAGGATGTGTAAATGTGACATTTGTTCGAAATCTTACAATTGGCCACAAAGTCTTAAAAGACACTTGAAGGTTGCTCACACTTCAGAAGCGGATGAAGAATCGGATATGGAAAACCCTGTAAAACTATCTTTCACGGAAACTTTAGATGAGTCTTCTATGGAAAGTCAAAGCGTCAATATAGCTGAAAAGAATGCACATGCTTGTACAGAATGTGGTGCATTATACAATAGCGAAGAAGCTTTGCTCAAACATATGGACAGGTGTGGTAAAGATGTTGATGACAGGAGTTCTGAAATTGAGTCAGAAAAAGACTCTGTTTGGCATGATATGGTTCAAGAAGTCTACGATGACTATGATGACAAATTTCAAGAAATGGTTTTAGAATATGAAGAACAAGGGCGTGAAGATGCGCGTGAAATAGCAAGTTATGACCTTCGACCCATTTATAAGCATGGATTAAAACAACTGTTTATGAGACTGTTCAACCATACCCAGCGTTTAGAACAAAGCCAACATTATCAAAAGATTTTAGAGGACTTTAATTACTTTGTTGAAGAAAAACATTATAAGTATTCAAAGGCACTAAAGGCGGCTATAAGGAAAAACAATACATTCTTTGAAGAGCTACTAGATATGGAGGAGGAGGATGGTAGCAGTGTCGAAGAAAGTGGCATGGACAGTGAGGTGCAATAGAGTGAAACAGATGCAGAAGAATTATAATTAATTTTGTATTATAATGTATTATATTCAAGTATTGTATCATTATGTATTATATTCAAGTATTTTATTATTATGTATTATATCCAAGTATTGTATGAGAAAAATAAATAAGTTGAAAAGCATCATATGTGTTTCTTTTATTAAACATTACAAATATTTACAATTATGATAAAAACAAAACTATTTCAAATACATATTATGCTAATACATGTACCTACTCATAAGAACTTAAATTGACAAGTTTACAAATGTTATAAAATCTGACTTTAAAGCAACATAGATAATGTTAATTCATTTCATAGTCATACTGTTAAAATTGTATACAGTCGCATATGACTTTCTACTCAACCATCTTCTGACAGTCACTATATTTATACACATCCATTTCTAAAGGAAGCATGAGATCCACTGACGTCATTTGCTCCTTCAGCATTTGCCAGTCTTTCAATGAGAACAAAATTCCCTTCTTGGTAGGATATAACCTCCCAGATGCATGATTCGTAATATATTTACGAATGTTAACCATCACTTTCTGTTGATATTTCACCAATCTAATATATGTTTCTCCATTAACATGTTCATGTTCAGCAAGCAAGTTAACCTTCTAGCCTGAATGGCTCAGCTGGTAGAGCAGAGGACCCGTAAGCGGAAGCATGATCTGAAGGTCGGTGGATCGAACCCGCCCTCAGGCATCACTTTCATATAATATCATGGGGACCCCCCTGGGTCCTCCATGTGGGGACCCCCCGGGTCCTCTATGTGAGAACCCCCTAGGATTTGATTCAACATTCCTATGTCTAATGACGTCACTTTCTGTGGTGGAATCCTTACTGCTGGTCTGTCCCGACTGCCACCTGCCACCCAAAATAAAAATACCAGGGGGGAGTTGGTAAAATTACAGCACTGTGGTGGAATCCTTACTGCTGGTCTGTCCCGACTGCCACCTGCCACCCAAAAAACAATTTTACCAGGGGGGTAAAATGACGTCACTTCCTGGTCTGGAATCGGCATCATTTCGTGGTCTGGAATCGGCGTCATTTCCTGGTCTGGAATCGGCGTTTTCCTACTACTAGAGAGCACACTTATCCAAAAAGATGTTGGTTTTCCTTTTCGTTTTTACATGCTACAGGCAATGGGGTAGTTTGAATTTCGGCATAGGGAGAGGTAATCATTTGTTGTTCCCCGAGATCCCCACCATCTATCATGGGCCGAATTTGAATCAGCGACCTTGGGGTCAGGGTTGGTTGGGAAGATTTTTCACTTTCATTGGAAAAGATATAGGAAATAAGGAAAATGGCTTCGGAAAGCAAAAAATATAATGGAAAAAACCTTTTAAGCAATTGAAACAGTGGATTACTAAGTACCAGTTGATTTAAGGCCTCGCTAATCGCTACTACAACCACGACAAGTGAAATAAATAAAGTGGTAACCAAATACTCTGATGACCGTCTGATGCAGTGAAGTTAGTGTTTTAATAAGCTTTGTTCGATAATTAGCAAGTCACCACTGAAAGTTAATACCAACAGTTGAAGATAGTTCCAAGTAGCGGTATTTACATAAACATGATTCGAACTAAAGAAAGTAAACATGACTTTCAATAACCCCCAAACTATTTCTTAAAATAGTAGAGTGTAAATTTTCTAAAACAAAAATATTCAAATTATATTAAGATAAATTCATACATTTTTCCTTAACGGGCTTTCTATCACTTATTTTTCAATTAAGAAAAGATCTCTTTCCCTCCAAAACACACTTTTTCCCTCATCTAATGCACATTGTGTTGACCTAAAAAGATCGATCAGTTAATAATTACACCAGTGCATCTGTTGTACACTGGTCTAAAAGTTGTGAATATAACTCATATGACCAACTATCATTTTGAATTTGATATATTTTATTTTTAGCAAGAAGTTGAGTGACTCCTTAATTGCTAAAAATAATAACGTAATGTCACAAAGTCATCTAAAGTTCATTTTATTATATCAATTTTTGCACTCGTCTGTAACCCTAGATGGCTCATTCATATTCACCCGTGGCCTAGGTAAGCTTGGAACTATATCTGACTAAAATCATGCAACACGAATATTTGTGAAGGATTTTAAGCTTAAGAATAAATTGTACGCTTCCTCTGTTTATCGCTGCATTCAAGAAAACACTAAATTTCTGCATGCCACTGTCATATTTTCATATGCCTTTTCAACACATATTAACAACGCAGCAGTTCCCAGATGACTCCTCTGTTGGTTCACTTTTTTTATCTTACCGTTATATATGTCTTTACCCTCCTTTTGCTAACAACTCAACTGCCAGTTGAAAACAAGTAGATCATATAGTTCGAGACAGCATATTTAGAATATATATACAATATTTAACTCTTCAGTACTATTACCTGCATTACACTAAAAATTTTCTGCGAAATATAGCAAGATTTCACGAACCTGAGAATATGAAAGTCGCACTCTTTTTCAATTCTGAGATAATGTCGTTTGTAAACAATACAGTTAAATTTTAGCCGTTCATGAATTACAGTCATCTGATCAATGTGTTACTATCGCGTGGGAGTTGCTCGTGCGTTACAAAAGGCCTAAACTCGCCATTGCTTTGAACAAATGAGTTGATGTATTCACTACAGTGGGTAATGCCACCACTCTTCGATTAAGCCTTATCGAATTTCTACGTAGTTTCTCGAAGGAGGATATCTTATTTTCCTGTCGAGATACTAGAGGTGATCCAGTAGATTTATATCTAGAGAATGTGGTGGTATGGCAAGAGGTTGACGTTATGTGCTGTCAGATAATATAAGCTGTCTCTAGGAAGATGTGGTCGAGGGATATCTTGCATAAAAGTACGTTACTGTTTTGCTGGATATAGGGCACGACCTGCCCAGTAAGTACGATGCCGATATGCCGATCAGACTGCTATCAATGACCAACAGCTGCGACTTCCACCTTTATTGCATTACGAACTTTATTGCATCCCAAACCATGAAAGAGCCGCAACAAAATCTGTCAATTTGGGAACGCCCTGTAACGCGTATCGATCTCCGCGTTGATTGCCGTCAAGTAGGTATAAACTGAACCGAGAATCATCGGAAAACATTACACTCCCAACCTGTCCTTCCCAAGTTGGCGTTTCTGTGCGCAACGTACCATTCCGCGTTCGACTGGTCTTCTCACCACTCGTTTGTGTCTGGCGTGATCTATCGTGCTTCCTGTTCCTCGGTATCCCTGTTGCAAACGATATAGCATATCGCGGGTGCACCCCAGTCTGTTAACAATCTTTTTCATTCAAATTCTTGCTTCCAACATGCCAACAATCGGCGGACAATTGTTTTCTGCAAGTCTAGAATGCTTACAAAAATCATTCAATTACACAGCCTTTCCGATATTTCAAAAGAGTACTGACTGAACAAATGCAAGATGACCATTTTTATCACAGTACACAGAAGACACATATTCATGTTTGCAATACCTGAAAAAGTGTTAATTGAAGTCAAGGTTAAAAATTGGAAAACTGTGTTATATTCGAAATTTTAGACTCCAGATATTACCAAGACATCCAAGATATCGAATATAATTACAGCATACGTTCTTTTCTTCTTCATTATATGTTCCTATCACAGTGATATAACTATAACAGCACTAATAATGTGTAACTGCGAAAACAATATTTTTGACAGCAACAAAGGAATTTGAAAAGAAATCTGTGACTGTCGTTATATTGGACAAATTAATCAGGCAAGTTGAAATAAGCCATGAATTAATTCTCACAAATGGTAGTTAGTGTTTTTAACGGGAAGTTATGTCATATTCTCCAAGAAACACAAAGTCTAACAAAAACGTTGATTTAACCACAGTAGTGATTATGCAGTGAAAATGTAGTAGTACTACACAGCTTTGCATAATTTTTGAAGCGCAATCAAAAGAATTGGCAATCTTGGTCATTTTCATATTTCTTTCATGCAAAAATTCTATAAAGTTTTGCCAGCAACGTTTCGTCCAGTTAAAAGAAGGAATGATCATTGGTACATTGTATGGTTTACATTAGCGATATTTGGTTATTGCAGTAGCACTCTTACATCTTCATGAATTTTTCAAAATTATTTTGCAGTTTTGTGATGAGGAACTTTATATGATTTATATGAAAGCTAGAAATTGTTTCACGTGTCATTTCCACGAGTAAACACAGTGCTTTCATACCTGATATGTTCCAGCTGCGTCTGACTGTGGCGCAATCAATATCTGAAGGTGCGCAAGCTGAGGATAATGCGTCCATGTGGCATTATCGAAATGACTTCGAATCGCTGGGATGACGGCAAAACGTGGATGTTTCTATTGCAAAGACTAGTTATTGCGTGATACTTGGGAATTATCCTTTTGCTCTCTGTAATTTTATAATTTTTCGTATATCTTATTAGCCCACTCTATTTCTCTTATGACAAACCTTTAGTATATATGCCGCGGTGTAATCTCTTGAATCAATGAACTCATGCAAAGCTAATTCTGTAAAGTTAACAGATTGGCACACTGCGGAGATCCGGTGCTCGCCGTATGTTTTCGGACAGTTGTTGTATAAGGTACTTCCAAACACGTATATGACAAATGCAAAATAAGATTCGTTGTTGTAGAAGTGTCGTCCCGACTTAGCGAATGCATGATATTAATCGCAAATAATTTCTGGTATTGAAGAACCGCTCTCGACGAATGCACAGTGTACAGAGATAGCAAGAGGTTGCGTGATGGGCAACGTAATAGCTTCAGAAGGCAACTTTGTAGTTCAAATGTCTTCTTGGATGACTTGAGTGTCTAGCGATATATACGAGGGCAATATGGCGATATGTAAGATGTCCATTGCTTTTAAGAGAGTAGTTTGTTGGGAGCTTTGTGCCAAGAAGTGATTTTATTTTCTGTCGGTTTTATTTTCAGACTGTGATATTCGATCCGTATATCTTTGCACAAACCCTGATGCTACACATGAACATGATACTTTCTCTAAGTAGAGGCTTTTAGCCTTAGGTGCCGCACGTTTTTCCAATAATTAATATACTGTTACAAGTACTAGGTAGAGAGCAATCGTATTCAAGAAAATCTGTCTTTCATCATTTCAGTTTCAAGTTCCACATGTTAATTTAATCTGACAAACTTCAGGCTGAGACGGCCTTATGATGAGAGGTAATATGAAGCAACATTTTTTTAAATAATACTATCAGAGCACCGACTCAATGTGTCCACAACTTTGACATAACGTGTATCGGCTTTGTATCTGCTCTCAGTACGTCCTGCAGAGTCCTGCAGTAAGTACTAAATTGAGTTTAGCCTACAGCTACTGTTACAACGACATCTAAACACCATCCATGTGCATTACGGCGCAGCGAGTGTCTTCTAAGAGAAGCATGATCATGTTAACATATCCTATAGAATCTGCTGCTGTCAATTTTGTCTGGTGGAAAAAGTGCCTCAGATTTAAATCCCACCTCGAGTCTAGCGGAAGAAGATGGACAACGTCCATGTGACCGTTTAGTACTGCTGTGTCCCATATATTCCACTAACGGCATTTACATCAATGCGACAGCTCTGTCATATAACCTGTACAGCACTGACATGACCTTCTTTGGACTCATTTGTTAGCGCTGATGGTACATCATCATTGTCATCGACATTGGCGTTACACCATACATCATCGAATACCTTGGTATGCAACTAACATGACAGCTGTATTTGACTCACAGTCTTAACCATTTTGGTTACGCCGAGGGTCGAACAGCGGAAGCTGTACAACGCTAAGTTTGTCAGCAATGACTGCAGCAGTAATAGCAGTGCTGTCCCCTGGATATCTAACATTTGACAGAACGGATCTTACATAAGCAATTTATCTATATTGATTTGACCATATTTTGTTGTCAGTACGAATTCATTTGATAGATCTATTTGGAGGCGTGCGCTTTGGTGACGTATAACTACCGTATGTACCTGTGCTAATGACAGCATAATCACTGTAAAGTTCCGTTTGTTTTCTCTCTTACTATCACAGCGCAAGTCTTGCAAAAACAACTGAGCAACCTTATGGTGGTCTTCCTCAGATGGTGCGTAACAAACTGTCTTGTCAGTTTACGTCACAAAGGGAGCCTCGCAAAAGTAATTGAATATCTTCTTGGCGGTCTTGTTCCGATAATGCTGGACGTGGTTTGCGTAATAAACTGCCTTATCTGTTAACATCACAGCGCGAGTCTTGCATAAGTAACTGAACAATTTTATGATGGTCTTGTTCCTATGATATTAGAAGTGCTGTGCGTGATTCTATATATAGCTGAGTAAGTAAAATATCTTACTTTTTATTCTTGGCTATTTCCTTTGACTGTGGTGTGTTTTTCCTTGCAATTCGATGCAATCACAAACTGTCATATTTTAGTTTATGTTATCGTTTATAGTTCTAATTACTTATAACTTTTAAAAAATTCACAAATGCAACAGTCAATTAATGCTTACTAAAAGGCTGCTGTGTTTAATGATAGTCACATGAGCTGCCGCACAGTAAACAATTGCTGAGCAGCCATTAATGGTAAATTAGTAATAGCAGTTTATTTTACAGTCAAAAATTCGGCCAAAGTTTTCCTCATGCCAGGATGTGAATGATTAAATACACTAAAATTGTGCTTGGTACTTGAGACGCGGATTTTGCCTAGCACATTAATCTAATTGAAAGACATGTCCCAAGTCAATGGTGCAGCTTACTGTCACTTTCAAGTAAGTATTGGCATCATTCAGACTCTGCAAGAGATGAAATCCGCTATGCATTTGGTATAGTCGCGGTCATGTTCGATTCAATGGTGATCTCTGTTCGATTATTATCTCCACTCTTAACGTGTGTTGAGCACATTTTGTCCATCTTCACTAAAATCCATTTTTCAGTTAAGGTGCTCAGTAGGCTCTAGCGCCAGATAAAATTAATTCTTCATCTCTTCTTTACTCCATCAGTCTGCATAAAAATGACCCGAATCCCGGTCATCTGCCCCCCTGTCATCTGCCCCCCCCCCTTTTTTTGCTACCCGGTCGACTGCCCCCCTCACTCAAAGTGGAGGGGTGGTCTCTTGCCCCCTCCATTTACTATTTTTTCTTGGGTTCTTCTCTTACAAAGACACAATAAATAAATTTATATTCATTTTATTGAATGTATTGCACCTAGGTAAATTGCAATTCACCAATAGGAAACTAATTGCAATTAGAATTGCAATTAGTTTACGGATCAGTCTCTCCTAAGATCAATATTGGTGAATAGATCAATGAAAATCAATTGTTTCAGAGACGAAGTAGACGGGGACATCACAATTGCCTAATTTTTAAAGAATTTTTTTCCACTAAAAAAGGAGGGGGGGGGGCAGATGACGACCCCGTCAAATAGCAAGGGGGGGGGGCAGTCGACCGGGTTGCAAAAAAGGGGGGGCAGTTGACCGGGGGGGGGGGCAGATGACCGTTTACCAAATGACCCTCTTGATTATCATACATTTACTTCATCATTTGTCTGGCTTGCTGATATAGTGACCTTTCAAAGCTCGAAAAGTCGTTATATTTACTAGTTACACGGCAATGTCTAAACCTTGTATGGAATGCTCAAAAGAGCGGATTTAGGACGCAAAAGAGCGGTAAAAAAGATGCAAATAAGCGGATCGCTTTATGTATCAAAAGAGGGGATAGTCACAGGTTTTCACACAACGGCTAAAAAGACAATAGTGGTAACTTTAATGAATAAACTAATATTTCAAACAAAATATTTTAATGTCTCTAGCCCATTTCACTGAACTTGCAATGTTCTTGAACTGTAATAAAACCTACAACAATGAAACATATTGCAAAATTAGTGTCTGGTTAAACATCTTTTCAGGCATTCAGTGAAATTTGATGAAAAAAATTGCAAAAAATTATGAGTTTTTATCTGAATGATATTATGAAATTGTTACATATAATAGGAGAAATCGCTTTATAGGTATCCAGACAGAAGGGCCTTGGACAAAAGGGCCTTGGACACAAGGGCCTTTCCCAAAACGGCCTTTCCGAAAAAGGCTTTGCCCTAAACGGCCCTACATGAAAAGTTGGACAAAAGGGCCTTGAGAATTTTTTTCGAGAATTTTCAGCTTTAATAATTTAATAAAAATATGTAATAAAATAACAAGTAAAAAACTTCGTTGTGTTTTAAAGATAACTGCCTTGATGTTTTGTTTCAAAAACTCCCCATCACGCTCTTGAGATTTCCGAAACACTGTGCCACAGGTTAATCCCTGTTTGTACCAATCACTGCCTTGATGTTTTACTCATTGTAAAGACTCTTTCAGTTCCTTGCCATCATTGTCCTTAGATGCCAGATTTCGGAGTTATTGTGCCACAAAAGATAATCTCTGTCCTTTGTTCCGTTCTTCGCGATGTGCTGTTGAAATACACGCGCTAAGCCGCATGATGTTTGCGTGTCAGTGTCTTGCCGATATATGAGTTCTGAATTTGAGGTCTTAATTTGTAATATGACCGACAGCAATGGATAAAAGGTAAAGTAATAAAGGAGAGCCAAAAATTTGTCTTGATGAATCAGGCAATAAAATCAATAAACTGTGTTTTTGGAGTCTGCACAAAAAATAAAAATAATTTTGAGAACCATATCCCAAAAAAAATTCTCAAGGCCCTTTTGTCCAACTTTTCATTTGGGGCCGTTTTGGAAAAGGCCCTTTTGGAAATGGCCGTTTTGGGAATGGCCCTTATGTCCAAGGCCCTATTGTCCAGGGCCCTTCTGTCCCGGATTCGCTTTATATATTCAATTGCTATGCATCTAGAAAAGAAAATATATCTGGAAAAAACAATAATTTTACAAAGATAAAACACTTTCAAAACGTTTTCTGTTCCTTCGGGGTACGGAAAAATGGCAACGGAAATAATGACAACGGAAAATATGGCAAAGTGAAAAAAAGGAAAAAAAATGGCAAATTTTGCAGGTTTCACTGAAGTTCAGTCGAAACAAAGAAATCGCCTACCTTGACTACTCAGGATCAAAGAAAGTCCCATCAAAACCACTTAATGCCACTTGATGTCAGGTATTTGGGGTGCAAGCAAAAATGGCAAAACGTAATCCCTGTGTGCGGCACCGTTAATCCTTTGGATCCTCGGGTGCCAACGTAACAATACATCTATTTGAGGTGCATCAGGCAAAACTTATTCGCTGTGTGTACAATGCAGTTAATCTTTCGGATGCTCGGGTGTCAACGTAACAAAACATTTATTTGGGCTGCATCAGGCAAAACTTTAACCCTGTGTATACAGTGTTGCTAATCCTATGGATGTTCGGGTGCCATCACAACAATACATTTATAAGGAGCGTTGTCCAGATTGAGCAACATGCTCGTGATATTACGCTTAAGAATAAATTTGACAAATGTGATAAAATTTTTATTTTGTTATTATGCCATATTTTCCGTTTTTTCACTTTGCCATTTTTTCCGTTGCCATTATTTCCACTTGCCATATTTTCCGTTGCCATTATTTCCGTTGCCATTTCTTCCGTTGCCAATTTTTCCTACACCCGTTCCTTCACATATAATTGCTGATAAATTCTTTATTTCGCTGTCTATTTTGTTTTATTGTAAACTTAGAAATTTTACTATCATTAGTGGAAAAGGACAGGGCAAAATAAAATTACTAATAAAGCTCTTGATAAATAATGTTCCTTCTACTTATAATAAAAATTATGTAAAATATAAAAGAATATTTGACAGTGACTACAATTTCTGTAATGTTGTGCTTAAAATCATTATTCTGTCACAAGTTGATGCGAAGTCTCAATAAATTTTGACACTTTATTTTCTTATTTATTGAAATAGAGCTTTATAGTTTTTGCTGACCAATGTGTATCAAAAATCACTCATTTTAACCGAGTACATAATGAGCTCTTTTGATTACTTTTTTGCTTGCTGTTTTGAAACCTTTTCCCCAATGTTTGTTCCGCTCCTTTGCGTCCGATTCGGCATGGAGAAATGAGTGTATATTCCGCGTTTTAGACACTTCAAAATGGAATGGAACGAGCATTTCATTCCGTGTTTTATTTGCCTAAAAACCGGAATGAATTCTATTTTTATGATGTGTTGCTAATTGCTCATTCAGGGATGTGCATACGCTAAAGATGGGTACTAATTAAAGGTGTCCATACCACATGACCACCAGTGAAATAAAAAACCGACCATTTGACCTACAGCGAAATCTGCAGTGAATTTGGTGGAGGACCTGGAGATTATGAAGAGGTCGGAGAGAGTATGAAGAGACTTCGGAAGGATAAATAATAGGAATGCTGCACACTGAGCAAACACAGCTTGACTGCTGTGGCACAGAGAAGGCAAAGGGATTAGAATTCCTGAAACAAAACAGTGCCCATTTCAGACTGTGTCGTTTAAACCCAAATTATACAAGAAGGCAATGGGCAGAAACCGAAAAAAACGAGTGCGGCGTGCGTATGCAGTTGCAGAAACGCCTTAAGTATGTGTAGATGGATTAAGTCGAAGGAGGCTAGAACTTAGAAGAATTCCTCAAAGGAATTGGGCATTTCCGACAATAATATAGGACGATTTTGTGTTGGATTTGCTTTTGTGTTGTCCTTGTGAACAGAACAAAACAAAAAAACAACAACAACTAAAAAAAAGAAAAAAAAAGAACTTATTTCGGTATAAATCGATGTTTCCGCCGTCATATAGATAACTAATAAATGATATATAAAATTAATTTAGATATCTCAAATTATTTTTTGATATCTAAATAGAATTTTAGGTTCCTAAAATTTATTTTAATATGTATAAAATTGTACTTTAGAATCTAAAATTCAATTTCAGATATCAATAATTTTGTTTTAGATATTTTAATTTCAGTTCAAGAATTCAAAATCAATTTTGATATTTAGAATTCAGCAGCAAATTAACCAGTAAATTAATAAATGGTCTTTGCAGAAATTCAAATAAAGGTGTTTTACCAATGTAATTCTATTTTCTGGAGTCTGTATTAATTACTTATAGCTCTGTATGATCGTTTGCAACTGTCAATAAAACTGCTTGCACATAATTACGTCATAACATTTCGATTACACCCAAAAGAACATGGCTGTGTCCGGAAAGGGTGTTGTAAATCCTGGGGTTTTGGCACCTATGTGTATTATAAAAGCTCCTAGTGCCCCTAAGTTTGAAGTAATTGGCACTCCGGCGCCTGACCCCAAAAATACCCCACCCCCACTTCTCCGTATGCTATTAAGTGCAACCTACCCCATCGAAGTTGTGAAGGACGAATCAATGTAAAATGCATCAAGCGTATACATGTAAGTGGCAAAAATCATACTCCAAAATCACAGATATTAGAGACCTTTCTGCAAGAATTTTACGTCTGAGAAGGGAACTAGACCGACTTCTGCTAGATAGTTGAATGACCCACTTGGAAAAACTATTATGACCGAGAAGGTCAGGGTCACCGACGTACCTCTTATGTATTAGGCCGATAAATTAGGCCCATAAATAGTAAATGAGCTCAAACTCTCTAACCGTTTTCGAGATAATTGTCAACTTCTGGTTTTTTTCCTTGACCCTGGCCAGGAAGATCAGTTTCGCGGAGTATCTCTTATGTGACGTCGGTTTTGGCCTAAAGAGCGGAAAATGAGCTCAAAATCGCTTTATCTCTGATCGCTTTGGAGATAAGTCGGGATTCGAGCCCTTTTTCTAGGAATTTTTGTGATTAAAAAAAAAGCGTTTTGAATAATATTTTGGCCTCAGTTTGACCTTGACTTTTATGATCAAGGTAAATATGGTTTCAGTGAGTCCTTATTAACATCTAGACTTGTACCAAATTTGAAGCTCCTTAAAGGAAGTTTTTGAAAACCATTTTGAAGAAAAATAACTTTGAGTTCAATTTGACCTTAATGACGGCCAAGGTCAAATAAATTTGCGGATTCGATGAGACCTTATTATACGTGTGTCTTATTCCGTCTTCAAATGGAGTAGGAGGGGTTTCTGGAAACCATCGAAAAGGGGGGGGGGGGGGGGTAGGGGGAGAAAAGAGAAAGGTGAAAAGGGGCAGAATCTTCCAGAATAACTACAAACTTATTCCCAATTGGAAACGAAGTTTTCCAGTGGAAATTTCACCAATGCACTAAATGTCCAATTGTAAAACCATATTATTCAAAAACTTTACTTCTGAATCGTTTTTGCCAAGTCAAAGAAAACGTTTCATTTTGCACACATCACGCACAAGAAATATTTTTTACTTCTTGCAAAAAGTCTCTATTATCACCACAATCCTTCAACTGGTTTTACACGAACATGATGCAAATAGCTTTAATTTGCTATTTTCCTTTTTATCCAAATATTTCGTCAAGCTTGCGTGCCCATTGTCAATTGATGCTAATGCAATTAGCTATAAAGTAATTAAGTTTAACACATTCGCTTGCCTTTCATCCACTTATTTTGTAATAGAAAAACTAGAGGGGGGGGGGGGGGGGCTTCCAATATTTTTTCCTTGCCCTTCATAATTTTCAGAAAAACGAGGTTTTATACCTAATCCTACCCCCGCCCCAATTAATGCCAGGGGTGCGTTATTGTTTCTATCGTTATTGTAACTATTGCTATTGTTATTGGTTTCAGCTATCTAAAACTAATATGAAATATCTATTTTTCAAATGTTACATATCTAAATTTCAGTTTCAGATATCTTAAATTTAGTCTCAGATATCTTTTAATAATTAATGATATCTTTCGGCATTAAATGTGAAAACGGTATTCATCATATTAAATATCTAAAATTTTAGTTAGGAGATCAGTTTTAGTTATGTTTAAGTCTCTGCTGGTATCTAAATAAATAAATGTGAAAACTAGATTTCAAAGGTCAGTGCTTTTCCTCACTTATTTTAACAAACACCAGCCTGACAACACAAAACACGTGATAAGCTTGAAAAGGTGAAAATTTTCAGTGCACAGTAATCACGTTTCACTACGAAAATTGCCGCGGTAGGAAAATGCCCAGTTGCCAGATAGTTAGAATATTGGCGGTTGGAAAATGTCCAGTTGGCAATTGTCGGTTGTGAACTAGTCACTTGGATACAATCAAAATAATTAGAAACATAAATTTTACATGCGAGGAACATAGTATTTGGTTTGATTGATTTTTCATCTTTGTTTTTATTTCTTGGTGCTAATTTGTCCAGCATTCCAGGCATGGTTCCAGTTTTTAAATGTTCCGTCCCCACGTGTCATCGGTGTGGATAATCGGCAAGCCACGTCAGCTGAATATCAATAGAACATATTCATATTATGCAAGTAATTTTTATAAAAAATAGACTATCTATGTCAAAATTATTTACTGTTTTAAACTGTCATCCAGTAGATAAGATTGGTGTGTTTCCTTGTTATGTTTTGTAATACAAAAGTTGGGCATTATTAGTGGTTTGAAGACAGATTCCCTTTCATAGTTACCAACAGAGGCATGGCAACGGCATAGTTGTGTGACTGTCGATATATTTAAGTCAACATTATTACGTTTTTGTTGACACGTTTTGAAACGCCAAGCAATTATGGCATATTTTTAGCTAACAGAAACTCCTCCCGTAATATCTAAACAACAATGCTGGTTTGTTTTTGTATAAATAAGAATAATTTATCCATAAATTGTTTATTCTGATAAATAAAGCTGACAATTTAAAAGCTATTCAAGTTGTTACCTTTTTATTGATTCAGCCCTCTCTCTCTCAATTAATTCAATTAATTTAAGGGATTCACGAATGGTCCTCCTCCTCCTCAAAGTGACGTCAAAATTCAGGAGGAGAAAGCAGGAGAATGAGCAGGAGGAGGAGCAGCAGAGTGATTTTTGGTAGCAGGGAGAGGTGATCAAAAGGTATGATACATTTCCCCCGGGTAATTCGCTCAACATATCTGCAATACGTCCAAAAAAAAAAAAAATGTTTCCGCGATTGGAAAAGTAAACTGTCGTTCGACTCTCATGATAGGGGCTATAAAACAGTATATTTTTTGGAAGTATAAAGTTTCATGATTTCACAGATCATTCCGTAGGCACGTTGTGGGCGACATCCCGTAAAGGCGTGTTCATGACATATTTTGTGTGGAAAATAAATAAATTTACACCTATTTCGCTGAATTGGGACCAAATCTAATTACCATTCTAAAAATGCAACCCTGAGAGATTCGCTTTATACATGGGAAATGTGTTTTTCTTCACCTTCTGGAATGCATGCATGATTTTTTTTAGTGACAATGGATTAGTTGATTGGAGTAAAATTGAAGATTTTTCCGATGCATAGGCCGGGAATAAGACCATCTTCAGTACTACTCAAATGTGATCTACTTAAGGGCCAGTATTTTCTGGTTCTCTGTAATGGGAGTGAATTGGGCGGTCACAGGTCCTGGATGGCCATATTCCGTGATGACGTTTATTTAAGTGTCACTGAAATGTGTGCATCGCTTAAGATTTTATGAATTTGTAACATTGATTTTTTTGTCTCAAAAATAAACTACTATGAATACTTTTTTTATTATCTATATAATTATTCATAGCAAAAAAGAACTTAATATTAATGAGATCTACATTGGTTTAAATCTTAAAAAGGCATTAAATACTGGTGTGCTTTCTTGACTAACCAAGGAAAATCCGACAAATCGCAAAACCCCTCCCCCCCAAAAAAAAACCACCTTGCATTTACCAAAATAACGACCTTTCCCATTTCAGCAGTTTTTAAGGGCGATATGTATCAGATTACGCACTTTTGGCAGGGACCTTTTTCAACATCAAAATACTCTACACCTCAGACTAACATCACTCTGCAGGTCCTTTAATTTGAACATACTGCTTTGATGCCTGTGGCAGCACCTGTAGATTCCTGCTTTGATTCCTGTGGCAGCACCTGTAGATTCCTGCTTTGATTCCTGTAGCAGCATCTGTACATTCCTATACAATTTCCATTTATTTGTCTCATCAATTAACAATTAGAGCAATTCTCCAGGCGCAATCTTGATAGTAACGTCTGTAATCATCTACGATGGCGCACATATAAATAACGTTGATAGCGTTATTACCTTATCAAGCAAATGCAATAGACATGACTAAACACAGCCATAGCTGAATTTATTACCTTGTCTGTAATGTGCTGCTGGAAGCCTCAATGCAATAGACAATCTATTAATGAGATGCGATTATGGCGTTCGGGACAAAAAATCTGTGTTGGCATCGGTGCTCTTCCTCTAGTTGTTTGCCATGCAAGCTATCACAATTTACACTTGAGACGGATTCTCATGGAATTGTTGTTTTACCGGGAATTCTGCAAATTTATCTCTCTATCTTTGTTTTGTTGTTGTTGTTGTTGTTTGTTTGTTTTTGTTTTTGTTTTTTTTTGCTTTTTTCACGCCTTTTTTGTCACTTTCCACGCAACTCCTCTAAAACGTCGGGAACTAGGAAAATTAAATTTGGCACACTAACAGTTGACTGTAGGATCTTGTCCCAGTCAGAAAACTCGAAAGCGGTTGCACTTACAGCTTCGAACTAAAATGCGTTATGAGACTACTCTTATTGCAAAGAATTATTTATTGACCTAGTTTTCACCTGTGAGGTCATTATGACGTCATTTTATCATTTTTGGCATTTTGACACGTCACATGCTTTTAAGTTCATTTGATGAAGAAAATTTTAAATCACAGGGAAATGAAGTGAAATGCACTGGCAAATTCCTAAAACGCTCTTAGTCACCCACCTTCCCCCAGTCCACAGCATCACAAAGTTCCCTGTTAAACACGACAACAAGGAAAAGGTTTACGGTAAGTGCAGTCGCGGCAGTGACGTGCCAACAGATCAACAGCCTCCGTTGTACTCTGTTATTGCCAGTATGGCTGGTGAGTTTGCTCGAAGCGTCTATTCAGCGTTGCCCCGAAAGACACTGATTAAACGTCGGAGAAAGTAGTATTTTGGTTGCAGCTGGAGTTTGATGCAGCTGGCATCGTGACAGTACTTAGGTCTAAATTTTTAAGTCTTTAGTATCGTAATTTATGTAGTCTCAAGTGTAATTTTTGCTATTCGGCAGCGTAAACGGTCTCTGTTCTTTTTTAAAGGGAAATACGGGTATCTCACCTACAATTGACATTTTCTTCATACTTTCACAGTTTAATGCTTTGAGGGTATGTATTCAAAAATCGAAAAGAAAAAGGGGGGTCACCGATGTCATAAGAGAAATAAAGACACTGAAAGGTCACGTACTTTTACTATGGAAACCATTGGGAAAACAAAGAAATTTCAATCAAAATGCAAAATTCACACATAATCACAATTGACAATTGCCTCATTTTTTCCCTGTTTGAAGAACACGTCATACGAAACGTTTTAAGCAAATAAAAAATATATGTCAATGTATCAATAAGAGAATTATACAATCTTTTTGACAAAATCCCATTGACTCAATGGATAAATGGTAAAAACAGTGTAATATGATTTTAATGGACAATATATCAACACATGCCCTTCTAGGAACAAAATATCAATACATACCATTTCTGGACACGACCCTATTTGTCTTTGAAAAGAATTTTTTTATCTAGACGGATTTAGTAGTTATTTATACTGTGTAAATATGGATTCAAACTCAGCGGTATTTAATGTAATGCGCATTTCGGTTGCTAGATGGCGCTTAGATACTCGCATTTCCCTTTAAATTGCAAGAAAATCAGTTTATGATACTTGTTTAATCAGCGCTGATTGTTTTCACAACACTGATTGTTGTTCCAGCACTGCTGGCTAGTCCAGCACTGATTGTTTTCACAACACTGGTTGTTTTTCCAGCCCTGATGGCTAGTCCAGTACTGATTGTTGTCACAACACTGGTTGTTGTTCCAGCACTGATGGCTAGTCCAGTACTGATTGTTTTCACAACACTGGTTGTTGTTCCAGCACTGATGGCTAGTTCAGCACTGATTGTTTTCACAACACTGGTTGTTGTTCCAGTACTGATACCTAGTCCAGCGCTGATTGTTTGCATATCACTAATTATCTCTCCAGTACTGATTGTTTTCACGCCATGATAGCTTTATAGCACACGTGGTATGTGCTTTGAAGCACATGGGCGGGTTAATTTGTTGCAAATTGTACATATAACTAGTTTACAAACCGTACTGAAATCATACGGAACAAGTGCACAACTCTGGGATAAGACCAGCCAGGAATTAGCACCACTCTTGAAATAAGACCACTTGTATTCAGTCTCGGTCCAATTCATTCCTACTCAGTAAACACTGCGACTTTTCATGAACGTTGGATAGACGTTCCACGCGACGTAAGATCAACGGCGTTGTTTGGTTGTTTATGGGGGTAGAAAGAACACCTACCTTCGGACGTTGACTAGATGTCGATCATCTGACATTAATCAACGTTGCGTAAAGGTTGCAAACTGACGACTTTACCAAGTCGAAAAGTAGACAGTGTTTCGATGTCCATAACCAGCTAAAACCCGACGTTGATCCGACGTCGCTGCGATGTATATCCAACGTTTACCCAACGCCGCAATATTTACTAGGTAGCTTACAATCCCCTGTTGGGCTTGACCCGGGACATCGACATTATCAGACTGATGTTGTAACCAACGTGAGGTCATCTTCACTTTTGTAGACAAAAGTTTCAAAACTATTGACCATATGTCCAGCCTGCAGTTCGACATATGCTAAAATGACTGCATAGCACCATTTATGAGAACTAGAAGCTCATTCCGCTAGCGAATGACAAAAATTAAAACGCAAAAATACTTCCTTCAATGGGTTATTTCTTGAATAACATATTGCAAACAACACCGCTTGAATACGTCGTATAAGCCGAGTAGTGTTTGGTTGTTGCTGACTTAAAGTTTTATTGACTGATCAGGCATACGCCTTGTTATCTGTTTACGCAGTGAGAGCTCGCACAAAGCTCACTGAGCAAATGTGTATCTGTGCTGTCGTTAAATGCTACGGATTTACTTGCAAAAAATACACTCTTTTCACATGGCGCTTTAACAAAGAAAACGAAATCAAAGACGAAAATAAAAAGTGACATGCACATGTTCAGATCAAGCTCTTCATAAGTCCCAAATTTTCGTGGTCGTAGGGCCCATAGTGTCTGAGAAGAAGAAGACACAAAAAATCGGAAAAACTGTCAAGAAGAAAAAAAAAGGGACGAATTTTGCTCGCACAAATTCATATAACCCTTGCAAGCCAAAGGCTTGTCAAGTGTTAAATATTGACCATACGTCCAGCCTGCAGTTCGACATATGCTAAAATGACTGCATAGCACCATTTATGAAAACAAGAGACGACATTCCCGAACACTCGCGTAACGTCTAAAATACATCTATACTAGATCGGCAATATCGGCAACTTCGTCGGCCGATGTATCGGTTGCACATAGGATTAACTATGGCCCGACGCATAATAGATATAGCGGCTTCGTACATCGGATATACATCGGGCCGATATATCTTTAATACGTCGGGCCACCGTCGGAAATATCCCTGCAAATTCTTCGACGTCGGATACTAACCGTCGGCTATACGTCGGTTATACGTTTATATTCCGATGCATTTCCGACGAACTTCCGATGATTTTTATACGTAAAAAAAATTATTTCTAACCTTAACTGACCCATTGAACCTTTACCAACCATTCATAATTCACATATTCATACATACACCATAGCACATCAATATACAACATAGCATATCTATATATTGCAACTGAACACTAGTACTTACTCGGGTTTGAACCGGGGACCTCTTGCATCCTAGGCGCGGAACATACCTCTACTCCACGGCGGCTGGGGCTAGTTTATTGAGGCAAATGATAATTTTCAAGTATATTCATAATGCTCCACTATTGATTCTTCATAATGTCCCCCTACAAAACGTCAATCGATAAATTTCCGACGCCGAATAAGCATCGGAAAATATGCGTTTTATAGACGTGTAAAAAATACGTATAATATACGATTGCAATATCGGCATCTTTTTTCCGATGTATTTCCGACGTCGTTTATACATAGGAAAATATGCGTTTTATAGACGTTTAAAAAAATACGTATAATACGCGTTGGCAATATCGACATCTTTTTTCCGACGCTGTGGAATATGTGGAGCACTCGTACACAACGCAATATATATATATATATATATATATATATATATATATATATATATATATATATATATATATATATATATATATATATATATATATATATATATATATATATATATAGTTTTCATTTCAAGTTATGCGTGAAATACACAAATTTAGAGATCCATTGGAAATCGGTATATTTCCGACGTTTCACCGACAAATATAACTATATGTATAATATGCGTATATTTTTATACGCATATTACATGCTTGTTATATCTCAAATAAAAACATTAGTTTTCGTCGGAATTCGGTATATTTCCGACGTATAGCCGATGCAGTGATATATTTGTATATTATACGATTATTGTAATTCGTCGGTTATACATCAGTAATATCTTTTTCAAAAACAATTAAGTTTTGTTCCGTCTATGTCAGACGTTGGGCCAACATATACAAATATATGTATAATGTACGTATAACTAAATACATCGAATATACGTATGCAATATCCGTTTCATTTTTTTTTACCATTGGTCGGAAGTTAATCTATTTCCGACGTATAACCAATGCATAAAAATATATGTATAATATATGCATTGAAAAATACGTGTAATATATGAATATAATATTTTTAGCAAAAAAAAATTCCCAATTGGTCGGAAGTTCGTCGGAAAAAGATGTCGGCCCGATGAATATTTGCTAACATCTATTAAACTGAGGAAAATAATCATCGGGCCAACGTCGGTAACCGATGAACTTCCGACGAATGAGAAAAAAATGGAAATTCGACTATTGCCAACCTATAACCGATGCATTACCGATGCATCGAAGCCGATGCCGACGTTTTCCGACCTGGTTTATACCGTTCCGACGTCGGCCCGACGTTACGCGAGTGTTCGGGTTGTTACCCCAGAAAAGGGTCTGGACTTAGTAGATTTGAGATACAGACGCATAGCATATAAATTAATGTCATTGTTATTTTAGAAATAACAAAATCACCATGTGGTGATCTCTGCTCCGTAGCAAATCTTTGTTTACAACCCCAGAAATGTCGCAATACAATTAAGTGTCGTAATTACTCAGTCTAATCAAGCGTAGATGAAAGTGAGCAAAGCATTGCATCAAGTATTATAAGGCATTGCATACACAAGTACTCCAAATTCCGGGGGCCTTTTGTTGCCCGTGTTGTGTGAGAGAGGTCTAATAAATATGGAGCCCATGAGGGGGCGTGTGCCCCAGCTATCAAATACTGTTGTTAGTGTTTCCGCCGCATATATGCCCCGCAGAAGCAGTTTATTGATTCGGCTGTTCTTTGGCAAGCTACAAGACCCTTAATATGTAGAGTTCACACATTTCTGACAAACTTAACGTGTGATATGCGTTGCCCTTAGAAGAGCATCATGCAAACAAAGAAGAAAGGAAACTCAACTGTAAAGAAGATAGACAAACATATGCCCTGTAGGATATGATTGACGGGAAACTACGCAATTACTTCAGTGAGTGAAGGCTTATCGGACTCATCGTTATATTTACTCGATTCATGGATATCTCTAGAATAATTGTATTGTCGCATGACAGACAATAAGGACCATATGGCAATGTCTGTTCGCTAATTCAGGATACAGTAAATTAGCTGAATGTGTTTCTGCACTTATCGAATCACGCCTTGTGCTGAATCAGTAAAGTTCAATTTTAGACAAGAAAAAATAGCAGTACGCCTAAAGCTCAAGAAGCGATTGCACATTTTACAGAAAGAGTGATTAATTTTAGTTCGTTTCCAAAAATGTTGCAATTTGATAAAAGTACAAAATACTTTTCAGAAATGCTTTGTCTTAATTAATAGGGGTCGTGATTGGGAGTTCATGCTGTGATGTATTAATTTGTTGCATGCAAACGACGGAAATTGTCTATTGCGAGGGCGGATATATATGCAGCTTTTGTAATTACCGGGTATTTCTCTATTGGCACATTCTTTGTGGTTATAACAATTACATTACATAAGGAAAAAAAGGTCATTTTGTAATTTGGGATGTGCAAAGGGGAAAAATTATTTTGCAATTAGGGATTTTTTTTAAAATTTAACATAAGAGAGCTTCTGATTTTGTTTTAAATGAAGCATCTTTAATCGAAATCTTAGGTGCCACAAGATGTGGTTGAATAAATAATTCGATTTTTGTGTCAGTCTTTTGCCTCGTTTTTGTCCTGGGGGATTTAATAAGCCATCGCTTTGGCAGATAATAACTGTTTCCAACACCAGGCAAATACCATTCACATCATTCATATGTGTAAAAAAAATCAAGACATAATTATTTAATAGATTTCAGGAGTAATTTCAATCCGGAAGGATGTGGAGGGGAGTGGTGGGGGGGGGGGTTAGGGGGCGCACTCACGTACCAGCTGGTTACCATGCTTGCCCATAACTTTTTAAAACCACCCCCAAGTTTGAAATAAAATCTCCTTTAACCAAACGCGGAATAGAGTTCCGAAAGAACCCCCTTTTTATGAGAAAAGCGGGATACTAATGTCAGTTACTCTCTTAGTAACGCAATTGGCACGCCGCGAGGACCGCGTCTGGCTTCAACATTACCCTCCATGCATGGTAACACGTATGGTACCAAGTGCCCCTCCTCCTTCAGAGATTTTAAAGCACTTTCGGGTGCTCTTCATGTTTGAGGCAAGATATATGGATGTTATGCCACTATTTGATCACAGTCACACTGAACAGGACAGTAAAAATATGTGGCCAATATATCTTAAGTGAAACAGGGCTGTTGGATAGGACACTGTTACCGTCAAGTCTCTTAACTTGACTGCTTTATATTGCGTGTGAAATCAAACGCGGATATTGTACTTCTACAAATCAACTGCCTAAAGGGCATATGATACAAGGATACCCTCTCCTGCATCCATCCGAACACGTCACAATGCGTTGTAAGTAAGTAACCATGGAAACCAAAGACTGTAAAGGAGTAACAGCCAATGGACCAGACGCTTATGTAGGCGTTGGAAATGGTGATGTTGACGAGTCGCGTGTTGACAGTCTATACGACGAAAGCATCCACCATAAGGTATACTTAGCCATTTATTTTATCACTGTAATGATCACGTAAGTTCATAACTTCTACGGTGGTTCGGTCTGTTGTGCATTAGACATGTTCGTTCTACCGGCCCACTGTACTCTCACTGAAAGAGCGAAACTACTTTTGCTTGACATCCACTGCGTGTTTATAATTCATAACAGATAGAGCTCTCCAAAGCTCTGCTGTTTTATGATGACTGTAATGATCAAGTGCCTCCGTGGAATGTCAGGTTTGAAAAATATACTCTCTCCCTTTAACTAAGAGGCACGTACAGAGTGTAAAATTTAATTAAATCAATACCTTTTCACCCAATTATACATTGCTGCATAGGAGTATAGGCAAGCAAGGGATGCACTTACTGCAATCATAGAACGATAACGATAACTAGACAGAATTCCGCTACATAGCGGAATTAGCCCACTTTCATAACGATAACTAGATAACGATAACGAATACGATAACTATACAGAAACCTCTGGTGATGTGTTACGCATTTTTTTGTGCATCCTTTTTATTGGATGCAGACTGCAGCTCCGAAAGAACACCCTTTCTCTGCGTTTTTAAAGACACGCATAATAACACATGTGCCACAAAGGAACCCCTCGGGGACCAAATCCCCATAAAAAATCTAATTTTATTTAAATGACGCAAAATTATGTGATTTGAGGGTATAAAGTCTTTGTCAATCCTTCCATAAAATCCGGCACTCACACAACTTAATGCCACTTAATCATCCTTGTAGTTACAGTAAACTATAGCTGTTGTTAATCAGGTCCTGACGTAAAGGCGAAGCAAAGTATAATTGTAAGATTTTGGAAACTCCTCTGGAGGAAAATAAACAATTTGTCGCAAACAGTAGTGGTGTCTCCAATGAAACGGTGGGAATGAGAATTTTAGGAAGCTCTTGGTTTTGCAAGTCACAGACACGAAATCAAGCACAAAACCAATTTCCATCTCGTTAAAGTTTTTGTTGAGTACAAGAGAGCGAGTGGAGCGCTAACATGAAAAGCATGTTCACTTGAGACTCGAACTTGTCTCTTCTGTCTTGCATCCGTAACGCTGAATTCATTAAAGTTTTTGTTGAGTACAAGAGAGCGAGTGGAGCGCTAACATGAAAAGCATGTTCACTTGAGACTCGAACTTGTCTCTTCTGTCTTGCATCCGTAACGCTGAATTCATTAAAGGGCCACATTTTAGCGAATTCTGAGTGTATAGCCCAATTTTTCAACGACATCTTTGGTGTTTAAAAGGGTAATTTTCAGTCAAAATATTCCGATTTTTTCGCCTGTCGGCAATGAATTTAGGCATATTTGAATTTCATTGTACGACCAGTTTTGCCACAAAGATCCAGTTAAACTTATTTTAAAAATTTTATAGCTCTGTGGTTTTATTTAATACGGTTTGTCGTTTTCTCATAAGTATACTGCTCAGTAAACATTCTAAGGTCAAACAATGTCGATATGAAGTTGTAGCGTCAACCCGACCAAACCACGACCTTAGCTTTTGTTGTAATTTGGTTTTCATTAGTCGCGATCAAAGATCAACGTCTTATCAACGCCTTTGACATAGCCTTTGAATAGACGTTGGATAAGCGGCGTTTCTTTTGGCCGCAACTAAAACGCAACTTTCCTATCAACGTCTTGGTGCAACGTTGAAAAGCGTCGATAAATTGGCGCTGTAGAGACGACGAGCTAGCAACCAAAAACATCTCGTGTTATCGCTCACCGGACGTGGTAGAATTTCAAGGGCGCACAATCTGCTCCATCTACTTTTGAAAAAATATTCATGGAAATCGATTTCATAGATATCCAGCGTTGTCGGATAGCCCAATCGTTAGGGTACTGTGGCGAAGGGGTAAGTACACTAATTGTCGCTGTCCAGACGATGATTGTGGATTAATGTTTTTCCCGACGTCCATACAACGTTGATTTTCCCACATCGTCAGAGATGTAGATCATAAATTATAGATCATAATGGCCGGATGACCATAGCTTGGGGGTACTTTGACGAAGAGGTGACCACGAGACCTTGTCATTGCCACTGCCCTTCTAGATTAATATTTTTCAGACCTAATTCTCCAAACAATGTCTTAACTTCCATTT